>SIJG01000014.1:1433076-2033076 GCA_023374025.1 Heterodera schachtii
GCCCAAACTGCGCCAAATGGGACAGTCCGTGTGAGCAAACGACGGAATGTCATCAAAAATTAAAAAAAGAAATTGTATTGTCTTTAGGTCCAATTGGGAGATCCGTGAACGGCTTAAGAAAATGTTGCACCCGATTGAGGTGGGAAAGGGGGGGGGGGGTGAATATAAAAAAAGAAAGAAATACACAGTTGACCGATTTCAAAGTGCACGAAAGTACGCTGGAGGAAGTGCATTTCATCGCCACGGTGGGCACGGACAGAGACATGAAAAAAGTGAGTGGGACGAACAGAAAACGGGGCACGAAGGAAAAGCCGAAAAAACACAATTTAATGAACAAGGGCGTAGCCAGGGGGCTGACATGAGGGGCCCCTAATTTACCATATTTTTGAAAGATGGACCCCAAAATGGCAAAAAATAGCTTTTTGGGGGTGAAAACGGTACAAATCCCTGCAAAATCCATTTAATTCGGGATACTGAACAAATAAAAATACACCCGACGCCCCTAAAAATCGAATTTTTGAATTCACCCCCCCCCGAAGCCAAGGGTTTTCTGACTACGACCTTGTAAACATTTGGAAAGTCAGAATTCGTCTTTAAGGTGTACTCTTTCAATTTCATGCATAAAATTGGAGCAGTACAAAAATGGGAAGACCAATGCCAAATAGCAAAACAATTTGGCTAAAAATATTTTAAGCTTGGGACTTAATTGGTCACAGAAAGGGTTTTGTTTTGCCTTTGCTCGTTCATTTTGGCCCAATTTGCCCCTCCCTTTTTTAGGTCATTTCGCTGCTGAATGGCACCTCTTTCCGTGCCATTGGTTTCGCCGACCCTTTGACAGTCAAAGCGGACGAGGCCAAATTGGACTTTCCCACCCGCGTGGATTGGGACCAATTCTTCACTTCAGCCGCCGGCAAATGCCCAATGGACGAAAGGGAGCCGGGAGAAAGGCCGGACACCGTCTACGTGGGGGGACTGCCGTTCGACTGGTTCCAAGTCGGTGCGAATGGTCGAAATTGAGGGGAGGGATTTTTATGGGCAGGGGATGGAATGTCTAATTGTTCCCAATGCTTATCCCCTCCCCTTCCCTCTTTTAGTCGTCCGTCGATGAAACAATGGAACGGACATTTTTGCGCATTTTCAGCGACTTTGGCGAGGTCGCCTGCGTGGACATCCCCCAGTGCGACCCGTTGCGGAAGCAAATGGAGCCCGAAATCTCCGGCATTCAGATCTCCTCGTGGCTGTTGGGACAGGTCAGAGGGACAGCAATTTTGGTGTAATGAGTGAATTTGTTTTCAAAGGCATCACTTACTTTTGGTCCATTTCTGCCCCTTTATTCGCCCCTTTTTAGGACCCTTTTTTCGAAGTGTACGTCCAATTCCGCGAGTACGGCGCCTTTGTGAATGCCATGGCCTTTTTGGGTGGCAAAATGTTGGTGCAAAAGTGCGCTAGCGGGTCACTTCGGGAGGCGAAAATCAAAGTGAGACAGACACAAAGGCATTGGCCAAAGCGTTGTTCACTATTTTCAGGTGGACTTCGACCGAAGTGCCCATTTGAGCATCCGCAAAATCACTCAGCGCCGCCTGCGACGCATTTGCATTGAATACGAACGCGACAAAACGGAGCAGCGAGCGCAGGCGGAGGAGCGGCGACTGGAGGAAATGATCAGCGAGGAGAGGGCGCGCAGGGAGCACGAGGAACGCGAGAGAGTGATGCGACGCCTTTTGCGAGCGGAGCGACGACAGCGATTGGTGCGGAGAGAAACGCCAAACCCACGATAAAACTAAATTTTAAATTTAAAAAAATGGGTAGTAACCCAAAGGAACGAATGGGCCGGAAAATTGTTTAAATCTTGACGAATTTGAAATTTGTCAATTCTTTTGGTCCTTTCCTTTGAATTTTAATTAAAAACTGACAAATTGCAGCGAGAACAGCGCAACTTCGAGCAGATTCTGCGCAGAAAACTCAAGCGGAAATTGGACCATCGGTTGGAGTCGTCGTGGAGAGAGCGCCGACGGCAGGCGAAGGCACTGCTGCGATACATTGCCGAACTGTACAGGGTGAGCGGACTGAACAGTGGCCGACAGACCAACGAAGGCACAAATTATAGTAGTCAGGGCGGCATGGAGTACAGATGGCTTTAAAAACTCTCCAATGGCGCCGAATGGACTGCCACGATCACCAATTTTATTATTGGAGACATACAAAAAATAGGGGGGGGGGTCTACCCCCCCCCCCATTTCGCCTGCAAAGGGCCCAAAAATGTGGGACCATTTCGCAAAAATTTTGGTTGACCCTCCTCGCCCCTTTTTTAATGTATGATTGGAGAATTCACAGAAGCCTCCTTTGCCTTAATTGTTTTGTTGGCATTTTTCTTTTATTCAAAGTTTTAAGGCGCAGCAACAACACGCGGTCGAGTCCAAACAGTCCATCCATGAATTGGCGTCGGAATACGCGCGCGACCGCGGACTGCCCGAGGAGGAGGAGCTGAGACAACGCATTTTGCAAAAGCGGGAGCAGAAAATGCGGACACGGGTTGGATCGAACTAATTAATTGATTAATTAGCAATAATTGCCTTAGTGAATGCTTTAAACGAGAGAGTGTTTTAAATGGAAATATTAAACCGATTCCCTTCAGATAACGGGCCGAACACTCATGAAGAGACATTTTTGAAATTGGTCAAACGCCATTTGACTTCGGCATTTCCCTCCATAACTTTTGTGTCGCTATTTCCCTCTTTTCTTTCATATATTTTGTTAATTTTTACGGGTAATTTTCAACTTTTTTTGTTGTTGATTTTATTGTACATTTGTTTTTTTTTCAATTTGTTTTTTACTGATTCCATTTCCTTTACCCGTTTTATATACTTTTTTCCAAAGTTTTCTTCAAAATGAGTGCCAATGGCAAATTTCGGATGGGATTGAATGTGCGCAAAAGCGTTGAGACGGCGGTAGGGCCGAAAAAGACGGCCAATATTTTTGGAGACGAATCGGACGACGACGAACAACAAAATGCGGCGGAGAAATTCGAGCGGAAATACGCCGCATCGGCCGGGACAAAAGCGTAGGGAAAAACAAAATGAAATGGGGGACAATGGGAAAAGGAATCGTTTAAGCCGAGAACAGCGAATTGTTGAGAAGGAATTGGCAAAAAACCCGGACATTTTCGACTACGACACGCATTATGAGGAAATACAGCAGCAAAGAGACCAAAAAGTGGCGACGCAAAAGGAGGCGGACAAAGAGAAAAAGGTGGACAAAATGGGCGGATTGAACTTGTTGAGTTGGAAGAAATTCATGGCACAATTTCAGCCCAAATACGCCCATTTGTTGGCCAAGGCGCACAAACAGCGCGAGCTGAGCAAACTGTTGGTGGAGGAGAACACCTACAAAAAGGAGCGCGAAAAGGAGGCGGGCCAATTTGAGGACGAAGAAGTGTTCGTCACGGGAGCGTACCGACAGCAAATTGAGGAGAGGGAACGGCACAAAACGGAGATGGAGCGGGAGGAGGCACTCGAAAGTGTGCCCGGGAAGAGGGGGGGGGGAGTGGCATAATTGGGGAAGATGATTATGAAATGATTTAACCGACCAAACTCACTGTCAGAGATGCGCGACGTGCGGGACCAGAAAATGTGGCAGCAGGCATTCAATCGAACAATGCTTGAGAATATTTCCCGCGGTCCGTTGACTGAAGAGGGGAAAATGGAAGAAGAAGACGGCGGAGCGGAAGAAAAACGGATTAAAACGGAGGCGAAAACGGAAAAGATGACAAAAATGGAAGTGAAAGAGGAGGCAATGGAAGAGGAAAAAGGAAGAACAGAGGAAGAGGAACGGCATGGAGAAGAAGGAAGGGACGAGAGAAAACGGCAGGAGGGAGAGAAAGAGAAGACAGATGGAAAAAGACAGAGACGACAGCCAACGCCACCAGCGGAAGAAGGGGGAAAAGGAGGGGAAGAAGTACAACAAAGAACCGAAGAAGAGAGACATCGTCGAAGAAGGGAGAGGACGGAAGAAAAGGAAGAGAGAGAGACCGGCAGGACGACAGACGACGGAAGGAAGAGAGCGCGGAAGGGCGACGAAAGCGGGGGCAGCAGAGAGAAGGCGGAGCAGAAGCAGGACGAGGAGGCACAGAGAATGGCACGCATCAGACAAGTGCTGGCCAAGCGCAACGACGAAAACGCAATCGAAGAAGCGAAGCAGCGTTACTTGGAACGTCGCCGCGGGGGACTGATAGTCGCACCACGCATTCAGGCGGCAGAGTAAAAGTGACGGAAAAGGCTGATGATTTCCAATGTGTATTCCGACTTCTTGCAGATTACATAAATATGCATAAACACTAATTATTTTAATTTGAACAACCAATTTTTTAAAGGCAGAGATATTTCGGAGGTTTCCGGGTCTCTGTTTGAAATGGCACCCATAAAAACGGTCAAAAAGTGCCGAGTTTTGTCGAAACAGAAAAACCTGATCACGAATCTGAGCTCGGGTTTTGCAAAATCACTGATTTTGTCTAGGGTTTTTCATCAAATACTTGATTTTCTCCAATTTTAAGAAAATTAGTCATGGAAAGCGAATTATTTTTATTTAGGAAAATTTTTTCCAGGCCATCGTTCCAGGGTCAGGCGAACCAAAAAAAATGGTTTTGAAAGGGAAAAAATGTCGATTTAACATTAGCCGAAAATCCCTAACTTGGGTCATTTTTTAGACAAAATATGTGCAATTTATACCAAAAGGATTGAATCGAGGCGATACATAAACTAAAGGAATGTGGTGCCAAACATATTTTTAAAAATTCATTTTTTGTGAGATTTTTTGGAGCTTATTCAAAGCAAACCCCCGTCCCCAGGGGTGAGTCAAAGTTTGAGCAAAAAATTGAAAAATTTGAGTTTGGGACCTCGGCGCAGCAACCGGGTTCACAAAATCGGCCAAATCAGACCAGCAGTACCGAATTTCAGCATTGAAACGCTGTGTGTAATGATAATCAAATATTTTTGACAATTTCCAAAGTTAGCTGCAAAACAAATAAAAACAAAGATACGCTGAATTTGATGCATTCGAATCGCTACACAAGCAGTACAGTAAAATATCGTGTCAATATTTAGTTATCACAAAGCTGCAGCAATATAAAGGGAGGAGAATGAATTTTAAGTTAAAAATTGGAAAATTATGGGACGGATGGAGGGGGGGGGGGGGGGGGGGGGGGGGAACTCTGTTCAGAGAGTACAAAAATGTCGCCAACAAATTGCCTCCGGGGCTTTGGTCGAAGTAAAATCGTCAGAGTCCGTCGTCGACCAATGGCTTTTTCTTTGGCAATTCCGACGCTAAAAACGGGGAACAATGAACTCCTTCTGTTGTGTATTAATTGTGTGACCTTCCTCGCCGTTCTTTTCGTCCGCCATTTCCGTTTTGTTATAGACAACCGAACGGATGGGCAACTCGGCCTGGTCGTGGACGTACGCCTCGTTGCTGATAATGGGAAAAGGAGAAATGACGGCACAATAAATAAGGTATTAGAGACCGGAGGGGCCCGGGTCCGTCCCCCGGCCCAAAAATTGGGACCGGGAGTCCCGGGCCCGGGATCCCGTCCTGGTCATTTTCCACCGGCCCGGGTCCCGGCCATTTCAAAATTCCGGTCTCTGTGAAATATTTTTGTTCATTTTTTTATTCGGTTGCCTTTTTTCCAACCCAAACTTTTGACTTTTGCCTCGTCCTTTCCCAATTCAGTCAATCCCATAAACTCAGTGTTCGCTGGCTGTTCGTTCACCTCATCCCGGCGCCTTTCCCTTCGCGTTGGTTTCTGTCGCGGTGAATGTCTGTGCCGGAGTGTGTGCCACAATTAAAGTCCGTTCTCTCCCCCCCCTCTCCCCCACCGATTTGTGCCATTTTGTCCGCAATTCCCTTCGTCCCCATGCCATCCGCTGCTCCTCCCAAGTCTATCAACAGTTCGTCCTCCCCCTCCTTTTGTCGCTTTGTCCCACTTCCGCTGGCCACCATCGAAAGGTCGACGCCTTTTGCGTTGTAATTGGCCATGCATCGGTCATACTTTTCGAAGGTGGTGTTGAGTTCGTCATTCACAGACAAAAGTTCAACTGAACGGGGGGGGGGAAGTCAAAAAGAAAGAGAATAGGGACACAATGCCAAAAAAGGCAAAAAGACACAATGCCCAAATGTGTTTTTAATTTTTCAAAAATTAGCGGTCAGGAATTAATATAAGTCAAACAAATTGTTCTTGTTTTACAGTGAAAAAAAGTGTAATAAACAAAGATCTCTTTTTGCGGGAGCAGGACAAAACGTCTCGCCGAAGCGCCGCCGGGACATAAGGTCGGCGTAAACGGAGCAATTTTTTTTAATTTTAGAAAAAAAATCAAGAAAAATACCTAAAATTTTTGTTTTCTAGCCTAATACGCAAAAATTCATGCCCAATTCGAAAAAAATATTAAGAAAATTCAGGAACCAAAAAAATTGTTCTCGAATTTATTTGTTTTTTTCCCTGGAAACTCAGCAAATTTCTTTTTCAGTAACACCAAAGTTTTCTTAAAAATTAAAAATCTTTTTTTAAAAACTTTGTTGAAAATTTTTAATTTAATGTTTTTTGCGGCGACGTTTTGGGGTGTACCTCTTTTGCATGTTAGGAAAATCAAATTAATTTGGTTATTTCAATTGGAATATATCCGGACAAAGCAAATTAAAGTGTAAGTGCCTCAAATGTGGGGAAGAAAGGCACTTAAAATGTGTGTCAATTGCCGCCCACTCACAAGTCACTTCCTCGTTGGAGACGGACGGAATCAGCTCCAAAATGCGCTTTTGCATCTCTTTGCAAGTCGAATGCAATTCCTGAAATGCCACCACGTTAGAATTTCATTCTCAAAATGTTCTTGTTTTTATTTAGATTATCAAATTTAAGCATTTATTATTACTGCAGTTGGGTTTATTTGGATGGCAAAAGTTTACTAAAATGGATTTTACTTCATTTTTGGGGGAGCCTTTGTGTATTTTGATTAATTACCCTTTTTTCTTTGCTAGTCGTCCCTAAAAATGGATAAATAAATTTGTCGGTTGGCCAATCGGTGGGAAACGTCCGCGCATTGTCCGTTCCTTTCTCTTCCTTTTCTCCTTACTCTGACGAAGTGAAAGTCCTCCGGCGCTTCAGTGACGCCGCCGTCGTTCGTCGGTTTCATTTGCGCCACCAATTCACGCAGCACCGTCAAATTGACCTGCACAATGTCCAACTCGGAACGGAGTTTGGCCATCTGTTCGGGACCGACACTTCCGACGAATTGCTGCGGGGGAACGAACGGGGGACGGTCCTAAGGGAAAGGGAAAACGAAATTAAAACGGAAAAAAGGGGGCGGGGGAAATGGGACAGAAAATTGGCAAAAAATGACAAATTAATTTAAAACTTGTAAAAAACAAACGAACGAACGAAACACACATTTAGTATAAGCAATGAAAAAGAAAATGACAAAACTCTTCAATAAAAGCGAAGAAAAACTGACCGGTTTTGGGAAAGTTTGAACGACGCTTTTGTCATTTTGCTGTTGGCTTTGGTCGTCGGCCAATGGGAAAACGGTCTAAAAGACAAACGGACACAAAAAACAAAAACCAATGGAAAACCACGAGTTAATTGTAAGCAAAGAAAGAAACTGTAAAAACAATTAAAATGTTTTTTTTGCACAACAAGCACCATAATAAATAAATAAAATTGTGTAATATTTTTGAAAAGACAACGAACAAAGGCTAAATGCAATTAATTTCTACAGAAAGTGCAACTTTAAAGTGTCCATTTCCCGTCTTTACCTGTTTGGGTGTGACGATTGGTGCCATTGCGTCAATGTTGGTGGCTGGAAATTCGACGCCTTTGGCCCGGAATTCGTCGTACAATTCGACAACGCCCGACAGCGCCGGGTCATCGCGAAAAGCGTCCGCCCACGACTAAAAAAGGAGGAAAAGTATACGATTTTACAGACCATTCAATTTGTAATTTGTTGAAAAACAATTCAATAAAGGCCAAACCCAATACGGAAAGTGTTTGAGAGTTCGTCCAATTACTTAATTAATTCTCGACCAACATGTTCACTTTTTGCGTATGTTTTCCATTTTTAAGTTCTCTTTTCTCATTTATATTTTTCTTGCTTCTTTTTGCGTTTAATTGGTTATTTATTTGCCTGCAATTAATGTTTGTCTCTTACAAAGTGCCCTCTCCCCCCAAAATTATTGCGTTTCCCTTCCTAATTAAAATCATTTTTAAATTTTCCCATCCTAATTAATCGTTTTCCAATGGTTTTTTCCCACTTGGATGATTCCCAATATGCGTTCCTGCACAATTTGAGGTGCGTCGTGTTTGGTGCTGATCAACTTCACCAATTCGCCCACAAATTCTTTGTTTGTGACAAGCACCGCAAAACGGTGGTCGCAGTTTTTCACGCACGTTTCCAACACAGTCAAAGTGTACATGACACTTAAACGGGGGGGGGGGGGAGGGGAATTCGGTAATTATTCCCCCGGTTCAGAAAGCTTTTTGGAAGTGCCATTTTGAAGAATATCGACAAAAATGGCGCAAAGCCATACCTTCCCCTTTCCGTCCTTTGTGCCCCCCCCCTTTTCTTTTTGCTTACATTGCGTTGTTTTTTCCCATTTGCGTTTGCAGTCGCTTTTTGATCGCTCTGACGGCGTCTCGTGGTCTAAAATAAAGCCACTTTCCATCCCCTCCCCGTCTCCCCCCTCTCTTGTCAGTCCGACCCGTCGTTGGTGCCGTTGATGAAGTCGCATATTTCCATGTTCAGTCCCCAATTTTCAGTGGCCATTTTCGTAGCATCGGTGGCCAATTCTAAAAAAGGTGTTAGGCTCCAAAATTAAACATAAAAATAAATCGATCGACCGATTTTGCGTCCGATTAGCGTCCCAAAAGGGTCCCCCTGGAAGAAATCGGTCACCCGTTGGCCCACGTTGTGCGCCGCCTCCCCCACGCGTTCCATGGCGTTGGCCATTTGCTCCTGCAAATGGCCCGTCGTTGCTGCGTTTGGCGTCACTGCTCCGCCCCCTCCTTCGTTTTGTTGGCGATGAGTCATTTGGGAAGTTAATTAAGGATTTGCTAATTGAGGAGTTTAGTTAATTGTCGTTTAATTGTAAATGTGAGAATGTCTGAAATGAATTGCAATTACTAATGTAATTAAACTTGAATACAATAAGTAGCAAAATTAAGGCATTCCATTTCCATGAAAATCACTCAAAAGGCCAATCTTTTGACGTTCAAATCGATTTATAACGCAAAAACTCCTTTTGGATGCGGTGAATGAGAAGGGGAAGAAAAATATGCAAACAAACAGAAAAGGCGGGACCTAATCAAGTAACATTTAATAATGAATCTTTGGTGGATAAATATTTTTATACATATTTAAAAAAAAATAATAATTTAACGAAAATAAAGGAATAATTTCAAAATTACATATGACCATTCTCCAATTACTCTTCCTCTTTTTTTGCCTCTTTCTTCGCCTCTTTTTTGTCCGTCGTTTGTCCCTCTTTGTCACTGATCTGATCGGAAATCCACCTCAAGTACGGCTCTGACCCGTATTCAATTGGAAATGCCACAAATTCGGGGACCTCGTAACTGTGAAAGATGCAAAGAAATGGGTGCTTCATTTTAATGCTTGATCATTAATTACGGGTGCAGTTTGATCACTGCCTCTTTGAGCTGTTCCAGCCGTTCTCTGCCCGTTTTGATGATCAGCAATGACTCGCTGTCCTCCTCCACCTTTCCCTTCCATTCGTAGACGGAAGTAATCTGTGGCACAATGTTCACACAAGCGGCCAACCGACGGCGGACCAATTCATGAGCAATTCGTTTGCCAATTTCAGCGGAGGGAACGGTCACATAAACAACCTTTGAAGAAAAATTGGAAAAGGAAATGAGTTCGGGAAAATTGTACCAAACAAAGAACAGAAGAGAAAACCGTTTAAATTAGGAGGGGGGGGGGGGGGGAGATTAGCTAATAATTGTCCGTCTAAAGTATCGTTTAAATGAAATAAGCCTTAAATAAAATGAGTTATTCATGGCCAATCATACAAAATGCTTTTTGCTTTTCCCAAATAATTTGCCTTTTGCTAAATAGTCAGAAAAAGGGGCCACTGACAGAGAAAAGCGAAAGACTCGCCATAGCACGACCCGCCATCAGTTGCTGCTGCTGTTCTGTTGTGCGATTTGTTTGAGTCGACAATCGCCGATCGAAATGAGAATAAAAAAACGGAAGCGACAATTAAAAATGCAAAAATAGGGAAAATGCAAATTTGAAAAAAAGAATTTCGTCTACTTAAAGAATCCATTTAACATGAGTGATTAGAACGAATTGATTTTAGATTTTGCTAATAGCTCTGGGACTGAGTCGGCTGGTTTGTTATTTATGGGGTACATATAGAGAAAGACAAAACAACTTTTTCTTATGAAAAATATTGTTTCATCGGAAAACAACATTTAAGTTGTTATTTAATTATTAACAATATTCATTTTGCCAACAACGTATAAAACACGGGCCAGGACGTTTTCGTACCGCCGTTTTCGTACCGCCATTTTCGTACCGCCGTTTTCGTACCGCCGTTTTCGTACCGGAGACGTTTTCGTACCGCCGTTTTCGTACCGGAGACGTTTTCGTACCGCCGTTTTCGTACGAGTGGATATGCAAAAAAAAATTGCACTCATATTATTTCTGGGAATTTAAGTCAAGTCTTTTTTTCGCTAAATCTAAATGGAGGAGTTTGACTTTTTGAGGCAAAATTTGAATTTTAGTGAAGAACATGCCGAAAAATACAAAGAAAATTCCGAAAAATAAAAATTTCGATCGATAAAAATGCAATGAAACCTGGCTGAATTTTTCTTAATTGTTGGAAGAATCTCTTAATGTTTTGACAATTTAGCTTTTATTAACTACAAAATGAACCAGCAGCAAGTAATTAAAACAAAACGAAATAATGATAAGTTGGTGCATGATGGTGCGCTCTATGTGTTCCACAAATTCAGTAACGATGGACTTAACAATATTGTCCCTCAAAATGATCACAATTATGCCAATGTCAATCCCGAAAAGCTTGGTGTTGATAGCACGTACAACCATTTGCGTGTTAATCATAGAAGCAATTTTGTGGATCCTATTTCTGGAGCCCATATCTGTTTTTTACCAAAAATTTTGGCATGCGGTCACATAATGGGAAAGTACCAAATTTTCTACATTAAATTTTATGAATGGGAAATAAAAAATGTTAACATTTTGGTTCTATTAGTTCTTAAGTTTTTCTAATTGAATCTGACGTTTGTACAAGAACTCGTACGAAAATGTCCCCCGTACGAAAACGGATGGTACGAAAACGTCCCGGTACGAAAACGGCGGTACGAAAACGGCGGTACGAAAATGGCGGTACGAAAACGACCCTGACCGTATAAAACAACTTATTTTTAAAATTTCGGTCCATTTTTGAAAATTTATTTCAGCGGGAAATATCACTTGGGAGAGAGATAAGGCAAAATGAGAGAGTGCCGAACTTTCAGTACTGGTCAGACAAAACATTTTTGATGAAGGAGGGTAGAGAAAATAATCCCAATAGAGACTGCATTGGGAAGAAAGTTCACGTCCCTTCTTCGCTGATTATTTTGGTAATAGACGCAGATTTTCTCATATGTTTCTATTCTCTCTCTGTCTTAAATCTCTTCCCATAACACTCTCTTTTTAATTAATTTTTCTTTGTTCTTCTTCATCAAAAATGTTTTGTCTGACCAGTACTGAAAGTTCAGCACTCTCTCATTTTGCCTTATCTCTCTCCCAAGTGATATTTCCCGCTGAAATAAATTTTCAAAAATGGACCGAAATTTTAAAAACAGCGTTGTTTTATAGGTTGTTGGCAAAATGAATATTGTTAATAATTAAATAACAACTTAAATGTTGTTTTCCGATGAAACAATATTTTTCATAAGAAAAAGTTGTTTTGTCTTTCACTAGGTACATACAATTCACGGACCAGATCGTTTTCGTGGGCCGAGTTTTTGAACTATAACTTTTTTCATTATCAACCAAATCCAACAATCTTGGTATCATTCGATAGCCCTAAAAGTCCTCCATTAATCCGCAAAATCTCGAGAAATTTCGTTAAGGTTAAAAAAAATTATGGCCAGAAAACTTCAAAAAAAAAAAAAATGGTTTTCAAAACATTTTTGGCCATAACTTAGAACCTCAAGCTAATAGAGGAATCATAGGACTATCGAATGATAACAAGATTGTTGAATTTAGTTGACACAGAAAAGTTATATTTTAGGCAAATTATGCTCCACAAATTCAGCACCAAAAAAGGTCACTTTTGCAGAAGGGGGCCCCGAAAAAAGGGGGGGGGGGGTCATTGATCACGAATCTGACATCAATTTTGACGAATCTCCCCTAAGCCGAATTCGAACAAAAGTTAAAATTCAAAACTTTCGTTATTTCGATTTTTGTTCAGATATAAATTGGATATTCATAATTAGTCAAAATTGATGTCAGATTCATGATCAAAACCATGACTTATTATGATAAAAAAATTTGTAAACCAAAAGGGTCCACATCTGCGAAAGAACCCCAAAAAGAACAAAAAAGTAATTGAAGGCAATTAACAGCCATTTTATTTGGGCCAAAGAGCGAATGGCAAAAGAGTGAACGAATGAGTTAGTTGAGTGCATTTTGACTTTTAATTTTAAGGCGCTCACATTTTTTGCTTTCAACTTTTATTTTGTAGTATATTAATTTAAATTTAGTGGATTTTGGGACCAAATTCGGAAATTTTGGGGCTTAATCTGTTAAACGATTTTGCACCTAAAAAAGAACGATTTGCTGATTTTTAGGCAAGTTTATGTATAAAGGCATATTTAAATTTTATTATTTTTAATTATAGGAAATTACAAAAATTAATTGTTTTAAAGAATATTCAAAATATATAAAAATTTATTGTGCGGAGATCAGCAGGGGTGGAGCGCGAACAGAAAAATCCGGCGAATCGCGGTCGCACTCCACCCCTGCTGCTGGTGGAGATCGAACAATGGCAGATTAAAGAAAGTCTGAAGGTTTAGCCACAAGGCTACAGTAAATAAATTCAAATAAATACCGTATTTACGGTATTTGAACCCACGGGGGTTCTATTTTTCAACCCCCCTTAAAAGAGGGGTTCTAATTCAGGGGGGGGGGGGTCAAATATCGTAAATACGGTATGTAACATTGTTTGAATTAAATTCACCAGAATTAAAATTTCTGTGAAATGGGATTAAAATTAATTTAAGGCCGTGGAGTGGCCGCCAATGGCGAGCATGAGTCGATTGATAAATAATTACGTAATACATTTTCAATCCCGGCATTTCCTTCACTTTTCCCTTAAAATTTTACAGGCAACAGAGAACATTTCTCGGCAATTGTTTTTTGCTGATTAATGCTTTATTTTTTCTCTAATTTTATCTGTTTTTTCCAATGTTTGGCCTCCTTTTCCCTCCAAATTCTGCTGATGCGTTGGATTTTTACGATGGACCACCCTTTGTCATTTATTATATTATAAAAATATTTGTTCAAAGGGAAATGAATGATTCTCTTTGCCCGTGCACTTTGTTTAATAAGGGCAAATGCTTCCAAAAAGAAATAAATATTCCATCGTTTGTCAATTATTTATTTATTTCGTCGCATTTGCATATTATTATTTTTCTGCTGTTCGTCATTCGTCCCCAATTTGGAACCAAAAAACAAACAAAGAAAATGGGGGGAAACGCCCAAAGACTGGCAAAATCTGCAACCGCAAAAGACGCAGGCAGCAAGCAGCACGGCATTTCCAAGTTGGCAATTCCCGCGGTGTTGGCATTGGCAAACGGCAGAATGAATGCGGCCTATTTAAGGCCAAAAGTGTCTCCGCATCCGGCCAGACAGACTCTGCGCACACTTTGAATTTTACATTTATTTGTATTATAATTAGAAATCCCACACTAATGCAAATTGCGTAATTGAATTATCATTTCCAATTTTATGGCTTTGTTCAATGCTTCGCCTTTAAATTCACTGCCGCCCCCAAAAAATATTAAAAACGCGGAACCGCTCAGTTGGGCCCTCACGATTGGGCCCCCACGTTTGGGCCCTCACGTTTGGGCCCCACACGTTTGGGGCCCCAGCATGTTTTTCCACTTAAGCTTTTTTCGTTGGCATCCAAATCCAATATTCTTGGTATCATTCGAAAGCTCTAAACATGCTCTATTAGCCTAACAAAAAAAGAATAGATTTTAAGCCTGGAAAATTTTTATTCATAAAAAACTTCAAAAATTTTGCATTTTTTGAAATTTCATGTTATAACTTTTTTAGTAATTGTCTAATCGCTAAGCAATAGCTTAGAAAAAGCTTCTAAACATGTTAAGCTTTCGAATAATACCAAGAATGTTTGACAAATAAAAAAGTTATAGAAAGTTATAGTGGAAAAATATGCTGGGGCCCAAACGTGGGGGCCCAATCGTGAGGGCCCAAACGTGGGGGCCCAACCGTGGGGGCCCAACTGACCAATGATGGCACGGAATTCCGACTTCCGACTTCCGAGTTCCGACTTCCGACATTTTTGGGGTCGGAATTCCGACTTCCGACTTCCGAAAATTTTTGGGGCCTCGGAATTCCGACTTCCGACTTCCGAAATTTTTGATAAAAAGTCGGAATTTTTCGGAATTTTTTTTGAGTTTTTTTTTTTCAAAAAATTTGTCAATTTTTATACAATTTCTGTTAATAGATTGCATAAAATTTTCAATTTTTTCCGGCGGTGCCTATCGGCACCGCTGGACTCAAAAAATACTTAATTTTCTTGAAAAATTTGATCAGAATCGCTAAATTTTGCCATTTTTTGGACAAAATTTGTTAACAATTTGCATTAAAATCATAAAAATTTTTCCAGGCGGCGCCTATCGGCACCGCCGGACCATTCCCCACAGTTTCCCAAATTCTCTTTGGATAAAGCGCGCAGCAAAAAAAAAAGGTGTAAATTTCCCCCAAAAAATCCAAATAATGTAAATTATATAAAAATATTTTGAAATAAAAAAATTTTTAAATAAATATAGAAATAACTAAAAACTTTTTGAAATTAACCTTTACATGGTTTAAATTTCAAAAATTTAGCCTATTAAATATTTTAAAAATTTTTTATTATATTTTATTTTTTTGAAAAATTCCGACTTCCGACTTCCGAGTTCCGACTTCCGACATTTTTGGGGTCGGAATTCCGACTTCCGACTTCCGAAAAATTTTTGGGCCTCGGAATTCCGACTTCCGACTTCCGAAATTTTTTGGTGCCTCGGAATTCCATCCCTGCAACTGACGTAGACCGTAAAAACGGCCCCGGGGCCCAAAAGACTCGTCCCTCCCTTCCCTTCCCTTCCCTTCCCTTCCCTTCCCTTCCCTTCCCTTCCCTCCCTCCCTCCCTCCCTCCCTCCCTCCCTCCCTCCCTCCCTCCCTCCCTCCCTCCGACCATCGTCCGCACGTGTCCCTCTCCCCCTCCCCCCCCACGCAACGGACCACCAATCATTCCCATTCTCAGCCATTTTCATCGGTCTTTGCACTTTCATTATCTTGGGACCACCCATCGCCCATCCTTTGGTTTCACTCTCCGCCCCATTTTTTCACTCCTCCCTCAAAAACGTATTTAAATAAATGCAAAAAAGCAAAAAAATATATAACCAAAACCCTAAAAGTCATTAATGGATCATTAGACCGATATCTTAAAATGTCGATTTGGCCATTTTTAGCCCATTTCCGTCGGTTTTGTCCATTTTTTCGTCCTTTTCATCATCTCTCCAATGTTTCGTCATCATCGCTTCTTTTTTGCCATTATTATTATTATCAGTGTTGGGGGAACCTCCTCACCACCCCCGTCCTAACAGATTCAAAGAACACCCCAAATTCCCCCCCCCCCCCCCCTCTAAATACCTCATCAAATAAATACCTCATCAAATTCTCCGCTCATTAATCTCCCCCCCCAAAGGCATTCCTTTGCTTTGAAACGGTATCAGTGACCGAAAACACAAATAAACAAACAAAATGGTTCGAGGAAGCGGCATCAATGTCCTTTGTCCCGTTTATTTGTTGCTGATTGCTGCTGGCCAAGCGCTGCTGATCTGTGTGGCCGGACGAACAGTGGAGAGACGGCGACACATTGTGGAATTGTCAGTGGGGGGGGCGGGGGGGACTGAGTGGACTGATCACGAGGGATTGGACTGATAAGTGAAGGACTTGAAGTGATTGGACTGATCAATGGGGTACCGGGACAGAATGGATTTGATCAGTAGGGGTAAGATTGGATTGATAATGATTGGGAGAAGACACGACGTACTTGTATTTTTAAACATCAAAAAGAAAGACTGTGTAAGGTCCCGAAAGTTTTCCTCGGCGTTTCCTTGGACCGAAAATTTCAGTCCAAAGTTGACACTTTTCCGCATAATTAACATTGAGATTGGTTTGGTGAATTTCAGCAATGCAATTCGACATTCCATCGGACCAAAAATTGGCTTCGAATTGGCGCCCCCTCCGGCGGAAAATTCAAAAGGCGCCCCCGTGGACAAACACTGCTGGATTAGCGTGGCGGAACGAGGCCAAAAGGTCAATTGCAAGCAAAGTTAAAAAGTGCAAAACAATAAACTGTCCGCGTCGTCATAATACATAAGCCATGCCAAATGCCGACGAATGCCACACAAAATCCCCACCCCCAATTTGTTTTTGCCTTTGCAAAGTGCCATTAGTAATCATTTCTTTAAGTTGCGACTTTTAATGAGTGGGCAAATTAAAAGGGCACCGATAGGGCGGGAGATTTAAGAAGGGGGGAGGAGATGGAGATGAGCCACGGGGGAGGGGGGGGGCTTCAGTTTAAACGAATGAATTGGCATTTGACGTGCCAAATGGGGGAGGGGGGGGGAGAGGGGTACTGTAGCGGGAAGTTTTACTACCTGATCTGAGACTTGCGCGGTGTACGGTAAGTGGGGTGGTGTCTGCTAGTGTAGTGGACTTATACCAAGGCAAAAGCAAACGTCGCCGGAAATTGTCAGTTTTTGTTTCTTTGCCGAATTGTTACTTTTTTCAGGCGGTCGATGTGCACGGCACTTGCGTTCAGCTGGGCAAGGGAACGTTCGCCTGCCAAAACCAACAATTTATGGACCCGCACAACATTTTCTGCAAGTTTTTGGACCAATGAAACGACCGACGGCATTTGCGAATTTCAAATTTCCAAATGTTTTCTGTGCTGGTGATTCATTTGCCTTGGCACGACCGATACCGTACAAACTGATCCCATCGTTTCTCCGCTTATTTTGTATACTGTATTTATCGTTTTAAACAAATAAAAATCATTATTATTTTGCAAAATAAGCAATTCCATCGAAAACATTTTGTGAGCAAAAGCGGAAGGAACTTATTTTCGCGGCTTTTGACTTGTTTTTCTGCCGAGTGACGTGTCCATTCTCTTGCCCCTTCTTTTTCTTTTTCTCTTTTTCCTTTTGTGTCGTGTGAATTAATTTTTGGTGGGAAAAGTACAAAAAATATGCCATTTTTGGCGTTCATTGGCCGGAAAAGACACTCAAACAAATTAAGAAATGTTTTTCTCGGCGAGTCGTATAAAATATCAAATTTCTTACATTTTTAAATGAGAAAATGTGAAGAAATATTTTCGGACGAGGGAAAAGAATTTGTAGCGGCGGACTTCGCAAAAGTTTGGCATTTCGGTGCGGAAGCTTTTCATTTTCCCCGTGGTTTTTATTTTTCTGTTTTTCCAATGGAGAATTGATGAGTCATCCGACGAACTATGAATTACATAATTCGCAAAAAACGCAACGCCATTAAAAGCGAATGGTCAAATGAAATACCAACGACAAAAAAAAAATGAGCAAAAAGCGGCACCGAATTTTTGGCACTGTGTAATTTGGACACTGAACTATTGCAAAAACTTTCACTACTTTACTGCGTTTTCGACATTGAGTAAACTCGATAATATTGAGAATTTAAAAAATAATATGTGAAAATTTTGAGAATGCTATATTTAAGATAATTTTTCACTATTTCATTTTCAAATTCCTTATTTATTTTAAATTAAATCCATCTCATTGTAAAAATTTGGAATTTCTCACTGATTTTACGCTCACACACAAAAATATTTCAGCAAATTGAATTTTACGAGCTGACATTATTGCTTTGTGCTTTGTGCTCCGAATTGCTAAAATGACTAAAAAAGGAATAAAATGAACAAAATCGAAATGATCGGTCGGAGAAGGGACAAAGAAAGACAAAAATTGGGAGAGGAAAAGCAAAGGGAGGGAAAGGGAAAGGGAAAATGAAAATGAAATTGGAATTCAATTAAAAGGCAATAAAAATGAAAAATTATTGGAAATAGAGGGACAAAAGAACACAAAAAGAATTAATTCTTTTTTTTGACTGTCCTTTTATTCATTTTGCCCTTTTTTATCTGTGAAATTCAACCGAAAGCCATTGGGGGGGGGGGAGGAATTCCAATTTAAAAAAGCATTTTCGAAATTTGGCCATTCCATCGCCCCCCTTCCCCCCCCCCCTCCCTTCCGTTGCTTTTCCCTTTGGCCAATCCCTCCCAATTGGCCATTTGGCCTTCTCCCCCCCCCCCCCCCCCCGCCTCCCCTTCGGCTTCGTCCTTCCCTCCATATCTCTTCTTCTGTCCGTCTCTACCATAATCCCCCCTCCCCCCTCACTTTCTCCTTCAATTCATTAGGGACGTTGCGTAAGTGTGAACCCTGCGGGGAATAACAACAACAATAACAACAACCAATTCCCACCAATTAAAAGAAGACAACATTTGTGTTTGACCCCGGGGGGAATCGGAGAGGGCAAAGGGGAAGAAGCCATCAAATGCCAAAAGCTGTGGTATGCTTATGGGGGAGAAATGCCAATATATTATGGGAAGATGGAGAGGGATGAATAAAAAAATTTACGGAAAATTTAGTAAAAAAATTTGATGAATTAATAATGGTGTTGCGAGCGGTAAACTGAATCATCATCGGAGGAGGAGGGGGAGGGGAGGGATTTTGCATTGTGCCAAGCGATGACTGACTTTAAAAACAACGACAAAACGGCCAATTGGGCCAAGGGATGGGCAAAAATATTCTGAATTTGAGGAGGGAATTGCGAAACATTGTGAGAGACGGCGAAGGAATGTGTGGAGGAGGAATGCACAAGCGAAAGAATGTCCGGGATTAATTATTACTTGGCAAATAAACATGGAAGTTTTTTGTAGTCGAAATGTCCGAGGCTTCCGCCTAACGGCCCAAATCATTTAATTAACCTTTTTATTGAGTCCATTGCGCAGTCAGTTCATTATTATTATGATTCTTATTTATTGTTATTATTACACCAATTACGGCTTCTCCTACCGTACTACAGCAGAACCTTATTTACTACAAACACATTCATTAAGACATATTATTATTAATGCAACTTGTGCACACAAAAATATTCTTAATTTGATTTAAAATACACGATTAATGGCCTAATGGTGGCCTTATATTGAATAAATCATCGAAAATGGAAATAAAAGTTTTGCAAAAATAGTCAATGCCAAAAGCGCATTAATTGCCCATTAATTAGACCCCCGCCGCGCGCGCACATCGCAAAGCGAATGAGGTGAAAATGACATGTCGAAAAAGTAAAATTTCCGTGATTAGCAAAGCATCGGATTAAGGTACGACGGATTATCAGCGGGGGCGGGAAACGGATAAAAGGGGGGGGGGCAATGGAAAATAGCAAAGAATGCCGTGCCAATTTGTGCCTTTTGCCTTTTCGCCGTCATTAATTAACAATTAATAGGACATCCAAAGCAGCCAAAGTATCATATTATTTAAAATCCGTCAACATAACTTCCTCCGAATATTTTTAGCAGCGAATTTATGTGCTTAAGTGTAAAGAAAAGAATTAAAATATTTATATTATCAACAAATAATTTTAAAAATTGAATTATTCATCATCATCAAATTTTAAATTGTTATTTAATTAATAAATTAATTCATAGATAATTATTGGTTGGGTCCGTCCACAAAATTTCCAGTTCGACTCCATTTCCCCAGTAATGCCAAAGTGCAGCGGACTCAATTATTCATTAGCTTAAAAAGGCACTTTCCTCCGGCGATGGCATATGCCGGCCCAGCGCCAAAGCCAAAGTGTGTTTTGGCGCCTCAATGAATGGCCGGTGCTGTGGCGATTTGTACATTTTTTGTATTGTAATGCCTGCCCAATTCACATTAAACCCGCTACGAACTTTGTGCTCGGCCACAGACACTCACCCACAGACTTTTTTCCCTTCTCTCTCTCTCTCTCTCTCTCTCTCTCTCTCTTTTTCTCTCTCTCTCTCTCTCTCTCTCTCTCTCTCTCGCTCTCTCGCTCTCTTTCCCTCCACTCGTCACTCTCAAAAGGAAGTGGGCGTGTCCCTCCCCCCCTCCCCCTTCCCCCTCTCCTCCCCTCCCATTCACTCCCCTCCCCTCCCTCCTTCCGTCTGCCCCCCTCCCCCGAGAGGTATTTTAAAAAGCCGCGCAAAAACAGCGGCGGCACATTTCTCCTCAAACGTTACGCAAAAGGCAATCGCCGCCAAAACTCAACAAGCCCGGCCAACAGCTCACTCAAATTATCAACATTCAGAGAAAAGACAAAGGAAAGGACGAACGACGAACAATTCATTCATTTGGCCAAGCGAAAGAACAAACGAACGAATTCAAAAAACGAACGGACGGACAAAAGTGACTAATTTATCGCAAATTCAAAGGCTGCAATTTTATATTTCTTCCTATTGCAGACAATGTTTGACCACTTCGCTTCGTCCTCAAGCTCCGTCGACTTCGATTCGAATTTGGCACTGTTCCAACCGCTCTTCCCGTGCCCCTCGTGCCAATGCCGTCGACTGCCGTCGCTCGCCCGCACTCTGTCCTCCCTGAACTTGCTGCCCATGTTGTTGCTGCTCAGTCTGTCCGTGTTCCTTCTTGCCTCTCCGTCCGTCTGTTCCGCCTCCGCCCAATTTCCAATGTCCACGGGCATCGGCGACTCTCCGCCATCGCTTCAGTACGTCGCTTCTTCTTCTTCTTCCGCTTCATCATCGTCGTCGGAAGAGTCTGCCCGAAAAAATCAGATGGGCGAAGAAAAAGCGGACGATTGGGAGGAGGAGGAAGACACGAAATTGAAGCAGGACCAGAACCAAATGAAGAAGAACCCCCACCGAATGGTTGTGAAGAGACAAATGAAAAGAGCGGCAGAAGCGATGGAAGCGGCGGAGGACGAAAAGCTGGTGGAAGAGGAGCAGGAGGAGCAGCAGCAGAGCTGCACAGTGCGCGTCCAAGTGGTGGGTGGCCGGGGAACAAAACAAAAATTGGGCGGGGGGGGGGGCAATTGCGGGTCAGAACAAAGCAAAGTCCGCCGTGCAAAGTTTGGAAACAATTTAAAAGTGCGAGCAAATCCCCCGCTGATCGGCTTTGATAAATTGGCAACAAATTCAAATGTATGCAAACATGCCGATCGGCTTTGTCCGCTGTGTCATCCTTTGCCCAACTGTTTTTGCTCCCCCCCCCCCCCTTAATCCGTGTGTTTGCTCCTTCAAAGACCAAATGACTGACTTTTATCCCCTACAAAATTCCGCAATCGTTTACTTTCAAAAGTCTCTCCCAACAAAACAATCCTCAGAATTTAAACGCGTTAAAGTGCGTGTTTTGGTCACTTTCTGTGCCAATAATCCCTTAGTGTCGTCGCCGGCTGAGTCCGCGCCGTCCCAATCAGCCAAATGGCAAGAGAAATTCAGGGAAAACAGACAGCGAATTGTGGCGCTTGTCTGTCTCATCAGCAAATACCAACAACACAAAGGGAAGGGGATAATTTGGTAATTAAGTGTTTTTTTAACTTTTGGTTTCGCTGGGGGATCGGAAAGATTATTTAAGGTGAGTAATGGGCGGGGGTCTTAATGAATTATGTGATGTGCTCTTAAACTGAGTACGGTTAGTGATGACGACGACGGAAAATAAATAAGCCAATTAGGCGGCGTATTGTAGCGAAGTTAACGGTACGGTGATCCAAAAACCAAAACAAAACCATCATAATGTACAAAACGGGCAATTAATTTTCTCGGTTTGCTCGAAAAAGTTGGGAAAATATCCGAATTTGCCAAATTCCCACGCTTTTTCCCTAAATGGCAACATCGAAAGATAAAGTGCCAAAAAAGGCGCAGCAGAAAATGACACCCCAAAACAGTGCCTCGGAGGACAGACACTCTCTCAACATTTCGTGTCCCAAATTTGGGCCTTCCCACATTCGCTAATTGTTTTTGTCGCCAATGTTTTCGTTTCGTTTTCCCTTTTATTAATGCCGCCTCCGTCCGCACTTTCTTTCCCTTCTTTCTTTCCGTCCGACTTTTGCTTTTTTGGCTGTTCCCTCCTTCTCTTCCGTTGCTTTTCACATGCCATTTCCTTTTTTGGCAACAAAAATTAATTTTTCATTTTTTTGCAAAATTCTTTTGGTAAACAAAACATTTCGAAAGTGGCGTGAGTTGTGTAAAAGAATCGGTGAGTGATGACTTTTTGAGTGTCCGTGAGGGGGGGGGGGGGGGGGGGGACAGACGGACGGACCATCCCCGGCAGACAGAAACAAACAATCAAACGCCCCCCCCCCCCCCCCCCGAGGCGGTGATCCTATCTTTTACTTTTTTTCGACGACGGGGAATTTGGTCCTTCTCCAAAAGTGACGCGGGGTGGCGAAATTCGCCTTCCCTTTTTTCCCACCCATCGCCGGCGACGGGCTTTTTCCCCGGCGGAAATAAAAATCACATTTTTCTTTCTCGGGACAGACGGAGAAAAAAAAAAGAAAAAATGGGGGGAGGGCACGCGTGATTACCGCCAAATGTATGTAATTGTTGTATTTATTGTCTTTAATGGGGTTGGCACTTAAGGGGGGGGGGGGGAGGGACAGACAGACGATAAGAGAAAGGGGAAACGAACCATTCATTCATTCCTTTCATTATTTGAGGATGAATAAAGGCGGTGGATAGCAAAAAATAAAAAAGCGTAGACAGACGGACGGAAAGACGGGACGGAAGGAAAGTGGCGAGACATTTAAACTTGCGGGGGTTGGAATTATGCCAAAACAACAAAAGCAAATGGGGGGGGGGGAAGTGTCGATGCGTCGGCGGGACTATCGGCGACTTTTGGCCCAATTTCGCCGCTTTGGGTTATTTTGGGAGGTGTCTGTCTGCTGTCCTTGCGCCAATGTTTTTGTTTGTTTTCAGAGTTTTTCTGATGAAAGTGACCTTGAGAAATAGTTGTGAATTTAGTGACAAAAAGGCGGGGGAGGAGAAATAGTACAGGGAAAAAAGAAGAGGAAGAAAGTAGAGTAAAAGGGGAGGAAAGAAAGAGTATAGAGAAAAGAGAAAAAGGGGAGGGAAGGATGGAAAGATAGAAGGGAAAAGGAAGAGAAGGAGAGAGTGAGGGAGAAAGAAAAAAAGAAAGAGAGAGAGAGAGAGGGGGGGGGGGAGAAAGAGTCAAATTGATAATGAATTATAAAGCGAGAGACAATTTAGGAAGAGAAGCAAAAAAAGGAAATATTTGGTTCCATTCTTTTTCTGACTCTCTCTTTTTTGGTGGTAATTTCCATAATTATCCCCCCCCCATTAATTTCTCTCAATAATTCACTTTTTTCGGTCTATCAAAATTCTCCATTCCAATTTTCCATTTCCTTTTTCCCCCAAATTTCCGACTTCCGCCGACAAAAAATGTAGTCAAATTCAATTTCACAAAATCACATTATTCATTCATTTGTTCGTCATTTTCTTTTATTGCCTTTTTTGGCTTTGGATAAAATTCTCGTAGGGCAATAAAATGGAAAAAAAGAAAAGAAAAGAAAAAGTATTTCCTTTTCAATTTCTTCCTTTTTTTATCAAATGTTTGTCCGTTCGTTTCGTCTGTCTGTCTGGCCATTGTGCCCACAGACATTCTTTTGTTTTCTTTTTCGATGCATACGCAAGAGACCCCTCGTGGCATTCATTCCTTTGTCACTTCCGTGTCCCCCCCCCACGGCATTTCGCTCATTTTTTTTTCTTCCTTTTTCTCCTTTTTATGGGTCATTAGTTCTTTTCCGTTATCAACCGTTGCTTCTTTCCTCCCCTTATCATTCCCCCTTTCCTCCTTTTCCCAATTTCCAAATTATCCCCCCGCCCTCCCCGTGGCCAATATATTCCGGCTTACTCCGACCTTATTTTATTTTTCATTTTATCCATTGCCTACAGTGGAACGTCTCGGTCACTTTCTCACATAATATTTCGAAAAGCAATTATTTGCCGGAGGCGGGGGGGGGGGGGGGACCGGAAAGAAAAAAGAGAGAAATTCACCGACACAAAAAGGATTACGGTATGAGAAGAAAAAGGATAAAGGAATGAATGCCCGGGAGGGTCAAAGGGAAAAATGCTAAAAATAGCCAAAGGGCGGCACAACGCCAACGCATTGAGCACATAAATAATATGCCTCAAAGAACAGCTGCTGCCACTTGTGCTGCTTTTGTCTGTTTGTTTTTGCTATTCCCGAGAAAAAAGAAGTGATGGCGGACATAAAAATAAGACAAAAAAGGGAAACGAAATTTGATTAATGGGCAAATTATGAGAAAAAAATATGCACAAAAAGCAAAATAAAATAACAAACTCTCGGCCAAATGTATTCAAACGCAATGCCAAAAAAGGAAACATTCCCCGCGGGCTTTAGAAAATAAAAAATAATAATTAATTGCATCCATTTTTGGCACATAATAAATGTGGCGGAATTTGCTGCTAATTTTGCAGAAAAAGGGACAAACAGAAAGCCAAAAGAATTTATAATTGTTGGATCTATTAACACCCAAATGTTCCGTTCAGGTCAAAAAAGTGAAGGGAAAGTGCGTCCGTTTGCACGGCGGCCAAAGCGCGTGTCAAAGTGCGGATTATTTGGACCCGGTGAACGAGGACTGCATGTTCAGCTGAGGAAGCACAGCACACAGCACAACACCAGCATAAAGCATCAATCCCTAACTATGCGTAATTTGAGTCAATTAATAATTGAACAATTTGAGTAATTACATAATTGGGTTTTTCAATCGTTTCCCAATTTTGCCACCATTTTCTCGGTTTCTTCATTTTTGCAATCTTTTCCCCATTTGTCAAGCATCACATCAACCAAAACAACACAACTTTCATTTAAAACGTGTACCCTCTAACATTCCCTTAATTGATTAATTAATTAATTAATTATTTAATTGGGCAATTAAACCCTTTCAACCCAATGCTTTACACTTTTTCTTCTTCTTCTCCTGCTACTGTTCCTTTCTTTCTGGAAGCAATCTTCTCAAATTGAGAAAAAGCAGTCATTTTGTTTTTTGTCGCTGCTTCGTCTCCCCAAATTTTAAGCATTCATTGGCTGACCAAACAAACGAAATTTTATTTTATTGTTATTATTATTATTAATTATTATTATTATTATTAATCATCTCTATGTTTTATTCGTTATTTAATTGATCTCATTAACCAATAAACTCATTGATTAGCAACAGCATTTGATTGATGTCCAATTTTGCCGTTTTCTTAGCCACACATATCACAATCAGTAAATCAAATTATAATTTGTCAAATAATAATGGATGACTTCAAATAAATTTGTTGTTAGCATTTGGCAATGCTTTGTCAGTGAAGCACAGACTTTGGCCAAATTGGGACAACAATCCCTTTAATGCTAACAAAGTTGGGAATTTATAGCAAATATAAAGAGACGAAAAAAAATCTTCGGTAAATTTTTATGCTCGTCCATAGGATTATTTTTTACAAAAATTCCAACCCCAAGGGATTTTTTTTGAAGATTTTCTTGAAGTGTATCTTTCAGTGTCAAGCTCACCTTGAAGAAGAAGAGATCTGACCAAATTGATGCAAATACTTGATCAGCACCAAAAGTTGGACAAATAGGAACTTTTTCAATATATGTATTTAAATGAAGATTTTAATATTTTTCATTAAAAAATCGTTAAAAATCGATTTTCCGAAAAAAAAGGATATTTTTTTTTTGCAATTGAAAAAGTGAAAGTTTTTTGCCACTATTTAATTAATTAGTTTTGTGATTTTTTGCCGCTAAAAACGTGCCTTTTATTAGTCATCTGTCATTAACCTTATTTAAAATCATAGCTTTATTATAAATAGTAATAAATTATCATTCTAGAAGATAGGTTCTCTAAAAAATCCGTGGCTGGTGATTTCGACACTGGGTAATTCGACACTGAATATTTTCGACACTAAGTAATTTCGACACTATATTTTCGACACAGAGAACTTCCGACACTGAGCTATTTCAAAAACTTTCACTGTTTTCCTGCATTTTCGACACTGGACCATTTCGACCTTGCGTAAATTCGACACTATAGACAATATTTTAGTAAGTAATATTAAAAATTTGAAATGTTAATATTTATGATAAATTTTCTTATTTCATTTTCCAATTCGTAATTTTTAAAAGGGTAGGTGGTATAACGATGGGGAAAACCCAGTGTGACGGAGTTTAATTTAAAATTAGAATAGAAAATGAAACAAGAAAATTTTTCATATTACTTACTACATAAAAAATTCTCTATAGTGTCGAATTTACTCAATGTCGAAATGGTTCAGTGTCGAAAATGCAGGAAAACAGTGAAAGTTTTTGAAATAGCTCTGTGTCACGTGGCTGGTAATTTCGACACTGGGTAAATACGACACTGAGTATTTTCGACACTAAGTTATTTCGACACTGAGTATTTTCGACACTAAGTAATTTCGACACTGAACTATTTCAAAGACTTTCACTGTTTTCCTTAATTTTCGATACTGGACCATTTCGACATTGAGTAAATTCGACACTATTGAGAATTTTTAAAAATTAATATGAAATTTTGAAAGTGTTAGTATTAGGTATGCTATTTGGCGCCAAACACTATAACATTTTTATTTGTCATTCAAATTAAAAAAACTTGATGTGATTTAAAAACGCTTGATAGTCGCTAATAGCCTGCAAAATTTCAAAAAATTTAGTAGAGATACAAAAAAGATAGCCAAAAAACATCAAAAAACTGACTTTTACTGGCCATTTTGGCGCCGCACGCCATATTTTTTTGTTAAAACGAATATATTTTTCTAGAATTATGCAGGCTAATAGAGAACACTTAGATCTATTGAATAATATCAAGATTATTTTATTTGGTTGGATAAGAAAAAAGTTAGAATACTTTAAATTTTGCGGCGCCAAAATGTCCCGCGCCAAAGTGACCCCGACCCGGTATAACTATGAGTAAAACATCAAACACAGTGTAAGTGTTAGACAAAATGATTCATAATGCCAAATGCGATAGTTTGGGGCGCTAATTCAAAAAATATACTGATCAGTGTTCACTGCCTTTTTTGTATTGGTTGTTTTGATAATCCATAACTCGCAGCATCTCCAACTAAACAAAACAAAATTTTAAACAAGCGAGTGCTAAAGAATTTGAAATCAAAAAAAAATTGCGAGAGGAAGAAGTGCTACATTTGCCCTGTAGAGGGGTTCGAGATTTTCGAATTTAGAGAACACTTAGATCTATTGAATAATATCAAGATTATTTTATTTGGTTGGATAAGAAAAAAGTTAGAATACTTTAAATTTTGCGGCGCCAAAATGTCCCGCGCCAAAGTGACCCCGACCCGGTATAACTATGAGTAAAACATCAAACACAGTGTAAGTGTTAGACAAAATGATTCATAATGCCAAATGCGATAGTTTGGGGCGCTAATTCAAAAAATATACTGATCAGTGTTCACTGCCTTTTTTGTATTGGTTGTTTTGATAATCCATAACTCGCAGCATCTCCAACTAAACAAAACAAAATTTTAAACAAGCGAGTGCTAAAGAATTTGAAATCAAAAAAAAATTGCGAGAGGAAGAAGTGCTACATTTGCCCTGTAGAGGGGTTCGAGATTTTCGAATTTAGAGAACACTTAGATCTATTGAATAATATCAAGATTATTTTATTTGGTTGGATAAGAAAAAAGTTAGAATACTTTAAATTTTGCGGCGCCAAAATGTCCCGCGCCAAAGTGACCCCGACCCGGTATAACTATGAGTAAAACATCAAACACAGTGTAAGTGTTAGACAAAATGATTCATAATGCCAAATGCGATAGTTTGGGGCGCTAATTCAAAAAATATACTGATCAGTGTTCACTGCCTTTTTTGTATTGGTTGTTTTGATAATCCATAACTCGCAGCATCTCCAACTAAACAAAACAAAATTTTAAACAAGCGAGTGCTAAAGAATTTGAAATCAAAAAAAAATTGCGAGAGGAAGAAGTGCTACATTTGCCCTGTAGAGGGGTTCGAGATTTTCGAATTCTTGCTTAAGAGTCTGTGCAGATTTGAATTTTGGCACTCAAACCCGGCATTAGTTAACAGATTTTCCCACACAATTCGAGAATCTTATCTAAGAAATTTGTTGTATTTTTGACTAGATTCCACCAGGAGATATTTGTATAGAAAAAGTAAAAGCAATAAATTTTTGGCAAAAAAACATACAAGTCTTATTTTTTATTACTTACTTCAATTATAAATTTTGTATATGCAATTGTTGTATATTCATATAAATTCATGTGTAGAATAACGCATGTAGAAAATTAATTAAAAATTACTGTCGAAACCAATCACTGTCGAAAACACCTGGTACGGAAAATACTCAGTGTCGAAATTACTTAGTGTCGAAAATACTCAGTGTCGAATTTACCCAGTGTCGAAATTAAATAGCGCCCTGTGTCAAATTACTTAGTGTCGAAAATACTCAGTGTCGAATTTACCCAGTGTCGAAATTACATAGCGCCAAAAAATCAGTCAGTTAAAAAATAATTACACGGGTCCGGGTATTTGGGCAAAAAACAGCAGGTCCGAGTATTGACGGGTCCAAGTTTTTAAACCGAGTTCGGCTAACCTGGTCAACCAGATCCTGTAAAATTATTCACAATTTTTCAAAAAATAAATAAATATTAATTAAGAGTTTGTAATTTAAAATTATTTAAACAAAAATATTTCGATAGATTCAACAGCAAATAAAATAATCTTTAAAAAATTTTCAAAAGATCAAAAAATTTCAACAATTAAAATTTTTTAATAATTTATTTGAGAAATTTCCATTTTTTTAAATTAATTTAAATATATGTTATATCGACAAGGGGTTTCGTTGGCAAAAAGGAAATCTCAAGACTGGATAAAGGTAGGGGGCTGAAATTTGGCATACGTATGCATCTTAGGTCGGGGCATCTGGGAAAACTATAGGTTTTTTGATCAGAGTGCCAACTGAGTCCCAGCGGGTAATTTCCCATTTTTGCTTGCGTTTGAAGGCCCGTAACTTTTTTTCCAAAACTCGAATCAAAAAATGTCCGCTGCGAGGGGGCTAAGTTGAAGTGTTTTCTAAAAAACAAAAAAAATTCCAAGCCTCTACCTATAATAGGGAAGGCTGTAGGTTCGTGGACTTTTTCAGTACCAACATTGTCCGGTTCAGTACCGAGCGAATAACTCATTAGGGTTTGAACAAAGCCAGGGGGTGCCAGCAGACTTATTGTAGAGCTCAATGAGCTTGATTTTTCCAAATTTTAAAAATTCGAAAATTTTTGAAATTTTTCGAGTTAGGCCTAAAAGTAGGTTTTGGGGTTTTTGAATTTTAGGATTTTTTGCCGATTTTTCTGGGGAAAACGGAGACCACTTCCAAAACATAGTTTTTTGAGCTCTATCGACTGGTATTTTTTCGAAAAAATTTCGATTTTTTCCCGGAAATAGAAAAATATTTTGGCCTCAGCGGGACATTTGAGTCCCGGGCCCATAACTCGTCAGGAGTCGGTTTTAGCCAAAATTTCCTTAGACCAAAATTGTAGAGCTTTTAAAGCTCTATCGAATGGTGTGCCATATGGCCGGAAATTTTCAAAAATTTTCGAGCTAGGCCCCTTAGAAATTTTCGAAAATTTTTTTTGGGTTGATAAAAGGGGTGAAAAATATTTTTCTGTGATATTTTGAGGTACTGAGCAAGAAAATGACCTTTGTTTTTCGTTTCATAATTTTTGGAATTTTTTAAAAATTCTTTATTTTTTGGGAAATTTTTAGCCCTCAGGATTTTGGGTTAAATTTTGAAAATTCATTACTCAGTGAAGGTTTGGGCAATTTAAGTGAATTAAAGCTTTAAAAATAGAGAAAAATAAGGAGAATTTTATAGGATCTATCTGGGATTTCTATCTTCTAAAGAAAAAAAGTTATTCCAGAATTTCTGGAAATTTTCGATTTTTCAGAAAAAAAATTCGTAACTGCCTTCTGAAAAGCTATTCGGGAAAAGTAAAATACTACAAAAATCCGCAATTTTTTGCTCTATTAGATAAATTTTATATCATATTTTTATCACATTTTTAAAAATTGTTATAAAAATAAAAGTGATTTTGGGATTCGGGACCAAAGGGGGGTGACAAGGATTTTTGAGTGGAAAATTTTTTTTCACAAAAATCTTCCAAAAATATGTCTTTAGGTCTATTTTATGACGCTGATCACGAATATGCAGTCAGTTTTTACTTTAGACATCGTTAAGACCTCAGAATCCCTGTGTGATTGGGGATTCTGAGACCATTTTGAGGGGGGGGGGGGGGTTCGGATCCGGGCGGTGTACATTTTTTTTCTATTTATTTTTGAGTTATTTTTAATCTTTTTAATTCATATAAAAGAGTGTTTGTTTTTAAAAAAATTAATTTTTTATTTAAATTAATTTTTTTTGTGAAAAAATTTTTAAAATTAATTTTTTGTTTAATTAAAGAATTTCATATATTGATTTTATTTGAGTTTGTCAGAAATTAAGTCATTCAATTTAAATAACTTTAAATTATTATAAACTTCAGTTTTTTTTTTATAATATAAAGAGTAATTATTTTACAATTTTTCAAAATTATTAATGCAATTTTGTACCTCTTCTACCATTTGTTGTACCTCTCTCTTTTAATCACCGTTGTACCTCTTCTAATCACTTTTGTACCTCTTCAAATCACTGTTTTACCTCTTCTTATCACTGTTGTACCTCTTCTATTCACTGTTGTACCTTTTCTAATCACTTTGTGCCTCTTCTAATCACGTTTTGTACCTCTTCTAATCACTTTTTTACCTTTTCTAATCACTTTTTACCTCTTATACTCCCTGTTGTACCTCTTCTAATCACTATTGTCCCTCATTTTGTCACTGTTGTACCTCTTCTAATCACTTTTTTGTACCTCTTCTAATCACTATTGTACCTCATTTAATCACTGTTGTGCCTTTTAAAACGAGCGCGAAGCGCCCGTTCGAGGCCGCGAAGCGGCCTAAAAATCCCTAAATTTTAAAAAACGGGCGCGAAGCGCCCGTTCGAGGTCGCGAAGCGGCCTAAGAATCCCTAAATCTTAAAAAACGGGCGCAAAGCGCCCGTCCGAGTTCAACACAATTTAAAAAACGTGCGCGAAGCGCACGTTCGAGGCCGCGAAGCGGCCTAAAAATCGCTGATAATTTTTTAAAAATTCTAAATCTATCTAGGTAGCGAAGCTCAAGAAGCGCGAAGCGCTTTGGTTCGGATCCGTCCGACAGATGGTGAATTATTTGGATTTTTTTGTCAAAGTATTATTCCACCTATCATATTTTTATGCCGTTATTTAAATTTGTTTATTATGCTATTTGATAGAGAATTGTTTTCTGATCATTTGAAAATAAGTTTAGTTATTCTATCATTATTTTTGGTTTTTATATGAATTTTTAAAAATTTTGTTATTTTTATTGATTTTCCGAAACTTTGATCACTTTTTTCTGATCACTTTTGGCGCCGGGGCCAAAAAAGCCGAAAATTTACTATAGTAAATCGACTATGCTCTACACGATAGAAGTGGTTTTAAAGTGATCTGGGTGGTTACAGTTCGGAATGTTCCCTTGTTAGTATAGTGGAAGGGATTGTGCCACTACCCCAAAATCAGAACATTTCTTAGAAATAAGAACAAATCGAAGCCATGTATGTTCGAGTTCTGCTGCTCTGAGATTTAGAATCGGGTTAAATGGGGAGTGATCAGAGACCCAGAAAATATCCTGAACACATTTCCCGACTTGACATCCTCTTAAAAAATTGTTTGCAAACCAAAAAACATAAGTTCAAAATCGACAATTTTTAAATAAAGCCTGCCTAATAGAGAACATGAACTACTATATCTACCAGCCCTTTTTGCAAAAATTATAAAAAAAAATTTTTTTTTTAGGAGTTTTCGAGATTATTGATACGAGTTTTCAGAACAAAAAGTCGAAATTAAATGTTTAAATTTCGTTTTTCCGCTTAAAAATGGTTTAAATCAGGGCTACACGGATCCGGGTATCCGACCGGGTCCAGACGCGGATACCCGGCTTTTTCAAGATCTGGACGCGGGACCCGACTTTTTGAAAAACCAATACCCGGTTCCCGACCCAGGTCTGGGTCCACTGGTAAGAATGGGGGGTCTGGGTCAAATTACCGTTCAAATTTGAGGGAAGGAAAAATTATAAAAATTAATTAAAATGTTCAGGTTCAAATCCCTCTTAATCCATCAAAATGTCCTTTTTGGATAAATCTGTAAATATCTAGCAAAAAATCCCAAAAATCTTACCGGCAGCGCCTGTCGGCGTCCCAGGCGCCCAAAAATCCACTAAAATTAAAAAAAACCAAAAATCCACAAAATTGTCATTGCGCCTATCGGCACTGCCGGGTTTCAAAATTCTCACATGTTTAAATTCATAAAATCGACAAAAACTGATATTGACTATTTAATAAATCTATTCATTAGAGCTCGAGCTGGACCTGGATCCAAACCTAGATTTTTCCCAGATACAGATCCAGGCCATTTTTGGCAACCTGCTTGGTTGGACCTAGATCTGGATTTTTGTCCAGGTCAAATACTAATAAATAATAGATTATTGAAATGACCTTTTCATTCCATTAAAATAATTAATTTAAAAAAATGGAAATTTCTCAAATAAATTATTAAAAAATTTTAATTGTTGAAATTTTTTGATCTTTTGAAAATTTTTTAAAGATTATTTTATTTGCTGTTGAATCTATCGAAATATTTTTGTTTAAATAATTTTAAATTACAAACTCTTAATTAATATTTATTTATTTTTTGAAAAATTGTGAATAATTTTACAGGATCTGGTTGACCAGATTAGCCGAACTCGGTTTAAAAACTTGGACCCGTCAATACTCGGACCTGCTGTTTTTTGCCCAAATACCCGGACCCGTGTAATTATTTTTTAACTGACTGATTTTTTGGCGCTATGTAATTTCGACACTGGGTAAATTCGACACTGAGTATTTTCGACACTAAGTAATTTGACACAGGGCGCTATTTAATTTCGACACTGGGTAAATTCGACACTGAGTATTTTCGACACTAAGTAATTTCGACACTGAGTATTTTCCGTACCAGGTGTTTTCGACAGTGATTGGTTTCGACAGTAATTTTTAATTAATTTTCTACATGCGTTATTCTACACATGAATTTATATGAATATACAACAATTGCATATACAAAATTTATAATTGAAGTAAGTAATAAAAAATAAGACTTGTATGTTTTTTTGCCAAAAATTTATTGCTTTTACTTTTTCTATACAAATATCTCCTGGTGGAATCTAGTCAAAAATACAACAAATTTCTTAGATAAGATTCTCGAATTGTGTGGGAAAATCTGTTAACTAATGCCGGGTTTGAGTGCCAAAATTCAAATCTGCACAGACTCTTAAGCAAGAATTCGAAAATCTCGAACCCCTCTACAGGGCAAATGTAGCACTTCTTCCTCTCGCAATTTTTTTTTGATTTCAAATTCTTTAGCACTCGCTTGTTTAAAATTTTGTTTTGTTTAGTTGGAGATGCTGCGAGTTATGGATTATCAAAACAACCAATACAAAAAAGGCAGTGAACACTGATCAGTATATTTTTTGAATTAGCGCCCCAAACTATCGCATTTGGCATTATGAATCATTTTGTCTAACACTTACACTGTGTTTGATGTTTTACTCATAGTTATACCGGGTCGGGGTCACTTTGGCGCGGGACATTTTGGCGCCGCAAAATTTAAAGTATTCTAACTTTTTTCTTATCCAACCAAATAAAATAATCTTGATATTATTCAATAGATCTAAGTGTTCTCTAAATTCGAAAATCTCGAACCCCTCTACAGGGCAAATGTAGCACTTCTTCCTCTCGCAATTTTTTTTTGATTTCAAATTCTTTAGCACTCGCTTGTTTAAAATTTTGTTTTGTTTAGTTGGAGATGCTGCGAGTTATGGATTATCAAAACAACCAATACAAAAAAGGCAGTGAACACTGATCAGTATATTTTTTGAATTAGCGCCCCAAACTATCGCATTTGGCATTATGAATCATTTTGTCTAACACTTACACTGTGTTTGATGTTTTACTCATAGTTATACCGGGTCGGGGTCACTTTGGCGCGGGACATTTTGGCGCCGCAAAATTTAAAGTATTCTAACTTTTTTCTTATCCAACCAAATAAAATAATCTTGATATTATTCAATAGATCTAAGTGTTCTCTATTAGCCTGCATAATTCTAGAAAAATATATTCGTTTTAACAAAAAAATATGGCGTGCGGCGCCAAAATGGCCAGTAAAAGTCAGTTTTTTGATGTTTTTTGGCTATCTTTTTTGTATCTCTACTAAATTTTTTGAAATTTTGCAGGCTATTAGCGACTATCAAGCGTTTTTAAATCACATCAATTATTTATTAGTATTTGACCTGGACAAAAATCCAGATCTAGGTCCAACCAAGCAGGTTGCCAAAAATGGCCTGGATCTGTATCTGGGAAAAATCTAGGTTTGGATCCAGGTCCAGCTCGAGCTCTAATGAATAGATTTATTAAATAGTCAATATCAGTTTTTGTCGATTTTATGAATTTAAACATGTGAGAATTTTGAAACCCGGCAGTGCCGATAGGCGCAATGACAATTTTGTGGATTTTTGGTTTTTTTTAATTTTAGTGGATTTTTGGGCGCCTGGGACGCCGACAGGCGCTGCCGGTAAGATTTTTGGGATTTTTTGCTAGATATTTACAGATTTATCCAAAAAGGACATTTTGATGGATTAAGAGGGATTTGAACCTGAACATTTTAATTAATTTTTATAATTTTTCCTTCCCTCAAATTTGAACGGTAATTTGACCCAGACCCCCCATTCTTACCAGTGGACCCAGACCTGGGTCGGGAACCGGGTATTGGTTTTTCAAAAAGTCGGGTCCCGCGTCCAGGTCTTGAAAAAGCCGGGTATCCGCGTCTGGACCCGGTCGGATACCCGGATCCGTGTAGCCCTGATTTAAACCATTTTTAAGCGGAAAAAACGAAATTTAAACATTTAATTTCGACTTTTTGTTCTGAAAACTCGTATCAATAATCTCGAAAACTCCTAAAAAAAAAATTTTTTTTTATAATTTTTGCAAAAAGGGCTGGTAGATATAGTAGTTCATGTTCTCTATTAGGCAGGCTTTATTTAAAAATTGTCGATTTTGAACTTATGTTTTTTGGTTTGCAAACAATTTTTTAAGAGGATGTCAAGTCGGGAAATGTGTTCAGGATATTTTCTGGGTCTCTGATCACTCCCCATTTAACCCGATTCTAAATCTCAGAGCAGCAGAACTCGAACATACATGGCTTCGATTTGTTCTTATTTCTAAGAAATGTTCTGATTTTGGGGTAGTGGCACAATCCCTTCCACTATACTAACAAGGGAACATTCCGAACTGTAACCACCCAGATCACTTTAAAACCACTTCTATCGTGTAGAGCATAGTCGATTTACTATAGTAAATTTTCGGCTTTTTTGGCCCCGGCGCCAAAAGTGATCAGAAAAAAGTGATCAAAGTTTCGGAAAATCAATAAAAATAACAAAATTTTTAAAAATTCATATAAAAACCAAAAATAATGATAGAATAACTAAACTTATTTTCAAATGATCAGAAAACAATTCTCTATCAAATAGCATAATAAACAAATTTAAATAACGGCATAAAAATATGATAGGTGGAATAATACTTTGACAAAAAAATCCAAATAATTCACCATCTGTCGGACGGATCCGAACCCACGCCAATGCGTAATAACTAGAGACCGGAAATTTCAAATTTGCGGATCCTGTTGCAGGATTGGAATTCAAAATTTTTGCAGGACCGGATCCGGCCGGATTAATCCTGCAAATCCTGCAATCCTGCAAATCCTGCATTCAAAATTTGCCGGATCCTGCGCAGGATTGCGGATTTTTGGAAATTTTGAAAAAATTTCAATTAAATTTCAAAAATTTTCCAAAAAAGAAAAAATGCCTGATAATTTGAAAAAGAAATTTTTAGGGGTTGGCTGGGATGCATTAAAAGGGGCGACTAAGATTTTTCAAATGGGTCAGACGGTAAAAAGAGATCGGGAATCAAATCTGTTAATGGTCGATAAATTTGACTATTTTTTGCTTTTCAAAAATGCTTTTTTTCGGCGCAATTTTTTCAAAAACTAGGAACAAAGGGGTCCGGCTGTGCCGATAGGCGCCGTCTGAAAATTTTTTTGGAAAATTTTGTCAATTTCTTAACTGATTTTGTCCAAATGATCAAATGTCGCACATTTTGACTCATTTCTACAGGATTAATAAGTAAAAGCCGATCCGCCTGCGGTGCCGATAGGCGCCGCCGGGAAATTTTTTTTGCAAATTCTAGGTAAAATTGAGATGAAAATTGGGTCTAATTTGTTGAATTTATTATAAATTTATTCAAAAATTTTGGCATTCTGTTCTTCAAAATTTTCAAAAAATCAATGAAATCCTGCCGGATCCTGCACAAAAATCAAATTTGCGGATCCTGTTGCAGGATTGGAATTCAAAATCTTTTGCCGGACCGGATCCGGCCGGATTAATCCTGCAAATCCTGCAATCCTGCAAATCCTGCATTTTCCAAAAAATGCAGGATTGCGGATTGGGATCCTGCAAAATCCTGCGCAGGATCCGGTCCTGCTCCGGTCTCTAGTAATAACATGTAAGAGAAAAAAAATCTATTTTTTTTGCTGGCATTTTCATTTGATCACTTTTTTCTGATCACTTTTAGCGCCGGGGCCAAAAAAGCCGATCGACTATGCTCTACACGATAGAAGTGGTTTAAGTGATCTGGGTGGTTACAGTTCGTAATATTCCCTTGTAAGTCAGAGGAGGCTCCGCCCCTTTTTGTCATTTTGAATTGTCGTTTGGCGGTATGTTAATGAAAAAGAGAAAAAGAAACTAAAAATAGCGGTCTACGTCAGTTGGGCGCCCACGGTTGGGCGCTCACGTTTGGGCCCGCATGGTTGGGCGCCAGAATGTTTTTCCACTATAACTTTCTATAACTTTTTTTCTTTATCATCCAAATCCAACATTGTTGGTATCATTCGAAGCTTAATGTATTTAGAAACTTTTCTAAGCTATTGCGATTAGACAAATACCAAAAAAGTTATACATGAAAATTGCGAAAAACTCGAAATTTTGAAGTTTTTTCTTAATAAAAATTTTTTCAGGCATGAAAATCTTTTCGCTTTTTGTAAGACTAATAGAGCATGTTAAGAGCTTTCGAATGTACCAAGATTGTTGGATTTGGATAACAAATAAAAAAGCTATATTGGAAAAACGTGCTGGCGCCCAAACGTGCTAGCGCCCAACCGTGGGCGCCCAACCATGGGCGCCCATAGTGAAGGAAAAGAAATTTTTTTTTCATTATTTGTGTTTGAGGAGAGAAAAGGGGGGAGATTGATTGAGTGAGAGCGAGATGAGAGATGAAGAGAGAGGGAGAGAAAGGGAGCGAGAGAGGGAGAAAGGAAGTGAGAGAGAAAAACAGAGAAAGGAAATGAGAGAGAGGGGTGGAGCGAGGCGAGAAAAAGGGGGGAGAGAGATAAAAGATTAAGACAGATGGGGAGAGGGATAGAGATTTAGAGAAAGAGCGAGAGAGGGAGAAAAGAAGTGTGTGCAAGAGAGATAGAGAGAGAGAGAGAGAGAGATAAGAAAGAGAGAGAGAGAGAGAGAAAGGAAACTAGAGAGAGAGGTGGAGGGAGGAGAGAAAAAGGGGAGAGAAGATTGAGTGAGAGAGAGAGATGAGATTAAGAGAGAGCGAGAGAAAGGGATAGAGAGAGAGAGAAATTAAGAGAAAGGGAGAGAGGAAGTGAGAGAGAGAGGGGAGAATGAAAGGGATTGTGAAAAGAGAGAGAAAGGAAGAGAGAGATAGGGAGAGAGAGAAATTAAGAAAAAGGGAGAGAGCGAGAAAGGAAGTGAGAGAGAGAGAGAGAGTGAGAGGAGGGAGAGGTAGGGCACGAAGAGTAAAGGGAAAGAGAATGGAGAAAAAAGAGAGAAGTAGAGAGAGGAGATAAAGGAGAAGAGAAATGAGACATGGAAATTTTTATCAAAGTTTTAAACTCTGAGATAAAACAGAGCGGTTGGCGCCGCGAAGCGGCGCCCAAGCGCTCGTTTTGTTTTGGTTCTTAAAATTATTCATAAATTTTGAAATTTTATGGCAAATTGTCACTCTGGAAATTTTCAAATTTGACGCAATTTTATCATTCTGTAGGAAAAAAATCTGTTGAAAAAGTAGCCAAAACTTTAAAAAATTTTGCAGGCGGCGCTTATCAGAACTGCCGGACCCTAAAATCCTTTATTTTCTTAAAAATTTGATCAAAATCACAAAATTCGGCAATTTAGGATAAAATCTGTAAAAGATTGCACGGTACTAGTGCAGTTGGTACGCCACAAATATTTTTTTTTTTTTGTTTAAAGTCGTATAAAAAATATTTTAAGGGTTTTCAGGGCGCTGATTATGAATCCGACCTCCATTTCGACCAATTCTGAGGGTAATACTGAAGTTTATCCCCCCCATTTTTCGAAAAAATAAAAGTTTTTAAAAAAGCCATGTAAAACACATTTCCTTGGGGTTTTCTGGGTCGCTGATCATGAATCTGGCATTCATTTTGACTAATTTCGAATCCCGGACCCGAATTCGAACAAAAAGTCGAAAATTAAAAAATTTCAAAATTCACTTTTACGTTCATATCTGTACAGAATAGTTATTTTTTGATGTTTCAACGGTTTTTGACTGGATTTAGCTTGTTTTGGTCAATTTTGTAACAAAAGCGAGAATTTTGAAATTTTTAATTTTTGACTTTTTGTTCGAATTCGGGTCAGGGATTCGAAATTAGTCAAAATGAATGCCAGATTCGTAATCAGCGACCCTGAAAACCCCAAGGAAAAGTGTTTTACACGGCTTTTTTAAAAATTTTAATTTTTTTCGAAAAATGGGGGGGGGATAAACTTCAGTATTACCATTCTGAGTCCCGAACTCAAATTCGAACATTTGGTCGAAAAGTCAAAAATTCTCAAAAAATGTTTTTACCAAATAAATATAATCAAAAATATAGAGCAACTAATTTTCGCATGGGTACAAATCCGCGATCGACATAAAAACTATTTGTCCATGAAAAATTAGTTTCTTTATGGTAAAAAACATTAAAGAATTTTTGACTTTTCGACCAATTGTTCGAATTTGAGTTCGGGATTCAGAATTGGTCGAAATAGAGGTCGGATTCATAATCAGCGCCCTCGAAAACCCTTAAAATATTTTTTATACGACTTAAACAAAAAAAAAATATTTGTGGCGTACCAACTGCACTAGTACCGATTGCACTAAATAATTGTAGCAATTTCGAAAACATTCTGATTTTTGTCCATAATCTTTTTTTCCGAATCGAAGCCCTGAACAAAAGTCAAATTCGAATTTTGTTTTTTGATATTTTCAGCAATTTTTTTCCTAATTGGTACTCAACTGAGAGTAAATTAAATGGTTCACGAAAACATCCATTGGTCCCGGCCACGCAAATTTGGGCCTGGCTCGCGCTCGTGTCGCGTATGTTTCAGTCATCATGGACTCATTCGAAAATATTCACTGAACGTTTGCCGTCGCTGCTTCCGCGAATACGCCTCCGACATTGGATTCAAGAAACTCGATTGAATTGATGGAAAAGGCCCGAGTATTTTTCATTGTTTTGCCGGAAGCATTGTTATCAATCACAAATTATTGTTGAATTTTTTTTTGATAAATCAAAAAGTTTTATCGCCCTTTTTATATATATTTTTTATTGAATTACAAATGCAATTTTTGACATATTGTTGATTTTGTGCAACTTGTTGTATTCGTTAATTGTGCATTTCTATGAGGTTACTCCATTCAGTGCCAAAGAGAGTGGAAAAGCACCGATGAATCATTGTATTCCTGACCGAAAATTGCAGCCCGATGGTGCGCCTATTCACAATGGTGTCATTATCACGTCGCCGTTGCAGGGAAACATTGTGCATTTCGTATTTCGGGACAAAGACTCGCCACTCTTCGCAATGCCACGGGGACTGTGAGCTTTTTTAAGATTTTATCGTTGAATGATTTTTCGTTCTAATCCCAGCCGGTAATTTTCTCATTTACAGTTTTGTCTGCAAAAATCCATATGGCATGAAAAATGCACAAATTATTCGACATGAAAAAACTCTGGAGTTCGGCGATACAATCATTTTCACGGCCGAAGAACGAACGAACACAGTGTTGGATTACGAGAAGGGACTGCAAGTGTTTGAGACGGACTGCAATTATGGCAAATATTTGGTGATTCTATTTTTTATAACTCTTACAATTAATATATGCAAAAAATTTGTCTAATTTTATTAACTTCGGGAGCTTTTTTAGGTGAAATCGGTGTGCATTTTGCCACCCGCCAATAAAGACCCTTCGCGCTGTTGGTGTGACTATTTCGGTTGGATTGATTTAACTAAGGAGCAAAGTGAAGAGTTGCACATGCGCGCCATGGCGGACGTGCCCCTTTACACTTGGGTGGCCATTGAGATCCACGGGGACAGAGTTGTGCCGAAATATCACGATTTTATCGAAATTGCGGTCGATGAGCGAAAAAATGTGTGGGACGTGGTATGAATTAAGATTAATAATAAAAAAAATTACTATGATTAGCTTTACGACAAAATTTTAAGGAATGGAATTTGCACAACGAAAACCGCCCAAAAGGCAATTCGTACAAATGGGAAATAACGGACGATGAGGACGACGAGGAGCCGGACTTTATCGAAAAGTCCGAGGACCAGCTTTTGGATGTGAGTGATTCTGATGAGTGACGCTGTTGATGTTGTTGGCATTTTGTTTTTACAAATTTAATACAAAATTTTGCTTAGGTAAAACTGAAATTGGAAGGCTGCTTAATCGGCACGAGAGAGTTGTACTGCAACGAACTGAAGGAGCATCGCGTGTACGTCGGCTTGTGGCAGAAGCACCAGTGCAAAGCGGACAATGTGCCGCTAGGCCAACGCTGCAACTTCGACGCCTATTTCAACGGTCACTCATCCCACCTTTTTGTCGAATGAATTCCCAAATCCCGGCTTATTTTTTATGATTTCATTTTCAGATATCCATGGAATTTACATTGCCTATTTCTGTGAGTTTGGTGAGGATGAGGACGAGGATTGGCTGTGTGACGTGTTTCTGCCGGAGTTTGACAATGAGCCAACTGTGGTCGGTCAATGGCTTTTGTTGAGCGTGTTCCCTTTTTGTTTAGTATTTGGCGTCTTTTTCAGATTGGTGTCACAATTTATCCAAGTGAAACGTGGGGCGCTCTGTACAAAACATCTTTTTTTGGGGTTTGTTGTTTCATTTTCCATGTAATTTCTTGCTCCTATTTTCTCCTTTCGCTTACTCTTTTTCATTCTCTCTCTTTTTTGTCTCTTCCTTCTCTGTTCTAGGTAAATATTGATCATAGTCCCCAAATTCAAAAATGCATAAAAACGGTCAGAATCGATGTAAAAAGGTTCGAAATGGGTTGGAAAATTAGAATTATGGGCGCGCTTGCCCTTTTTCAGAATGAAAAGTGCCGAAAATGGAGTGCCAAACTCAGCTGGGACTCAATTGGCCGTGCTATAAAAAGCACTCAAAAGACATTTTAAATAATTTTTAGCGTAATTTGTGGCGCTGATCACGAATATGACCTTTATTTTGCGAAATTCCGAACCCCGAACCCTAATTCGAACAAAATTTATAAATTAAATGAAAACAAATTTTTAGGGGTTTTCGAGGTTGCTGAACACGGTTATGAACATTTTCGCAAAAGGGAGCATGCGAAGACGGAGCAAGTAGTGGGGCGAGACGGAGGGCGGAGGAAGCAGTCTGACGAGCGCCACAGGCGGTTGACTGCGGGGGCCCGAAGGGCCCCCGCCAATCAGTCAACCGCCTGCGGATCACGCGCGGACTTCTTCCGTAGCCCGTAGTCTCGCCCCACCTACTGGCCGCCGTAGTCGAGTGTGCGGCGGTTTTTTAGCGCAATAAGCTAAATTCAAACTTTTATATTTGACGTCCTTTCTAAATTTAAAATTTTGTTCGAATTAGGGTTCGGGTTTCGGAATTTTGCAAAATAAAGCTCATATTCGTGATCAGCGCCACAAATTACCCTAGAAAATTATTTAAAATGTCTTTTTAGTGCTTTTTACAGTGCGGTCATTTGAGTCCCAGCTGTACTTGGCACTCCAATTCCGGCACTTTTCAGCTTGAAAAAGGGCAAGCGCGCCCTTAATTTTATTTTTCTGGCACATTTCTAACCTTTTTACATCGATTCTGACCGTTTTTAAGCATTTTTGAGTTTGGGGACTATGATCAATATTTTCCCTGTTCTACCTTTTCCCCTTTTCTTTCTCTCCTTTCCATGTCTACCCTCTTCCTTTCTCTTCACTTTCTTTTTTTTCTCTCTTTTCCGTTCTCTCTGTCTTCCTTTTCCTCCTCTCTCTCTCTCTCTTTCTCTGTTTCATTGTTTCTCCTTCAGCTTGTGGCTGACCCAAACCGTTTGCTTGGCACTTTGCCTTACATGTTCTTCAATGAAGAGCTTCGTAAAGAAGAGGAGGAAGCTGCTGCCGCTGCTGCGGAAACTGATTTTGAAGAGGGGGCGCAAGAGACGGAGGAGTACACCGGAGAGATTCTGTAGGGAAGAAAGAAACATTATCAAATGAAATTCACCCTAAGCATTTACATTGTGGACACGGGCCCTAGCAAGCACAAATTGTGCCGTTTCAAATTGCACGAGAGTCAACCAACTGAAACACTTCGACTGGTGGAAAAGGCAAACAATTTGGCCGTAACGGAGACACTCACAGCCGACGGGTTCATCTACAACAGTCCGTTTCTTCTTTTTTTAATATTGAATAGATTTCCAAATATTCTTCACTCATTTAGCTTTCAATAAGTTCGTTTACGTGCCCAAGTACCCCACTCAGTTGTTCATTTTCCCGGCCGAACACATCCGCAATTTTCCTGTTGGCTATTGGTTCAAATTTGATGCCCATTTCAATGCGAAGAGTGGGACTCATGAAATAATTGGAGGTCAACTTGACGAACAGCGCGAAATTGTGCCACACAGTCGAATTGACGAGCAAAATGTATCCGGGACGACCATTCAGCGATACGAAGTGAGCGGTTCTTTATAAAATCGGTTTTATTTCTTGTAAATGACTATTACGTCAGACAAATGGAAAATGAATGTGCCGAAATTGCAAAATGCTTACGGACTTGTCCTTTTCTTCCAGTTCAAAATTGAAGTGGAATTGTGCTCGGAAGTGTTTGCCAAAGATCAGTTGTTCAACGCGATGTACGGATTTATTTCGGATGTGGAGGGAAAGTTCCAAACGAAGAAGCGAACCAAAAAGTACAAAGTGATCGTCGGCGAAGATCGGACTGCCGACGGCGGCACTCATTTCAAATTCCTTCGCATTGCTGGCAACGAACAAATGATGGTGGGCAGACTTAGAACTTGCATTTGATGGGTGGAGAATTCAGTTCGAAAGGAAGCCGAGGAATGCCGACATTCCGTACAACGACGACACAGTGGCAACGGATGCGGAGGCCACCGACGACATGTTTGAGGACATCGGGTTGGACCTCGCCAACGCTGTGGAGGAGGACAAACCGTTGACTCAGGTCGAGTTGAACAGAATTCGAAAATTCAAAAATGTGGTTTTCCATCCTATTCTCTTTTCCTTCGATTAGGTGGACTATCTGCAAGAGTATTCCATCCGCGAGCGCAAGTTGAAGGCGCGTGAGCGCAAACGCGAGCGCGACAAGAAGGAAAAGCAAATGCTGGAGGCGTTGCGACTGCAGGAGGAGACGCGCGCAACCGCTGCAGGCGCAGCAACCGGCGATGCGGCGACGACTTCGCATTCGTTGAGAGTGTGACAAATGGCGGACGGACGGATGGGCCAAATTGAGAAAGTGTTCGTGCAATTTTGAGATTTTATTAATTTTGAAGAAATGCTTATTTATCGTCCATTTTTGCATTCTCCCAGAAGGAAAGCATCCCTTTTAATTTATATTATTACTCATTGTTAGTTCGCTTTTCTGTTCACAATCAGTTCCATCCTTCATTTATTATTTATCATTATTCAGGGTTACTATTACGGTTCACTCATTCTGCCTTTTCTGCTGATACTCTATTGTTCGTTTAACATATGCCATATGTTTGTCGATTTTACTTAATAAATCTTTTCCAATCAAAATTTAAATGTAAGTTTTTTTCGTTTGTTAGGTTATCCCAAAGTCTTGTACCCCCACGATTAGAATTGAAACAATATTTGTTTTGCTAATGTAAGAGTTCGTGTGCGTTTATGCCAATGCGTTTTGGAGAGAAATAATTTATGGGTTGAGGATTCGAACAAGGGGAAAATGTGGATTCCGTTTTAAAAAATAGGATGGGCATGGATTGAGACCTGAAAAACATAGGCCCAATCCCCACCGGCGATCGGGATTAGAACCCGCTCTCGATAGTCCCAACTCAACTAACAATAAGCAGACCCATACATTCGTACAAATGTGTTAATGCATTCGCTTGGCATTTGGTTTACAAAACGTTTCCCTCGCCTTTCTCGCCGCTCTCCAATTTCGCAGCGTTTTGTGCGCTTAAAAAGTGATTGGAAATGGGCAGAAGAGAAACAGCGCGCGCATTTTCACAATTTCTTTTCGTTGGGCGCGAAGCGAAGCGATCGCTGATTTTCCTTACAATTCATCCGCCAATCGGCGAGAGTTGAGACGCACATCACGCAAAAGTGACGAGGGCGAATTGCTGGATAAAATCGGGGCGACTGTCTTTTTGCCCCTCACCTCCACTCCCTCCCCTTTCTCTCTCTCTGTTGGCGCACTCGTCCCAAATTTTCCCGATTCCAACTCACCACAGCGCCCACCACCGCCAATCTCCACCCCCATTTAGACCAAATTTTGTGGAGCTTTCGGTCAATTTTTACATTCCGCCCTTTTTCGCTTTACCACATTTTTAGCTCCCTCCCAACCTTCAAGCATTCATCCATCTTCAATTTGTTGGAAAATATCATCATATCCTTCTACAAATTTCTGATCGTCAATCATATCACCTCCAGCAGAAAGGATGGATAAAAGGATTTGCTAACGACCAATTTCCTTTCCTTTGCGTTTGCTGTTGTTGATCAGCAACAGCACAATCACAAATCGCGATTCGCTGTGTTCCTTCTGCCCATTTTGAATGAATAGAATTGGAAAATAATTAATTCTGAGTCTCCTCTCTTCCCTCCTCCCCCTTTCCATCCGCGCGCGTTTCTTTCTTACACGTCAGCAAAACACAGGGCATTCACACATAAATTACGCTTGTTTTTTGAGGAAATTCTCTTCATAGAATAATTAAATATTTATTTGACTAATTTTTAAATTAAATAATTATGAATAATATACAACACCTTTTTTTAGATAGAGTTGATTGAATTATTAGCTCGTTGAAAAGAAGGAAAATGACCAGAGTTGTAAGCAATGTGTTGTTGCTACTCGGCATCGTTGTCGCCCATTTTTGCATTATTCGGGCATCCGAAGAACCGCCCAAAATTGAAGAGGAAGAAAATGTGATTGTTCTGACCAAGGTCGAAATACATAAATAGAAATAAGAAAATTGAAATTACTTTTCCATTTCTCCATTTAGGACAACTTTGATCATGTCACCAAAACATACGAATTTGTTTTGGTCGAATTCTACGCTCCGTGGTGCGGTCACTGCAAAGCGTTGGCGCCTGAGTACGCAAAAGCGGCGACTCAGCTCAAAGAAGAGGAATCGGACATAAAACTTGGCAAAGTGGACGCCACCATTCACTCGGACTTGGCCTCCAACTTTGAAGTGCGGGGGTACCCAACGCTGAAACTCTTCAAAAACGGTTCTTCTTATTACATTAACTAGCAAAATTTATTAGAAAATTTAGTTGATTCCAATTAAATGATTGCTTTTAGGAAAGCCCACCGAATACGGAGGCGGAAGGGACGCCGCTTCAATTGTGGCATGGCTAAAGAAGAAGGCCGGCCCAGCGGCCAAGGAACTGAAGAGCGCGGACGAATTGAAGGACTACAAAGACTCGGCGGAAGTCGTTGTCGTTGCCTACTTCAAGGTTTGGACTTTTTTCTTTCCATCAATTCAATAAAAATAAGCTTCCTGGGTGCTAAACCAAAGGAAAATAAAAAGGTATTTTCATAATCAAATGTGAACCTAAAATCGAACAATTTCCAATTAATGGATTAATTTTGGGTTTGTTCCAGTCTGCTTTACTATGCTTCCCTAACTTATAACATTTAAGAACAAAGAAAGTGACGCGGCCAAAGCTTACCTGGAAGTTGCTGGTGCCATCGATGACGTTCCCTTTGGCATTGTGTACGAGGCGGATGTTGCCAAGGAGACGGAGTTGAAGAAGGAGGACTCCATCGCTCTTTTCAAAAAGTTCGACGAGGGCCGTGACGAATTTGAGGGCAACCCAACTGAGGTGGACGACATCAAGAAGTTCGTGCAGTCCAACCGTCTGCCGTTGGTCTCGGAGTTTAGCCAAGAGACGGCATCTGTCATTTTCGGTGGAGAAATAAAATCGCACAATTTGTAAGTGGACTTGGGAAGGGGGACGTTTGAATTTTCTTATTTGTCTCAATATGCAGGTTGTTTGTGTCCAAGGAGTCAAGTGACTTTGAGAAGTTGGAGAGCGAATTCCGCGCGGCTGCCAAAGAGTTTAAGGGCAAGGTAAAACTACCTTTAATTTCAAATAATTCCAAATTCTGTCTATCTATATTTCAGGTGCTTTTCGTGTACATCAACACTGACGTGGAGGACAACGCAAGGATTATGGAATTCTTCGGACTCAAAAAGGAGGACCTTCCTGCGGTTCGACTGATTTCGTTGGAGGAGGACATGACCAAATACAAGCCAGAATGGAGCGACATCACCACCGAGAACGTGGTCAAGTTCACTTCCACTTACGTGGACGGAAAACTGAAGCCGCATTTGATGAGCGAAGAAGTGCCAGAAGACTGGAACAAACAGCCGGTGAAGGTGCTGGTCGGAAAGAACTTCGAACAGGTCGCGCGGGATGACACCAAAAATGTGCTGGTCGAATTCTACGCGCCGTGGTGCGGTCACTGCAAACAATTGGCACCCATTTGGGACAAATTGGGCGAGAAGGTCAGTGTAATTTTAACATATCTGTTTAACCGAACGAGGCGTTTAAGTACAAAGACCACGAGAGCATTGTCATTGCCAAAATGGACGCCACCGGCAACGAAGTTGAGGACGTGAAAATTCAGTCATTCCCAACCATCAAATACTTCCCAGCAAACTCCAAAAAGGTTGATTTATCACTAAAAATTGCCAAAACGGTTCAAGTTTCGTTCAGGCCATCGACTACACAGGTGAACGCACTTTGGAAGGCTTCAGGTAAAGGAAAACGGGTGCACCCCAAAATCTCGCCGCCGAAATCTCGCCGCCGGAATCTCGCCGCCGAAATCTCGCCGGCCGAAATATCGCCGGCTGAAATCTCGCCGGCCGAAATCTCGCCGCAGAAATTTCAAAAAAAAAATTCAAACTTAGAAATTTTCCAAGGAAAAAATTCTTAGAAAATTTGTTTACAAGAAAATTCTAAGAAAAAAAAATTGTTGAAAATTTTTCAGCAATTTTTTTTTTGAAATTTTATGAAAATTTACTGTTTTTTCGAAAAATTTTCAAAAAAACTTAGCAAATAGTTTTTTTTTTCTTTAAATTTACTTATAAAAAAATTTTCTAAGAATTTTTTCCTTGAAAAATTTCTGTTTGATTTTTTTTTTGAAATTTCTGCGGCGAGATTTTGGCCGGCGAGATTTCGGCCGGCGAGATTTCGGCGGCGAGATTTCGGCGGCGAGATTCCGGCGGCGAGATTTCGGCGGCGAGATTTTGTCCCGTCCCCAGGAAAACCAAGCTGGAGTCAATGGAAATTTCCGAAACTTTTAGCAAATTCCTCGAGTCGGGTGGAAAGGACGGTGCCGGCCCATCGGAGGAGGAGAAAGCGGCCAAAGAAGGCGAGGAGGAGGGAGACGACGAGGGACACACCGAACTTTGAGGAAACGGAAGATTGCGGAAGAAGAGGAGGGAGAGGAGAGGGGTGGGAAGTGGAAACGGGATTATTGGGGAGGGTGTTGGTGCTTGTGGGCTGTGAGACTGTGATACATCCGATTTTGGGGACGCATTTTCCGAAGTCCGTCGTTTGCTTGAACCTCGCCATAAAATGTTTTTCTTTCTCATTTCTCCGCCGGCCCACCTGTCTTTGCTGTGTTTGTTTGTTTGTCATTGTTGCTTCCCTGCCCTTATGGCGATGACCACTTTTCTTGTTTTCCTATTTTATTTGTGTGTCCTTTTTGGGTTTTCTGCAAATTGTATTATTTTATCACCCACAAATCCACTGACTTGTCCACAACCAAACGATTTTTCTTTGACATTTATTTATTAAAGTGTTGCCGTTTTAAAACAGCAGAGGAGAGGGAGGGGAATTGTACATTTACCATAATGGCTTTTTGCCAGGCATAGTTTTGGGTTTCACATTTATAAAATAAGCAATGCAAATAACCAGCCAAAATGAGCAAGCTAAAAACTGGGCAAATCAATTGAATATACAAATCATAATATAATAATTCGTCCCGTTTCGCTTTTGGTGTGTTTGTCACTTTACATACTTCTGAAATATTAATTTAAATTTAAGCATCCTTTGTTTTTTAAATTTACCCCGTTTCGTTTCACAGTGAAAAACGCGGCCAATCCAATGGAAATAATTGTCAAAAAAGTCCCCAACGAAATCAGTACAATTGCAAAAATGTGTGAAAATTGTAGTGCATTCACAGGGAGCAGCAGTTGCTCTTTGGTGAATGGGTCAACGACGGCAATTTGATTCATTCGGAGCATTGGCATGACGAAATTGCGCATTTTCTGCGTCATTCTGAGTGAAAATGTTTATCCATGGATGTCCCCACTGGTCAATAAACGCGGGACTTTCCCTTTAGACTGCTCGGAAAATGTCGAATGGAATGTGCCACAATTTGACAATCCCTTTCCCCCCCCCCATTTCGTGAGATTTGTCCTTTCCGTTCCTTCTCTCCTCCCTGTGCTTTTTTTTCTTTGCCATTTTCTCGCCCTCCCCTTTCTGATTGATCACTGATCAGAAGGGTTTTGCCCTTCTCGCTTCTGTCGGGATAGACCCACCTGAATTTCCCCCTGAGCATTCCGAGATTCATCTGAAATTGCTGCTGAACGCGCACTGCAGCACCCGTCAAAGGCTCAATGTCGAAAAAGCCGAGATTGGCATCGTCCGCGTCGTTGTCGTCACCATTCTCGGCAGCTTTGTCTCCTCCAATTCCGTCGATGGATTGGCGAAGTTCGTCCGCAGCACCGCGCAAATGGGCGGCGGACAGAAAAATTCGGGGCTGGCCCGGCAAACACGAGGACAGATCCAAAAGACCGGACGGAGCACAGCCGACGAAAATTAAATTGAACAATGAAAAGGGATGAACTAACATGTACATTGAATGAGTTAATTGATATTTCAGCCATTTTAATTGCCTAATTAGTCAATTAATTAGGGTTATTGCCTTCCTGAACACTTTTATTGTGAAAATATTCAGCAGAGTTTGGGTTGCAAAAGCCCACGGAGCGTTGGCTTTCGGACGAAAATAGCGAAATTGGGAGGGCGAAACGGCGGACAGGCAAACCGGCAAAAATGAGGGACCGATCAAATGCCAAATCGAAGGAGCTGAATTGCTTCCGGCGGGGAATGGGAATGGTTTCTTCCAGGGGCGTATCTAGAAAAATTTTTCGCGGGGGGGGGCCCGACCTGAGACCTTTTCTTTCTTTTTCCTCTTCACTCAATAAAATACTTTTTTTTTTTTGGGCGACGCTGGATAAAATGCATTTTCTATACATTTTTTTTCACAAAACGTGCCCCAAATTTTGGCCCTTTCAAGGAAAAAAACTAGTAAAAATAGTGGCAAATGGGGGTCCGGCGGTGCCGATAGGCGCCGCCGGGAAAATTTTTTGAAAAGTTGAGTGCACTTTGTTACAAAATTGCCAATAAATTTAAAAAATGTACCCATAAAATTTTAAAATTTCCGTTTGGGGAGGGGAATTCGAAAAATTCTTCCATTATCCGCTAGAAAATTTAAAAACCCCTTTCCCTCCCCCCTAGATACGCCCTTGGTTTCTTTGCTTTCTTTACCGGCACAGCCATCCGGAGAATCTTAAAAAAGCAATGTTTTGTCCGCCACCTTCCCCCAATGTTGGAGAATTGTGCCAATTTGGTGGTCATTTGTCGCGTGAAACACAGACAAATGACCAAAAACCCAACGGGTGAACTTTTCTGTGTTCAATTTGTCTGTTGTTCATTTTCACTTTTTCTGTCGTACATTTGCAATTTCCGCTCCTCCAAAAGGCCCGGGGGGAACAGTTGGCCGTCCGTCCCTCTGATCAGTCGCGCCCTCTCTCCGTACCAATGGGCGTCGTTCAATTTGCGGTCCATCCCTTCCCACGAATACACTTGGCCAATTCGATCGGCATTCTCTTTGCCCGTGTCCACCTCATACAATCCGTCGTCCGTCCCATTTTGCTATTAATTTAAAATAATAATAATAATAATTAAATTCATTTAAATACTCCGTAGAATAAGCCAATCCGATCAGGCACATTTGGCCCGCAAAAGCCTTTCGTTAATGGATTCGAGCAGATGTCATTGACAAATTTGTCTTCATAGCCTTGGAAGAGCAGTTCGTCTACTGTGACACTGACAAACACCTAATGACCGAGTCATTGATTAATAATTCTCTAATTACCCATTAATTAATTAATTAGTTTTAAAAGACGACAGACCTTTTCCTTATTCATCAAAAAGGGCTCAATGAATGGGATGAGAAAGGTGTTGTTCCCAAAAGCATCCACAAGTTTCTGAAAAAGACAGTTCAGCAGAAGTAAGCAGCAACAAATGGTCAAATCACTTGGAAAATTAAGTTGGGGACGACCACCGAAGAGGACAAATTGCACTTGGAACAGGACAAATGGGGATTGAAGAAGAAGGACTTGACATTTCGGTAGAACAGCCGAGAGTCATTGAAGCCAAACTTCACATTGTTTTTGTGGATTCGAATACTCAAAAATTGGACTTTTAAAGTCATTTGGCAAAATTCGACCGCCCGGCGGCACTCACTCGTAAGTGAACGGACCCAACTCCGTCACATTCGCTTTTTCTCCATTATTCACAATTTCGTTGGGGTTTTGCACAGAAAAGACCCAAATCTGCATCCTAAAGTGGCTGTTGATTTAATGGAGCAAATGGTAATTAATCAATAGTAATAAATGTGTTAATTTGGCGCGTGGGTACGGTCGTTTGGGGGCGGGGAAGGGGGTACGGTAGGTGAACAAACCACCGCCGCCGCCGGTGGTTAGACCTCTCTTCTGCCGTTGTTTCCTTTACTTTTTCACTCACTTTACGTCGTATTTCGGGTCTCTGTACTGTTCCATCGCGAAATTATCACTTCCGTTTGGAAACCGACCAACAAAAACATTCTGTGCATTAATAAAACTCCGTCATTAATTTATTTTTTGAAATTAAATTCCTTTGGCCAACTTCTCTGATCGCTTTGGTGACCAATTTGGGCACAAAAATGAGAGAGAAAATGCCAAAACAAAGGCAAATTATGCCGAAAATCAGCAGAGCAATGACAGAACACCATTTGATACAACAGCAAAAACGCATCGGTTAATGAAAAAAGAAAAAAAATCAATTGAAAATGAGTGGAATTTGATTTTATGGCCTATAATTTATTGTTTCTGATAATAGAAAGATTAATTTGATTAATGGGAAAGAAAATCGAAAATTAAGTCGACAAAGCAAAACAAAATTTTATTCGCCTTTCCGTTGTGTTGATTAGCGGTGATAAGTGACAAAAAACGCATAAAAACAAAAAGAGACAAACAATAAGAAAAAGAGTGATCGAAATGATTAAAGGGTAAAGATTACTGCTGATGAGTAACAACAAATAGATAAGGAAACAAATGATATGAACAAAACGACGGAATATTAAAAGGTGACATAACATTTCATGCCGAATATTAGTGAAAAAAGTGATCGTTCGAATTTTCTTTACGGCTACGGTAGATGAGTTTGGGCTCGTCCCTTCTGTCGTTACGGTAGCTGTTGCCGACGGAGTCCCTGCGCAATTCACGACGGACAAACCGCGCATTGTGAGTGCCACTGCCCGACTTGGAACTTGAGATGCCTGCCACAATTGGACCATCGATCTGCCATTCTGAAAGGGGGGGGGGGATTAGCAGTAATTAGTGATCAGTCCGACCACCTTGGTCAAAGTTTCGCGATGCTCCGCGAGACCACCCGCGCCCGGCGCCGTTTCCGCGTCTCCCCCGTCCGCCGTTTGCACTTCGTCCGCGTCCTCCGCCCCTTCCACGGACCGACTGCTGCGGTTTTTCTTCACGGTGTTCGTCAATTCTTCCAAATGAGGTCACAAAAGCGTTGCCTCTGGCGATTTCTCGCTGAAAGACGTCGTCCCATCCGATCGGTTGCCATTGGAAGTCGCATTGTCCGCTGCTGATCGCTTTAAGACGGAAGTCGCTCTGGCCGATCGACTGCTCCTGCCGCTGCATCTCATTTCTTCTGACGGTCACTCCTCGTCTTCTGTCGCCTCTCTGCGCCGTTCCGCGTCTCGCCCTCTCTCCGTTCTGTTCGATTGCCGTGTCTCTTCCGTACGTCCCTTCGCGAATCGTTTCGAGGCGTCCGTCTCTTCCATTCTTTCGCCATTTGCGACCAAATCTCCGCCCAAATCCTCGGCCTCAGCTCCCAAACTTTGCACCGATGCCAATTTTCGCGTAGTTGAAGATGGTCTCTTAAAATTGGGGTGATGGATTAAAACATTCGCCCATCTTCCGATGCCATGGCACTTGCCTTCCGCTAACAAACGACCGCAACCGCAGCCTGAAGCACAGAGAACGGCACAACAAGCGCAGGTTCGCCTCGCGTCCGACGCGCCGAAGTCGAAGGTGTTGTGTTCTGAAAGGCATTCCTTCATCCGTTGGAATGGGCAATGTTTGTTTTATTCATGAATTCACAAAGTCAATTTTCCATTTCATTTTGTCGACTGCGCCCAATCCCAATTATCATTTGCTGGAACCAAACCAATTAACTCCGAAATTGCCAAATTGCGTGTCAATGAGGGCACATTCAGCAAAGAATTCATTTGGCAATGGGTGGGAGGGGGAAAGATTGCCATGGCAACAGATCGACCGTTCATCCAACGAAATTTAGGGGGTAAATCCAACTCATCCATACACAAAAAATGCCACGAAGCATACCGCACAAAAATGGACCTGGACACGAACAGCTTTCTGACTGCCGTTGCGCACAGTTGCGCACTTTTCACAACATTTTTTAATCGGGTAAGCATTAAATCCACTCTCCGGAGTCCTCCTAGGTTCTCTTGACTTATACGATGCTTTTTTCTCGTGGATCAATCTCGACGAATATGGTACCAATCGATAGCTCTCGATGAGACAGATCAATCTAGGGATGGGGGAAGTTGATCCGACAAGTATAAACCGGTTTGGGCGGAGGAAGACGTCTGACGAGCGCCTCAGGCGGTTGACTGCGGGGGCCCTTCGGGCCCCCGCCAATCAGTCAACCGCCTGCGGATCACGCGCGGACTTCTTCCGTAGCCCGTAGTCTCGCCCCACCTACTGGCCGCCGTAGTCGAGTGTGCGGCGGTTTTTTTAGCGCAATAACCAAAATGACCTATTTACACCAGTTTCCCTGCATAAGTTTGGTACTGAATTGGCACTATAAGATTTTAATCGGTTCAAAAACCGGTTTATACTTGTCGGATCAACTTCCCCCACCCCTAGATCGATCTGTCTCATCGAGAGCTATCGAATGGTACCATATTCGTCGAGATTGGTCCACGAGAAAAAAACATCGTATAAGTCAAGATATTCTCCTCCTAATTAAGCAATAAATGGGCTAATTACTTATGCCTACCCCAAAGGATGCGCACGTCGTCGCCTCTTTGCCGCCGTTTGGCGCCGCCGTGGGAATGTCCGCCGCCGGTCGCGCGGCGCTTTCCGGGGACACCGACGCGTCCCTTTGCACTGTGCTCGCCCTTTCGCTGGCGCTGCTGTTCGCCGAGTGCGTCGTCCTCCGTCTGTCGCCCGTCCCTTTGCAAATGTTCGCTTGGATTTCCCACGCCGTCGCCTGTCCCTTTCTGCTCAAATTCGCCGTCGATGTTCATCCCGTCCACCACTTTTGGTGGCTTTTCGCACTGACAAACTGTCCAATTGCGCTTGGACAAGTCGCAGTGCTTTCACTGCGCCAATGCCGCGGGGGGAGAGACGGCGGCGAAAGGACCAAAATTTGCTAAAAGGACCACAGAAAATGGGGGAAAGCCCCGGGGAGCGAAAAGGAAAAAAAATGCAAATATCACATTATTTTACTTGTTCAATTTTATTCCATTTGCTTTTCATAATTCAACAACAAGAAAGAATTTGGTAGAGAAACATTTTAGAAAAATCTTAGTCGACCCATCAGCCCCTTAAAATAAAATGCATTCCCCAGCACTAAAAATTTCTTTTTCAAAATGTATGCATTTTTTGATTTTTGGAAATTTTTTGAAATTTAATTGAATTTTTTCGAATTTTTCAAAATCCCGCAATCCCTCAGCGGGATCCCGCAAATTTTAAACTCGGGATTTGCGGGATTAATCCTGCGGGATCCCGTCCCGCAAAAAATTTTGAGTTCCAATCCCGCAGCGGGATCCGCAAAGCAAAACGATGCGATTGATTTAACTCAAAAATGTTGAGAAGAGTGAATAAGTCGAAACAAAATTTATCATGAAAGTATTTTGTCAAAAAGAAAGGGACGAGAAGGCAATGCCAAAACGAATGGAAAATGGTGAGGGAAACACTTGGTAAAACTTGCAAGACAATTGATGAGTATCGACAATTTGTAGGACAAACAAATAAATTATTTATAATTAGCACTTGCAATTAGGCACAATAACAACCAATAAATTATACAGCATGGCGCCATGGGACAATACAAAAAAGCATTTGCCATTCAATTCGAAATCATCAATCCCCTCAATTGATTTGGGCCAGCAAATTGGCACGGCGTTCAGTGTTTTGGAACAGTGCGCGCACCAAACGCTTCACCTGCGCCGGCTTCAGCCAAAGCGCCAATGGACCGGTGCCTTCGCACCATCGGTGGCCAATTTCCTAAGGAAAAGGCCAAAAGTTGGAAAATGTTGGGATGACATTAGTACTCACAGCCAAATTGCCGTTCAAACAAAAGATGATTTCCTGCAATTTGTGGTAGGGTTCTTCGCACGCGCGTTGAATGGTCGGCTGACCGTCAATCTGAAAGTTCGTAAATCGTACGGGGGTCAGAAGCAACTGCGTAAAATTTTCGGTGTAAATCGAAAAGCGCCGCAAAAGCATGCCGACCTCCATCAGTTTCTTGCAGCGGTCGACAAGCGTGGTCAGCAGATTGGCCGAAATCTCCGCGTCGCTGGAGGCAATGTCTTCCTTGGCCAGAATTATGTTCGCCATTGCGGACAACAAATATGAAACCAACTCGCCGACACAATGCGTCAGCACGAAATCGGACAGCACCTGGGGAAAATGCGGCAAAAAATGATGCATTTATTGGCATTTTATTAGGAAATCCCACACCTCTCGCCAAACTGAAGCAGTCTGCTCGAGTTGCATCACACAGCCATTGAGCAGCTTCACGCAGTGTTTGTTTGTTTTGTCGTCACGCAAACCGACAAAAACTAAAGTTCCGACCATGACATTTGAAATATTTGTTTCATTCGGGTTTCCAAAGTTGGAACCATTTTGTCAGGGGTTTCTTGGATTTGGGCTTTGGATACCACATCTGGGAAGCATTTGGACCAGGGCTGGCCGTGATTGAATTTCCAATCACGGAAATCCGTGAGCCGTGATCACGGGGCTTCCAAAAAAATCCGTGAGCCGTGAACCGTGATCACGGCACCCCAAAAACCCCGTATCCGTGATTATAAAAAAATTTTTCTAATGCTTTTTTTAATTTAAATTTATTTTAGAAAGCGGAATTTATTCGCTGGAAAAATTCCCAAAAGATATTTTAAAGAAACTAAACCATATAGGTAAACGCTTTTTTTTTTTTTGCGGTGTGCTTTTTCCAAAAATCTTTGAGTACAGGGGGCAGAACAGGTGGTGCCAATAGGTGCCGCTTGAAAATTTTTTAAATTTTTAATGCGATTTGTTAGCAGACAGATTTTTTCCAAAAAATGAACAAATTTACGTTTTTTTGAACCAATGGAAAATAAAGGGCTATTTTTTGCCATTTGGGGTCAAAGTTTCAAAAAAATAAGGTAAAATGGGGGTCCGGCGGTGCCGATAGGCGCCGCCGTGAAAAATTTTGATTTTTTGAGTGAATTTATTAACAGATTTTGTCCAAAAAATGTCCAATCATTTGTTAATTTATGGGTTTTATGCTGTTTTAAAAAATAACGAAAAATAATTTTAGTGTAAAAGAGTTTATTTTTAATTAATTTCAATTAAACTAATTTAAAAATATGAAAAATGTAATGTCCCAAAGGGGAATTTAACCCAAGGGACAAACAATTGAAGACAGAGGGCTTAACCACTAGACTAATATATACACAGATAGTTGCTTAACAAAAAAGAATTTACTTATTTAATTTTTTCTCAAAAACTTTCTCTCTCCACCCAATTTCCTATTTTCGTCTCAATAAAAATTCCTTATATAAAATGTCAATCACGGATCAAAATCACGGAAAAATTGAAAAAATCCGTGAGCCGTGATCCGTGCACCCCAAAACCCCCGTGATCCGTGATCACGGCCAGCCCTGATTTGGACTGGCTTATCGTGGCTTTTTTTATTTTCCCCTCGTGTGTCTTCCCCCCCCCCCCTGGGGGGATCAACCATCTTCTAGGTTTGAAAATTTAAAAAAAAAACTTTTTTCGGGGGGGGGGGGGGGGGGGAAACGACCCGGGGGGGGGGGAACCGGCGGGGGGTAAACGACGGGGGGGGGGGGGATGAAGTGCACCCCCCCCCCCTCTTCCTTCCCCTCCCTCCTCCCACTCACTGTCATCTTCGCCAATTGTGGCTGAAAGTTGGCGTCGCGCTTGCGTAATGTGCTGCTCCAAAGTCGTGGCAGCCAAAATTCGCAGTTCGGTGAACAAATCGGTGAACGCGCAGTCCTGTCCAGTGATCTGAATGATAAATTTACGAAAAAGAATTGATAGGCAGCAATGAATGAGTCATTTCTGTCAAATTTTACAAAATTAACGGTGAAAAAACCTTCGAAACTGTCAAAATGTTCTGCAAAATGTCGGCGGAAAGTGTGCTCAATCGGTGCACAATGAAATGGCAATTGTTGAAGAAAACAGCTGAAATTAAAGGCACAAATTAATGAAAGAAAACGGACATTCCCATGAAAAACAGCAGAAACACCCACCGGCCATGTGCGGGACGGACGAAAGGGTCAGTCGGTGGTATTCGGGCGCAGTGGTGGCAAACATTTCGACAATGTTCCGCGCTGTTGTGACCAGCCGACTCGCCTCCATCTCCGAGTCCGTCTCCGCAGCTGCGCGCAACACATCGTGCAGAATGACGACCAAATTGAAGGTGGACTTGCTGGGAAACAGCAGGGAAACTTTGGCACATTCAGTTCATTTTTCCTTGGGTCACCTTATTTGGCAGCGCTGAAATTGGAAAGTTTTCGTGAAGTATTTGTCCCATTTTGTGCTGGTCGGCAAACGCGAGTCCTCATCGTCCGCTTTAATGCGCAACTTTTCTTCCATTTTCCACAAAATGTCCGACGACTTTTCCTCTTTGGAGTCCAAAGCCGAACCAGCCTTAATTCACTGACATATAAAGTATTATAGTAGAGGGGAGGAGGGTCGTAAATTTTTTGAATGTTATTAGCAACTTTCACTAAAAATGGAAAACCCAAATTTCCCTAGTGGCGTCTATTTGTACCGCCGGACTCTAAAACTCCCGCAATTTTTCTTAAAAAATTAGCTGAAAATCGCAACCCCTCCTTTTCATGGCAACTCACCTCGACAAGTTCAATGTACGGCTGTTTGATCAGTTCCCTGGCCGTTGTGATGAAATGGTGGCAACGACGGTCCACAGAAATGCGCTCGAAACTGTCAAAGAAATTGCCGAAGAGATGGTCAACGGAACGGACGAAAAAACCCTTTTCCTGCAAAAGATGGATTTTTTGTAAAAATATATTTTTGCTGACCTGCATAAATGCCAAAAAAGACTGCGACAGTTTCCTCAGTTCGTCGTACATTTTGGCTGCCTCATATTTTTCGAAAGGAATCGCCGGGCCAAGGCAACCCTTTTCGATGGTGTTGATCAGCTGCTCGGAGATTGCCTCGCCGAGCAAATCGACGAGCGGTCGATCATCCGCACGAATGCCTTTGAGTGCCATGTGCAAAGAGTCGAAGAAATGGCAGAGATTGCTGCCAATCGGCAAAATAATAATTTACAATCAAAAACTTTTTATAAACCTACCCAAACACCGCAGTTGGGCTCGGCTTCCTGCCCATTTCCACTTCTTTTGCGATGCAAATTCGCACTGATCGCTCCGCAAATTTGTCGGTCTGCACTTTGATCAATTGTCCCCATTCCGTGTCGTTTTGTCCGTCCCCAGTGACCGCGTAAATCAATTTCAGACAGAAATGCTCCCAAATAATGTCCACCATTTCCTCCAAACGGTCTTCAAGCAAATCGAGTTGACGCATGGCGGAGAAGCACTGAAAAAAGGGGAGACAGTGACAAAGGAAAAAACGAAGGGAGAGAAAGGCCGAAAATGTAAAATAAGGAAAGTAGAAAAACCATTGAAATTTTTGCATCTTTCATTTTAATGGGCAAATGGTTTTTAGCCCCCGGCCAATCCTAAAATGAGAAAACAAAACCATCTCACGTCAGAGGCCGTTTTGATGCTGGGACAGTTGATGCCCATCGAATAGAGTGGTGGTGAAACGCGGTCGTCCTCAGTGAATCGGAAGAACGATGCGTAAAAGTCGGACAGTTGCTGGCACAGTTCGCCCTTCCGCGTTTCAATTTCCGCGAACAGAAGGGGCAAAATTCGCTCGTTGATCGACTCCAAATAATTTGACGATTCCTGAAAATGGACGAGATGGCACTTTTCATGCCCTTTTAAGGTATTCCCCTTGACAATGAGAAAGCAATTTAAAAAATGAGTTTGCACACCGATTCCAACGCGGCGCACAGCTCCGTCAGCCTCAGAATTGTCCGCGTGGTCGCCAGCGGGTCGAACTCAGTTTTGCTGTCGGTCGGCATCAGCCACAAAGTGTTCAGACACTGCTCCATTTCGTCGAGGATGGCCAAACGGTCCACCAAATCCTGGACAACTCCCAACTTTTTGTGTGGCGCATTTTCCTGAAATTGGCCAGCAAAAATGCTTTTCCATGTGATAAAGCAAACCTTGAGTTTGACAATTTCCTTCTCCGCATTTGTCAATTTCTCTTCCATTTTAATTACATTTTCTTTCCCATTTTGCAGTGCCATTTGGATTTTATCCTGACAATCGGCAAGACCAATGTAACTTGGCACAAAGTCCCGGTATTTGAGCTCCAAATCCTTGGCCACTTCATTGATTGCTGAACAAAACAAATTGAATTACCAAAATATTACAATTAAAAGAGCAAAAAAGAACATTTGGAAATTTCCTGTTCCAATTCGGCAATTTCCTTGTCGATCTCCATTATATTTCACCTAAATAATATGAAAATGAAAAGTAAATAGGTATATCGAATAAATCGATGGAAGGGGAAGTATGATAAAAGATGACTGGGCATTTCGGCAAAGGACAGATATAAAAATGAAAATTTATGGTTTTCCCCGGCGTCAGAGCCAATAATTCCTTAATCTCCTTAAATTGACTCAAAAACTAGTCAGGTGAGGGATGGGATTTGGCAGGATCCCAGTCAGCAATCCCGAATTTTTTGGAAAAGCAGGATTAATCCTGCGGGATCAGGTCCCGAAATTTTTGAATTCCAATCCCACATCGGACCCGCAAATTTGATTTTTTTTTTTTTTTGTGCGGGAAACGGGCAAGACAGAATGCCAAAAATTTCAAACATTACTAAATTAACAAAATTTCATTCAAGATTTATGAATTTTTCCAGCATTGATTTCGGCCGCAGGCCATTTTCTTTAGTAATCTTTTTTTAATTTTTCAGGCCAATAAATACTAACAGCCTCTTGAATAATGAATATTTTAGTTTGCGGGAATGCAGGACGTACATAAAATTTACGTCCGTCTTTACAAATAATGTATTAAAGCATTATACTAGTATTATATTAAAACAACAAAATGGGAAAAATACAATTATGAATAAATATAAAGTTAACAATATGGATAAATGGAAAAAAGATCATCAAAATTTGAACGGAAAATATTAAAGAGACGTCCGTATAATTTGTGGGGGCGGTTTGTTCAGCTTGACAATGCTCTAAATTAATTATTCAATAATATAAATTAAAAAAAATATAATTTTAGAGCTAATACAACAGCATTTACCAAAGAAAATACCGACATAATTAAACATCACTTATAACCATTTAGCACTTATTCAAAGACAGACTGACTTCGACGAGTTTGTTACGGAATTGAACTTCCGCCAATGAGCCCAAGTCGACGAATGACAATGCCCTCCCAATGTTTCCCGCCCGTCCCGTACGGCCAATTCGATGCACGTAATCTTCAACATGTCGGGGCAACTGTGGCGAAAGAATTACAATGAATTGTCTTTAAAATGGAAAAGACCTCAAAATTAACCACAATCAACTTGAAGCCGTCAGCCAAATTTAAGCCTCTGGCAGCAACATTCGTGGACACCAAAATGTCACAGTCGCCATGCTCAAACGCACCAAGCGCAGTGTGTCGCTGCCTTTGTGTACGATCGCTTACCAAGGGAAATAAAGGAAATAAGAAACCATATTAGCACATTCCCGGGCCCAAAGATATCCTAATGTATGAAATACAATAATAGGTAATCTCGGCCGGTCCCAGTACGCACGAAGTCTAATTGTAAGGGGGAGGGAGGGGCAGACACACAAAAATTTACTACTCGGAACAAAAACATTTTTTTTTAGTTTTCGCATCGTTTTTGGCATTTCGAATAACATTTGGGGAATGAGGAACATCCCCCCTCTTTTACACCCCAACCATTACAAATACGTACCCGTTGATTGGGATGGCCATGTATCGGCTCAAAGACAATTTGATTGCCAACCAATTGGTGATACGGCGCGAGTTACAGAAGATCACATGAAATTTCCGAGTAATAATGATAGTTTTGTTGAATGGACCAATTAATTTACTAATTTGGTTTTGAGACGACGCCAAGTGACGCCTCCGCTGCTGCTGACAATGCCGGACTGAAGCTGAGTAAGCAAATTGAAAAGCACGTCAATTTTCATCTGTCTCGATTCAATCTAAAAGCGAATTACAAAATGAATAATAAAAAAAATTTATTTTTTATTAAATCCGAGTTCAAAAAGTGATCCCACTTCGATAAGCTTCTGCTTAATTGTGCTGGCGAACACCAATTGGTCATTCGTCCCGACAGTGACGCAGAAGAAACCCGGACGGAGCACCCGCGCCACGGCACTTTCCTTTTGCGAAAGAGGGTAAAAACAAAAATAAAACCACAATTAAATTCACCGAATCTCCGTAAGTGGCACTGAGCATCAGAGTTCGAGGGGGGAGAGAAACGGCATTCTGAAAAGCAAAAATAGCCATGTTTTACAGGGCCAAATTGCACACCTTGTCAAATTCGCGCTGCATTTTGTGATGGGTGAGCATCAAATCTTTGATTTTCAGCACAGACTTAAAGAAGATCGAGTCAAAGATCAGCTTGTCCGCCTCGTCAAGCACCAAAAATCGCAGTTTGTTGAGTTTGAGCTGCACAGTAAGGAGAATTTGGCACATTATTGGCAACGGGGAAATGGCACGGAGCCAAGGATGAGAGCCATGCCATAACAGAAATGGACGCATCCCCCACCCCCTCGAAACACATTTTTGTTTTTTGCAAAAGGGGCTTTTTAGATTTTGTGCAATACGCATAATTTTAAATTTTTGCCAAACTGACGAACACCTATTAATAAAACATAAAAATCAATTAGCTATTTTGTAAAATACACTAATTGTGAGAAAAAAAAAAGTAATTCATGAACAGGCTTGACAAGAGCCGAAAATATAAAAAAAGGAAATCGAAAACCGGAATTCGGTCTTATCCTGGCTAAAGCTCTTTCCAAACGGCAATCATAAAGCAATTGACTTGCCTTTCTTTCATTTGCAAATTGCATCAGCCGCCCAATGGTGGTGACCAACAAGTCGCAGCCCTGCGCAACATCGGCCAAAGTGTCGGGAATTGGAATTTCGCCGTAAGTGATCACCACTCGGAGAGAAGTGCCTTTGCGAGAATTGGCAATTACCCGGACTCTTTGAGTCTCTGCTCATTACCTCGACAATACGTTCGTGCCGTGTCGCCCAATTGCTGTGCCAATTCACGCGTTGGAGAAATGATGATGGCCTTTCAGAATCGACAATTGTTTAACACATGAAACGATTATTGTTATACTTCGGGTGCAAAGGGCGATTTCTTTCCAGTGGAAGGATTCGTCCCAATTGCCAAGCGATCACTCTCCAACAAATGAATGATCGGAAAGAGAAACGCCGCCGTTTTGCCGGTGCCCGTCTCGGCACGCGCCAGCAAGTCAAATTCTGCAAAAATAAAAGAAAACTCAAATAGTAAGTGTCGTAATAAGAAACAGTAAATGTGGCATTTTGCAACACATTCCTCCCATTTGTTAAAATTCTGACCCGATTTCGTCAGTATTATCGGCATCACACACTTTTGGATCAGCGTTGGTCTTTCAATGCCTTTCTCCGCAATATTTTTGGTCAGTTGAGGAACAAAACCATCAAAATCACTAAATAAAAAAGCATTGCCAATGAGTTCAATAACATTTGCATTGTGTTTGTTTCTCCTAATTTGTTGAATAAACCATTAAAAAGTGCCTCATTATTAACGCCGTCCCGTCACCTCCGCGCACATCGATCAGTTCATCGTTTTCATACAAACTTTTCATGGCCGGACCTGTGCGAACTTTCTGAACAGAAACTTAAAAAAAATACAAAATTTGGAAAAATGACTTCGCGAAAAAGATCTTCGTGTGAACGCTCGGGCAACTTGAATCTGTTGTGACGGACTAAAAATGCGTATTTTATTCTCTAATTTATAAATGCCATTCTTTTTACTCTCCGCTGTTTCAGTTCACCTTTGTCCCGTTGAATGTTGCTCTTCAGTACCATCATCGGCACTCTCCGCGGCGGCTGATCTTCCTGCACATTGAACTAAAATTGATTGGAATTTTAAAAGGACAATTATGCTTTTTTATCCGTTTCCCCCCTCAAAATTTTTTTTTTAAATATTTACTAATTTATTGTTAGAAATTTTTCAAAATAACTTAGTAAGTTTTTTAAGAAAATTCTAAGAAAAACACATTTTCGAAAAATTCGAAGCGATTATTTGGAAAATTTTTTGAAAAACCTTATTAGTTCACCACAAAATTTTTCCAAATATTTTTTTCTTACAATTAGAATTTTCTATGAAAAAATCTGATTTTTCATGAAAATTTGTTAGTAATTGTTTTAAAAAAAATTTCTCGGGAGAAAACGAGCTGACCCCGTTAAAGCAATTAAAAACCCAATGTAAATTCCCCAAAAGCCTCACAAAATCTTCATTCACGATTTCTTCCTCTAAATTTTCCTGAATTTGCTTTTTTATCGGTTTCCCAGTCGCTGCGCGAAAATTGCTGGCGGTGTTTTCGTCCCGCGCTCTTTCGACGCCGAGGAGTTCAAGCCCATTGGGCATGCCATCAGAAGAGAAACTCATGGACAAGCTGAAAATGTAACATAACATTGACTCATTTTAATCAGCAAAAATAAATGCGAAAATATTTATTAAATTATAAAAATTAAAAGGAAAATTAATTTTGCAGCACAAATTATTTCTACCCATCATAAGAATAAACACAAAGGACACACACAAATTTCTTCCAACAAAAAAATGTTTAATAGAAATATGTAAATGAGTAAATACAAAAGACATTCATTCTGTCAGCATTAAAAAGAAATGAATAAATTTGACTTTTGAGCAAAATCGTAAAGATGGAAATAAAAACAAAATTAAAAGAAATCAATGGTAAACAGAACACAAAAACAGAGAGAAGTCATCTGAAAATTAACACCAATGCTCTAACAAATACCAACCCTAATCATTTTACAATTTTATTGCATTGTTAGCATGAAATTCGGAAGGAATGTGGAGGAAAAGCAATTCGAATGGTAATTAATGAATGGCCTTGGCATTATAAATAGACTTGACCAGAATAGTGATGAACCATTGAAACTGAAATTATATGCACAATCATGAAATCACAGTGTATTCATTCAAACAGCCACAGAGTGAGCATCGAACACAAAGAAACAAAAATATTGTCGAATCGATACAAGTGAGCCTCCACGAGTGTGGCGACTAACGCAGCGACCACTGACGGCACAATGTCCGACACGGAGCAGCACATGCCGCCGTTTCGCCACGAATGAGTCGCAAACTGAATGAAAATCCAATAAACAATGGATTGATTGCTTTACCGCTCACTCACCCCTCCCGGGTTGAATATCAACAACCACTCAGCAGCAAGAACTTGTGCAACGAACATGGCCATGGAGCCCTCCACTGTTTTGGCGTTGGAGCGTCGACGTTGCGGCACAATCACTTCGGCAGAACTGCAAAATTTAGCAATGCCAAAAATTTGGGTTTCTTCTCGGGTGTCAAATTTATTCTACGTCAATTAAAAGCGATAAGATAAAGTGGTTTAGTGGCTGAAAACCATTAGGGGCTTTTTCTTTCAAGCCGACCTTTGCATGAGAGAAGCGTTTTCTTCGGCTTTTGCTGTAGAAGATGAGTGTGAAGTGGAATCTTTAAAAACAAATGAATGCGTGCATTTACCGTCGTAATATTAGTCAAACATTTTAATTACCATTAATTTGGGTGTAAAATAAATGCTTTAAACAAACAGTATTAAACACAATAATTTAACTATTTGTTTTATTATTCCCTGACAATTCTCTAATAATCATTTTAACGCACCTCTGAAAAGCGATTGCCATTTTATGCGCCCAAATCTGAATAAGTCGATAGTGTAATAAATAACAAAAAAATGTCATCCCTCAATTACAAATTCGTTTTTCTCTTTTTGCGGAATTGCCCTTGGCATCCCATATGAAATTTAATTCGCCGGTGGTCCGTAACCAGGGGGAGAGCTATTGCCCCCACCCGAATCAGAAAATATAAAAAGTTTAAAAACAATCGGGCAATTTTTGAAATATTTTATAGCAATTTTCTTAAAAATCTTGCCAAATTTAAGGATTTCGTCGCTGCCCCCCACCCTCTGACAATCACTCGCCTGGACCCAATTAACGCAGCAGCACTGTCTCCAACACCGACACTAATTAACCCTGCGAAATGCCATTGGTTAATTGTCAACAGAGCGGCACTGCCTTTTCTGCTCAACAATCGGATGTCCAACAAAATGGGCAGATTGAGTCCAATCAGCAACAGAATGGGAGTTGTGATTTGTTGGAGTGATTCTTGACGACCGTCGATGAAAACAAAGAGCCAATGGTCCAAATGACAAAAGGGCTGAACACGCTGAGAACGGAGCACCTTTAAAAAGAAAAAATTTTAAGTGCAAAAAACACGTTTGCAAGTTCCATCAGAATCGCTGGTGCCAAAAATCTCAAAATTTGGTCATTTTAGACAAAATCTGCTAACAAACTGCATTAAAACTCACAAAAAATTTCCCGGAGGCGCCTATTGGCACCGCCGGCCCCCAAAATACCTCGATAATAATGAAGATTTGGAGCACCAAATGTACACAAAGAGCCAACAATGATGGGTCATAAAAGAGCCCAGTGGCGGTGACCAGTGAAGCGGTCAAATGGAAGAATTTGCGATGAGAAGTCCCAACAGTGGCGAAGGACGAGGAATGACGACGATTGTGGACAATAACACAAATGAACAAAAGTGAGGCCAATGAGCAAAGTGACCAAAACAGCAAAAGACATGACCTTAAAAATGAGACGATATTTTAATGAAAAAATTTAAAAAAATGTTTCCATAGAGGCGCCGCCGTACAATTAAATTTTTTAACCCCAAATTGGCTTTATGGTGCAAATGTTAATTAATCAGGCCAAAATTTCCCTATAGGCTTCAGTGGCCTCTTACTTCACGCAAAATTTTTTAAAAAGCGGCACATTTTCATGGCAACACTACCATTTGATCTGCTTAAATTTTATGAAATGTCAAATATAAAGCCGCATAAAAACCTAAAATAAGTGCCATCAAAAAAACGTCGAAAAAGCACAGCCGGCAATTGCCAGGAAGGCACGCGAGTGACGAATGCCAAAGCGCAAACGCCAACAATCAGCACAGCAAGCAATGCCAAGAACACAGCAGACTCGCGCCTACCGTGTTTAATGCAATGGGAGGCGAACAGTGCGAAGACAGCGGTGGCTAACCACGAAACGACAACCAAAGCCAAGTCCTAAACTTTGGAAGCATTTATTGAAAAGATAGCAAATAAAGCCAAATATGGAAAAAATAAAATGCCATAAATCACATTATTGTCGGAGGTCATCTTTTCGATATTGAAATAAATGTTCACCGTTTGAAAACGCTTTACCTTGTTACTGATCTAAAAATTTGAAACTTTCATTTACGTAAATCAGAGTATAAATGGGGCGGGGATTGTCGGGTCTTTTTTAAATTAAAAATATTTTGAGTTTTTTGGTTTCTGTGACAAAAAGTTAGACCTTTTTCAAGGAATGAGAGTTGAACCAATAGGGACGACACCCTAAAACCAGAATGACGTTTTAGACGATAATCTTCTTCAAATTTTATCTATCGATAGCAAAAAATTTTCATTAGGTTTCATTTTGAAAAAATATTAATCTCGTTGGGGACTCAAACCACGACTCCATAACTATGTACAATTAAAAAAAACAATTTCCGAGCAATTTTTCCCACCCAATTTTACATAGAAATCACGAAATTAAAGATTGCGGAATTTTAAAAACATAATAATTATATTTTCAGAATCAAAATGCATCTGACCCAAAAATTGCAAAAAATAGCCAAACCACTTCAACCTAGAAAGGTGCAAAATAGCAAATACCTATATGATATTTTATTAATTAACAATTTTCAGTATCCATTTGTCGAACTTGTTCCTTTGATGGGTAAAAATCATCTTGACACTGTCTCAGAGAGAGTTCGCGGTATCTCTAATAATTGTTTTTTACATACATATAAATTTTCAAAATTCAGGAATCCATCCATGTGTTGAAGAAAGACATAATTTGTTTGCATGTTTGAAAAAATGGGACTACGACGACATGAAATGCACAAAATTCTCCGATTCATTATTCGTCTGTTTTTAACTAATTTTTGAAAGCATTTAAACCGTTTTACAAGCTTGATTTTGGAATGTCATAAGGCTTCGAACAATTGACATTAATTACCAGCAGAATTTTCGGTTAATACTAGAGCTGGAGTATTGTTATAATTAACGCTGGAAAGTTAAAAACCCCAAGTGGCATGTAGCATAACCAAAGTCATTTCTCAAGCTGATTGTGAGCTTTCCGGCATCCATTTCCGAACCCCGGGCCCGAATTCGAATAAAATTCTAATTTTACGAATTTCTCATTTTGTTAAAAATGATTTTTAATTTTTTATTGAAGTATTAATAAGTTCCATTTTATTTCCGGGTATTAGAGCCGGTTTTGAACCAAAAATTTGAAAAAGACTACTAATCTTTACAATTTAGAGTTGTATGGAATCAAACAAAAAAATTGTCGCTGCACACAATGAGCAGAGAATTAAGGGAGAGCAGCCCTTGCACATTGCCGATGAAGTTAGTCGAATACTCGCATCTGTTGAACTTTGGAATTAAATTAAGGCGACAGTTGGGTATTCCACCAAAATCCGTATTTATATTGTACAGATTTTAAGGATTGACAGTTTAACAGTTAAATTGTTGGGACCTCGATTTATGAAAGTTGGCACTATCGTTTATGTGGTCCTTAATTTCGGTATAATTTCTTGAACTAATTCATTCCCTGAATCTAAGGGTAGCAGTGTGAAAGCGGAGGCGTCCAACATACTCCAAGCAGACATTGACCGGCTTTTCCGCAAATGGAAACAGCCCGAACTTGGCACGGCGAGTCCTTTGCTTGTCTTTTCTCTCAATTTGAGTCCCATAACTCGAATGGTTTAGATCCAAACCAAAGTTATGAAGCGCCGCGGACACATGCCATACTACGTGGACTACTTCCACCGGAAGAACATGAAGGGATGGCGCGCCTAAGAAAAAGACTCAATTGTATTGTAAAACCGTAGTTGGATTTCAGCTGAAGCTTTTCAAATGGCATAAAATTGATACAAAATCAGAAAAGTAAAAAAAAAAAAAGAATCAGTCAATCTTCATCTTGTCAGTCATAATACCTTTCGCGCAAGAGACAGTTGTCAGCAAATGTGTGCCCTCGGGCATTTTTCAATTGCATTTCAATCACCCACCGACACTCAGTGTTCACCACGCACAAACCAATAAATATTTGCGTCGCTAATGCCAAAATATAAAAATTTTGAAAATTTTCTTCGAAAAAAAGGTGGGGCGGTACCATCGGTGGTATTACTTTATGTCGTAATTGCTTCTAATGATACATTTCACCGACAAATAGAATAGGTAGCTCCAAAATTTCAATATTTTTTGTTACCCAATTGAAGATTATTTAATTCATCATCTTAATTCACTGTCAATTTCTGCACACATACATAAATGTGTATTTCTCTCCAAAATAGCCTCAAGCCGAAAATTAGTCTTTATAATGGGTGGAGAATGAATGAATTGATGAGCATGAAAAATTGACAAACACCGAAAAGAAACATTAATCCGCAGCAGCAAAAATTTGGTATTTAAGCAGTGCAAATGCCTCTCCAACTGCTCATTCTTTCTCCCAAAATCCATTCATTTGCCATTTTCACTGCCCTTTTTTAACTTTAAATTCCAAAGCATCGAAACATTTCAGAAAACAAGTAAATGTCTAACAACAAAAACACACTGTCGCTTCAAAACTCCGAAACTTCCTCGTCCGCTTCTTCTTCCTCCCCCCGTCCAACGTCGCCGAACGGAATTATGAATGACTACGTCAAGTGAGTTTGGCATGAATAAAACAAAAACATTGCCCATTCCAACGGATGAATGAATGCCTTTCAGAAGTGTCACTGAGCGGATGATCCATCTGAGTGTGTTGGAAGTCGGCCGCGTGGGCAACGACGGCGTTGGCATTGTGCAACTTCACAACACCTTCGACTTCGGCGCTTCGGACGCGCGGCGAACCTGCGCTTGTTGTGCCGTTCTGTGTGCTTCAGGCTGCGGTTGCGGCCGTTTGCTGGCGGAAGGCAAGTGCCATGGCACCGGAAGATGGGATAATGCTTTAATCCATCAACCCCAATTTTAAGAGACCATCTTCAACTACGCGAAAATTGGCAGCGGTGCAAAGTTTGGGAGCGGAGGCCGAGGATTTGGGCGGAGATTTGGTCGTAAATGGCGAAAGAATGGAAGAGACGGACGCCTCGAAACGATTCGCGAAGGGACGTACGGAAGAGACACGGCAATCGAACAGAACGGAGAGAGGGCGAGACGCGGAACGGCGCAGAGAGGCGACAGAAGACGAGGAGTGACCGTCAGAAGAAATGAGATGCAGCGGCAGGAGCAATCGATCGGCCAAAGCGACTTTCGTCTTAAAGCGATCAGCAGCGGACAATGCGACTTCCAATGGCAACCGATCGAATGGGACGACGTTTTTCAGCGAGAAATCGCCAGAGGCAACGCTTTTGTGACGTCATTTGGAAGAATGGACGAAGACCGTGAAGAAAAACCGCAGCAGTCGGTCCGTGGAAGGGGCGGAGGACGCGGACGAGGCGCAAACGGTGGACGGGGGAGACGCGGAAACGGCGCCGGGCGCGGATGGGCTCGCGGAGCATCGCGGAACTTTGACCAAGGTGGACGGACTGGTCATTAATTAGTGCTAATTGCCTCCCCCCCCCCCCCCCCCTCCTTTCAGAATGCCAGATCGATGGTCCAATTGTGGCAGGCGTCTCAAGTTCCAAGTCGGGCAGTGGCACTCACAATGCGCGGTTTGTCCGTCGTGAATTGCGCAGGGACTCCGTCGGCAACAGCTACCGTAACGACAGAAGGGACGAGCCCAAACTCATCTACCGTAGCCGTAAAGAAAATTCGAACGATCACTTTTTTCACTAATATTCGACATGAAATGTTATGTCACCTTTTAATATTCCGTCGTTTTGTTCATATCATTTGTTTCCTTATCTATTTGTTGTTACTCATCAGCAGTATTTACCCTTTAATCATTTCGATCACTCTTTTTCTTATTGTTTGTCTCTTTTTGTTTTTATCCGTTTTTTGTCACTTATCACCGCTAATCAACATAAAAGAGGCGAATAAAACTGATAATTATCTGAATTAAATATGGCCATTTAGAGGCTGGTTTTCATTTAGTCTGCGGTAATGTGTTGTCCGATAAGTTTGACCACTTCTTTCGCGCAGCCCCAACTCAACAGAATGCCGTTTGATCCGTGCCCGTAGTTGTGAATGACCTGCAAATTCCGTTCTTTCCAAGACAACAAAACTTGCAATTCACATGCACTGTTCCGTTGCCGTTTGTTTTGGTGCGTAATTGATGCTCAATTCTGACCCCGCCGTGTCTATTCGGCCTCAGCCCACACCACGCGGAGACAATTTTGGCATCCTGTGAAACAGCAGCAGAACAATTGGGACTTTATTTTTGCGCTTATTTATTGGTCAAATAACTCTAAAGTTCGGTTGCAATTCGACGAAACGCGTCCAAATTGTGCTTCGGTCCTGCTCAGTCACTTCCAACTCCCAACAATTGTCTTGTCGAAGAGTGCCAATCATTAGACGATTGTTTGACACCCTAATTGAAGAAAGAAGAAAAGAAAGTATTTGTTGTTGGCCCTTCCTTTTCCTTAATTAATACATCGGAATGCAAAAGATGTCTCTGCCCCAATAAGTGAAATGGACGTGTCCGGGAGCCTCAACCTTTGAAAGAGGGACAAATAACACAATGACAATTAGGGGAGGGGAAGCAACAGAAGTGACGCTCGAGAGTCTCGAAACAGTCGGACTCGAGTATCAATGAGCCGCACCAACTTCGAGTCCAACGCCGCGGTTTGGGTAAACGGAAGTGCCATCGTCACCGGCCAATCGCCCCCCTTCCAATCCGGCACAATTCACCACCAAAGTGAACTGATCTGAGTCGATCAACTAAAAAGAAATCGGGGCAATTCAGTTAGATTATTGCATCTTTTGGCATAACACCTGCTCCAAAGATTCAATTCGTTGGCGTTGGAAATGCAAAAGCCCTTGGCCACTTTCGGCCACCAATTGGGCACGGAGCCACGGCACATACAGCCGACCCTCCGCCGCGTAAGTGGTGTAATGGGCGCCATAACTTAACAAAAGGGGCCGATCTCCCGGAAACAAAAGGAGAAAGTCGGACGCACGGACCAATACGGACGGACGAAAAGTGTGCGCAATTCGCGCTCACTGAGCCACTTCCAATTGTACACAATGTCGGACATTGAACTTTCCTATGCAATTAATTAATTAATTACTCATTATCAAAAATAAACAAATAAAATTCACTTGCGCTTCGATCCATTTTCTGTCATTGGATTGGCAATAGCCCGAAATGAGGCGAACTTTGTCAAAACAAAGGATTAGTCATGAAAATTGGTGCCCATTCACCGCCAGTTTTGTGGGCCAACTCGTCCCTTTCGGTTTTCGCCCAAAATTCGAATGACTCTTTGGCCAATCGCTCCGTTCCCGGCACATCAACTCGAAAAATGCCTTCCGGTCCGTAACTGGTGGCCTTTTCAAAGTCCCGGTCCGAGAAAACAGTGATCTTTATACGACGCATTTAAATTTAAGAGATGAAGCGGTAGCATTTGTCCCATTATCGGGGGGAGGGGGCAAAGCACTCTCTCATTTCTCTAACTGTATATCCTCTTGTTTTCACACAGTCTTTCGTCGCTTCTTCCCCCCTCGCATTAATAGGATAATATAATTCTTGAAACTAATTATTGTTATGTTGTGCTTATTAAAAATCAGTTTGACCCATACATTGGCATTGGGATGTGCTCGACGGATGGCCAACGCAACGCTCGCCCCAACGGCGCCTTCGCCCACAACGGCGGCTTTCATCAAAGGAAAGTGAGCAAAATGTCGCCGAAATAAATAATGCACAGAAATTGGAGAATTGAAGAATAAATTCAACGGAAAGCTGCAGTTATAACGCATAATTATGATTCACAATCTCAAGCTGGCAAAATACGCTATGAAACCTCGAAATATGGCCATAAAATAAGGACCAAAAACCCAAAAAAAAACTTTTGTTAAATTTTCCAAAAATAGGTATTACAAAATACATTTTGAAGAAAAACAAATTTATTAATTTTTAATTTGCCAATTTTCGAGAAATAAAATAAATAAAACCACGGCTCCAACCTGTCTTTAAACATTCAAGTAATTAAAAATATGTGTTTTATGTTTGCACGCAACAAATAGGTGTGTAGGTGCTTCTGTTGCATGCGCGCGATTCGCTTGCCCCTCCGCCGCTCGCTTCGCCCGCCGAATATTTAAAGGGCTTGGGTAGACGAGAAATGCATTGGGGGGGGGGGGGGGGGGGACGGAATGTGTGGTCGGTCGGCGTCCGTCTGTGCCTTGCGTTTGCTTCTCCCTTCCCCGTCGGCTGTCACTTTTCTCTGCGTTTGTCGCTTGCTCTCTCTCTGCCTTTGGTTGGTTTGGCTGTCTCTGTCCTCCCGCCATTCTCAGCGGCGGTTAATAGCCGTAAGAGTCCCTCCTCCCTCCCTTCCCCCGCGGTCCGCTGCTTTTGCTGTGGAAAGGCAAGAAAGCCCCATCCATCAATTCTTCACTCATTTGCCAATTCTCCTCCCAAATTCCTTGGCCATATAAATTCACCCACAATCAGCAACACTTTGTCAATTCGAGATTGGTGGAGTGATACAGAAAAGCATTTAGGAAAACTCGATAAGTAAGAGAAAAAGGGGAAAGAGAAAACGACTGCAGCAACAAGCAGAAGAACTGCTGACAAATGAGGGCGGAAAGAAGAATTTTTCGACCATCAACAAAAGGGCAACAACAAATTAATTCAGACAAAAGATAAATGAAGGGATTGTAATTAATCACATCGAATAATTAATCAACCACCAAAACAATTGATCAGTGATCACTCACAACTGAACAAATGCAACATCACCATCAGTTGAATTCGCTGGTAAACTCAATGAAAAACTTCAAAAAAGGAATTCAGCCGGGCAATTGTAGAATAAAAGAGAGAATAATGGCAATTCTAAGGATCAAAAAATCACTCTCAATGAACGGTTTTAACCAAGGAAAAGACTAAGAGGAAAAATACAGTGAAATTAAGCGCTAGGCTTCAGAAAGCTAATTCACAATTTAAATTGCATATCTTGCGGCATGGATTTCTAGCTTTTTTTTATACTTATTTTGTGGTAGCATTTAATGAGAAATATATGAATTTTGGGCATTAACATTTCTGTGCCCTAATTATATATTTGTTAATTTCTCAAAATTTTCCTTTTATTCTGCGTCAATCATTAAAGTAAAAAATACAAATTCCGTATTACTGCTTCATTAATTAATTAACAGATGTTCTCGCTTTATAAATTTAAGTGAATGAGCGTTTGAACAATCATCGACATCCATTTGCCGATTAAAAATAAAATTTTTTCAGAAATTTAAAAAATATTTTCATGGCAAATTGTTTACTTTCACCACGATCCCAATAAATTCTAACAAACTTCTAAAGATCTAAAGACAGTCATCAGAAACTGTGAATTATTCGATTCCATGCAATAATTGTTTATATACATTCAGAAAAAGAGGGAGTTGAAGTAAAAGCAAAATTTTTTGTTATTACCTATTTAGCATCAGCAGCAGCAAGCCAATTTCATGGCGGCCGCCGCGCAGCAGCAGCAAATGCACCACCAAATTCGGTCGGCGACGCCGCCAACTTCGGCACTTGGCCAGCGGCAACAAAGTCAGAGGGAACTTTGACCATTCCAAAACGCTTTCCTGCTGATTTCTTTGCCTTTCCGCAGATGTGCTGCAACAGCACTTCCCATCCGCCGGCGGTTTCGTCCCGCAACGGCACCCGCAGCAAGCGGTGGGCGCCGCTGCCCAATTCCACCACCAACAGCAGCAACAGCAACACATTGTGAACATTGGCAGTCCGCCCAATCAGCAGCAGCAGCACACGGTAAGGTTATGAGAATAGCCGAGTCCCGGCTTACACAATTGACCCCCCCCCCCCCCCGTTTTTTTATTGGCTTTTCTATTTTTGTGATTTTTCACCGGCAGACCCTTCACCAACACCAACAAATTGTGCAGATCCGTCACCAGCATCCGCACAACAACGGGACCGGACAGAGTCATCAGCAGCAAACTCAGCAAATGATGGCCATGTCTTCGCCGCCCCAACAGCCTCAGAATGTGCAGGTCGGCTGAGGCCCATTCGGATGGCCTCCAAAAACTTGGCTGTTCAGGTGTTCATCACCAGTCAGTCCCAGCAACAACAGCACCAGCAAAGGCCCGTCGTGTCGGTGGTGCACCACAACAATTCGTTGGGCGGTGGCGGTCCGTCTCCGCATCAGCCGGCGATGGTGGTCATCCAACCGCAGCACCACCACCCGCAGCAACAGCCTATGGTAATTTTGAAATGCATTGCGCCGAGTAAACTTATTTTTTTACTTAATTTAACTAAAAAACCAAAAGTACCGACCTTCCTAAAATTTTTATGCCCAAAAAATACAAGAAAATGTTACAATTGATTTTGCTTTTAAAAAAATTTAAAAATATAATAAGGGTAAAAAAAAGCATTTTTTTTTTTTTTGATTCTTTTTGGCCATACTTTTTTGCTTAATAAAATTTTTTAAGATTTGACCGAATAAAAAAAACACATAGAGCTATCGAAAAATACCAAGATTGACAACTTACAAAGTCAAGGCCTAAAAAACCTTCCGGCGACCTTTTGGGGTGCACCCGGGGGAAATGATCCGGGAGGTTGGAACTAATACGGGCAGGGAGGGGCAGGAGGAAAGTAGTGCACCCTAAAAAGATAACTTAATTACCTTGCGACTCGGAATAAATACGATGATTATAAAATCGCCCATTTAAATATCCCTGACAAATCAGGTCCGTTTTTTTTCTCCGGGTTTTTTTTTGAGATTTTCAGAATGCGAACAAAAATCCTCAAAATTGTATATTTTGTGCCTAAAAGCTGCTAATAATTTGGCTAAAAAGGCTTCTCTAAATCAGTCGGTGTTTACCTTTGAATTTTTGTCCTTTTGTCTTTTTTCCTGATTTAAGCCTGACTTCCCCGCTATAAAAATTTTAACGGTAATTTGTCTTGGCAAACCGAGTCGGTATGTTTTTCAATGACATTCCATCCAATTCTTACAATTAATATTTTCTGTGCTTTACTCATTAAAATTGTTCAAAGTTTCCTTTTTGTTTCTTTTTTTTTTTGCCATTCATTTTAAATTGCCTCATAATAATGAGTACAACCTAAAACTTTTCCGAATTTAACTATCCTTTTCTTGTTTTTGTTGTCTCCAAATATTTGCGTTTAGGTCCAAAATCAGGTTTAATGATAATTTCCTTAATAAGCGATTGAAAGTGATTTAGTCCGATAATTTGATCGTCATAAATTTTTGAAAAAATAATCAAGGATTCAATCAAACAACAAAATTAATGGTTTTCTTAATTCTAATGCTGTTTATTTTGGATTGGAAAAACTTAAGATTGAATCCGATTTTGGACTTACAATCAGGTGCAAATTCTGAATTGCTTTAATTTATGTTTATCGTTGTGTTCCTAATTTGTGATAGTTACTGAATAGGACAAAACATCGTTATGCTAAAAAAGTCACCGATTTTAAATGTTGTCAGCAATAAAAAAGAAGGAAATTTGAAGAATTTCATTAAAAAATTGAATAATCTTCGGGAAAATTTAAAAAAATTTTGTTGTTAGAACTTTTTTTAAATAAATAAAGCTTAAAAATTAGGCTATGATGTTGAGGCGACACCCTCTCCCCCTGCCCACCGACGATATCCTTTTTTTTTGGGGGGGGGCGGAAGGTTGCTTAATTATTTTTTTGTTAGGCGTTGCCATTGTTATTTCATAGAAGGATACAAAACTCAATATCCTCAGTGTTTAAAAAAAGTTAGGACCAGAAGACTTAAAAAAAATTGCTTTTCTGAACATTTTTGGATTTTTGGCCATTAGTTTTTTTTATTATTATTATTATTGTCCTTTAAACTGCAATAGAGCCAATTCTTCTTGTTATTACCTATTTAGCATCAGCAGCAGCAAGCCAATTTCATGGCGGCCGCCGCGCAGCAGCAGCAAATGCACCACCAAATTCGGTCGGCGACGCCGCCAACTTCGGCACTTGGCCAGCGGCAACAAAGTCAGAGGGAACTTTGACCATTCCAAAACGCTTTCCTGCTGATTTCTTTGCCTTTCCGCAGATGTGCTGCAACAGCACTTCCCATCCGCCGGCGGTTTCGTCCCGCAACGGCACCCGCAGCAAGCGGTGGGCGCCGCTGCCCAATTCCACCACCAACAGCAGCAACAGCAACACATTGTGAACATTGGCAGTCCGCCCAATCAGCAGCAGCAGCACACGGTAAGGTTATGAGAATAGCCGAGTCCCGGCTTACACAATTGACCCCCCCCCCCCCCCCCGTTTTTTTATTGGCTTTTCTATTTTTGTGATTTTTCACCGGCAGACCCTTCACCAACACCAACAAATTGTGCAGATCCGTCACCAGCATCCGCACAACAACGGGACCGGACAGAGTCATCAGCAGCAAACTCAGCAAATGATGGCCATGTCTTCGCCGCCCCAACAGCCTCAGAATGTGCAGGTCGGCTGAGGCCCATTCGGATGACCTCCAAAAACTTGGCTGTTCAGGTGTTCATCACCAGTCAGTCCCAGCAACAACAGCACCAGCAAAGGCCCGTCGTGTCGGTGGTGCACCACAACAATTCGTTGGGCGGTGGCGGTCCGTCTCCGCATCAGCCGGCGATGGTGGTCATCCAACCGCAGCACCACCACCCGCAACAGTCGCAACAACAGCCTATTATGGTAACTTACTTTCGACAAATAGCTAAAAGAAAGGAAAGTCTTCGATCATCATACCTGCGCAAGGGGGGGGGGTTCGAGAAAAAAGAGAATGTTGACAAAACGCACTATTTCGACGTCCTATAAATTATATAGTTTATACAAATAGCTGATTTGCGGGATTAATATCGCGAGTTCCCGTCCCGCGAAAAAATAAGAGAGTTCCATTCCCGCAGCGGTATCTGCAATTTTTATTTTTTGTGCGGGATCCCGCTGGACCCATTTGCATTTTTTGAAAATTTAAAAACAAAATGCCAAATATTTTTGAAAATTTTCCCGGCTGTCTTCATTAACCCCTCCCTTGGGCAGATATATGTCAATCATGCAATTTTCTTTCTCCAAGGATGACTCATCGTCGACCATCGGCGGTCGCGAAACGCCCGCCGCCTCCAAAAGCATTTCCAGCACCGCTTCTGCCCCATCAAAGAAAGCGCCGTCCTCTTTGAGTGTTTCGAATGGCGGTGGTGCCAAAGCGACGTCCGTCATCGCCCCCGGCACAGTGCCAAAGAGCAAAAGTGTCGTTGGGAAAAACGCGAAGAGTTCCCCCGCTGCGGACCCTTTGGATTTGGTGCGCGCGAGTGGACAACGGACGAACACGCGACTGCTCGAACGCGACGCATTGGAAGCATTTGTGAAAACGGTGGACCCAAACGAACTGTTGGAGGACGAAGTTGCGGACGCAATTGGCCTGGTGGTGGAGGAATTTGTGGACGAACTGGTCCGACACTCCGTCGATGTAATTGAGGGGGGCGGGGGAAATTAGGGGTTGAAAATGGCAAATGACGGGGCATATTTGGAATTTAAATTAAATTTATTTTAAAAAATCGACAACCGTTAGTTTGAAATTCTGGACAAAATGGCTATGTTTGACGATTTAAATCAAATCAATGAGCACCTAAATAAACAAGAAGAACCTGACTTCTTTGATCATTAATTCATTGTTGTCAGTTGAACACTCATCGCGGCGCTGCTCAATTGGAGGCGCGTGACGTGCGTTTTGTGCTCGCCAAACGCATGCGCATGGCCGTGCCGTCGTCCGATTCGTGATCTGACCCCCCCCCCCCCCCCCGGAAAGCCCCCGAAAACTGTTTTTGCTCATATTTTTCCCATTAAGTATCGTTGGCCAGTGTTTCTTTTTTGGGTTTACTTTTTGTGATCGTTCTGTTTAGTCTCTCTCTCTCTCTTCTTTTGTTCCTTCCCCTCCGTTTCTTTCTCTACCGATTCACAATTTTGTGTTGTTTTCGTTTTGGCTTCTCTCTCCTCCCTTAACATTTCAATGGCTCTTTCGGTTCATTATATTCAGCAGATTTCCTCAAAAACTCAATAAATTGTTTCGTCCATTGTTTCCACATTTGTTCCTTTATTGCATTTTGTCTTTTACCATTTCCTTCGTTTTGAATGCATTTTCACGGCTCATTTCTGCACTTCCTTCCCTCTGTGATACGCTAATGCGTTCATTCACTCGTCGATTCTCTCAACACTTTGAAATTCAAATATTTTGTGCAAAAAGTGATACCAAAATTCGTTGATCAATCAAAAAATGATTAGCTGACAAATTGGTGATACTCTGGCGGTCTTTGCTTAGGATTATGTATAAAGTGAGGCGAGTTCGACTTGCCCTCTAAATTTTCGGGTCTTTTTGATTAGCCATTTATTGCCAATTTGTCTTTGATCCTAAATCCCTTCTTTCTTCATCAATGAATATAACGGTATTCACATTTAATCTTCTGAATTGCAGCAATTGGGGTGGGCAGTTACGCGGAGACGGACGGTCCCGGGGAGGGGGGGGGGGGGTACGGTAAAAAAAACCAATTCCTACTGTTTCCCGTGAATATTTCCCGGTGATTCCTATCGGAACTACAGGCCCTTCTAATCAAAATTTGTTTTAAAAAAGACGGTAATTTTTTTTTGGCTGCATTAGAGCCCAAAATACTGGGGGTGGCGACGGTGCCCCGCCCCCAAGCCGAAACCCTGGGGGCCGTCCCTCCCCATGCAATTACTGTATTTCGTCTTTTCTTTTTGTTTTGATAAAATTCATTATAGAAATTCCAAAAAATTTGCGTTTACGGCGAAGTGGTTTTTGTAAGACAGTAAAGGAAAAAAGGATGCAGGTTCGAGTCCGTTCTGCTACATGAATTTTGAATTTGACTATAGACAAAAATAAATTGGTAATACTGCCGATGGTAGCCCCCCTTTTTTGAAAAAAATTATTTTTGTTTTCAAGACATGAAAGCATGTTTCCTAGGGTTTTCCGGGCGCTGATCACGAATCCGGCATCTATTTCGACCAATTTCGAACAAAAGTTCGAAAATTCAAATTTTTCGAATTTCATATTTTTGATCCAAAATGGTTTCTATAATTTTTTATTGAAGTATTAATGAATTCCTGGCTGATTCCGCGTATTTAGCCGCTTTTGAACTAAAAATGCAAAGTTCGAAAAATTTGAATTTTCGAACTTTTGTTCGAATTCAGGTTCGTGGTTCGAAATTGGTCAAAATAGATGCCGGATTCGTGATCAGTGACCCGGAAAACCCCTAGGAAACATGCTTTCATGTCTTTTTAAAACAAAAATATTTTTTTTCAAAAAAGGGGGGCTACCATCGGCAGTATTACCAATAAATTCACTATAGAAAAATCGCGTTTTCTCTATTAACAGATAAATGAATAAAACGCAAAATGAGAGAGGTTTTTTTCTCAATAAGGATGGTCATTCATTGGACAAATAAACTGGGACCAAGCCTAAATTTCAAGAATTGGAGCCTGACCTGGGTAGAATACTCATTGAAAGCAGACCTGAATTCCCGACTGGCTAATTTGAAAAAAAGGAAAGAATTTAGGAAACTAACAGAAAAAATGACGAAAATTTTACCAACTTCAAATGATATCTTGTGAAAATACGGCGAATAGAGAAGAGATTCATTGATGGGAATGCCGGCGGAATATTGCGGAAAAGAGGGAAAAATCACCATTTACTTGTGGATGCATTTATTTGTCGACCTAATTGTCCAAAAAGTACTGCCAATAGAGAATTTTGAATTGTTCAACATTAAGACGGCAAAAATGCACCACAAGAGACCAAAAATTGAAATGGATCGGGAAAGAAAAGCAAAAAATAAATGATTGAATATGGGACCACCGTTCGGATATAAATCAGAAAATTGGTTTGGCACTGCCGAATACTCGCTCACAATCAGTTCATTTGTTCCAACTGGTCTTTGATTTTGGCAGCAAAATTGGTGAGAGTAAGGCCCAACTCGGCCAGAATAGACACAAGCAGCTCGACGTTGGCAGCCCCACTCACACAGCGAGGAATGTCTAAGAAAAACAATGGAAACGAATGATGAGCAAATGAAAAAGAACAATGATCCAAAAATAGGAAGTCCAATGCCAAGCGACTCACCACCGAGTTGTGTCTCCAATTTCGACTCCTCCGGTTTACCACCGTCCAAATGCACGTCCAATTTCGGCTCCTCTAATTCAACGCCGTCTAAATGAACGTCTTTTTCGGCTCAAAATAAACGTCAAATTCTGACTCCCCCGGCTTACCGTCATTCAAATGAACGTCCATTTTCGGCTCCTCCGATTCACCGTCATTCAAATGAACGTCCATTTTCGGCTCCTCCGATTCACCGCTATTCAAATGAACGTCCATTTTCGGCTCCTCCGATTCACCACCATTCAGATGAACGTCCAATTTCGGCTCCTCAGATTCACCGCCATTCAGATGAACGTCCAATTTCGGCTCCTCGGATTCACCGCCATTCAGATGAACGTCCAATTTCGGCTCCTCTAATTCAACGCCGCCTAAATGAACGTCCATTTTCGGCTAAAAATAAACGTCAATTCTGACTCCCCCAGCTTACCGCCATCTAAAAGAACATCCATTTTCTGCTCATCAGATTCACCGCCATCCAAATGAACGTCCAATTTCGGCTCTTCCTGATTCAATCTGTCCCTCAAATATGACATGATGACATCACCTAAAAAAGCATTTAGCTTAAAGTTTAAACAAATGAGCCAGTTAATTGCAAATAAACCTTGTATAACTTCTCCTGGTTTAAAAGAAGCTGAAATAAGCTCAACGGGCGGTGCTGTGAGCTTTCGTTCGCGACGTCCGGGACTAAAAAACGCATCGATGAAATGACTGTGCATTTAAAATTCCATTTTGGTTACTCACTCAAAGCCATTGTAAAATGCCCGCATTTCATCGGTGTAAACGAATTCCTTCTTTGGTCGCTGGGGTTTGCCGCCCCTACGGAAGGGCGCACCAACCGCCGCGTTGCCGCCAGTACGCGGGCCACGGTAACCGCCGCCACCGCCTCCGCCAGTGTATCCGCCAGTTCGGTAACCGCCACCACCTCCTCCACCAGCACTGTTACCACCTCCACCGCCGTAACCTCCTCCACCAGCACTGTTACCACCTCCACCGCCGTAACCTCCTCCACCAGCACTGTGACCACCTCCACCGCCGTAACCTCCTCCACCAGTACTGTGACCACCTCCACCGCCGTAACCGCCTCCGCCGGCAGGTCGACTAACTGCGCTCACACCGCCGACGTTTCCGTACATTTTAAAATTTGCTAATTGCAAGAGAAGATAAATGTAACACTAACACTGAAAATTTAGAAATGATGAAGCGATACACATATATTTGTAATAATTTTCGGGATGCCGCGAGATCAATCCCGCATTTAAAATTTGCAGGATTTTGCGGGATTAAATCACTTTTTTGCGGCGTGCTTTTCCCAAGGAACTTTTGGGGAACGGGGGCGGAGGTACCGCGGTGCCGATTGGTGCCGCCTTGAAACCCTTTACCGATTTCCTAACAAATTTTGTCCAAAAACTTAATTTTGGCATTTTGTCATTGCAATTTTCAAAGAATACACGGATCCCGCGGGATCCCGCACAAAATCAAATTTACGGATCCGCGGCAGGATTGAAACTCAAAATTTTTGCATGACGGGAATAAATATAGTTATTCTCTTTGATTTTAGTGCCTATGCCCATAAGAAACAGTACGAGTCGGGGCAGTGCGATGGATTTTTACTTTTTTTTTTTTTTTTGTTATTTTCTTGTATTTATATTCTAGAGACTTTAGGCTTTCTTTGGTACCAATGATGTAAAGACTAAATATGGAAAAATTTTGGCCTAATAAACTGAGGATAGTCATTGATTGGATGCACAAAATCCCATTGGACGCACGCATAAACTGAACTAGAACCTCGAATCAGTACCCTCACATTGACATTTCACAGCAAAAAAAAAAAGTGATTTTCGCGGGTGGAGCCCCGATTCTCTAGTATTACCGGGAGGGGATAACAAATCAACGATTTTCCGACTAAGTTCATGTGGGTAGAATGTAAACAAGGGTTTTTTTTCGTCCTAAAGTTCATTTTTAAGCTCAAATTTTTCATGAACAAAGGGTACAAAAGATACGCATATTCATACGGTGGCCGAACGTTTCGTCACTGAACGTTTCGTCACTAAACTTTTCGTCACTAAACCTTTCGTCACTGAAATAAAATAAAGAATTTTAAGAGGAAAAAATTAAATTTTTTAAAATTATATATCTACATACCTAATTTATTTGAAAAAAAATATCAGTCTAATACTGAACTTTGATTAATTGGTTTTATGGTTCGATCATAGTAATAACCTTTAACCCTCCCCTTTTTGTGGTTATTAGTGGGTCATTTCATATATTTGGCTAATGTTGAGTAAAAGAAATGTGTCAAGTTTAGTGACGAGAAATTTTGAGGGATGGCATAATATTTAAAGAGTGCTTCTTGAACCAAACCAGGGTTCTAGTCGGTTTTACGTGTCCCATCACATTTTACGCGTCCCAACAACAGTTTACACGTTCCATCATTTACGCGTCACAAAAACAGCTTTTTCGAACCGTCAATCGAAACTTTATACCTTCCGAATCGTCTAATTGTTCTTGATTGTATACTTTGATCATCGAAATGTGCAAAAGCAACCATAAGCACACTTAATGATGTTAACAGAAAGTAAACTAATGTAAAAAATGTGCAAAAAAAGCTTAAGCCTAGGCTTAAGCCTAAAGCTTAAGCTTAGTCTAAGCAATTGTTCGAGTTGCCTCTGTATGAGTTGTCATGATACCTTAGGTTTAACAACGAAATTTTAGTTCAAAAAGATTACTGAATACCGGACAAAAATTAGGTTTCCTCTGTTATTAAGAGGGCTAAAATACCATGGATCCATGATGGCACGAAATTCCGATTTCCGGAAATTTTTGGGGCCTCGGATGCCATCCCTGCCATTGACCAAATGTCATGGGACTCGTAAAATGCCAAAGGACGCGTAAAACCGACTAGAACCCCAAACGAGTATAAGCATTTTGTTAAGCGAATGATTAATGAATTTGAACGCTGGTATCACATTGTTGCCAATTACTATAATGTACCGGTCAACAATTAGGGGAAAAGGCCTTAAGAGATCGTCCATTTATCTGCAACACAACAATTTATAACAACTCTGCTGGATTCAAACAACTGCGGGACAAGACCCATTGAAAATTTAATCAAAAAACAAATTTTCGAACGCCCATATCTTTTTTCTACTCCTGAATTGGTTAGCATTTGCTTAGAAAAAGCTTCTCATCAAGGGCTTTCGATTTATACCAAGATTTTCCAATTTGTTTGTCAAAACCTTTCAAAAGCTCATTTTCGGAATGGTGTGATAAGTGAAATTTCATACCATTTAGCACAAATTTAATGGGTTTTAGTTAAAAAAATTTATAAAGGTATGGCATAATGTTTAATTTTTAAAAAAATTGTTTCAGTGACGAAAGGTTCAGTGACGAAAAGTTCAGTGACGAAAGGTTCAGTGACGAAACATCAGGGAGCCTATTCATACATTTATTAGCTACATACATTATACATAATATGTATAGACACAAACTTTGGGTAGCTACAATTCGATGTGCAAAACGGTGATGAAACAAATATACACATGGGTACATACATACAAATATTTTTTTGTTATCAACCAAATTTTATAAATTTTTACTTGACCAGCACTTGTCTGATGCATGCCATTTTCTGTGCCCTCCCCATTTTTGGTGCCAAAATTCATATTAAAATACTTTTAATATCCCGCGGTACATTCGAAAATCCCAACTTTTGTTCGCAAACACAAAAAAGAAAGTGTTTTTCCTACTATTTAGACGGTGTTGTTAGTTTTCGACAGTGGTGATCTCGACAGTGTTGGTTTCGACAGTGATTGATTTCGCAAGTAAAGTTTGTTTTTAAAAAACTTGTTCTAATGCTATAAGTCTTGTTAAATTTTGGGAATTAAAATGATAAGCACAAGCTCTTACATTGAAGAGGGATTTGCGACTTTCGAATTCTGCTATAAGAGCCTGTAGATTTACAAATTGGTACTCAAACCCGGCATTAGTTAGCAGGTGTTTGCACACGATTTGTAATTTTTTGTACATTTGACAAAGTTTTAAGTGAAAACGATAAATTTTTGACAAAAATAGTCGTCACAAAAGTCTTATTTTTTATTATTTACTTCAATTACAAAATATAATTCATATGTACAATGAATTATGGAGAAAATTTATTTAAAAATACTGTCGAAATCAATCACTGTCGAAAACACCTGGTACGATTTAGACTATGGAGAATCTAGGAAAAAAAATATAAATTTACTTATTTTTGCCATCCCCAATAATTACAAATAATAACGAGGCAAGGCAATCTTCCACTTTTTTATTAACTGCTTCACAATGTTTTTACATTTTAACAATCACCGCTAACTTTATGAAAGTTTGTCTCAATGACAAAAAAAAACTGATTGTATAAAATCAAATCAATAAAAGAAAATAATAATTAAAAAATTAGAATACAAATAACAACAGAGAGGAATTACACAGTAATTGTTGGAAGTAATACATACAGCGAAAATTGAAAATGGAAAGGGCGGGTGGGATGGGAAGACCGAACGTGAAAATAGAGACAATTAAGCAGAGAGAGAGAGAGAGAGAACGCGAGAGGAAAACTGAAAACGGATTAAAAACTGACCAAAACCAAAAAACAACAATACATAAAAACAATATTTACTTTTGTAAGATGGGTAAATAAATGCGTGGACGCGCTACACGATTTTGCAAGACATTCACCAGCAGAATAACGGGGGGGGGGGGGATTGAGTTGGGCTTTCAACAGTAATTAAACCGAAATTTAAATGTGATTTTTTATTTTCGATTTTTAATTTTTTGAAGTTATGAAAGAAAGATTCAATTGATTGTAAATTAGCATAAAAAATTACAAATATCAGAAAAAATAAAATGCCATAAGATTAATAAAATGAAAAAATTGTTTAAATTTCACTGGAAAAATTAGTGATTTTTGCTGAGAAAAAAAAGATAAAAATAATGATAAATAAATGAGAAATACAATGAAGTGTGTGTATTTAGGAAATGAATTGAAGAACAAACGGAGTGATTATGGGAGGAGGAGGGGTGGGGGGAGCGGGGATTGGACTGTGAGGCCGAGAGACGGACGAAATCCCGATTTTCGGCTATGTGTTGCGTTTCGAGTTCCGCACCTCTGTTGTTGGGACAAATTTCGACATAGAGGAGGAGAAAAGTGGCAAAAAAAGACATTTTGTGTGTACAGAAGGAAAATTGATGAATTTGGTAGAAGCACACACGGACAAGCCAAACAAACACACTCATTCATTCACATGTAAGGCGCATTTGTGTAGGCGGCGCCGGTTGCCGCGGGTCCACCGGCACCGCCGCCGGCGCCCAATTCCGCGTACAAAGAGGCGTTTCTGAAAAAAGGCATACGGATGATCGACAGGCAAATGATTTGCATTAAACACACGTCAAGTCAAGCATGTGTGCCAACATCGCCGGGTTCGATGCCGCCGCTGCGCTGTTGCGATTTGCTGCCGCGGCGGCTGCGGCAGCCGCCTGCAGCGCAACCGGCGCGTAACATGAGTCCAGCCCAGCAGCAGTGGCCATTTCGAACGCATTGGCAACGCCGCCCGCAACCGACGCACTGCTCCCACCCGTCGACACCATAAACTGTTGCTGCTGCTGTTGTTGTTCAACGTGCTGTTGGAGAAGCATTTGCTGGTACGACTGTTGTTGCTGATGATGGTGTGCCGCGGCATTCTGTTGCTGCTGTTGCTGGGGACGGACGACCGCACAGCGCGCGTTCGAACTTTTCCGAGCGGACATGGACAGTGCCGAAGTGCCTCCTCCCGCTCCATCTGCGCCAACCGTATTGTGTTGATGTTGTTGTTGATGGTGATGATTTTGCTGCCCACTGTTACCGCTCGCCCCTCCGGTGACGTTCGGCACAACAAAAGATCCCGACGATGACAAACTGTTGCAGTTGCCGTTGCTCGACTCGGCACCGATGCCCGAAGTGTTCAGCAGCAGAGCGCCTCCGCCACTGTTGTTCAGCTGATGCTCCAAATTGCTCCTGGGGATGATGACAATGACAATTTACAGGCAAATGTTAAGTGTTTAAGCAATTCACAAAAAAAGATTAAAAAACTCGACCAAATTTCAATATTTTTCGCATTTTATTTTTTGCCCAACCTCTCCAAAAGGTAATGTTCGGCCAACGAATTTTGCATGAGAATGGCCGCGTCATTTTTGAGTCGGGCGATCATCGCCTGTTGCTGCTGCTGTTGTTGCAGCATTTGCTGCTGCTGCGCATTCATCGGCCGGACACCGTTCAGCACTTGGGCAGCCCATTCCTCCTGGGGGACAAAATGCCAAGAATGTAAAAACATATTCCAATCCCTCCACCCTTCCCACCAAAATTCAATGTGCCACTCCGCTAATTGAGTGTAACAGAAACGGAACATTTATTTTAAAAAAGAATTATGTCCATTCCAATGTTCCCCCATCTCCAACAAAATGCCCTCCTCCACCTGTTGCTGCTGTTGTTGCATCTGTGCCAACAGTTGCAGCTGTTGTGAGTAATTTTTGGCCGTTTGTTGTGCCGCCGCTTGGACGGGCGCAGAAAACAAATGGGGGAACTGAAGCGCCGCCGCCGCAGCAGCCATTTGCCGCTGCACCGCCGCCGCGGCTGCGGCATTCGCCGGAAGGAAAAGGTCGGCAGCGGCGCCCGCGGGGTTGTTGCCAGCGCCGGGAAGCAGAGCGGCCTGAAAAATTAGAGAGATCATTCAAGAAACCAAACCCAATTAGCTCACTTGTTGTGCCGCTGCCGCGATGGCCCACGGGAACAGTGCCGCAGTTGTGTTTGCGTTTTGTGCCAACGTCGCCGCCTGGTTTTGTGCCGTGGCATTTGCCGAGCCCTGCTGCTGCTGTTGGGTCGGCCACCCCTGGGGCACCGCGCCATTCTGTTGCGGCCCCCCGTGAGACGCTGTTGATGCATTTCCTCCAGCGGATGATCCCGTCACCATCGTTCCCGCGTGGCTGTGCTGATGGGCCGCCGCCGCAACAGCGGCGTTGGCCGCTCCGGTCGCCGCCGCGATCAACGGGTCGACGAAGGGATGCATCGCGGTCGGCACGAATTGGGACAGCGACTGCGCCTGGGGCGCAGTCACTGCCGAAAATTGGGGCGGCGGTTGATGCCGGGCGGAACCTGTCGAAAGTGAAAGCAATGACAAAAGCAGAATACCAAAGCAATTCATTTTGTTGACTCTCATACCGTATGGGAGCACTGTCGCTGCGGTGGCCGCCAACGGTTGGCATACGTACGGTGCCGCGGCAGCAGCTGCGGCGATTTGAGCTGCCGCCGCTTGGTTAGCGGCGACGGCGGCCGCAGCACTGCCCATCGACGGCTGCAGTTGTCCGATTGCACTTTGGTAGTGCTGGAAGAGGTGGGAGAAGTCGGCCGCAGACAGTGCGAGTTGAACAGCGGCCGTCTGCGGTTGCTGCGGCTGTTGGGGCGCGGCGGCGGCAACGGCGCGTTGCTGCGCGGACGGTTGCGCAGCGGCGGCCACTGCAGCGGCATTCGCCGCCGCTGCCGCGATCAATGGCGCAGCCATCAGCGGCGGTGGCGCAGCTCCGCCTGCGACCGCATCGGCCGACGGTCCGGAGGCAACAGCGGCGCTACCGGCGGCAGAAGCGCGACCGTACGCGGCGGAACCATTGGCACCAGTGGAGGACCCGGCAACCGCGGAGGAGCCGAGGCGATAGCACACCTTCATCCGCTGAGCAGCCATCTGAAGGGGCCAAATTTGGGCATGGATGGAAGGATAGAAATGCAATGGGACGGAAAGACGTTTTTACCCGGCAGTGCACACTTCAAGCCATATATTTTTAAAATTTAAAGGCTCATTGTCAGTTTCGGGGTAAGTTTTAACGGTATTTTATTAGACATTGGCATGTCCAATGCCGAATTATGGGACTAAATTGGAAATGTTGCTTACAATTAACTGTTTATTACCTGGCAGTATTTAGTTCGCCCCATCTCGATCATATGCGTCATTTTTACAAATTTGTGCTGCAACCCGCGGGTCGGTGTCAGACGACGGTCCTTAAATTAAAAAGGTTGAGATTTTTTCTGATGTCGGTGTTTGAGTCCAACAAGGAGTTCAAGCTGTACCTGGTCCATGCTCAGCATTTGCTTCAGAATGTCGACAAATTCAAGCCGGTCATTCCGCTCGCACATTCGGTCGATGTCGTCCAAGTCGGACGGAAGGTGCACTTGGCCAATGTCGTCCAAACAGTTGAACACATAACGACGCGTCTCTTTGCTTTTCGTGGTCATTTCCAACTCGTACTCCTCAATGCTTTTCAGACGCCAATAGGAGGCCATGTCTTTGATCTGACAATGAGTAAATAATGTTGGACACTTTTAAGACAACAAATATTAACCAATTTGACCCCAAATTGTTTTTAAATGTATTAATCTGACTGGCAACCACCAAATTTGGTCAAACAAAACAAATTTTCTTATTGAAAATGCCACGAGAAGAACTATTTGAGCATCAACCAATGCACAGAATGCCCTCATAATTTCCATGCCAAAGATATCATTTAATCACCAAAATGTTACCAATTTTGACTTCTTAAAAAAAAGCCATAGATCGACAGACCATTCACAAGACAATTTTGTGGAAAATCACACCTCTTTCTAATGGATTTAATTTTTGTTTCTCCCCGAATTTTTGCAGAGGTCGTAAAAATGAAAAAAAGGAGAAATTTTATGTTAAAAGGAAGTATTCTAATTTTGAAGAGCAAATTTAAAAAATTTAAGGTTGCAGAAGATTTGCTCGGTTTATTCAAATTAAATGGAAAATCACTAAATTTCAACATTTTGTCGTGACTTTCTGAGAAATTTTCGTTTCTAAATCCCCAAAAACAATTGAAAGGCGTACCATTTTAAAGAAGCGATGCGTTTTGGCAGCCTCGGCCAACATTTGCTGGGGCGGAAGCCCCTGGGTTTGGACGATGAAGCGAATTTGGTCGTACTCGGAAGAGCCGGGGTAAAGCGGCCAACCGAGGAACAATTCGGCGATCACACAGCCCAACGACCACATGTCGATGGCCTCGCGGAAGGGCAGGCCGAGAATGATTTCGGGAGCACTGAAAAGGCGCAGGGACGTGGATAAATTGGAAAAGCGAGTGGGAAACAAGCACTTCTATAAAACTTTTCAAATTTGGCCATAGGAAAAGGCAGGGGAAAGCCGAATGATGACAATTAATTGCAGCATTTGCCAATTACCGGTAGTAGCGCGACTGCAAATACGTGTTGGTGACCGCTTTGCTGCGATGCGAAGCCGAGCCGAAGTCGATGACTTTGACACGGAAGGGCTGACTGACGGGGTCCACCAGCATAATGTTTTCTGTTGAACAACAAAGTCACAATGAATAAATACAACATTTATGGCATTTTGTTGCTGCTTTTTTGACATTAGTCACCCGGCTTGAGGTCGGCATGGATCAGCTCCAACTGTTTCAGTTTAAGCAGAGCGGTGAGCACTTGCTGAACAATCGGACGAATGGACGACAAAGGGAGCGGAGTGAACTTGTTCTGCTTGAGGAAGTCGTACTGAATTTGGGGGAGGAGGCATTAATCAAGCAAAAGATCATCAGCAGGTGAAAAGCGTCGGGAATTGGGTCCCGATAAAGCGCTATCAAAAAATGTTTTTTCAAAAATATCGCAAATTTAGAATTTAAAATATATCGCGTAAATCGAAATTAATCACCAGGTACCAACCAAAATATTAAAATAAATTTGTCATTTTTGAAGGTATTGGTGTCCTTTTAATGAAATTCGTCCGGCTGCCCATTGTCAAAGCCAAAAACCAACCAAATTCTGCTCGAGCATTTCGAACACAAGACAAGTGTGCGACTTGTGCTGGAAGCACTCGTAGGCACGCACAAAGTTGAACTCCTCCGCATTTTCGTTGCTCAGACGGGACAAAATGGACACCGAAAGAAAATAAAAATAAATGCAAAAATGCCAGAAACAAACTCTAACAGAACTCACTTCGATTTGGCCTTGGCGTGCGTAGCTCGGGTGCTTCTTCAGAATTTTGATGGCCACGATTTCGTTGGTGCCCTTTTTCCATGCTTTGACCACTTGGCCAAAAGTGCCTTTGCCGAGGAATTCCAACACTTCGTACTGATTGCCGTACGAAGAGGAGAGCACTTCATTTTTGATCAGCTAAAAACAGCAAAATTAATCCGATCACAATAATTAGCCATGAATTGGTCCATTTTGGCACTAATTAGTCCAAATTTGGGGGAGTTTCCGTCCCACTCGGATTTGTCTTCCGCTCTGTCCCATTGTCCCGGGAAGTCTAATTCAGTCCCCAAACCCCTGCCCACCTGATACTCGCCCTCCGTGCTCTGTCGTGACTTGTGATGGCCCGACTGGTGCTGCTTCGACTGCCCCTGCTGCTGCGTTTGTCCAATTTGCGTCCCGCCGCCCATCGGTTTGAGCAGTGCCGTCGTCGTCGGTTGTACGAAATTGTGATGGCTGTTCGTGTTGTTGTGGTGGTGGTGTGCCGCGGCACGAAGATTACCACCGCAACCGGTGCCATTTTTCATTAGAAAAGCACCGCCGCCGTTTGATGCGACGGCGCCCGAGCCATGGCCCGACAAATGGTGCTGCTGCTGTTGTTGTTGATACAGAGCGGCGGCGGCGGACGACGACGAATTGCCAGCGACAGAAAAACCACCGCTAAAATTTGGTGGATTGAAAATGTGTAAATTGGTCAAAGAGTAAAATTTCGAAACGAACAGAATGCCAATACAAAATTCAAAATGGCGTTGTATACGCGCCGCAATATCGTGCCAAAAAACATTTCGCTTTTGAATAACAAAAAGAACAAACCCCAAAATTGCACCACCAAACATTCCGTTCCCCGAGGCTGCCGCGATTTCGATGTCGCGCAACGGCTGCTGGACGACGGATGCCTTGGACGGGTGATGCGAGGAGGACGGGTCCACGAACAACTGCAATTGGAAATGCTAATAAGGATATCAAACAGGAAACGACGGGGGTAGGGACGGCGAAGACATGAAGGATCAAAATGGTAAAACATTTTGGGTCGACTTTGGGGTTTATTGTAATGCCACCCCTTGGGGGGGGGTTACCAAGCGTAGAATATACTTCCCCATCCTCACCCTCCCCGTGGGACCGTCCCATGATGGCTTATTTATTTTTGTTCGAGCAGTAAACCGACGGGGGGAAGGGAGTGGGAAGGAATCCGTCGTTCTGCCGGAGAGACGGGTAAACCAAAGAAAAGAAAATGGCTTTTTAATGCTGTCAATATATATGTATGTCATCATGCATTTTAAACAGGGCGGCCAAGTGTCCTTTTTTAAAGATTTGTCCTTTTTTCGAGGGGCCGGATCTTTGAAATTAAAAATGTCCTTTTTTTAAAGATTGTCCTTTATTTTAGGCTTCCCCAAACTTTTTTAATTTTTTTTGTGCTTAATTATTTATTTGGCTGCTATAAATGCTACCAAAACTCCCAATTTCAAAAAATTTTTCCGGCGGCGCCTTTCGGCACCGCCGGCCCCCAAAAACTTATTATTATTTCTTAAGAAAATGGCTTAAAATCGTAAAAATTGGTCATTTTGGTGAAAATCTGTTAACAAATAGTGTAACTGCCCAAACTACCTTAAAAACAGTCACAATTTTACAATTTTATAAAATTTTTTTGCTAAAAAATCACAAAATTTGGCAATTTTTGGTCAAAATCTGTTAACAAATTACTTCAAATAAAAAAAAACTTTCCCCGGCGGCGCCTATCGGCACCGCCTTCCACCCACCCCCCTCTATCTCCAAGTTTTTTTTAGAAAAGTGCGCCTCAAAAAAAACGTTCTCAAATGTCGGGTCCTCAAATGTCAAATCCTCAAATGTCGCAGCACGGCGCTACTATCGGTTTTAGAAAAAATCTTTTTTTTGGGGTCAAAATCTTTGTTTTAGCCTCGTTTGTCCTTTTTTTGAAAAAAAAAACTTGGCCGCCCTGATTTTAAAGCAAACGATTTCCCATCCGTACGCATTAAATTTAAATTCGAAAAAGGAAAGAGAGACAGAGAGGGGGGGGGAGAGAGACAGAGAGAGAGAGGGGATAGGAGAGAAAGAGAGAGAGAGAGAGAGAGAGAGAGAGAGAGAGAGAGGGGATAGGAGAGCAAGAGAGAAACATTTGCACTTTGTAGAGAGGCACATCACACATTTGTGTGATTTATTGGTGGGTAAAAGCGTGATTAACAAATTTTTGATAAATGCCACGTGACAATGCATCGTGTGAAAAAAATAGTTTAAATTATATTTTTATTCAAACAACTTCTCGAATGTTGTTTTGACATTTGCGGCCCTAAATTGTCGTCTAAAATTAGCCAATTCATCAAGTTCGACTGGGGTTTTTATCACTGGTAAATTGTGAAAAAAAGTTCGTAAACAATTCCCTTCCAATCTTCCCCTTTTCCCTTTGCCCCGCTCTTTCCCAATATATTTAATTAATTGCTTAAATTAAAATGGTTGAAAATTAAACTAAAATGTATATGCCTTCCTTTCCATTTTCCCCTTCGTCTTTTACTTTTTGCCCTTAAAATTGTCCCACTCGCCGCTGATGACTGACCAATTTTCCACCAATGCCCTGTCCCTTGTCTCGTTGGTTCCGCTGATGCGTTTGCTGCGGTTTGTGCGTCTCGCCGTGCCCGTTGTCCTCCGTTTGGTGCTGCTGCTTCTTTGGATGGGATGGTGCTGCTACCGTTCGCTGTGCACGGCCGTTTGATGGGTTGCCAATGTGCGCAGCGAGTGCTCGCGCTGACGTGGACGAAGAGGAGGAGGGCGCGCTGGTCAGCGAGTCTTCCTCTTCAATCTGTGAAGCAAATTTGACATTTCTCTTTTCCATCGCTTTTTTCGACACAAAACGCACTTTAATGGCCGTCGGACGACGGGTGCCCAAGTATTGGATGGACGCGCTGGACGAAACGCCGGACGAACTGTCACCCGAACTGCTGGCGACCTGCGACAACGACGGCGGTGTGTCCGCCGAATCCTCCGCTTTTGGGAAAGCGTCGCCTTCCCTCAATCGATGCTTTGTCGTCGAAGTTTGACGCCGTTTAACCCCGACCGCTGAAGACGTACTACCACCACCGCCGCTTTCCACCGCCGCGCCGACGACCTGCAAATGCTGACCACTGATCAACAACATCGCCTCGGGGATGTGCCCGATCAGTTTGGACCGCCACTTTTTCCTCCTCATTTTATCGCTCTGATCATAAGGCGGGCAAGGGATGAGTAGTGCTCATCATGCAATAAACAGCCAATGGAGAAGAAATGAATGCTGCGTTATCATTGGACCCAAAAGAGAGAGAAAGAGAGGAGAGAAAGGGGTAAATGGAAAAGGGGGGAGGGGTGGGGACAGAATGGAGTGATGTCAAAAGTGAATGGGAAAGGGAGGGAAAAAAGATTGGGAAATAGGAGGGGGGGGGGGGGGGATGAAAACAACAAGTGAGAGGAGGGAGGAAAGGGGGAGGGAGCGGAGTGGAAAAGAAAATGGAAGAAAGGAAGAGGAGAAGACATGGGAGGATGGGGGGGGGGGGGATAAGTGATTGATCAACCAACGATTGGTCGTAAAAGCAGGAGGAGGGGGTAAGTGTTAAAAGGGTGGGGGAGGGGAAGGCAGTCCAAGCAACAGAGACGCACAAAGTTCACAGAGTTTTTCTGTAAAAATTACAGTGGCTAGGAAAATTCTAATGGAGGAAGTAATAATTTCGCGTTTACAGTATGTCTGTGAATCATTCTTTTTTTCAATTCTTTGATCACTTTAAGCGGTGTTCTCCACCACCGATTGTCCCCTTTTCTTATCACTTTTTGCCGTCTCAACTCTTCCTTTCCCCTTTCACCTGCTGCTGACTCTTTCCACCGCTTCTCCTTTGTGTTCCTCCTCCCCCCCTCTGCTGATGGTGGAAATTGTCGTATTGACAATCGGTCGAGTTCGCGGACTGTTGGTGCGGAGATTGGCCGGTTTTACTGGTGTTCTGCGTGTACTGCTTGGCAATTCGGTTGCTGGACCGAGTTGTTCTTGTCGAAGGGACGGCAACAGCAGCAGCAGCGGCGGCGACGGGTTTCGTCGGTTGCTCAACGGCAACGATTTTGTTGGTGGTGGCAACGGAGTCCGCCCGTGCCGAGTGCTCCTCCCCGTCCTCGCACTTGCGCTTCCGCTGTTGTTTTTGCTGCTGCTGTTGTGGTTGCTCTTTTTGGGAGTGGTGGTGCTGCTGCTGCTGATGCCGTTGTTGCTGCTCTTGACTGTTTTGCATGCGCTGGCGTTTCGAAACTGCTGCGAATTGCTCGGAGGGACGACACACTTTTTCTATTTTTGGCCCTATCACTGGTGAGAGTTAATACAAATGATGGTGTTGATGATGATGGTGGTGGTTGGATTGCTACTGCTTCTTGTTTTTGTTGATGATTAACACGGAAAATAATACCATGGACAAAAAAGGCAGTGGCGGCGTATGGTGTGGCTAAAATGAAAAGGAAAGAGTGAGAGGGGCGTTAGAAAAGGAAAACAAAAAAAAATTAATAGAAAAAGATAGAGAAAATAGTTTAGAAAATTGGGAGCAAATCTTGTAGTTTAAAACACATTGAGGCATGAATTTTACAAATTAAACCGCTCACTCACTCCGTTCCCGTTTTCGCTGAATTGTGTCCGTTTCGGGAATGAATTGGAAGAGATTTCTGCGATTGGGAAGGATTTTGTCGTCGATTTAGGGCTGTGGGGCTGCTGACGATGTTGAGAACTGCTGCTGCTGAATGGGGAGAGGCGAATGAATGGGGGAGGGGGGAGGGAACACACTCAGTCAGTCAGTGGTTGCCTCTGCTGATGAGTGAAAGAGGGCGCTCCCCTCCATTTCTTCTCTTCTCCTCCCTGCCTTCGCCTCCTCCTCCGTCGTCGTCGTCGATAGTAAATGGGGTGGTGGCGTTGTTTAGTTGGACAAACGCGAGGGAGAAAATGGAGGGAAATGTGAGGGACGGACGGCGATGACGCTCGTGGGAGGTATGCTTTATACTGAGGCGGTGGAGCGACTGAGGAGGAGAGAGGAGGCTGGTGCGTTGATGGGGAGGGGCTGTCTGTGCTCGTCCGGCTGGCCAAGCGTGTGGGGCGCAACGCTTGTGAACGTAGCGGACGGACGGAACGGAGCCAAAACCGATTATTTAATGCTTGTTGGGCACTCTATGTAAGCTGAGAAGACGAACGATGCGCAAATGGAAATTGGCATGGCATTACCGATAATAGAGTTAAGAGTGCTGTTTCGACTTTGGTCCATCGCATCATTTGCCATTCCGTAGCTGCCAATACCAACAATTAATTTTCCCCCAGGGCAGACAGTTCGAATTTCGCCAGCGAATATCGCCAAGTAACAATTTTTGTTTGATATCTGGATTGAAGGGAAATACACCTAGTATGTATTTCAATATTAGAAAGTTTGCATTTTAAATTAAGTTAGGTAATTTAATACTGTCAGCCTTTCAACTTACATATATTTTCTACAGATGTTGCGCAGATTATGACTGCTAAATTGATGCCTATTTTAGACTCTCTTTTGTCTATGAATCGCTTCTTCTGTTTTTGTTCTTATTTTATTTTCGGCATAAGAAGCAAACTTATTTTATCATTCTGTGATTGTTAACTCAATGCTGTTGAAAATAGGCGCTAATCTCTTTCATTGTCAGCTAACATATTGGTAAATGTGTTTAGGTTAAGGGGCAATCAATATGGACGAAACCCAACTCGACTCGTACTTGTCCAACTCACACTGCCCCGACTTATATTGTTTTTCGACAAAAAATATGTCTTAATTCTTGATAATTTAATTACAAAAGGAATTTAAAAAGGGAAAAGAAGCGAAAATGGATAATTCGTTTGGTTATAGTGATTAGTGAGGAAAGAAAAAATGTGGTGAGAAGCACACTAAGAGCAGAGAAAAGAAAGAAATTGCGATGGAAGGGCAGGACGAAATTGGAAAGGGGCGCTGAGAATTGTCGGCGGAGAAGAGAAAAAGCGAAGAAGAAATAATGGGGAAAGAGAAAAAGATCAATAGTAGACAAAGGAAGGAAAATAGGAAAGAGAGGATGACAAAGGGAAAGGGAGAGAGAAAGGGGGAACCCTAAACGAAGAGAAAAAAGGTTGCTGATTTCAGACTGACGAATGGGGCCAAGGTCGTTTGTTTTTTTGGGCGTCGTCGTTAAAGTTGATTTAGGAACAACGGTAAGAAAATCAAGCATTTATGGGATCTTGAATCTCTATTTGGAAGCTGTATTTTAGTAGTTATGTAAATTAGGAAGGAGGCTAAAGGCGTCACTAAATCGGCAGAATGTTCCACAATTCGTCTCGTTACTGACCCACACCGCGCCAAAATCATCAGCCTTTATTGTACCCCAAATACATAATATCAACACAAAGGCAATAACGGGTCACAATTAAAATTGTAATGGGAAATAATTACACTGAATGGTATGCAATAAATAGCAGCACAATTATATAACAATATTATATATACACTTGATTTTTTTTTTGATATGTAAATTAGGTTAGGTAAGTCAAGTCAAATTCCACCTAAAAATGGTGAAATTTTACTATTTTTGCGCGTTTTGGGCCCAGAATCCTGCGGCGTTGATAGGCACCGCCGGGAAAATTTGATTTTTTGTGCGATTTATTAACAGAATTTGCACCAAGAATGGCATTCCGTATTTGGTAAAAACCCAACTCGTACTAGGCCAACTCGTACTGCCCCAACTCGTACTGTTTTTCGACAAAAAGTGGTCATAACTTTTGTCAAAGTCGACCAAATTAAACATTCTTGGTACCATTCGATAGCCCTTAATGTTCTACATCTATCTGCAAAATACAAGAAAATTTTATTGATTTTCAAAAAAGTTATGGCCAAAAATCGTAAAAAAAATTTTTTTGGTCCATAACTTTTTTTCAAACTTTATCAAATTTTTTGAAACTTGGTGGTTAGATAGAGAACATTAAGGGCTACCGAATGGTACCAAGAATATTTAATTTGGTCGACTTTGACAAAAGTTACGACCATTTTTTTGTCGAAAAACAGTACGAGTTGGGGCAGTACGAGTTGGCCTAGTACGAGTTGGGTGTCGTCCCCGTATTTACTGTATTTGAACCCCGGGGGGTTCGATTTTTCAACCCCCCTCAAAGGGGGAGTTCTAATTCAGGGGGGGGGGGTTCAAATACAGTAAGTTAATAAAAAAATATTATATAAAGTTTTATTTATTTATTTATTCAAGTAATAAAAGTCCAAAAGAAGGGACAAAGGCCGTTTATACTTTCGGAAGAAAATGATAGTCCGGGAAACATGATGATGTCAGATCTCCAACTTGAAATTAATCTTGTAAAATGTTTTTTACTTTTTTTCTTGAAGGTGGGCAATGAATTTGATATTGAAATATCTGAATTTTTGCAGATTTCTTGTAGATGTTTTGTGGTTCTGTTAGTAAAGGAGTGTTCTGTTTTGGTAATTTTCCGTTTGGTTAACAAAATAGGAAAAGGTGACCTTTTCCTATTTGAAAAATTATAAAGGTTTTTGGGTTAAGGTGAGTACTATTTTTGATAATTTTAAAGGCTGTTATGATATCAAGATATTTTCTCCTGGTTTCGAGCTTGGAAAGTTTTAGAAATTTTAGCCTTTCGCTGTATGAGATATAGGGGAGACAGCATTTTCTGAAAACATTTTTTGTGAAGTTTTTCTGAAATTTTTCCAGGCGGTTTATTTCTTTTTTGGTTCGAGGATTCCAAATTTCGGTTGCGTATTCTAAAAGGGGTCGAATATAACTTTTATAAACTGTAATCCAAGTCTTGGTTGACTTGGTTTTAATTTTTTTAAAAAGAATTCTGCTTTTGAGATAAGCTTTTTGGAGAATTATTGAAACATGTCCGTTGAATTTGAGTTTGTTGTCAATTAAAATACCTAGATCACGAATAATTTTTGATTCAGGGAGGGTTGAATTTTTAATTGAGTACGGTATTTTTTTGTTATTTTTACCTAAATATAAGACGGAAGATTTTTTTACTGAAAAATTTAAGGGTAATAGTGCAGTTTGTTCCCCCCCTTTTTCAAAAAAAATTAAATAAGTTTAAAAAAGTCCTCAAAAACATCTTTCATGGGGTTTTCTGGATCGCTGACCATGAATATGACATCCATCTTGACCAATTTCGAACCCCGGACCTAATACGAACAAAAAAAGTCGAAATCCAAATTTTGAATTTTCGACTTTTTGTCCGAATTTGGGTCCGGGATTCGAAATTGGTCAAAATGGATGTCATATTCATGGTCAGCGATCCAGAAAACCCCATGAAAGATGTTTTTGAGGACTTTTTTAAACTTATTTAATTTTTTTTGAAAAAGGGGGGGGAACAAACTGCACTATTACCAATTTAAGCCCCATGTTTCAGCCCAATTAAAGACTGAAATTAGAGCTGTTTCTAAAACTTTACATTGGGATTCATTTGAATAGCAGTGATAAATTTTTGTATCATCTGCAAAAAGTTTAATTGAGATTTCTTTTGGAATTTCTTCAGGCAAATCATTAATTCAAAAACATTATGAATTAAACTATGTATACTGTACCTATTTTCAAATTTTCAAGTGAAGGGGCTCAATTTCAAGCACGTCCTTGCCATTCAAGGACGAATCTGGTATTTGATCTCTGCGTCTTACAATGATAAACGCTTGCTCACAAATAAAAAGCCTTGCCTGGGTTTCCTTGACCACAATTCAGGTCCAGGAAAAATCCAAGCATGAATCCAGGCCTAAGTCGAACTTTAAAATAAATTTTTAGTCCAAAATAAACTGTCCTTGAATTTGAATTTGTCATTACCTATATAATCTTTAGGTCTTGTCACTTTATTATTTTATGTTTGATTTTTGTTGTTGTTGTTTTGTTTATTTAGTTCGCTATTCTACAGATCATTGATATTTATTGCTAAACGGCAAAACGTTTCCCAATCTTTAAATGGAGGATCAACCACAACTTTCACAAGGATTTTTCCAGGTCTAAATTTTTTCCTCCTCAAACTAATAAATTTCTTCTGTCTTTAGACTTTTTTGGACGAAAAAGTGCCGGCCGACTTTCAGCCGATTTTGCAAGTGCTTGAGACGCGTCCCATTGGCTCATCGTCGTCGATGGGCGGCTATCCGCCACAGGGGCAGCAAATGCGGGCTCGTCTCAGCGACAGTTTGTACTCGTACAGCGGTTGCGTCATTCCACAGACGGTGACGCGGCGGTTCCAAGACGACGGGCTGAGCACCCACAACGGCATCATCCAAGTGACCAGTTGGAAACGGATCGACGGGTAAAATCAAACCCTTTGAATTTTTCACTTTAACATCAAATTAAAAAAAAAATAATTAAAATTTATGAATTGGCAATATTCGTAGTGAGACGATAAAAAGAAATAGCAACAGTTATACATATTTCAGTGGAAAGCTTTGTTTCTTCCAAGTGTTGGATTATACGCTGTACTCGCTTGACTTTCCTGTCATTGGCAACCCACAACCGCACAGTGGAAACCCGGCGGACTTTCGCCGAGTTGTTCAGGTGGCGTAAAATAAATTTATTGTCAGTTTTTGTTTCGATTACTTTCTTATTAGCCTCAAAAGGGACCCGACACTCAGCAGACAGCGGCCGAAAGTGTCGCCCTTTGGCGCGGCACCCAAGTGAAAGACGAGCCTGAAAACGCATGGGGCGGCGGTGGGTCCGCGAAGAGGGGGCGCGGCTCGTCGCCCTCGGACCAGCGACAGCCGTTGCGTAAGCGCCAGCCGGATGCGGGCGCGCAAATGGCACGGATGGGCGTTACACCGATCGAAGCGATCAACCCGTACATCAACAGGCAGGCGGAAAACCTTAATTCGGGAATGTTTCAATGAATTTGATGCATTTTTGAGAAATTGAAAATATTGGACGGACCTGTCGGGTTTTACTTCGTTTATTTGATTCTCAGATGGCGCATCTGTGGCGTGGTCAGCGGAAAGGACGCTTCCATCAAAGACCTGACGAGTCCGCGTGGCTCCTTCCGCGTGTTCTCTTTCAATGTTACGGACTCAAAAGGCGTTGCAATTCGAATCGCCGCCTTCGGGGAACAGGCGGACAAATTCTTTCCAATCGTCGAAAATGCGAACGTTTGTTTTTTTCTGTTCGAATTTGAAATTTCTATTGCGAAAATCCCATTTAGCAAAGTCTCTCTTATTGTATTTTCTTTTCGTTTAAGGCTTATTACATTAGCGGCGCCGGTGGCCCCCGGTCTGTTCGGGCGGCCAACAAAAGATTCAATTCGACTGGACACGACTACGAATTGGTGTTGGACCGCGACTCTGAGGTCCATTTGCTTTAATTTACATTTAGTTTTTTTGCTAATATTTCTTTAGGTTGTCTATTGTGAGGAGCAAATCGAAGTGCCAGAAATGAAGCTGAAACCGATTTCATTGAAAGATTTGCCGAACCATGTGAACGAATGTGTGGACGTACAAGCCATTGTGGACAGAGTGGGCGAAATTGCACAGGTTGGCACGTTGGGATAACAGGCTCTTTTAAGACGGCTCCTCTACGATTTAGGTTAAATCCCTTCCGAAGAATACAAAAAGAGAAAATGTTTCTGGCCTTGTTATTCAGGTGACTTCGCGCAAGGACATGCGTCAATTGGACAAACGCGACATTTTCCTGCTCGACTCAACTGGCACCGAAGTGTGCCTCACTCTGTGGAACGAAGAGGCGGTGGCATTCCATGCGACGACCGGGACGGTTTTGGGCATTCGCGGGGCCATTGTCAAAGAGTTCAATGGTAAGCAGTCGCATTTATATAGTAATTGTTGTGACTGGGATGTCGGAACAGGACAAAACACAGCCGCCGAAACACAGCCGAGACAACACTGCCGGGAATAAATTTAAACTAACTTAGAAATTTTCAAGAAAAAAATCTTAGAAAATTCTATGAAAAAAATTAAAATAAAAATTTCAGGCGATTTTTTTGAAAATTCTTAGAATTCGTCATTAAATTTTGAAAAAATCGCCTGAAATTTTTTTAAAATTTTTTTTCATAGAATTTTCTAAGAAAAAATTTTCTAAGATTTTTTTTTTCTTGAAAATTTCTGTTGAAATTTTTTTTACAAATTTATTCCCGGCTGGGTTATGTCTCGGCTGTGTTTTGGGTGTACCGCTGGGATGTAGTCCACTTGGCCGAGTGGACTACATCCCAGTCACAACAATAATTTATTAGGCATTTCCATATTTTATCTCATTTTTAGCCGGCTTTTCCGTCTCCACAACTTCGTCCACTTCGCTGCTGTTTAACCCCGAGGGCAAGAAGTCTGAGAATCTTTGTCTTTGGTACCGCGAGTATAGGCCGGACGCCAACATCAAATCGCTGAGCATTGGTTCCGCCTCTGACACGCAAGCGAACTTTGGTTGGTCTGCAGTTGATTTTTTATATTTTAATTTAAATAAACAATTTTCTTTTCTATGCTAAATTCATAATAATTCAGAGCGCGACTTTCGGATGATTGGAATCATCAGACGCGACGGAGTCAACCGAGACAATGACAAGGGCGAGTACTTTTCGATCAAGGCGATGGTCATCACTGTGAAGAGTGACCAGGCCATCTATCAGGTCAGACCCAACGACGAATAGACTTTGTTATGGAGAAGCACATAAATTGAATACGATTTCGACAAAGGCATAAATATTCGGACCGCAAAAGACATAAAAACCACTTTAAACCACCAATTTTGTGTTCTGCCAGGCGTGTCCCCAGCAGGGCTGCAAGAAGAAAGTGTCCATGGAGGGCAACCAGTACCGTTGCGAGAAGTGTGCCAACACTTTCGACACCTACAAGAACATAATGATGTTGCAGGTTCTGAATAATGACAATTAATCTTGTTGTGCAATGCGATTCCCCACTTTCCTTTCAGGTCGAATTGGCCGACTTTTCCGGTGAGACCTGGGCAACAATTTTTGAGGACAAAGCAGAGGCATTGTTGGGGGTGAAAGCTGACCAAATGGCACAGTGGCAGAGAGAGGACGTGAGCACAAAATTTAATTTCATTATTAATATTCGAGACATTTGACCACGGGGAGTGGGTCGGGTAGCAATGGCCTATTTCATTTGTAATTCTGTGTCCAAAACTATTTTTTAACATGGACGTCGCTTCATCGTTTTTTCCTTTTTGTTCAGCCCGCTCGGTTTGATTCTGCATTTAATGTCATTCGTTTCCATGAGTTTTTGTTCCGCGTCGGAGTCAAATACGAAATGTACAATGTGAGTGGGCAAATAAATGTTTAATAATTTTTGAAACTGCTATTTTCGCAAGGATATTTTCGTATTTTGCCCTTTTTATCCAACGCTGCCCCTATTTTTTTTGTCTTCCCTTTCCAGGACAAATCCCGTCTCAAATGGTCTGTGTTCAACATTCAGCCCGTCCCATTGGCCAAGTGTAAAGCTTTCTTTGAGCAATCGGTGCAAAAATTGGAAGGAATTTGATGCCAATTTCGAACTTTGGTAAACCGCAAATACACAATGTTTTTGCTTCTGATCAGGCGATACTCATTTTATCCAAATATGATTTCACTTATTTTTGCAAATATTTTTGACATTAATGAATATAAAATTCAAAAATGGACTTGTTATTAAATAATGTCATTTTTAATTCACTCTATCCAATTTAGCAATATCCCTTTTGGTCCTGTTCTTATTATTCAACTTTTAATAGCTTCCATAAAAAGGGATAAAAATTTGTTGAATATCGCAAGTAAAGTGCTTTTTCATTGTTTTTTCGTGGTTTTTCCGCTTTGGCATCGTTAGAGAATGGATTCGGGCATCAGTGTGTCCAACACTGTGACGAAGAAATGCACTCCCATCGGCAAGTCCTCCCCTTCGGCGTGTCTTCGGTCCGCGTTTTGTTGATTTGTCCACCAATCGCCGCCCGCTAATTGCCATAGCCCCGAGGCGAAAGCGACGGAGTGAAAATTGTGGCCAAATTCCCTCAGGGCGCGCCACCAATTGAAAAACGTTTGCTGCAGCGTTTGCGCGGCCAAATTGGCGTGACAGCTGGCCAAAACACCGTTGACCAAAATGTTTCCGTTGGCAGTCAATGGCGCGTAAATGCCATGGCCACGCACCTAATTAGTGCCATTTACACCTGATTAGGCCCAATTAAGCCTCGTTGCCTTGTCGATGTGCACAATTCGGCTCAATGCCATCTTCGTCTGCCGCCTTCTTTCCCCTCGTCTCTCCGTTTGCCGCACTCTCTCCGTCCCGTCTCCATCCCTTCCCCACACTATTTCCTCGCCCATTTTGCCGTTTTCTCCGCCCTCCAATGCGTAAACGCATTGCCCCGGGCGCAATTCATTGGCCCTAATTAGCCGCAGTCGCCCCGCGCATCCGACCCAAATCAAATGGAGGGCGGTGAGTTGGAGTTGGTGGCCAAATTCAGTGAAAATTCGCACGAAAAGGGCCGATTCTGACGGCTTCCGATGGAGAAACATCAGAACGGGGGAGAAGGAAAGCTAAACGGAATTTGAAAAAAGAAAAACGGAAATTAGAAAAATGAGAAAATATGATAGTGTTTTGGGAACCTTTTGAATTTCAGAAGAAACGGTTTCGAAATTTGGATTTAAACCATTTGATCATTTTGTGAATTAGACTGAATTTAAAAAATAAATTTTGGTCCGATTTTGCCGTGAGTCGTCGCCTGGGAAATTTCGTGAATTTTTATGTGCTAAGAAATGATCAATCTTATGGGATTCGAAAATTTGATTGCCATGTTCATCAGGACAGATCAAAAAAATCAGGATTCTTCCCTACATTGTATAATAAAATTGAATTGCACTTACCTATATAAAATTTATAAAAATATTGAATAAAAATCCAAAATTAGAAATTATTAGATTGTTGATGCCCTCCTACCAATGACTCGTCCATGGACAGCACCAAATCGCCGATTCGCAGCTGATCCATGCGGACGGGTCCCCGGGCTGTCCGGACCAACTGATCACCGCTGAAACACTGCAGCGAGGCGAACGCGGCATTAAGCGCCGTGCCGCCACCGTAACCTCCGCCGTTGGCATCGTAACCAAAATTTGGTGCCTTGGGGAATAATTGTCTGTATGAGGGGGTCGCTGTATTTTTTTTATTAAATGTTTAAATTTAAAATATTTTCCACTGACTCTAAAATAATAAAAATATAATATTTTTTAATTAAATAATTTATGAATTAATAAAAGGACGGACGGCGTAATAATTCTGCGATGCGCCGATTTGCTGCTGCTCATTCCATGACGGAATGTACTGCTGTTGCTGCATTTCGACGGCCTTAAACAAAAAAACGTGCACATAATTAACACTAATTACGACAATAATTGATATTTTTAATCACTTGGCTTTCCCCTAATTCGATGCCATTTTCGCTGTTTTGAATGCCATTGAATGGAGGTAATGATGCCGTCGAGTCGCAGCCGCATTCGGTCGGACATTGGCACATCGACGGGCAAAAGGGACAATTGGGCCCATTGCAGGACGAGGGAAGGCTGAGGAAGAACAAATTAGGTGGAAAATGAGGGCGAAAAGCGATGGTAAATTATCAAATTGGCACAAACCCCGAACATTTGCATTGGGAGCACGAACAGAGACCACATGACAACTGAAAATGGGTAAATTGATGGAAAGTGAAAGGAATAAAAATAACGCAATAAAAACCAATTAACGGCAAAAAAAAAGAAAATGGGCCGAGTGCCCCTGGCAATTGTCGCCATTTATGAACCAACGAACAAACAAACAAATCGAAATCCTACGAGTTGAATATTCTTCACCACCACTCACCACAAGTTCCGACGGTGCAGTGCCGTCGCATCCGTCCGATCTTCCGCTTCGAATTGTGGCACAATTGGCCGCCAATTGCGGGGCCTTCTCGTCCCCGCTGGCGACACTTCCGCTGGCGGCACTTTCTCCGACCGTTGCCTTTTGAGCTTCCGCCGCTGCCGCGGTCAGTTGAGACGCCGCCCATTCATTGGCAATTGGCGTCTCAAAATTTTAAATTGCAAATGCCAATTTGCTAATTAATGGCCACCCAATCACTCGGCCACCTTTTGCTGCTGCTCCTTCACCGATTGCAACTCGTCCTCTTCGCTTTTGCTGCTGCTTTCCGCCGTTCTGCCGATGTCCATCAGTTGCACATTTTTCAATGCTAAAGTGTAAGCCGCGCCGGCAGTGCCGAATGTCTTTGGCTTTTCCTCCCCCATTCCTCGCCCTTTCTTCTCTTCTTCGTCCCCTTCTTTTGCTTTTCGCTCGTTACTCATCCAATTCATTGGCCCATCTATCCGATGACGAATTGTTGTCAGTCTGACCAAAAATTGAACATTTATGAGCCAATTCTACTGTCTCTTTCGGTGTTCCACTCTCTCTCTCTCTCTCTCTCTTTCCCCTTTCTCTCTCTCTCTCCCTTTCTCTCTCTCTCTCTCTCTCTCTCGCTCTCTCTCGCTCTCTCTCTCTCTCTCTCTTTCTCTCCGCTCTCTCTTTTCACCCCTTCTCTCTCACCCCGTGTATTTTATCCGATCACCGCCTTTTTTGCTTCTTTGTTTCTGTGCCAATGATTGCGTTTGTGTTCGCCTGTTGTACTGTTTTAGGAGTGCCATTTCGGTCGTGAACGATGCTTCATTTGATTGGCTTTGATCCGTTGGCGGCGTTGGCACTGTCCGTGTGGGCAATGTCGAAGCGCTATCAAAGGAAGTGCCGTCCTCGTGCCCATTGCGGCGACCATTCAACGAAATTGGCGGAAGTGATGGAGTTATAGCTTCAATGGCGAAAAATTGATTAGTGGAATCTTAAAAGCCTTTAGCGCTAATAAAAGAAATTTTCCAAACACCGCGCCCGGGAACCCCACAGCCAATCACTCGCCGCTCTTTTTAAGTCCCCGGAATGCCACTCAGGCGGATCAGTCGGCCAATCAGCTATCCCTATAGATCCATCAATCCCTTTTCACGAGTTTTTATTTCTTTAATTTTCAATATTTTATTAAATCCCTTCGGTTCACTTTTGTGCCCCTCTTCTTCTGCCATTGTGCCACTTTTAGTTATCATTTTTGCTGCTGTTGTTGTTGTCGAATCGTGGCTAATGTCACCAATGTTTTTTCCGTCTGTCTGCGATTGTTTCGCGTTACGAATGCCGTCCAAATCGACGACAGTTTTGGTCCAATTTGTCGGTGCCAATAACGAATCATTACGGAGTGAAGATGGACGTCGGCGCCTTTAATACATCCAGTTTGCCCTATTTTTCCCTAATTGTGTCAATGCCAACGGACCATTCCTTCGCTTTTTGCATCGCTTTGCGCATCAGTGCGAATGACGGCCTTTCGCGTAGTGCCATTGCGCTGCGCTGAGAAGCATTCGCCGCGGCGACAGAGACGCCCGCGTCAGCGTCGCCCGGAGCCAAACGCACGCCGGACAAATGTGAGAATATTGGGCGAGCAGAGAAAGAGGAATCGGCAGAAAGTGGGGGAGCAGAGGCGCAGAGGACGCGGAAGACGGAGAGAACGAAGCGGACGCTGAAAGCCAAAAGGTGGGAATGGCACAAAACCTGGCCAATTTAAACAAACATTAAACAAATTACTCGTTTTCTGTCGTCACATTTTTGCGGACTTCTTTGATCACATCGTACGCCACCTTAAGAGCACAATAAAATGTTTATTTTGTTAATTGATGTTAAAATTTAGCAATTTCAAAAAAACAAAAAAATTTCCTCACAATTTTTCCGTTGTGAAGCACTTGGCCACCACTGAACTGCTCGCCGGGTGCAAGCACAACTTGTTTCAGCGGGGCGGCCCATTCGGAGAGACGCGCGACGGCACAGCAGCGCATCAGCAGGGAAATATGGGTGCCGTTGTTCACCTTTCATTATGGCATTTAATTCCAATTTTCCCATTATTGTCTTTAATAAGTGCCCACTCGCCTCGACCAATGCGACGGTCCATTGGTCGGGCAAATCGCACACCGCGGCACTTAACGTCCCATTGCAGTGCTTAAAAACGGTTTGCTCATTTCATTTTCGTAAATTCGAATTTGGCCTTTCGTCCGATTGACTGACCGTCTGCCGGTCTCCTCGCCCTCCTCCGTTCGCTTCGTCTCTCTCTCCTCCCCTCTCGTCCTCCTCCCTTTTGTCCTTCCCTTTTCTTCCGCTTTTCTCTCTCCCAATTTCGTCCCTTTGCCATTTTTTCGTTTCCTCCGCCATTTGCTTTTCTTCTGTCCTTTTCTCGTCCGATTCTGTGGAAGAGGAAAAAGTGGACGAAAACAGCGGACAAAGCGGAAAATGGCAGAACAATTCTGAGAAAGGGTGAAGTGAGAAGAGATGAACCAAAGCAAATCAAAAATAAAGTAGAGAGTCTCGAAATTGACATGGGAAAGTCAAGCCAAAAGGGACGAATTAAGTTGCAAGTGAATCGCGAGAGTCTCGGAAAATCGCTAAACGTAAACTGCCACGCCGACCTGGCCTCCCATCCGGCCACACTTTCACCATCGTTGGCACTTTGTCCTTCTCACAGTTTCCATTATGCTGCTGCTGCTGCCTTGCGACAATTGAGGAAAGAAATAAAAACGGAAACAGTAAATGCAAAATGGTCGGAATACGGTAGTCAACTTGCATTTGTACCGTACAGAATGAAAGAGACGTACGGTATGAGCAGAGTAAAAGAAAAGAAATTGTATTAAAGTGCCCTTCTCGACAAATAGACGATTTAAAGCAACGGTAAGCTAATGCAAAACCTTGCGCATATTCAGCAGCCCAATTACAGCAGATAATTGTGCACGGACGGGGGAAGGGACACCCATCGCCCGAGGGATTGACTCGGGCGGAGGGATTGGTGGAGAGAGTTTTGTGCCCTTTTTTGGATTGGACGAAAGGGCGGGCGGAAAAGGGTCAACGACTTTCTTTTTGGGGGGCGATCATTCGTTGGTTGGAAATGGTGGCAAGAGGGGATTATTTGGAATTGATTTCGAAAGCAAATGAGAAGAGAAAATGCAAATGGAGGAAAAGCATTGAAAGGGAAAAGTGAAAGAAATTACAATTTCAAAAATTAAAGAACGAAAAAAGCAAAGGAAGGCAAAAAAATTACAATTTCAATTTAAATTTCATTACAAATTCCAAGCTAAATTAAAATTAAAATTCCATAAATTCCAATTATTTTTCCAGCAAAAAATTGAACAGTGAAAAAGATATGCCAATCAGCAGATGAAAATGATTGATGTCATAAGCATAATAATCGAACTGTACTCATCTCTCACAAATCAAAACAAATGCAATCCGATGGCCGGCGCCAAAACTTTGGCCCATTTCACTGCCGCGGGCACTGAGCGCGAGTGAAAACGGCGAACGCGACGAACACGCGAAGCGGCGCCGAATAGACGGGCGGACAGAACCGGAAACTCGTCGTGGGAGAGACGGAGGAACAGCGACAGAGAGGCGGGCGAGCGGAGGGCACGACAAACGGCACAAAAGAGCGCACTAAAAACGGAGGGGGCGGGAGTTTGAGGGGGAAAAAACTTCAGTTGAGATCAGCCACTTTGGGGGAGAGTCTCCAGGACGAGAGGGCGGGGGAAGGCTTTTGTGGTCAAGAACTTCGTCGGGAATAGGGATTGCCATGCGGGGATATGTTATGTGTGGTGTAGGAGAGGCAAAAAAAAAAAAAAAAAAAAGAATTTGGCCCTCATTTAGCCCCTCCCCCCCCCCCAATTACGCCTATTTCTTCTGTTCCGCGCCCCAATTACCCAACGCTAATTGGTCCCTCCTTCCCCCCCCCCCCCAAATTTGTGCTGCTTACCCGGCCACTTTCTCCTCGTCCGCGTAGCATTGCAGCACTCGCCCCCCATATGCCAAAATGTATCCGATCGGCTGTTTCTTCTGCTCGTCAATTGCAATTACTCCTTCCACCTGTTAATTGGTGAGTGTTTTTTTGTTTTCAATTCTTTCTTTTTTACCCCCGCCAAATTCAGCAAAAAGTCCAAATATTCTTCACGGCCCATCACCGAAACGGACTGATCGTAGTCGTGGAAAAGTGCCCTATTTGAAGGCGAAACGGAATGGAGAACAACGGGGGCATTGACCGAGAGGGAATTGTCGTCAAATGAGGACAGAAAGGCGGCACTGAAAGGGGGGAATTAACGAAGTAATTAAAGAATGCCGAGACCGACTCTCGAATCATCAGTTTGGGACCTAAGGGATCGCATTGCCCACCTGTCCAACTCAATTTCGCAGAAGCGGGAACGGTCCGCGACAACGAAACCGGCAAAGTCTCGCCATTGAGTGTCGGGGTGTTCATCCATTCTGTGAAAAGGGCCGAATTATGGAAAATTGGCCAAATTACCCCGAGTCGGCGTCGTAAAGATCTACTGAGAAATTACATCGCGTTTCCATCTGACGAAGAATAAAAAAGCGTGGAAATGCCAAAAATTGAAAATAACTCATCAACCTCGTGAATGCCAACGTGAACCCTCACAAATTCGTCGAAAATGCCTAAGGAAATTTTAAAATGACAAAATGCCTTCGGGGAAATTAGAAGGTGCTAAACCAACATTGGAGCAACGGACGGCCAATGGGTTCAGCAAATGCCGAAAAATATTGGGGGAGGGAGGAGAGATCGGGCAACGATTGGTGCACATCGGTGAGCTTAAAGTGCGATTGATGATAATTTATCGCCCAAATGTGATCCATTTTCGTTCTCACCCTCAACAGAATGTGCCGTCCCGTCCCTTTGTTGGCATTTTCCTCCTTTTCGGTCTCTGACTTTTTCAGTTCGGCCACTCTTTTGACGTTGACGAACAGCGGTTCGATTTGCTTCGATACGGACACCAAAGAGCAGTAAAACTGAAAAACGGCGGTATTTAATTGGCATTTTGCCATTGGTGCAATTGATCAGCTTTCTGATCACCTACAGTTGTCCGTTTGGTCATCCCCACCTGATTGGGCGTGCATTTGTGGAATAGTCCGAAGCCAACAATTTCCTGCCCCTCTGTTCCTTCCGTTGTCCGTGCGCTGTTGGGGCCGGGCGAAACCTATGAATTAATTGTCCAAGCAATTAGGACCATAAACAATTTCTGATCACTTTTGCCTCTTTGTCGGTGCCGTCCGCCGACGAATCGGCGAAAACGGTGGCGGCGTAAACATCCTCCAAGTCTAAGAGGCCACGGTTGTTGTTCAGCGGGAACAAATGGCCGGGCAACACACGCGCGGGTTTGGACGAGCTGATCAGCCGCTGTGCGGACAACATATTGGAAGAAATTGTGGTGAAAAGAGATAAAATGAGAAATGAATTAATTAGGGAAAAGAAAACAAATTAAAAGGGATAATTTGGGGAGGCAAAGACAAATGGGGGAAGGCAATTGACGGAATGGAAGTGCCCGTCCCTTCTCGGCTTTGTCGAACCCAACCGATAAGGGGCACGAGAAAAGCAGCATCACCAACTAACTGTTAGGTAGCAAGTGGAACTCCGAAACGAGGACAAAACGACAGAAGAGGAGAAATGAGAGGGGAAATTGGGGAATTATTTGTGGAAAGGCACTGGCGAACTCAGCATTTTAAAGCTGAGAAATGATGAGCAAACGAACAGCAGCAGAAGCAATTAATTAACACCGTAAGGATCAGCGGAACGAATTAAATTAATTTGGGAGGAACGGTTTGGAGAGATTGCGATCATCCGAAAAGGCAACAGAAGAGGAGGAGGAGGAGGAACAGAACAGTCAGTTCGATGGGTCTGTCTTTTCGGGTGCAAATTAAAAAGGTAATTAGGAGAAGTCAAATGGGTAATGAGGGAAAGGGACTCATTAAATGGGTAATGAGGGACACCTTAAAATGGGTAATGAGGGAAAGCGACAGCCGACGGGGCGAAATCGCACGACAGCAACAACAGAGAGAGAGAGAGAGAGAGAGCACCAGCAAATCATTCCTCTACAAAAATTGCGACAATTCGCGCGCCCTTCCGAAGCGCCGTCCTCACAACGACAAACAGCAAAAGCAGAACAAAGTGTTGTGTGATGCTGCTGATAAGCATCTTAGAAGGTGCGGAGGGGCAGCAAAACCAATTCATTTGGGGGACAGAATTTTGGAAATGCCCCGGGGGAAAGGACAACAAAAAGCAACAGCAAAAAGGGGGCAATTGAGGCAATTTGGACGATTGGGGCGGGGGGACTTTGTTGTCCTTCCACCCCCACTCAATGGTCGTTTGGTGGGTGTTACTGTTGATGTTTACACATACTTAATCTTGCCCTGCCCAACGCTCGCAAATGGAAAACCCGTTTTTGGAATGGTTTCCGTCCGGCAGGAAAAATATAAGTGTTGAACTGCTATTACATTACTTTTCACACGGAATGGAAAAATGAGGGAAAAAGGAATGAATGGCAGTGGGAAGTAAAATTTTATCAATGGAAAAAATGGCACACCGCAAGGAAGAGATAAAAGAATGAAAAGATTTGTTAAAAGCCAAATGGAAAATGTACATGCAAATGTGGAATTTGAGAGCAAAGTCAGATCATCAAGGTTAAAATTTGTTGTAATAAAGCATAAAAAGTGCGATTGGTCCGACAAATCACCGCTCAACTCTCCGGCTCCATCTTTGTAGCACGTGCCATTTTGTCGTCAAACCATTTCCGCGGACGAACTCGGCACTTCTTACAAAGAAAAGGCGCATCGCCCAAAGCCTCGATGCTTTGCTGTGAATTAAAAAAATTTGCTTAAATGAAATTTACAATCTTTCAAACGCCAAACATTTAGCAACTGTCATTTTTTGGGCGTTACCTGCGTCAGTTTAACACATTTCGGGTGGAACCATTCGTTGCATCCGTCGCATGCGATATACCTTTTGAAATGACACAGATGAATGAACACCAAAAACAAATTGCTAGTATTTTTTTAAATCACTTTTCTTTGTTGTCCGGCATAAGGCAACTGCAATACATCTGCTGAATGTCTTCGTCCTCTTCCTGTAGAGTAAAATTCTATCCATCCATTCTCTAATTACCATAAGTTCCCACGACTTCCCAATTTGCCCACCTCTTCCGCCCCTTTTTCTTCCAGTTGGCATTTTGGACATTGCCAGTACGGAATGCGCTTTGCCTCCTGCGGACGGATCTTAACGCATTTCCCGTGAAAGCGGCCCTTGCATTTTGAACAGCGGACGGATGTGCTGCAATGCAAATAAAATTATAATCATTTTAGAAATTAGAAAAATTTTCAGGAAGAGGGGCATTGATACGGGGGGGGCGTAGTGGGTAACCCCAAATTTGTGCATATGTCCAAAACCGGGCAAAAGCTTAAGTTTTGAACCCAATTTTGGACATAGGCGCAAATGTCTGGACATTAGTGCAACCCTAAACCGTTACCCCCCCCCCCCCTGAAATTTACTAAAATAGTGCAACATGAAAAGAGACTGCTGCTACCTTTTGAGTGCCTTTTTGCAAAGACCACAGTTCTTGTTGCCGTTGGTGTTGTCCTTCTTCTGTCGGCTTTGCGCTGCTTCCGATGGCGTCCCTTTCTCCGTCCGTCCGTCGTCCGTCCCTTTCACTTGGCTTTGACTTCCCCCCTTTTTTGTCGTGCCACCAACTGACGACGGAGTTGCATTCAAAGTCGGCTTCGGTCTACCCGTTGAGCAACTTCGACGCTGTAAAGAAAATGCAATTGACAAAGTTTTAAGTAAGATAAATCAGAAACAGACAAAAGTGCATTTTCTTTGCCCTTTAAATTTTGCCATTCACTTTGTTCCCTTGCGGCGTCTTCGTCCGGCACTCATCCGTCGTCCTCTTTCGCGATGCCCTCTCCGTCGTCTCTTTCGTGCCGCTTTCTCCCGCACTTTCCGTTTGTTGGTGGCGATGGTCCGCTTCATTTTCCGCTTCTTCCATTTCCATGAGCTGTGTGTTGTTGTAGAAGTGAGTGGCCTCCTCTTCATTGTTGTCCATCCGCGGGTTGACGTCCACTTTCTCTGCCACCGATAAGCAATCCGATGGCACCTTTAAAGGCGTATATTCAAAATTTTCGTTCGTTTTTGTCTTTCCGATTCCCCAACGAAATTCACCACTCTCTCCAATTTGATGGCCTTTGCCCCGCTTGGTCCGATGGCTTTGTCCGCTGGCCCATTGTTCGCCGCCGCTCCGCTGATGGATGAAGAAGAGGACACAGATTTGGACGACGACGAAGACGGGGCGAGAGAAGGCAATGCATCGGCAAAGGAAGACGGAGGGAGACAGGACGACGAATTGGACGAGAGAGAACGGAGATTGGGGTTGGTAGACGCAAAGTGAGGAGGAGGAGGAGCAGCAGCAGCAGCAGGGAACTGAAAACCAAAGAGATGGAAATTGTTGACCCGATGGAAAAAAACAGAAAACTCGCTAAATACACCTCGAGAATAAACTCATCTTTTTGGGTTTTTGCCAAACTCACTCGCCCTTCCTTTTGTGCTCACCGTCATCATGTTCGACTGCTGTTGTTCATGCTGTCGATGGCCGTCCTCGCCAGACAAATGGCCAAGTCGTTCAGCAAAGTCAACGCAGATGCAATGTTCGTACTCCCGTTGGCACATTTGTTCAAGACGTTCATTCTTCTCCTTTAAATTCGAATAAGTAAGCCCTTTTGTTCCCTTCTTTTAATTATGGATTAATACAGAAGTTGGTCCGTAGTTTATGTGCGCAGCGATATGCGCCCACAATTGGTCACGAGGGACCAATTGAGCATCCTTCTGAACGAATTGGGAGTGGGCGCAGATTTGGCAACGAATGACTTCAATTATTGGGGACAGATAGAGAGGAGGCGGCATGGAAATCAAAAGAAAATCTAACAAAATCAATGAGTGAGGAGAGAAGACATCGAATTAGTAAAAAAAATTATGCATTTAGGCTCTAAAAAATTTAAAAAAAAAAACAAGAAATAGTTGCTAATAACTAGGGCTTATATTTATAGTTGCTAAAAACAGCAAAATAGTTAGTTTTTAGTTTCTAAAAAACCTCAAAATAGGTGCTAAAAATGAAAAAATAATGCTAAAAACTTTCAATAAAATTTTATCCAAAAACCAAAAAAAATTAAGCCAATTAGTTTTGAGCAGAGTGGCCAAGTGCCCTTTTTTCTAAGATTTGTCCTTTTTTGGAGGGGCCGGATCTTAGAAAGCTAAAATGTCCTTTTTCTAAGATTGTCCTTTATTTTCAGGCTTCCCCCAAACTTTTTAAATTTATTGTGATTATGATTTATTTAGTTGAATATTTTATTTATTTATTTTCGTTTTAATGATTTTCTCTTCCTCTCTTTCCCTGCGTCGGAACCGTCGGGCTCCCAAAACTTATTTCTTCCATAGAAAATTGTCTCAAAAATTGGTCATTTTTGGTGAATCTATGGTGCAGAAAATAAAAAGCTAGAAAAGTTGTTAATAACTCTAAAACTAGCTTAACAACAACCGAAAAAAAAAATTTGTTTTTCGTGCGTTTAAGACCATATGAAGCTCAGGAAAAAATAGGTAAAAACCTAAAAATATAAGCGTTATTAATTATACCCTTCTCATTTTTTAAACAACATGTCAAAAGTTAAGAATCAATTAATTTGGAAGAACGTAAAATAACTGTTTGACGATTGAGAATCGAATGAAAATTGGGATTCCGTCCAGAATTAATTTATTCATTTAAATGTATCGGAGAAATAGCGAATTCGCTTAAAAGTGACTAGGTATTCATTTTTGTACATTTTATTAATGTGTGTATTAATGCAGAAAGGATCAGCAGAAGGGCGAATCGAAGATGGGGGGGGGGTGGGGGATCGATACACTTTACCGCTTTAATAAAAGGAAAAACTATATATGTAAATTCGATAAATAGAGAAAGAATTTACGCATAGAAAATGTCTAATATGAAATTAGGCTAGAATAAAGTAAAATTTTGAATTGGTTATGTTTTTTGTTTGAAAACTAAATTTTGTGGGCTATGATGAAGATTTTGAATTCAGATGAAAATTAAAAATGGCTATATTAAATAATTTTTTTATGATCGTGTCGGATTCAGAGAAGTATAAAGATTTGTTAATTTCTTAATTTTAGTCTAAACTGAATTTTTGATTTTTTTTTTTTTTTCAAATTCAGAGCAGTGAAATTAATTCGATTTAATATTAAATTTGTTTTTTTTGTGGGCTAGATTGATGATTGTCAGCCAAAAGAAGGTCAGTGAAGAAAGGGAAGCAACGAAAGGCACAATAAAAGGATGAATTAATCGATTAAGAATTTATTTTGTGAACACAAAGTCCTGAAGAAACATAGGTGGGCTGCTTGCTATCCAACGGAATAATAGAGTGGATTGTGATTGTTAATGTTGCGAAGGGAAAATAAAAAGTGAAAAATGAAAATAAAACGCCAAAAAAAGGCAGACTTGATATTTAAATTTAATTTCTGGTTTTGCTATATACAAAGGTACATTTGGGTTCAGCTCCCCCCCCCCCCCCCAAAAAAAAATTCTCTAAATTATTAGGGTTTTTCAAAAGTAAGGAAGTTTGATTTAGTTGATCACTTGTTAGGGGCGATCCACATGGAAAGAATCACCTAAAAACCGAGAAAATCACACAAGTCTACTTAAGAAATAAGGAGATAAATGACAGGAAACTGATGTGAGCATCCGAATCAAAATCAGATTCTTAAGAATCAAAACCACAAATCAGACACTCATTTTGTGGGCCAAAAGCAGTTTGAAAAAGAAATTCATTTTTTCATGAAAAGGTTGCAAGTTATGAAAAAATTTTACAATTACAATAAATCCTATATAATAAAGAAGGGCGCGCCAACGATTCGTCAACTCGACGATTCGTCAACTCAGCCAAAAAGCGACGATTCGTCAACTCAGTCAAATGTCAACGATTCGTCAACTCAATTATTCGTCAATTCGACGATTCGTCAACTCAGCCAAAAAATGACGATTCGTCAACCCAGTCAAATGTCAACGATTCGTCAACTCGACGATTCGTCAACTCAGCCAAAAAGCGACGATTCGTCAACTCAGTCAAAAATTGTTTAAAAAAGCATTTTCCATGGCTTTTCATGGCGCTTAACAAAACGTAAAACTCTTATAGACTAATTTAGAACACATAAAATCCCGACCCTCAAAAATAGTCAGTTAAAAACATGATTAAACAATTTTATTAAACAAAAATTCAAAGGAAAAAACGAATCAAAATGATGATTGCACGGGATTAGGTTAAACAAATTTCAACCGAGATTATAGGGCGAATGAAGGGTTAATAATTCAATAAATTGCAATTGGTTCAATCTTCCGCTCCTGCATAGTCCTCATGTACTTGTGCCCCTCGTGCACGCAGACCGCCCACATAGCCCTGCATCTGCAAACTCAGCAGAGAAAGGATGTTCAAGATGTCTTCGTCGGTGTTGTACTCCGCTTCGTCCAGTGCATCTCCGATCAATTGCTCCTTCAAAATATATCTGATGCGACGCTTGTGTGGGAACACCCGGGCAGATCTGGCGATGTCCATCTGTTTGTCGACTGAATCCAGAATCGCTGCTAGGAAGTCTGACAAAGACGGGTGATGGACTAAACCTCGCTAAAATGTGAAAATTGATGAAAATCGCATTAAAAATCGCATTACCGAAAATTGGAGATGTGACGCCTCCATAGCATTGTTCGTCTTCTCCACTGCTGACCTCGCACGGTCGTGGACATTCCAGAAGTGCACAGGATACAGTGGCGGCCGCACAGTCGGCAGCTCCCAGCGCGGCACTACCGAAAAAAATGATGTTGACGGTTGCGTTGTTGGCGTTGATGGAACTGTTGAAGGGTTGCCGAATTGGATGAAATTGTTACCATAAACATGGTCTAAGTTTACTAAAATAAAGAAGAAAGGAACGAATTTAAACAACTAAAATACTCACCACTACCAAATGAATTTCTGCGACTGTATTCGGTATCCCTCGTGTCATTGGTGCTGATTGAACTGCGTCGGCTCTGATCAGCGCCCGGAGCAAACGCGACGGCGCCGGCTTCTTGTTCGTGTGCGGTCAACCCAACATACACCCTCGCAAAGTAGCCGAAAAACGCAGCCAAACCATCGGGTGCATGGTTTACTATGAGCGTAAAACCACGACGAACATGTTGTTCGGGAATCAATGCCAGAGCAAGAAGCTTTCTAGGAGTGAACTTTTTTTTGCATTTTTTCATTCACTCCAACACTCACCTGAAACTGTTCCGCGCGCCTTCTCCTTGTTCTTCGTCGTTGGCATACAATTCCTCCAAGCCCATTTCGCGCCATTTTCTGAAAACTGCCTGGCTCATGTGGAATAGGCATCCCGTCAATTTGGCCGCTGGAAACGTCTCGCGCATCGCCCGAATCGTTGCTGTTTCAAAGTCGCTGATGACTTAAATTTTGGGATGAAATGAAGTTAGGAGAGAAATGATCACTTACTATGTGCTGGTGCGTTGGGTGCAATCACCGTTTTGACCGCATTGAGCGCCTCTTCGTAGTATTTCCGTTGCTTTCCAGGCAGCAGAGCATGCACACATAATGCGAGCCGCCGGTTGACAAAAGCGCCGATCACGAAACACTGCGTCCATGCGGCTGGTGCCACTTTGAATGTTCCATCAACCGAAATTTTCCTCGCCCGGTTCAAAACGTCCAACAGCTGAAAATAAAAGCGGAAAAATTGAACATAGAAATTAATGAACTTAACTTCGGGTGTGCAAAGACCAAGACCACATCCGATTCTCCTTGGCGATGCACTCGGCTGTCATACAACAATGTGCTTCCGCCATCCTTCATAAGCAGGGCATCGGGTAGGACAACATTCAGAGGGTTGACACGGTCCATGTTGCCGTAAATCTTCCTTTTCTGCCTAAAAAATGGAAATAAAATTTAAAAAGGAATACAAGTATCAAAAGAGAATAACCTTCTCATTACTGCCGCCAGTGCGAGGTCAGTGCCCATGGACACAAAGGTTTCGTCCTTGGTGTTTGCACGCACTTCTGCCAATACTTTTGATGGCTTTTGGCGCGGGTTTTCCATCGTTGTCGTCTTAATTCCGTTGCGTTTTACCTCCGCATGAAAGCACGCTGGGTCCGGCAGATGGTTGTGCACTTTTCTTCCGAGCACACCATTTGTTCCGCCTTCTTTCCTCAATGCTGCAGTTGCCTCACAGTCACGGTTGGAACAGCGGAACCACCGCCCTCTGATGCGAGTGAAACGGAACCCTGGAAAAAATCGAAAATCCATTCAAAAATTTAACCACCCGACCTTGATGCCAAATGCATAATGCTCCCCTCTCCGTTTTTCCTTGCTTAAATTCGATTAGAGGTCTGTTTTCCTCATCGTCTTCATCTGATGCGGTGTATTCGGCTTGTTCAATCTGCTCTGCGTGACGAATCGTTGAGTTGACGAATCGTTGAGTTGACGAATCGTGGGGAGGCGATAAAGAAGACCGTCTGTATGTATCCGCCATGGTTTGAATGTGGCGTTTGGCGTTGAGTTGATTTGCTGAGGAGAGAGATTGCATAGAAAAAGAGATGAAAACGAATAGTTAAGAAAAAGATGAATGCAAAAAAAATAGTTAATAAAAAGAATAAAGCAAAAGAAATAGTTAGAAAAGGAAAAGATTTCTCCTCCCATGCTGTAGTGGTTAGAGGGAGGGAAGGTAGAAAATAGTTCATTGTCTGCCTGTCTGTCCACGCGGGGAGCGGCGGGTGGGAGGGGCAGACAGAGAAAGACGTGTGCGGCTGTGCAGCAGCAGTCTTGCTGGACGCGTGCGTGTGTGTGGAAGAGGGAGGGAGTGGGAAAAGAGAGAGAGTAAGAAGACAAGGAAAGAAATAAGAAAAAGGAAAGGGAATGGAGAGACAATGGTAATTTTGTCACGCATCCCTTCCTTATTTTCATCCCATCTTTAATTATATAAAATGGGCAATAAAAGACGAAGGAAAAATTTTGGTAGATAACACATGTGTTGGTTTGTCAAAACAATTTGTTTGTTATTGTATTGTTATGAGATGACACTATTGTGCCTCTCATCCTAGAGACACAGAAGTGAAATTTGTCAGTTTTTTAAAATATATTTCTTTGCGATGCACACTATTGTGACACATGCTTTAGAGATAACACATGTGTTGAATTTGTCAAAACTATTTGTTTGCTATTATATTGTTATGAGGTGACACTATTGTGCCTCTCATCCATGAGACACAGAAGTGAAATTTGTCAGTTTTTTAAAATGTATTGTTTTGCGATGCACAATATTGTGACTCTCATGCTTTAGAGATAAGAAGAGTGCGAGGCCGCGAAACTGTCGAGCCGCAGTCGGAAATTGGTGAGAGGGGCCGAAGGCTCCGTACGAGGCCGCGAAGCGGCCGAGTGAGTACCTTTGGCGCATAAAATTATTGAGGGGGCCGGAGGCCCCCGAAAGAGGCCGCGAAGCGGCCGAGTGAGTACCTTTGGCGCAGAAAGTTACTGAGGGGGGCGAAGGCCCCCGAACGAGGCCGTGAAGCGGCCGAGTGAGTACCTTTGGCGCAGAAAGTTACTGAGGGGGCCGAAGGCCCCCGAACGAGGCCGCGAAGCGGCCGAGTGAGTACCTATGGCGCAGAAAATTATTGAGGGGGCCGAAGGCCCCCGAACGAGGCCGTGAAGCGGCCGAGTGAGTACCTTTGGCGCAGAAAGTTACTGAGGGGGCCGAAGGCCCCTGAACGAGGCCGCGAAGCGGCCGAGTGAGTACATTGGAATGCCGTAAGGTTGAGTCTTGAGTCCCGGTCATTGGAATGGCATATAATTGAAACCCAGTTATTGGTATGCCTGAGGTTGAGTCCAGGTGGTAGAAATGAAGAATTGATGAGACAAGTCCCAGTGATTGGAATGCCGAAGGATTGCTGAGTTTGAGTCCAAGTAATTGGAATGCCGGAGAATTGAGTTCCGGCGATTGGAATGCCAGAGAATTGAGTCCCGGCGATTGTGATACAGAAGTGCTGAGATAGAATTCCAATGATTGTATGCCAGAGAATTGGGTCTCATTGATTGTAATGCTAATGAATTAAGTGTCCCAGTGATTGGGATGCCGGGGTTTGAGTCCAAGTGATAGAAATGCAGAATTGGTGAGATAAGTCCCAGTGATTGGAATGATGCCGAGGTGCTTAAGAAATGATAAGCAATAAAAGATCAGCAGAATGTTAGAAATGTTGTGCAATAAGAAATTGCCGAGGGATGGGTGCGAGGCCGCGAAGCGGCCGAGCCATAATGGTCATTTTTATCATTCATAATACAACACAATCGTACAGCCTAGCGGTTGCGATGCGCCGAAGGCGCATTCAACCGCTAGTGTCTTTAAAGACTGTCTAATTTTTTATTTTTATTTTTGGAATTGTAAATTGTGGCAAAAAGTTACAAAATGCCAAAAAAATTGCGTAATTATTTAAGTGACGAAAAGACTAAAATAGGTTTGCTCGGTAACAAAATATAGCGCTTGTATTTATTTTTTTTCCACAAAATCTTTTCCCACGGACCAATTGAGCAGAAGTTTTTACCAAATATCCTTTCTCCAATAAAGTTGGAAATTGTAAAAGAAACAAATTTAGAATTTTTTTTTCACCAGAAATTGCCCCAATTCCGGGAAACTTAGCGAAAAAACTCCTATGGACTGGAAAATTTTTTTCGCGGAAAATGAATATCGCGGACAGAAAGAGGATGTTAATTGATGGGACGAATAAAATGTAATGGGACTTAACATGATAATGGGACGCACAGAAGTTTATAGGATATATACCTAAAATGTTTTAACGAATAAAGTCATGGGACGCACAAATTCATTTTACCATAGCGATAAGTTTTCGCTGATAATTTTTCGATTTGTTATCTTTATCTAATTTTTTAGGATATAAAACTAATGTCCGCTAAAAGAAAACAATATAAGGGAGATAAACAGAAAACTCCGAATTCGAATGGTGGGGCCGAGGACGGGACACCATCATCAGCTCGTCGCTCGAGGCGATTGCGTGGAGCGGAAGCGGAATTCAATGCGAATGCTCTTGAAGAGGTTTGAATTTGAATGATGCAAAATGGTCCGTTTTCACTCACAAACAGATAGAGATGGAGCGACGCTCCTCCCGTTCGCGTTCCCGTTCCGCCACCCCTGCGTTCGACCGACCCTCCAAATTGGAAGCATCTGCTGGACCTACAAAGGTTTCCCGTCTCAAATTGTCAAGAGCTTGCTCTCCCTTCCCCCCCCCCCCCCCCACTTGTTCAGACTTCGACTGTTGCTTTTCCCTCGAAGTCGCCGCCAGTTGATCCTATGGCCACCAATTTGAGCGCCAATCGCAGTGAAAACAGTCCACAGAGGGCGCGCATTGATTTTGACGACAGCGGAGCGAACGATTCATTTGGCAGTGGAGGACGGAGTGTCGGTGGACGTAAAAAGCGAACATCTGCACAAAACATAGTGGAAAAAAAGCGGCAAAGTCGTGCGGAAGAACCGTCAGTTATTCATTACAACAGACACGGACTTGGACATATGCGAACCCATGTTTTTTTAATTCGAATTCTGAAGGAATTTCCGAGACCCATGCAGATAGCACACATTTAATTATAAATAAACCATCACAAATTCAATTTATTTAGTAAACAAATTACTGCCGAAACTGACCAAAATGACGGACCAAATGTTGAAGAGAAGAAAAATGGAGAAAACGATGAAAAGGAAGAAAAAAGAGGAGAAACAAGGGACAAAAAAGAAGAGGAGGATGAGGAAGGAAGTGGGAAGAGCAGCGACAGAGAGGAGGAAGAACAGGAAGAGGGGGGCGGAGAGGACGAACTCTTTTCAGAGGATGAACGAATTGACGAAGTTGGGGAAGATCAAGACGCCGCAGAGGGAGGGACAAAGGCGACATTCAAAGGGACGGGAAATGACAACGGCACGCTAATGCGAGACCAAAGTGATGATGATGAGGAGGAAGAGGGCGAAATTGTGGAGGAGGTGCTGGAGGATGCCAATGAGTGGTGAGTGATAAATAGAGGGAGCAGGATAAAACGCCGCCGCCGAAACGTCGCCGGACAAAACGTCGCCAGCCGAAACGTCGCCGGGACATAACGTCGCCGCAAATTTTTTTAAAATTTTATAAAAAAATTTCAAAAATTTTTTAGTTACCTAGCCTGGTTCGGAAAAAATTCTAGAAAAATTCGAAAAATTTTTTTATTAAGAAATTCAATGAAAAAAATTTTTTTTTCAAGTTTTTTCGATTTTTTTCTTAGAAATCAACACATTTAGTTTTTATTAACACTTAGATTTTCAAAAAAGCTAAAATAATTTTAAATTTTCTTAAAATTTTTAATTTTTTTGCGGCGACTTTATGTCCCGGCGACGTTTCGGCCGGCGACGTTTCGGCGGCGACGTTTTGGGGTGTACCCATAAATAGAATAGACAAATTGGACGATTATATTGAAACACCAGTCATAGGTCCATTAGAATAACAAAAAATGAAATTAAGCAACGGTAAAATGGCAAAACGCCGAGTGGATGAAGAGCATGACGACGAAGAAATTGTTGGCGAGAGTGACGAACAGGAAGAGGATGAAATGGAAGACAATGTTGATGAAAAGGAGGAGGAGGGAGAAGAGAGCGGGTTTCTATTTCCTTTTATACATGCAATTTTAAATAATAAAAGGCATTTTCATTTGCAGTTACGAGGAAGACATTGAGGACCCAAAAGTGGTGCAGCAAAAACGCGGGAAATTGCCAAAGTCAGCCGTGGACGACAAATTCTTCAATTTGGCTGAAATGAATGCATTTTTGGATGCCGAAGACAGAAAAGAGGAGGATAAAATGCGACAGCGAAATGTCAGAAATTTGGGACAAATCGAAAACGCCGACGAGGTTGGCGATGGTGGTTTAATGAATTTGTTGATTTGCCCTGCATGGATTAATTCATATCTCTGCAGTTGTTCAAATTTCCAGCGTCTTTTTTTTAATCCAAGTATTTAGTTGGAGCAACTAATCAGTGCACATGAGCAGTCCAACTTGCAGCCGCGTGAGTGGGCACTGTCAGGTGAAGCAAAGGCGGAAGAACGGCCGAAGGACGCGCTGTTGGAGCAGTATGTGGACGCGGACTACCGAATGGCCGCACCACCGACAATTGACGCAGAAAAGACGGCACAGCTTGAGGGAATCATCACCAAACGGATCAAAGACGGGGTAAAAAGGGACATTTTAGCAGAGTAAATTCTTGACCAAAATCAAAAAATTGTTTGTTTTTTTTTTTCAAAAATACGTCTCTTTCAAAAGTGGATGCGTTCTTTTTTGCCTTTTCAGTTGTTTGACGACGTCGTTCGCAAAGTGCGCGTCAACGAATCGCTTCAGCCCGCAGCGCCCTATCGAAACGCGACGGTTAATGGCACAACGGAGCAAAAAGTGCGCAAGTCATTGGCGGAGGTGTACGGCGACAAATTAACTGCTGGGCTAAACGACGAAGACGAACTTGGAGGAGAGGGGAAAAAGGCAAACGTTTAAATTTTCAAAAAACACTTTGATGAATGAAAATTGGAAAAAATTGCACACGTTAATCATACTAAAAGTTATCATTTCTTTAGGAAGATGAACAGTCCAAATTGGACCCGGCGGTTGAAGAGATCAAAAGCGACTTGGACACTCTTTTTCTGAAGTTGGACGCGCTCAGTCATTTTCAATTTCGACCCCAGCCAATCCAAGAGGAAGTGAAAATTGTCAATAACATGCCGAGCTTGCACATGGAGGTCCCTTTTTCATTTTTTTAAAAAGCTTTTATGGGCCTGAGAAGGGTAGCGAAATCGGGAGTTCACTTTTCAACAAGCAGCATTTGATCCTTCAGATTAGTGTTTATCTGAAGAAAATGGGTATACTTTTCCCGGCACGAACCAATAACTCTTCAGCTTACAATTAGTGCAAGTCATTTAAAATCCCATTAAAGGAAGTTGGACCCCAAGCAGCGGTTGGACCAGAGGTGAATTTGTTGGCACCGGAGGAAGTGAAGCGACGCGTGAAAAGTGCGCCGAAAGGGACGGACGAACGAACGGAGACGGACCGAAAGCGGCAGAGACGGCAGAAGAAGAAGAAGCAACGGTAAGTGAATTTGGAGGAACGTTTGTGCAAGGAAAGTCATTCGGAACGTATCCAGACATTTGCACTTGTCTGAAATCGGGTTCAAATCTGAGTTTTTCAATCCCTAAGGCGCAAATGTCTGGGATGAAAAAGCCCGAGGCGCAAATGTGGGGTAACCATTCGGAAAAGCCTTCAAACACAATAGAATAAGAAATGTTTAAAAACTTAAAAGTGAAAGTTTCCAAAGCATTTTTTGCCTTTTCTTACAAGGCAACTGCAATACAATACAGCCGTTCCTTAATAAATTGCTTTTTTAGCATTTTGGCCTCCATCGGCGCAATGAATGGCGAAGGGACCGACGGCGCAGAAACGGCGGAACGGGTGAAAACGAAGAAAAAAGTTCGGCGGGTGAAAATGAATTTTGCTGAGCAAATTAACAAATTGGTGCAAAATGAAGGCGAACAACAGCTGAAGAAAAAAAAGAAGCGAAAAATAGTGGAGGAAAACGGAGAGGAAAAGAAGTCGAAAAAGATGAAGAAGAAGAGCAAAGTTGGGGGAGAAAAGGAATGAAAGAGAGAGAAGGACGGACAAAGAAAGACCAGCGGATTTGCCCATTGTCTCGTTGTTTCTTGTTGTTGTTGTTGATCTTATTTTTTGAGTTTATTCTTAATTTTTGTTTGACCTGTTCATTGATCTGATGTTTATTTTTACAATTTTATAAAAATAAAAAATTACATTCGTATTTGTGTTACATACGTGTGCAAGGGGGGGGGGGGTCAGGGAACGGTGGGGGTCGACTGGGCGCCAGTCCGGTTCCAAAAACCGTGCTGGTGCCCCCAGTCGTGTCGTCCGTCAGGGAAGGGGTCGTGCGGTCCGCGATGACCCACTCCCTTCAGCGGCAAATTGCGCTTTTCCAAAAAAATAACATTTTAGGAATTTTTGGTACTAGTGCAGTTGGTACGCCACAAATTTTTTTTTTTTGTTTCAAGTCGTATAAAAAATGTTCCTAGGGTTTTCGAGGGCGCTGATTATGAATCCGACCTCTATTTCGATCAATTCAGAGTCCCGGACTCAAATGCGAACATTTGGTCGAAAAGTCAAAAATTCTCAAAAAATGTTTTTTACCATAGAAAAACTAATTTTTGCATGGACAAATAGTTTTTTACGTCGATCTGATTACGAAAATTAGTTGCTCTATATTTTTGATTATATTTATTTGTTAAAAAACATTTTTTTGGGAATTTTAGACTTTTCGACCAAATGTTCGAATTTGAGTCCGGGACTCAGAATTGGTCGAAATGGAGGTCGGATTCATAATCAGCAACCTCGAAAACCCTGGAAACATTTTTATACGACTTAAAACAAAAAAAAATATTTTGTGGCGTACCAACTGCACTAGTACCGAATTTTTAAGCCCCTTCTCTTGCGTTCGACGTTTCTTCTTCAGTAAAATTCATCGAACGCAAAAGGAAAAGGGTGTCTTACTCAGAAAAATTGTAAAATTTTAGCGAAATTTCTTATGGAAATTAGCCAATTTTTAAGTGCCTACTTTTTTTTGCGTTAGACAAAACCTCCTCAGTTTTAGTCGAAGCGACCCTTTCCGTGATCTCGACGCTTCCTTTTCTCGACCCCCCCCCCCCCGCTACGAGTTGCAATTGACCCATTTTCCGACTATTTTGACGAGAGAGTTTGTCACTATCAATTATATGACATACTCGAGACTATGAGCAGCGGGGGAGGGAGAAAGCCCTACCCGTCAACTATTAATGAACAGTATGTAAATTCAAAATAAATTTATAGCAAAAAGAATGATGAATATTCTGCAGAAAAAAGTGAATGATCGTCGTAAAATTTGAAAAAAGATCAAAGCGAAGAGAGGAGATTCAAGAGATATTTATGATGTTTTGCTGAAATCGAAGAAAATCAAAAAAGGAATGAATGAGCACCAAAAAGAACAAAAATAAATAAGTAAAGCAACGCAAAAAAGTGAAATTCAAAAAAAAAAAAGAATTAATTGAGTCTCAGGGCACGGGGGCGGGCGTCGCAATGCATTTGCCATCGGCGGAGGAGGGGGAGGCATTCCCACCGCAGTCGATGAAGCAATAGGCAGCGGCGATGACGAAGCTGGACAGCACGAAAAATCCGATCAAACCTAAAGACACCGACGATAAATAAACAAACAAATGTTAAGACGGAGCACTTTTGGTTGGTACCATTTCTATTGAAGTGGATTTTTTTTAGTTGATAAATTCGCTTAGATTGCACGACCCTCATAAATTTGTTCAGATTTTCGTAAATTTGCGAAATCCTTTTGATAAAACAATTTATGAAATTAAAAAAACGAAGCCTAATAAGAATGTTACTCATTTCGTATTTCTTTGAATTTGAATGAAATTAATGAGCGAAAATTATCTATTCATTATTTCATATATTTGAAAACCTTTTTAAATTTTTAAAATTCTTTTCGCTTTTCGAACGCTTCTATCTTTCCCTTTGTGAAGGAGAAATCAATGCTTTAAATTATGTTGTGTCATTTTTGGGATAAAATAAATAATGAACGGTCGACTAACCGACGCTGATGTAAGTGGCCACTGATTTCGAGCTGGACGAGACGCCAACATTTTCGTTGTGCCGTTCGGCGTTTTGCACTTCGCGTGGCGGCGGCACCCAATCGTTCACCGTCTCCTGCTTCATCGTCACGGGGTCACTGCTGCCCGCCTCGTTGAAGGCCACGAAGGTGAACTCGTACAAAGTGAACGGCTGAAGCCCGCCAATGTCGTACTCGTTTTCAGCATCTGAAATAAACAAATGTTGAACAAGAAATAGAAATAAAATGATTTTCCCCACTCTTTTGCCGAATTGCGGTCATTTCGCTGGCGTTCTGCTTCAATTCTTCCCAGTCGCCGTCCCCTGAAGCGATTGTTTTCTCGTCGCCACTTTGACGGTCGACAGCCTCTGTTGTGCGGCGTCGCTGCTGCCAAAAGTCGCCGTTGTCTTCCTCTTCGTCCGCTGCCATGGCATTTTCAAGTGATCCATCCAAGTTCTATAAGAAAATGCCATTTTTTCAATTTCAACTCTATGATTCCGACCTGCTTGGACTCTTCCTTCTGTTGCTTTTGGACTCGTCTTTTGATCGCTTTATATACGATGTGAAAATAGGAGACCGGCAACTGTCCCGCCTTCGTCTGTTCCTCCACGTGCCATTGCACCGAATTGTTTGTCACTTGAAGGGGCCACACCAACGGCTGATTTGGCGGGTCTAAAAATAGGTAAATTTAGTTTGGGTAAGCGAAGCGTCCTCCGTATTGGCCATATTTCCCCTCTCTCTCCCTTTTGCTCACTCGGTCGGTCGAGGAAAGCGTGCTGATCGGCCGACAATTTTCCGTTGTGAGCAGTGCACGTATACTGACCATAGTCTTCGTCGTTCACTTTGTTGATCTGAAGGGAAACAGTGAAAACGATGACAAATGTTTTCTGACATTGAGCAGTGCAATTGTGCCTCCTCTCTCGTCAATTTTGAAGCTGAATTTGCGCCGTCCATTCTCCTCGTCCCCGATGACTTTTCCATCCTTTTTGAGCGTAAAATTGAGCACCGGAGGGTTGGAGGCGATGACTCGCCAATTCAGCACAGCCATGGCACCCTGCTGCTTGTAGAAGTGCCGGTCGACCCCGGCAAAGAGAGGAGCTTCTGAAAAAAATTGTCAATTTCATCCCATAAAAACCTTCAAGGAAAATTGGATTTTTCTAATGAACTATTGTCCAAAAATTTCATTATATTTTTTCCAACGACACCTATTGATACACTTTGATGTTGAATATAGGAGTTGTTTAGTTTACAATTTCATAAATTACGATATGTTTTTTTCGAGAAACAATACCCCAAACTTCGACAGTCAAATTGCGCTCGTCGGTGTGAATTGTCATCTCGGCATTTTTGTCGTCAAGCGGCAAATTCCGAATGGCAAAGCAGCGAATCTGAAGGATTTTCAGATTTAAACGCGTACTTTTCAAAGGGAATGAGATTGTAATAATTCACCGTCATTCCCCGATGGCTCCTTTTCAACTTCTCAATGGTCATTTCGTGCCCAGTCACATAAATTTTCCCGCCAACGATGTCCAAAATGGGCGATTCTTCGATGGCGCGTCCCGATTGGTCCATGATCTGAAGGATTATATGCCAATTTGGCCACGGATTCGGTAGGGATGATGGTTTGTATTGGCAATTCGACCGTTACCTTTACGGTCACATTCGATTGTCCGTCCGTTCCGCAGTCGACGGTCAACGGAGTGCCAAGCGGCGCACCAATTATGTTGCCCTTGAGACGCCAATTAATTTGCCCTGTAGATTATTAACAATTTTTGTTTTTGTTAAAATGTTGGAAGGATTGCAAGACTGACCGATCAAATGAATGTGCGCGTGACGTTCGACGTGCTCGAAATAGGCACAGCGGTAAGTGCCCGCTGAATGGTCGTTCATTTGTGGGATGACCAATGTTTTGCGCACCCAATTGCCTCCCGGGTCCATCTCAGTTTGGGTGAAAATGCTAAAATTGTACAGCAACGAATCCCAATGATTTTTGCAAATATATACTAATTGTAAGCAATTTAAAAGTTGTGTTTGATTCAGTGTTACCTCAGCGAGTCGGCGTCCACCAGGCGAAGTCCTCGCATCCATTGGAGGCCATCCCTAACAATGGCCGACGACACTCCGTTGACGTTGGTCGCATTCAGCTCGCAATGGAGGGAAAGGTACGAACCAAAAGGGGCCAAATAATGGGACTGATCGGAGCCAGCACCCTTCGGCTGAATGCTCAGATCAACTAAAGAAATTGAGAAATTATTCACAAAAATTTGATTTGAACAAACCAAAATTTGAAGTTAAAATTTAATTATGAAAATAAAACTTACGCTTCGAAGCGTAGAGAAGCGAAATGGCAACAATAAAAAATAAAAAGTGAGAGGCGAAGTGAATCATCTTGCGTAAAATTCAATCTATCTAAATTTCCGATCAAATTAATACCGCACATAATCAAAGTGTTTTTTTTCGCCGCTTACATTAGCTCTCAGTTTGTTTTTAGAGCTCGCCATTTTGAAAATTATAAGTATCTAGGTAAATGACAAAATAATGTCATCATTTTTTGATATTTGAAATAAAACCTGGTAATTCTAAAATATTATCCAGGCAATCCAGGTTTTTCGTGCAAAACCTGGATTCTCTAGTTTTTTTCCAAATAACCATTCCACGGTTCCAATTTTTGCATCAGAATTTAAATGTGCGATGAGCGAAGGGACGAATTTTTGACAAGCAAAGAAAGAAATTGGTTTTGCGAGATGGGTTGAGAAAGGAGGGAGAGAAAAGGCGGTTGGACCCTCCGCCGAAGGTCCATGGCAAAGAATTGATGGGAGGTCGGGGGGGGGGGGTGTGGGAAGGACCAAATTAGCGAGCAAAGGGAGGCTATCGGATGGACGGAGGGAAGGATACCGAGGAAGGCGGGGGAGGGGAGGGGGACGATATCCCCAGAGGAAAGGCACTCTTCGCATAAAAGTGCCGTCGAGTAAAGGGGGGGGGGGAGGAGGAAGGAAACCCTCGTCCTGGAGGCCTCGACGTTCTCCAAACGGATGACGCGCCTCACTTGACTTGCCCCTTCTTTATTCCGGCATCGGCACAACGGGGGGGGGAATTAAGTCGATTGGCCATCACTTATCGAAAAGCGAATTGTAAAGCGAATTTGCTCTTGGAAACAAACAAACTTCGAATTAATATGTATACATAAAAGATATTTAAAATTTTTAAAAGGACTCGAAAATGAACCCTTTTTAGTTACAAAAACCTAAACAAAAATTTTTGACTGGACTCATGAGTGTAGATAGATTTACCAGCATTTATGGGCTTGGCCTTTTACATACATAAATGGTTTATACATAAAAGATTGATGGGAAAGACATTGATGAAGCACAAAAACTGTTTTCCCGCTAATAATTTGGTTAAACAAAATTTGGACTTAAAGGACGACGAAGGACACACCACACACAAAGATGGGGCACAAATTGGATGATTTGGGGGTGCGCAATGGCCAAATTGGCACATAAATTGCGTTCTCTGTCCCAAAATTGGTTAAGCAAAACAACGCGACTTACAATTAGAGGGACCACAAAAAGGGGAAGGGAGGGGAGATGAAAGAATACATAAATAAATGGGTGGGAATGAGAGAGAACATTGGCAAAGAAGGACGAACAAAAAAGGAATTAACAAAGTTTGGCCATTAAAAACGAAAATTAAATGAAGAGGAAAAATGAAATGCATTGGAGGCGAAAGAGGAAACAAAACAAAACAAAGGGCACAGAATTTTGTTTGTGGCACATCCATCACATTCTTCCTTTTGTGGTAAAAGAAAAGGGAAGAAGCGACGGGCGGGCAGCAAAGCTAATTAATTTGGCACAAAAAGCTATGGAAGCACAGCAAAATGAAATGGAAAATTAACTATTTTCAGCTTTCAACATCAACAATGCGAAAAACAAAAAATCATTAACATTTCAAAAAAAAAAAAATAATACTAAAATTAAAACAAAATGCCAAAGATAATTGAAAAATTTTTTAAAAATCTTTAGTTGTTTTTTTTACCGTTTTTCTGGTAATTGGTGCGGTAATTTATGTAATCAATTTTGAAAAAATGCAATTGAAAAGAATGAAAGAGAAATTCCATTTTAATTATTTATTCAAAAGGAATGGCAATTTGATGTATCATTTGGCGGATGATTTGCATGTCATTCACAATGCAGCAGGACAGTCACAGGAATCATTTTCTGCCGTCCTTTTAATTACATTTGATATTTGAGAATGAAAATATTGGGGGAGGGGCCGGGGGAAAGACCGAGGGAGGAGGAGGGGGGGGGGGGAGTGAGCTGTGTTATGCCAGTAATAAGGGAGGAAAATGAGACGAGGAAAAGAAGGGGTTAAATGATGGAGGGAAAGACTGAGAGAGAAAGGGAGATAGAGAGAGAGAGAGAAAGAGAGAGAGAGAGAGAGAGAGAGAGAGAGAGAGAAAGAGAGAGAGAGAGGGAAATTCGGAATAAATTTGGGGGGGGGGGAAAGTGTGGGAAGGTAAAAGATTATGACAATATTGGGGCATGGACAAACGAATCAAAAGCAAAAGTGATCGGTGGAGAAATGACCTCGAAAAGAGGCGCAGAGTGCGAATAAAACAAATAATAGCCAAAATATGGGGAGAAAGACGCACTCAAAGCAACGCCCCAATTAGCATTTGGAGAAAAGCCGGGTCAGAATTAGGGTCAAATGGGGCAACCGAGAAAAGGGGCCAGCAACAGGGAAAATGCCGCAACACGACAATGCCACCAAATCATATTCAAGTGGACAACATTAAACTGAAAAATAAAATAAATGACTGACATTAAAAAAAGGAAAAATAGAGAGGGATAAAACAAAGTGAAAAGCAATTAATTAAGAACACAAAGTGATGAAATGAATTGGTGTGATGGGACGGAACGAAAAGAATGGCCAAAGGTCAGCCAAAAAATTATAAAGGCGTGCTTATGCGAGAAGGAGTGGGCTTTGCCCCGAGAGCATTTATTTGTGTTATTTATTGGGCAAAATAAAAAAAAGGGTTTTCTGACTCAGACAATCGACGAGCAATCAGATTGAATTATGTGTCCTCCTATCCTTTCGGACGACCACCAAAACGGCAGATGGTCTTTAGGACAGGTTCAATGGGCGGGGGGGGGGGACAACGGATATCCTGGCCCAATGGCCGCCAAAGTGCCGATGAAAGAGATAAGTGCCAATGCCAACAACGGACAATTTGTGTTTTTCTCCTTTTTTTTCGCCGCCTGTCTCTGTCGATGATAGGGGTCACCAGTAAAACGGCAACAGCAGAAGTGAGTCCACTGCCCCACAGCCCACACCCATTCGCCAATCCGATCCCTCCCAAAAATAATCGTCGAATGTTGGGATGAATCATCGTCCGACGGCGGGCGGCGGGTCACAGGTCCGATGAATGGGTTCACTCACTCAAATATTCGCCATTTATACGTTACATTACCCCCATTCCCACACCTTTTCTTTCCGAGCAGAATGAGTGGGGTGGGGGAGAGGGGGGGGGGGAAGGGGAGGGGTCTGTCATATGTAAAAAGAAAAAAGACCCCCCCCCCCCCCCCCTCCCCGGACCCGCATAATCATTATCTCTTTGGCATGAACAGTGCCGGGTCAATGATTGCCCCCGTCCATTCAAATATTGCCCCGAACTCCTCCGATTTATCATTTACGGCAAAACGATAAAACTATGCCGATAATTAAAAGAGAATTGGAGAAGAATACCCAAATTCCATTCCCCACTCAGTATATCAAATTTCTTTTTGATTTTTCCAGCATATTGAGAGAATAAAGTACATAGTTATCAATAAAATATAAATCTTTTTGTTCTCGTTCTCGAAAGGAAACGCGGGGAAAGAAAGTTCGGCATAAAATCTTTTGGACGCTAATTACTCCCTCGCCCCTTCTTTACATGCGACGTCCGATGATAATAATTTAAATAGATTTTGGGTGAGAAAAAAAACCTTTTATGGCTTAATTACTAGCATATTTTTTATTTCCATATATTTTCAAAAAAATGAATAAAGAATAACAAAAAATTTTTATTTTTAAAATGAGTGAACTCATAAGGGAATTTTATGGCTATTAAAATTAACCAATTAAAATAATAATTGGTCTTTAATTGAATTCCTTTGTGAGACTGGAATTTAAGCCCGAGGGCAGAAATGAAAGAACGAATAAATTTCACACACATTTGCTGATGAAGTATTTTGAACAGCTCGCACTGGCCATAATTTGGTAAATAAATAAAAATATATTTGACTGTTTTCATTTTAAAAAATAAAAGGTATTTCCTCCATGATCTTTTTTTTTTGATTGATCAGTGCAAAGGCTGTCCAAAAGTTCAAAAATGTGAAAAAGTGATAAAAAAGAGACAAAAATAATGATCAATTATTAACTTATGAAGAGATGTATAATAAATAATCCAATAATTCTGATTAGAGAAGTGACCCGTGTTTATTTTGACAAGAAAAAGAAGAAAGGTACGGTATTACTTGCAGCAATGGCATGCTGAGTACGGTAGTACAACTGAAACTGCCCAAAGTCTGCAACAAAAAGAGGCTGTCCAACAATTGAAAGTATTAAGAGCAAAATTGGAAGAATGTTCCCAATTTGGGCCTATCCAAATTTGGCAGTTTTCCAAGAAGTCCAACACTTCATCTCTCCAAGTACATATTGCTCCGATTTGTCGTTCTCTTTTTATTCTCCGAGTACTGCTCCAACTCGTCGTCATTCAGTCTCTTTCCCTTTCCGTCATACGTCGTGCATTTTGGCCCCCTCTTTGTGAACCATGAAATTGTCCCACAATTTCTTGGCCAAATCGTAGCAAGCCAATTCGCCCGCGTGCGTGGCCACCATTCGCAGCAGAAAAACGCCGTCCTGACGAAGAAAATGGAAAACAAAGCGCCGCAGAGACTGCGAGTCGACCATTTTGTACCCTTCGATGCCCGTCAAATATTTGCCGACAAAATTGAGTTGCCTTAACAAAAATGGAAAATGAATGGCATAATTTTGATGGAATTTTGGTATTAAATTAAAATTCTTTTGATTTTATTCAAAATTCTCAACTGACTGACCGGCTTGGCATAACGGAGATGAAAATCCAATAGAAAAGTGAGCAAACAGTGGCAGCGGCAAGCAAAAAGTACCAAAACCACAGAAAGAGGAAGATTTTCTCGTTGAACCTGAAAAATAATTAAGCTTCTTAAATCAAATATCTCCAATTCATTTGCCGTTTATTGCTGCTAATTTTCTGTGCAAATTCTCAATTTAAACCAAACATTTAAATCAGAAATCAAAATGATCAAAATAAGATTTTGGGACCAAAAATAAGAACATTAAAAAATTATTAGATAAAGCTAAAAATTTATACTTTTGAAGTAAATCACATTTTTCATTGCCCAAACTATTTTGAGTGATTTGGGTGAGATTTGCTCAATTTTATGTATTTTTATTCTAAAAATTGGTATTTTTGATATATATTTTTTCATTCCATTAAAATAATAATAAGAAAAAATGTCCAATTTACAATAACTGACATGTTTATCATCAGCACACATTGCACCGTGTGTCTGTGAACATTGCCCAACACTTTGACTTCGAAATCGCACAAAGTGACCCGAGGGAAGTGTCCGCTCTCCTCCCACTCGTGCCCATTCATCAAATCGTTCAGCACCTGCAGCCCGTACCAACGACTTCTGTTGCCCAGAAAAGTGTTCAGCAGAAAGATTTGGCCAACAATGTTCACCTAATTAAGGAAGCAATTAATTAATTGCCTAATTCGCTTTTTATAATTAACGGGCGAGCAATTAATAAATGCCGCATTACGGTGTAAAGCATTTTGACGGAAATGTAAAGGAATGTGACGGCCGCACCGCTGCTCCTCGTGCAGATGATCATGTTCAGCATTCTGAAGCGATTGCCGCCCAGCTGAAAGAGGGCAAAGTCGGAAACAAAAGGGGGACATTTTTGTTGGGAAAATTTAAAAAAGACAAAATCATAACAGTCCAAAATGACATAATCATGCTCAGCAACCCTAACATCTAATAGCATTTTGCCTGGTGTTTGACGTGCAATGCTTCTTCGACATTTGTGGCGATTGTTTGCATCGCCCTCTGCCGCGAATCGGCGTCCAAAAGCCGCGAATCGCACGCCATTTGGACAAGTGATTGGACATGAATGCCTTGGGAAGGGAAAAGTGAATGGACAGAACCCATAAACATTGTTTAATTGCCCTAATTACCGGATTGCCAACTGAGTAACCTCCAAACGATGGTTGGCACATAAAAAAGTATGGCTTTCAATGCGAGTACAAAGGGCACCTTTTCAATTGAAAGATTAATTTAAAAATAATTTCTTTCTTCACCCATTGGTAATAGCCAATTTGCCGCTGTTCGCGCTCAGAAAGAATTTTCGGAATGTAATCATTCAGAGGCAGAAAATAGGTGCTCTGAATTCCATTTAAATAGCCATCTTATGCTATTCAATTATTTGCTACCTGTACAAAACAGTAATTCTCCGTGTACTGCTCCATCGGCTCGGTGAAAGTGGCGGGCACCCAACATTGAATGGGGTTGCCTAATGAGGGCAATTACAAAAAATCATTAAAAGCGAAGAGTAACCAACCAACCGAGGTATTCTTTGGAGGAGACGAGAATGGCGAAAACTGAAAATGAACCCAATAATAATTTGACAATTACAAAATAGCGATGCTTTTAATGTTTTCCCATTTTATATTTATTTTCCTATTAATTACCCTCTAATATTTCATTTTTTTTCTCCATTTCCCTTTTCAACGCAATAAAACACTTTCTCAATTTCCCTAAGTTCGTGTGACCTTTTCAGCAAAAGCTTTTATTTGTATTGCCCGGGCGATGCTTTTGCTCATTTCCTATGGCCAACAAATAAGTTGCTTCATCCCTCTGCTTCATCCCCCCAATTCATTAGGCTTCCGTCCGTCGGTTGTCGCCCTACTCAAACATTCTCCTCTCCCTCACCATTCATTCACAATGCTCTTTTCCATGCCTATGATGGGACACGCTCCTTAAGGGCTTCAGTTGGTGTGACCCACCCAATTCCGTTGGGAATGAATCCGAATTAATTAGCGGGGGGAGAGGGCGGAGAACGATGGCACGAATTGGGTAGCTGAAAATGGCACCACCAATGTTTTATGACAAAATGCATAATGTAAAATAACATATTGACTTATAGGGGTATTCAAGGACAAATGGTAATTAAGCGCTAATTTGTGCCTTTTGGCAATTTGACACTTTTTGACAATGATTTTGTGCTAATTTTCCCCTCAAAAGTCCATTTTACGCTCTTTTTGCCCCCCGCGCACAATTACCAATTATAATTGCCGTTGTGTAATAATAATTCAATTTGTCGATTATGTCGTCGTCCACATGGAATTGGATGGATTTTACCGCACTGGCGAAATAGTACAACAACATGTTGGGGCTGCCCTTCTTCGCCAGTTTTGCCCTGCCGATGCACGACGACGGACTCCGACGGTGCGGCGAGGCCTAAGCCGTGGGGACAATGTGACGAAGGGGGGGGGGAAGGCACGGCACAATGCGAACGAAGCCGAAATGGAAGCGGAGGACCGATCAAAATCACCAGCGGACGACGAAAGGGCAAACGGAAATTAGGGAAAAGGGGGGATTAATTAAAGGCATCTTAAAATTAGAAAATCAATTAATAAATTAAGCATAATCATTTGGAAATATTTTCTATAAAATTGTGATAATTTAAAAATAAAAAACGAATTGACATAAATACAAAAGACCAAAATTTGCCAATTAATGCGCTAAATGAAAATGGTTGAACTGCTAAATTCCACGTCCCTTAAAGATGAAAAAACATTTAATCAATTTAGAAATGGTTAAATGATAAGCGATTCCTTCCCCTCCCAATGATTTTTAAATGGCAAATGCCTTTTGTGCGGTGTCTGTCGCCAGCTGCTACCCGAAATTTCAAAGAATTTCAATAAAAAAGACCTTTGTTATTTCCCGGAAATCACCTCAAATGAATGCTTTGCTTTGTTCCCTTCCAATTCCTCAGTTTCTCTTTTTTTTTGTCCGTTTGTCCGTCTGTTTCGGTGTTATGTCGAAGGATTCATATTCGTGGGAAGAATGGACGACACAAAGTGCGGAGAAGGGCACTGGAGGGAATTGTCTGCCGACGGACTTTTCCCCATTGAAATGTGTGGGGCCATTTCCGAATAAGAGGGGGAAGGGGGGGGGGGGAGGAAAGGCATACGGAAGAGAAGGGCAAAACGGGAGAGGGAGGGGGGGGGGGAGGAAAGGCATACGGAAGAGAAGGGCAAAACGGGAGAGGGAGGGGGGGGGGGGGGGGAGGGTTGAAAGGACTTCGGCACAAACGCCGGAGGGGAGGAGAATTGACTGGCCTGCTGGTGGAGGGGGGGGGGGGGGCGGCGGCTCTTTTGCTGCCGGTGCATTCGGCGGGGTTCCGTCGCTGGCCACTCACTCCCCCCTTATATATGTAAAGTGGGGGGGGGGGGAGGGGGAAAGGCACATAAGGGGCGGAAACTGCGGGAATAAAGCATATAAATAGCTGAGTCGCTGAAGATGGGACGGCTGGGAATGACGGAGAAATGGCCAAGCGAAAGAGCGGGGGGGGGGTAATAAAAGAGGGAGGAGAGACAATGACAGATGGTGGAGAGACAAAAGTGGGAGAGGGAAGAAAGAGGGGGAAAGAGTTGACATTTTATGGGAAAGCAATGAGAAAAGCGAAATAGTTTTGGAGAGAGAGAGAGAGAGAGAGAGAGAGAGAGAGAGAGAGAGAGAGAGAGCGAGAGAGAGCGAAGTGCGGGTGGAAGAGAAATTTAAAAATTATTGGCCATCGGCGGAGGGATCAATGAAATATTTAGCGGAAAACGGAGATGACACATGGGGACACTTTTTTGTTAACAACTTAGCCAATGGGCTGCTTCAAATCGGATATGAGAAATATGATTAGACGACGGAAAGGGAAATTGAAAATGATTGAGGCGCTTTTCGGATTCAAAGGATCAATCAATGGGCCAAAAGACGAAAAATAGCGGGGGAAAAGCGGCTAATATAAAAATAAAGTCACAGATTTTTCTGATCAGTAAACTCAAATGAGAAGATTTGGACGAAAGAGAAGTAAAAAAAAAGAAGAAAAGAATTATATTTTTAAAGCAAATAAATCCAAACCGCCAGGGCCAATTGATCAATCTGATCAGAAAAAGAAAGGAGAGAAAAAACAAACAAAAAACTGTTGCAAAAAGCAGCAAAGAAAATTAATGATTAGCGGGAGAGGGACAGAAGGCCAAAAAACAAATCATTAATAAATAAAATGGAAAAGTAAAGAAAAAAACGTACCAGGGGCCTTATGCTCGTCTCGCGGTTTAGTAAACCACGGTTAACGCGTTAACCACGGTTTCGTTAACCATGGTTAACGACCGACCTTAACCGGTATGCTCGTCTTTAACCATGGTTAAGTAAACCATGGTTAACTCAACCGTGGTTAAGAAGAATTTATCTTGAATTTGAAAAATAATTAATATAAAAAAATTTAAATAAATTATTATAATAATTAAATTTTATTAATATTTTGAATATTGGCATAGATTTTATTAAAAAACCCAGAAAAACTATTAAATCAAAAATTAGTTTTCTAAAAATTTTTGGCCATGTTTTTTTAAACAAAGCAAAACTTTTTAAAATTTTGCAGACTAATAGAGGACTCTTGGGACTATAGAATGATACCAAGAATGTTTAATTTGGATGCTTCAATAAAAAGTTTGCTCTATTAAAATTGTCAAATTATTTTATTTATGGCCGTGAGAACTGTAATGGAGCCAAAATTTCTTGGTAAGAGGGTATTGCAACCAATTCCGTTGTTATACAACATGCTACAAACAGCAGCAATTTCGTCACCTTTTTTAAAAAGCTATTTTATCAGTTTGGCGTATGCATATTTTTTTTGATGAAATAACACTAAACCGTTAATAATTTATATCATAGACAAAAATAAAAGTCAGATTCTTTTTCTGCGTGTAAAATTACCTTAGAAAAAAATTATTTATTTATTTTACAATTAAAATTACTAATTAAATTTACGTTAACCACAACTCGAGTTGTGGTTAAGATTCCTTAAGAAAGATTAAACCACGGTTAGATGAGCATACCGGTTGGAAATAAACACGGTTAACTTACGTTAACCGTGGTTAAGGAGGCAGTAAACCACGGTTAACTCAACCGTGGTTTAGCCTTAACCACGGTTAAAAAGGGAAGGACGAGCATACCGGTTAAAGATTCTTAACCACGGTTAACGCCGTTAACCGTGGTTTAGCTCTAAACCGCGAGATGAGCATAAGGCCCCAGGTGTTTTCGACGGTCTACGTCAGTTGGGCCCTCACGTTTGGGCCCCCACGTTTGGGCCCCAGCATTTTTTTCACACACGTTTGGGCCCCAGCATTTTTTTCACTATAACATTCTATAACTTTTTTCTCTGGCATCCAAATCCAACATTGTTGGTATCATTCGAAAGCTTAATGTATTTAGAAGCTTTTTCTAAGCTATTGCTTTGCGCTTAGACAATTACCAAAAAAGTTATACATGAAAATTGCGAAAAAGTCGAAATTTTCAACTTTTTTCTCAATAAAATATTTTCCAGGCTTGAAAAACTTTTCGTTTTTTAGCAAGGCTAATAGAGCATGTTAAGAGCTTTCGAATGATACCAAGATTGTTGGATTTGGATGCCAAAGAAAAAAGCTTAAGTGGAAAAACATGCTGGGGCCCAAACGTGTGGGGCCCAAACGTGAGGGCCCAACTGACGGGTTCCGGTTTTCGACATATAAAAATGGTGAAAATAACTTAAAATTAAAAAAAAATATCAAAAAACGAAAAATACCAAAGAATAATTCAAACCGACCTTTAGGCAAATGCTCGGAATATTATAAATGGCATTTGCTTATTATAGGGAGGAAGAAAAAAGGAAAGGAAATGTGCCGTGTGTTTGGTGCCGCATTTGCACAATTTTCCAGTTTTGTGACCAAATGGCCAATGGACGACGACGGCACATTTCGACTCTCGCAAATGATAATCAAAGTTGGTTCTTGGATGAGTTGGTCCCTTCCGGCGGTGCCGACCCAATCATCAAATTGAATTGCGACGCGCCGAAGGCAAAGACTGAAAATGACAGCCCGGACATTTCAGCCCAGCCAATCCAGCGCTGCCAATTTATAAAATAACCTTCCAAATTTCGGACACGAGTCGCCTTGGGATGTGCGGACGAAGGGAGGCGCCGGAGGGGAAAGAAGCATTATACGCTTTTCAGACTGATTTAACGGGGACGAGGGCGGTCCATCCAACACAACAAAATGGAAGGAAAATGAAGGCAATTCATGGGACGAATGTCAGGGGGAAGAAATAAATTACCGGTTGGCATTCCCCGAGGGCATTGCCCCCAATGTTTGCCCCAAGGGACGGAATTAGCGAAGGGTTGGAATTGGAAAAGAGAGAAGAAACAGTAAATGTTTTCGATTTGATTCTGCTGTGCCATCTCTTCGGTTGCTTAAACTTTGAAACCGTTCAAATTTGAGTGTTAAAAAATTACAAAAAATAGTATTTAAATTCAAAAAATTTTAATTGGCTTTGAGCCAACTAAAAATGACTGTCGGAATAAAATGATGGATAATTGCAGCAACAGCAGGACACAACACGATTCTCGTAGCATTCTTGGAGGTTGACTCTTTAATTGCCATTGGCAAAGTTTATGACCAAATAAATAATGGGAGGAGGGGGTATAAAAAGGGGAAAAAGGGAGAAAGAAGGGAAGGGGAGGGAAAAGGGGGCAGGCGAAGAGAGAGGGGAGGGGGAGGAGAGGTGTGGGAGAGAGAGGAGGGGGGGGGGATGGGGGAAGGTTGGGTATGGAGAAGGGAGAGAGGAGAGGGGGAGGGGGAGGGGGGGGGGAAGGGAACAGAAAAGGGGGAGGGGGAAGTAACGAGGAAGGGGACGGGCGAAAGGAAAAAGGCGGGAGGAAGAGGGAAGGGGGGAAGGGGAAAGAGAGGAGGGAGAGGGAAAAGGGTAGGGAGGGGGGGGGGGCTGCGTTGTTTGGTGATAGTGCGCGTTAATAATTAATTAAGTGAGGAAAACGGCATGCTTTTAAATGGTGTAAGAATTATAGGGCAGGGAATTCGAGGAGAACGAAAAGAGGCGACCGACCCAAAGGCAATTAAAAAAGGCATTGGCATTTTGAAACAAAAATATATATAATCCAACTTTTTTGGCCTAAAGTTCGTTAGGCAAACCCAAACTGAAAAAGCGATGACAATGTGCATTTTTGCTCAGATTTCCGCCTCAGTTCCACCGGCAAAACAACGTGTGTTAATGTATTATTCGGCGTGTGCCCCGGGGGAAAAGACAAATTGGCACTTTGTTTGGTTTGCCCGCCACCTTCGCCGGCATTGGCATTGTGCCGTTGTCGGTGGGCGCTGACTGTCGCCTTGGCACACAAAATACAACCAAAGCAAAAGCACTTTGAAAGTGTTGGGCCAACCAAATTGTGAAGGCGTGGAAAAGTTTCGAAATTATATTTTCGCATATTTTCAACGGAAAAGGTAAAAAGTTAATACTAATCAATAGGCAATTAATACCCATAAAAATTTCATCCCCGGGGGAAAATTACCTAAAAATAATTTAATGAGTGTTTTCAATTAATTTAAATTTGAGTTCTTACTTTTTGGTCGAGTATGCTGGGATGAGACTTAAAAAGCCAAAATTGCAATTCAGCAAATGCCAAAAACTTAAATGAGTGACTCTGACTTTGTGTTTTGTGCCGACGGAAAAAGTCGGCGGTTCAGCGGATGGCATCCGTTGCGTTTTATTTGTTCGGTTTGTCTAAAATTCCCCAGGGATCAATTTATTATACTGAACAGGAGATGAAGAAGGAGAAGAGAGGGAAACTGCTGTCACTCATTCCCCAAAAGAAGAAAGAGAAACAGATAAAATGTCAATGTCAAAATGGGCAATTTAAATGGGAAGGGAACGGAGGGACAGTGCCAAAGAGTGGGGGGGGGGGGAGGGACACGGAGAGAGAGAGGGAGGGGGGGGGACAGATCGCCAAGAAAAAAACCAAAGTTTAATTCAAAAGAAATGTGAGAGAACATTAATAAAACAAAAGCATTCATTTTAAAAGCTATCAGGAAGCCAATTCTTAATGCATTCCAGCATTATCATTAAAATTATACATTTGGTCGAAACGGATCCATCGGGGGCAAAAAGGGAATGAGTGAAATAAGCGGGGGGGGGGGCACTAAAGGAGCCTTTCTTTCTCCTCAAATTTCATTCCTCCGCTGAAATTTATGAGGAAATTAATGCTTAAGCTTGCGAAGATGGGCTTTTATTTATTACTCAGCAAAAAACGAATAGAAAATAATGCGGAAAAGCCAATTTAAATTAAAATAGGTAATGTTTAAAATGGAAAATAATGAGTTTTACACAATATTAGTCTAATCATTAGTCAATTCCAAAATGCAACACTTTCCTTTGGCAAATGCCTTCTTCTTTTCCTCCCTCTGATCACTTCACTCTCACTGATCATCGCCGCCGTCGAATTTTGACAATTGGACGCGCAACTTTTTCGTTTGGAACACTCTAAACATTAAATATTTCAGATGGAAATCCCGGCTCTATTGCACTTTAGGCGTCCAATCAGTGACTGACCATTTTCAGTTTTTACATTCAAAGATTCCTTTTCATAACGACCAATTTGCCTTGTTGCTTAATCCCTACCCCAAACGAACTGATCACTCACTGTTTGTCCCAAACTCTGATCAGTTCCCAGAGATGTTCGCGTTCTCTCACAGCGATCAGAATGTACGAGCATAGCAGCACGTTCGGATTCCCCCTCGGGTCATTGTAATTCGTCCATTTTTCTTTCTGATCAGTGCGATGTTCGATCTTTGAGGACATAATCGACAGGCCGGGCACCTAAAGGAAACAAATAAATTTTTAGTTTAAAACGTTAAAAAAATTGAGAATGAAAAATGTGTAAATTTGGCTTTTGGGTCCCGCGAGAAAAAAAAAAGTACCAAAAATTGTTTACTTTCTGAACGCATTCCGCCAAAAACTCCACGCGCAGCAAATCCAAGTTCAAAACGGGCGGCAGATTCCAAACGAGCACAATGTTTTTGGGATTTATTTGGTGGAAGTCTAATTCTTGGCTTAATTCTTCAAACGATAAGCTCAGTGCCGAATCGTCAAAAGTGCCATCTTCAGGAAAAATGGCCGACAAATTGTTTCGTTCGAAATTCATTGATGGATTTGCAATTACTTTTGCTAAATTGGTAATTTAAATCAACTTTTGATCTTTGTGTTCTTTGAGGTTGGAAAGAGAGAACAAATACGGCAAAAGATAAAAAAGGCACTTAATAATCCCCCGGGGGAACGAAAGAGGCGAATGAATTCCCAGCAGAAGGACACCAATTATTGCCAGCGCCGTTCCATTGTTACACTGACTAATCCCCCGGCGGGGAAGTGAAAAATGAACGGCAGACGGCCGCAACTCCGACGGACTCGACAATTCTATGGCCTTTTTATGTCCATTGGGTGACAGTTCTCAACCCCTCGGGGGATGACGGAAAGGGCCCATTCCAATCGCCTCCCCCTCCCCCCACCTGTGCTTTTCCCTTTCCCTTTTCTTTTTCATTTTTATTCCCCCCGTCGCCCATTATCAACCGCGTCCATCTTTAAAGGCAATTAAGGACCAGCAGCTGCGGTTGCGCCCATCTCTTTCAATATTTTTTTGCGTGCGCTTTTGCACCACCGTTCTTTTCTCTTGGGAAAGTATTGGCAACAAAATACGGAGAAAAAAACAAAATATTGACACTTTTAAATTAAAAATTCCAAATAAATTGGTGCCTCTTTAATTGTGCTAACAAATGATTATTTATTCGTTCGTTCAATTGGTCGTTCCTTTCTATTGGCAAATTGCCTCTTTCATCCGTTCAATGCCTTCCCTTTTGGCCATTTCGCTGTATTCGGTGAACTGTTCGACGATGGCACTGCAAAATGCCAAAAGAGTGCCGAAAACCTCGCGCAATATTTGCTCATTGTGCACATTTGGCTCCGCGTGAAAGACGGAGCAAAAGCTAACCATTGACCCATAGAATTTGATGAAAATGTCCAAATTGTGCAGTGTCTCCAACTGCTGCTGATTGTCACTAGCTTCGGGTTGTTGCTGCTGTTGGGTGGTCGACGGATTGGCAATTGGCGGCATTTGAAGAAATCGCTGGCCAGAGAGAGAGACAATTAATTAATTAATTGGGATTAATTGTCGTTAAAGTGAAACATTAATTAGAATAATTGACGTTAAAATAAAACAATTATTATTTATTGAAATAATTGTCGTGAAACAATGTTCACAGTTTTAATTAAAATTATTAATAAAATATTTAGGCAACTAAGGAAATTATTAATTTATTAATAAATGCATAATTAATTAATTATCTGATTATATAATCAATAATAATTCGGTACTTTTCCGTTTTGAGGGCGCCCCTTCAAATTTTAAAAAATATCTGCTGATGGAAGCACCAACAAAAATTCTATCAGATTTTTTCGAATATGACTTTTGATTGAACCATAATAATGAGAGAAAATTACGCTTTATTTTTACTGTCTAAACAAAAAAGAAAGTGCCGCCCAATAACGGAAAAGTGCCAAATAATTCAATTCCGTTTTAAATAATATACAATTTAAAAATTTAATAATTTTCAAAACTTTCACATGGCCTTTGTACCATCATATTTTTGATGAGTGAAATAGTTTTTGAATTGTTAATTCCAATCCTTCGCATTAAAATTCCGCTAAAAGTGTCCACACTTTTGGCCAATTCCTCAAAAATTGGCTGTGCTTTGGCCAATTTGCATGCCGAATGCCGGATGATCAGCCGTGTGCAGTCGTTCAATTCGTTTTGCAAAATTTCGGTCGGCACACCCAAAAATGACATTGTAATTTCGATGCCAAAAAGCACCGTGTCGATGGTTTGTGCCGACAAAATAAATGCATTTCGGCGTTTGCCGTACACGTGGTCAACCGATGCAAGTAAATTATGCCCAATCTGTTAGAAAGCAGTTATTAGCAATTCTTTCCATTCCCATTTTAATTTTAACTTTTTTCCCACCCCTTCGTCCGTTTTTCTTTTGGCTAATTTTTGCCGCTTTTCCTCAAATTCTTTTGCCAAAAGTTCGTCCACCATTCCATGAAAATGTGCCCATCTTTTGTTGCTTTTTTCGACGAATTGTTCAACTAATTCGGCCACTTTTTCACTTTTCGGCGCTTCAATTTTCGTATAATTTTCATTCATTGGCTCTTTTCCCTTCACTTTTCGAATTTCTTCCATTTGCTTTTGGCAATTTAATTCTGTCGTTTTATTGGCCGATCTCTCTAAAATTATTATTTAATGAAAATTATTTGGCTTAATCTCTTTGCCTTTTACCATTTGCTGTTTTCCTCCTTTTGTGATGTGCTTTATCCAATGGTTCTTTTTGCTTTTGTTTTGCCTAAATTTTCAAATATTTCTTAATTTTCAATTATTTTACTTTCTTGTCCCCATTTTGCCCATTTTTGTCTCCATTTTGCCCATTTCGGCACTTATTTTGCGCGTTTTTGTCCCCATTTTGCCCATTTCGGCACTCATCTTGCCCATTTTCGTCCCCATTTTCCCCTTTTCCGCTTTTGTGCCCCTCCTTTGGCCATTGTCCCCCTCCAATTGCTTTGTCTATTTTCGTTTCTATTTTGGCCCATTTGTCTTCGTCGTTTTCATTTCCCATTAAATCGTAAAGATAATGCGAATATTCGTCATCAAGTTTGAACTCAGTTAGTTGATTATTTTCTTCCCAATTTGTCAAAATTTGCTTTTTTCCGTCATTTTTTGTGCCGTCGTTGACGCAAAAGCACAAAAAAATTGTGCAAAATAAAATTGAAAATTTAAAAAGCATTTCTCAAAAAAATAAAATGAATGAAAGAAAAAATTTAATGGGTTAATCGAATGAAAATGGATTTTTATATTGAAAAATATTAAATAAGAATTTATTTAATTAATGCATCAGTGAAAAAAAAACAAATTTTATAGCAAAAATAACAATAATAATTACACACTAATATTTTATCAATAATATGACATAAATATTAAAGTAATTGACAAACATCCTTTTTATTTTACATGTAATAAAATATTTAATTTCAATAAATTTATCCCTTTTGACTTGTTTAATTTATTAATAATTCTTTTTAAATATTTAATTTTGCTGGTGCTGGTCAGTCAGATTTGTTTATATTATTTTGATTTTGTTAGATATTTTTATTTTAATTAAAAATTTTTAAAATTATTAGAGCTCGACATTTTGAAAAAAGCCTGGACCTGGACCTGGACCTGGATTCCATGTTGGACCTGGACCTGGATTCCATGTTGGACCTGGACTTCCTGGACAAAAATCCAGGAAAATCCAGGTCCAGGAAAAATCCAGGCTCCTCGAGACCTGGATCCAGGCCTGGACCTGGATTTTTTGAAACTCGTTTTAAAAATCAAAAAAACGTTTGAAAAAAAAATTATTTGCTTAGAAACATCTAAAAATATCTAATTAATAATAATAATGTGTTTTTAAACTTATTTAATATTTTTTTGAAAACTTGAAAAAACATCGGTCACTTAAAAAAATAAATTCTAAAATTTTGTCCAGGAAAATCAAGGTTTTTTCCTGTTTTGCCTGGACCTGGATTTTTTTTTCACATTTGACCTGGACACCTGGATTTCCTGGACAAAAATCCAGGAAAATCCAGGTCCAGGAAAAATCCAGGTTGCCGAAAAATGACCTGGACCTGGATCCAGGAAAAATCCAGGCCTGGATCCAGGTCCAGGTCGAGCTCTAAAAATTATCATTCCGTCCAAATGTCCTAAAAATTCCTTTCGTTGCATTTGCCATTTATTCAACAAGAATATTTAATTTTTCCCCTTTTCCAAGAGAAGGAATGCATGGAAAACAACACATTTGAGGTGCAGTGAATCTGCTGCTGACCGGCGGACGTTCTTTAAAAGATGGACGCGACTGATAATTAATTGGGACGGGCAAAGGAAAATAAACAAAAAAAGGGCCAAAGGGCGGGGGATAAATAATAATAAATCGGTCCCTCCGCCATCCCTCGGGTCATTTGCGATGGCATCGCTTTTCTCCCTCTCTTGAGAATGCCCTCCTCCCCATCCCCGGGAATGATTGAGTGCCTTTGGTCCGTTCCGTTTGGCTTCGCTTTGGCATTCGTTCTTTCCTTCATTCATTTTCCCTTTCCTTCCCAATTTTCTTCAATTTTCAATTAACCAAAAATCTCAATTTTATTTTTATAAACAATTCATTTCTCTCTTTTAATTGTTCTGTTCCAAGTACAGCAAAATGAAGTCGGAGTTTGGCATGGAAAACAAATCATCGGCGGACAATTTTGATGAAAATGGCATTTTCGACTTTTCGGATGTGCGTGAAGCGATTGAAGAATTTAACCAGGAATTGGACTTCGATAAAATCTACCCAAAAAACATTGCGCTCATTTGGAATTTGCCGCCCGTTTTGGACTTGGTTTTGTTGCGCGACGAATTTTTGGCTGAATGCAAAAATAAAGTAAATGGTTGAATTTAATCGAAATTATTGTAGACTGATTGCTGATCATCGCAATTTAGGTGCCCAAACTGTCACTTATCTCCACCAAAATCAAAAGTCGAACTGATAAGGTGGACAAATGGGTGAAAAACAAAGACCCGAATGGGAACCCGAACGTACTGCTCTGCTCGTACATTCTGGTCGCTGTTCGACAACGCGAAAAGCTCTTTGAACTGATCGGAGTTTGGGACCAAAAGTGAGTGATCAGCCTGCTGGGAACATTAACGAGCAGTGGGGAAGCTTTTGAGGAAACACTGTGGACGGGTCGGATTTGAAGGGCGGCGTCTTTTCATTTAGGATAATTTCTCCTCCATAGGTCCATTAATAAATTCTAATCTTCTCTATCTGTGTAATCCGAATGAAACTCTGAAAAATTCGCCTACATTTTTGGTACTTTCTGTTCTGTGCACAAATGTAAAAATCGCGTGCAAAAAAATCCTTTTTTTGTGGCATAAACGCAACAATTTAAGACAATATTTGCTAAAACACTAAACTTATCAAAGTGAGAAAATACGTATTTAATTGAGAATTTGTTTTAGGTCAGAAACTTCAGAGAAAGCAATTCCATAGGCACAGATCACAATTAATAACTTTTTTTGGGGAGTATTAAATTCTTAAAAATTCATTAATTTTTTTAAATTTTTTATTTAACAGTTTATTCTGAAATTCCGTCCACCCGAAAATGTCGGCTAACCATCTCAAACCCCTGGGGGGAGGGTAGGGGATTATCGAACTTAATACTTGGATTTAGGATGTTCCAAACTAAGAAATTGAGCGCCAAATTGTCAAAGTTTGACGGCGGCGATGATCAGTGAGAGTGAAAGTGATCAGCGGAATGATCAGAGGAGGAAAAGAAGAAGGAATTTGAGGAAAGTGTTGCACTCTGGAATTGACTAATGATTACGATTTCGAATTTCGTAAATTTTGTGAAACCAATTAAAGGAATAAATTTTCATAAATATTCGACAAAATTAATTGGAAACACTCATTTTTCCATTTTACATTATTTTAAATGCGTTAACTTTGGCCGTACGGTATTCTGAATTTTTGTGCGATATTCTTAAGCAGATTTTACCAAAAGTTGTGATATCTTGCGGATTAAGAAAAAAGTTTACTCGAGAGAAAATTGCGAATTAATAATAAAAATTTTTTAGAAATGTGTTAAAAATATTTTATTTTTAATTTGTTTTGTTTTAGGCATATTTAAATTTCCTAATTATTTTGATTAAATTATCCTTTTTAATTTTTAATTTTTCATGTTTTACGGTAATTTCGCATTTTCTTTCTCTTGGGCCACCTCCATTTCGTACAAACTTTGATTTATTTGTGCCATTTTCTATTATTTAATTCCTTTTTTTTACCAATTCTGTCAATTCATAAAATAAATCAACCAAAGAAATATTTATAGGCTAAAAAATGAAAATATTTGGAGAGATAGAGAGAAGAGATTGCTTATTATATTATGCCAAGCACTGTCTGTAAATAATAAAGCAAAAACAAAAAAAAAAAAATTATTTTTAAAGGCTTTTTAATCTCATGCAAATTCAATTTTTAAAAATTTAATCCGCTTAAATTGAAAGAACAAAAAATGAATTTGACCCCCGTTTTTGCCATTATTCTTCTTCCCCGCCCCACGCTTATCAAAGTAAGTCGTGCCCATTATTTAAGTTTTCTCTCTTTTCTTTCTTTTTCCTCACTTTCTCTGCTTTTGCCCCTCCATATGAAAGTTTCCCCATTTATTTATGGACTTCCAAAAGGGTAATGAGCTTAGTTTAAGCGATTTGTGCTGTTTGTTGGGTGAGTGAGGAGTGTTTTGTGCATTAATTGTTGTCGCTTTGGCCAACCTTTTCCCTTTTTCCCTTTCCCTCCGTCCCAAATCCCCCGGGGGGAGCAAAAAACCGAATCTCCGCCAGCGGCGAGGGATTTGACATGCGCAGCATCAGCAGAAGCAGAAGTCAGTAAAGTCAGCATTTGGCCCGCCCCGCCTCCTCGCCGCCATACTTTCGCTCTTTTTGGTCGCGCATGTGTCCTACTTTGGCCGGGGGTTGGGGGGCGAACATGGACAGACCCCCGGGGGACGGGGGGGGCAACCACCGATCGGACGGACCAACCAGTCCTGTCAGTTCCTGCTGCTCTGCTCCCATGCGCCTTCCTTTCACTCTGCTCATTCATTCGGCTGTCCCATTGACCCGGATTTGGTGGTCCCACCCGCCGGGGTTCCCCCCTCCATTTTCTGCTGCTGTGCGACCCTTTCCCCACATAATTTCCTTTTACTTTCCGATCGCTGGGAATTTCTTCCCCCCCCCCCCCCCATTTGCCCGTTCGCTTTCTCCTCCGATCCCAATTTCCCCCGCCCCCCCTCCCCCGCCTCTCTCTCATGGCCAAATCCGCTCCGAATGCTTTTCCTTTTCCTTTCCCCTTCACTTCCATTTCCTTTCATTCACTCCCCCCGTCGACCCTATCCATATTCGGAGCAGCACACAAATCAAAAGCATCCAAAACCTGTTGAGTTTGCTTTTTCATGGCCACTTCAGCGAATCCATGACCCCGAAAGGGGGGGGGGGGTCTGCCGATTGTGAGGGGCCAAAAGAGTGTTTGTTTGGACTGCGGGAGGAGCTTTGGAGGTGAATGTTTGGGAGAGAATTCCGCTGATGGATGGGGCGGGCGCGGAGGGATTTGCATGACCTAGCGAATCCAACTTTCAGCCGAACGAAAACAATTCGGGTTCGTCCAACTTGGCCAACTGTGGCCAAGTTCTCGGTTTTGTGTTGTGCTACAAATTTTAAAAATCGGCCAAAATTCCCAAGAATTCAAACTTTTCACTGTTCCGCTTCGCCTTCGTTTTGTCCATTTCCGCTTTATTCCTTCGACCATTTATTTCTCTTCAGAGATTAGTTCATTTCTCTGCTGGGTTGCCCCAGCTGATTCCCCCCCCCCCTCCCAGCAAAATAATAATAATAAAATAATGATTGGGTCATTCAAAATTAGCTTTTCCTCCCACCTTTGGCATTGGCTCACTCCCTCCCTTTTAGGGAAACAATCGCTTCTATTAAATTCAGAATTATATTTGCGGTCAACGCTTTTTATTGTTCACTTTTTCACTTTGTCCGTTTTGAACTTTGCCTTTTCCCTTCTAATCGTTAATTCACTGATCGTTTAAAAAGCATTTTAAAAAATCGGTGCCTTTTGATCGGTGTACAAATTGACCATTCGGTAAAAATTTTTTCCCCCTTTTTTTCTTTTGTAAATTTTGTCGGGAAAAGAAAGAATGAATGATCCCTCCCTTCCATTCTTTTCTTAACAATTTATGGGCTGTAAATGTCAAATTCGCTTCACTCTTTTGTGCTTCGAGGGTCATTCGCTTTTCGTTTCGTCTCGGCCCATTGCTTTTCGGCCAAAAGTTTTTCCGTCCGTCGCAAACATTTCGCAAACTTTTTGTCCAATTTTAAATGAATTGGGCACGGTTATTCAAATGGCTTTTGGCATTGTGCCAACATTTATTTGTGTCTCGCTCTCCAAAATGACTGTATTGTTTGGTGGATTATCTTCACCAAATGACTGACCATCGCTTCCTCTCATTTTGCCGCTTTATTATCTTAGCCCCCCCCCCCCTTTTGTTGGTCCATCCTTTCTTTAATTGTCCACAAAATCATTTCCATTCCGTGCCCGGAAATAGCCGTACAAACAAACGGCCGCGCCCATTCAGCGGCAGAGGCATTATAATGTTCCCCGTCATCGGATCGCACAAACGAATGGTTGGCCAATGCTTAAACCCTTCCCAGCATGGCCAAAAATCCGTTTTTGGCCCTCCCCTCGAATTGGTCAGCGTTTTTCTGCTGATGGTTGGCCATTCATTGCGCGTGAAAAAGGGGTGCGATTGACGGGGCGGGGGACGGCGAAAGTGACTGATTTGTGAGTGACCAATTCGGCCGCCGTTTGGTGCCAGCCGACTGTCCCCATTTTGACCGCTATTTTTAGCTGGAAAAGCAAAATTTGCACAATTAACGTTGAAAATGACATTACGCCATCATTTATTTATGCGCGTACAATTGGACAAAGTTAAAACTATGCCATTTGTCTGTCCAAACAATAAACAGAAAAAAATATTTTTAATATTTTTATTCGATTATTTTACATAAATCAGCTATCATTTTGACATCTAAAAAAACATTTGCTTTCTGAGCGATTGTCCTGCCCCATTTCCAAGCAATTTGATGCATTCATTAAACAAGGTCCTCTCCAATACAAACCAGATTTGTTAGTTTGATTTTTTGTGCTGTGTTTGGGCGAGTTAATTTTTCTCGGCTTTTTCTCGCCTTAAACTGTTTCTAATTAATTACAATATCCTGTTGCCAGCCGTTGTTACTGATAATATGTCAAGCCAAGGTCAGCCCATTGATCAGAAACATTCCCTCCTCCCCCGGGTGATTAGCATCTGATCAGATCAGCAACAGGCGAGGCAAAGCGAAGAAAGCGGATTTGACTGAACGGAACAGCAACAACAATTCATCCGTCCGTCCGACTGATCGCCCAGCAAATTACCCGCTTTCATTTTCTGTCGGACGAAAATCTGCGAAATCCAACGCAACATTCGACGCATTTCCCATCCCATCGCACAAATCGCCGCCCCTTATCCGCCCATTTATCGCTGTTCGTTTGCCGTTCGCCCCAAGCAAAGAAATGGGGGAAGGGGGGGGGGGAACACGTCCCCCCGGGCAAATTGCCGTGGGATGGATTTGATCCAAAGTGACGATAACAATGGAAGAAAGTGGGGACGGGTGGAGAATGAGAATGTGTGAACGGTGAGTGAGTGGAGACGGACGACGACGGCGGATAATAATGAACACGCCGGAGGGGGGGGGGGAAGGGATCAACAGGGGGATAAGGGGAGGGGCGGGGGATCAACCCCGGCGGAGGGGAGGGATTGTTTCTTTCTTCTCCCTTCTGTTGCTGACTGACTTTGTCTGATCAGTCGCAAATAGTCAATCCCTCTGACCGATTGGACCTCATTAACAACTTTTCTTTCATTTCTTTCTTTCGCTGATCACCCCATGGTTGATGATCAGAGGGTCAATCTCATTCTCCAAGGGCACTTTCACTATTCGTTTCCCATTTGATCGGTCCCTTTGCCCAAATTGCGCCTTCCATTCATTTTTTATTTTAATTTCCAAAATTATTTTTTTATTATTTCTTAATGCAATTTGGCTTTTTCTTTTCGCTTCTTCTCCTGTATGATGAAAGAAAGGGCAGGCAAAAAATGCCTTTTTTGGCTACGACAGCCATTCTTTTTCCCGCCCGCCCACCAAATCCATTCACAATCACCGCCCTCCCCTCCCCCCCCCCCTTTCCCTCCCACTGCCCTCAGCCCCAAAAATGTGAATTTCCTGCCCCTTCCCCCTCAAATAAATGCCATCCGACGACCCATGTCATAAGATTTTTGGCATTTTTGTTTTTGCGCAGAAAGTGCCTTAACGAATTTGCCCAAAATCCCACACATATCGCGCCGCCCTCTTTTCCTCACTGTATCCGCCCAATTAAATATGCTTTTGCTGCTCATTTTTTACGCCGCCTTTATGCCAAATAACATAAAAAAGAAGAAGGACTGGCATTTAAAATAATGCAAATAAAAATTGGAAAATATAAAATTCCAATTTATGCATTTTCTTTTTCTTTTTTTTTTTCTTCATCACAATTGTGAATGTTTATTAAAATAATTGTTAATTCTGAATGTGAACAATACTACCAATAATATGAAGAATATTAATATAATATCAATAATATAATTAATATAATAATTTAATAATAATAAAAATAATTAATAATAATAATAAACAACACAATAATATATGTAATTCTTTCTCCTCCCAAAAATTGAGGTTCATTCGAAATTCATTTATTATTTTCTTCGTCATGAATTGTTGTTTATTGGGGAGTGATAGCGAGTAAATAACGTGGCCGGATATTAAGGACAAGTGAATTTGGGGGGGGGGGGGGAAGAATAACTGCCATCAGATCAGTCAGGTCCAAGAAGACATTCATTCATTCATTCATTCATTCATTCATCCCTTTCTTATTTTTATTTTGAAATTTTAATTATTTATTTAATTTATTTGATTTAAATGCACTGAAAAAACAAACTAAAATAATCATGAACCATTTTCAAAACTTCATTTTGTTTTAATTTTTATTTCATTTTCAATTTCTTAGGGATAAAATTGAATTCTTCTTTATCTTTCAACAAAATTAATCTTTTCTTTTCTTTTCCATTGTTATTAAATCATAAAATGATTGAATTGGCATTTTCTCATTGGTTTTTGGATAATTATGCCATTGACTGCCTTTTCGGCTGTTTCATTTAAACTTCTCGTTTTTTGACACGTACTTATGGTAAACCAAATTGTGTCAATTTTCTGCTGGTCATCTTCATAAAAGCCCCCCCCCCCCCCCTCAAATTCATCCATTAATTAATTAATTATTCTCCCCAATTCTCCCCCCCCCCCCCCCCCGATTCTCTTCTCCTCCCACAAATGTTGTCCAACTTTGTGGGTTAAGTAAGCACTTCTCCTTCCGCTCAATTCTTTTCTCTCCAAATTTGCACCCCATCCAAAAGTGTCTTTGACTTTTCAAATTTATTGTGCGTTCCCCCCCCCCCCCCCCCTCGGGCGATGATTTGGGTCAAAATTAAAAACAATTGGACGAAACAGCGGCGTTTAATACGCGTGAACATTCACTCCAAAGTTAGAAGAGAAAAAGAGAAACGGAGTCACTACTAATTGAGCAGAAGCTTAGCCATTCTTTCTGTATGCTTAAACTGTTTTTCGTTTCTAATTTCATTTTTTAATGAAATTACCTTTAAAACAGGAAATCATAAATCTTCACAAATTTCTTTTATAAATTGGCCATTTTTCGACCTTTGGAACTGATCGACGACCATACAAAAATTCATCAAAAAGCAATTGACTGGCCACTGATCAACCACGGATAAACAGTGCTTGGACTCATCTGATCAGATCATCAGCAAAAGCAATTGGACACCATTTGGAGAGAACAAACCAATGAAAATGGTGAGTTTGTTAAATTTGTCTTTCATAAAACAGTAGCAAATGGGCGAATTAGTGACTAATTTCTTTTTCTAACTTTTCAATGTAAGAATTCGTTCAAAATTCGACAGTATGCATAATCCTCTTTTTTGTTACCATAAGACAATGAGACATTCACTTAACCTTTCTTTCTTTTCTTCCAATTGTCCGCCATTTTTCCGTTATGTCTCATTTGTCAGCTGAATCCCAAAAAACTTTCTTTCCCAAATGATCTCCCCCAACCCTTTTGTGTCGGTCGGTGTTCCCGAGAAGGGTCAATTGAGGGGCAATTGGCCAATGAATGGTCCGTCCGGTCCTTTCCATGTCCAACAGCGGAGTCTGAGACCATAAAACGAGTTGGACAATTGGAAAAGAGGGACAAATGGGGGGGGGGGTGAAAGAATTGTGAAAAACTAGACCAAGAATAAAGAAGAAAAAAAATCGGAAAGGAAAAAGTGGGATGGAAGGACAGCGAAATTGGGGAAAGTTTTTCCCGAAAAATTGGAATAAATTTGAAATTATTTAAAAGAAGGTTATAAAGTGGTCGGCAATCAATCAATTATAATTTTCAAATGTTTTTTTATGGTGATGGATGGCCTTCTCTTTAATCAATTATTCTTTTTAATCACTTCCGTACCTTTCATTTATCCCTTTGTTTTGTTAAGTTCGTTTTAATTACTTTTGTAATTTTAATTTAACCTTCCCCTTCCGTTTTACCCATTAAAATAATACAATTAATTATTCATTTTGTCTTCCAAAATGAAATTAGCCGACTCATTAGCGGGCGAATGAATTGCCTTTTGTTGTGTGTTCAATGGACGGGAGGAGAGATCGCATAAAATTGGTGCAAGGCCACCAAAAAATTCGGTAGGGCGGGGCGAGGGATTCTGAACATATTTTGATCAGTCCGTTGTCAGTTTGACCGATCATTTTATCATTTTTTAGTAACAAATATTATTATTTTCGTCTGATCGGCTTTTTTTACCCGGGGCAAAATTCTGAATTCGATTACCCAAATTTATTCTTGCTGTTTAATCGTCCAATGGATAAATTGTACAGGGTTTTATTTTTGATTTAATTTTTCACTAATTGTCCATTTTTCTTACGGTGTTAATGCTTCCTTTAAAAGCACAAAAACAAATGTTCTGTTCACCATTCTTTTTCGCTTATTAATCATTCGTTGCAAATTCGGCGCCGCAATTATCGTATTAAGCCCCCCCCCCCCCCGCCCCCAATTCGCTGCTTCTCAAACGGCAGCTTAACAAAACGGTTTCGTCTTGTTTAAGAAGTGCCGCTTGTCCTCATCAGTGCGTCTCCCCTTTCCCTTCCTTTCCCCTCCCTTTATTCCTCCTTCATAATCACCCTTCCATCTCCCCCCCCCCCCCCCCCCCCCTCCTCTGTCCCCACAATTTCCTACCACGACATTAATCCGGCACAATAATTGAGCGTTCCCTTTAAGTGCCCTCCCTTTTCGGCACTTTTGTTTTCTCAGACCATTTGCGTTCTTCAGTTGGGATGGCTTTCACAGGTCTCCCCCCTCCTCCCCTTCTCTCCCCCCTTCTCTTCTCTCATTTGCCCACGCCACCTCACTTTCCATCCGCCCTTATCTCCCCCTTCCCCCAATTCCTCCACAATTACCGTCCTTGAAGGGGCCCAATTCATTTGTGGCGGCGATGGCGGCACAATTGTTTCTTCATTTTTGGGCAGAATGGAGGGAAGGGAAATCAGTCGCGGGACGGTCCGACGGACGGAGGGACGGAGGGGCGGGGGGAGAGAAGGCGGGAGACGGACGGGCGACTGACCGGGGGACGGGGAGCACGGACAGAGTCCGTCCCGCGCCGCTCGGCTCCCCTTTATCAGATCTCGGCGACAGGAATAGTAAATGATGGGGAGAAGAATGAGCGGGACGAAGAAGGGGAGGAAGAAGAGAAAATGGGACGACAAAATTAAAGAGTAAGCGAAAGGAGAAAAGGAGAAGAGTGTCCCTCCCTCCTTACCCCGTCCAAGGTGAATTGGTCGCCGGAGGGGGGGGGAGGGAGGTTATGCCGACGGAGATTTTACGAGTTGTGCTGTCGCCGGGGGGGGGGGGGGGAAGGACGTCGGAGAGGGCACAAAACGGATCATCACAAAGAAGAAGAATGAATGGGGTGGGGTTGAAGGAAGGAACTGTTGCTGCGAAGGGGGGGGGGGAAGAGGGAAGAGGGAGGACGATTGTCCCCCTCCCCTCCCTTCCCGTTCTCCCGCTCGTCTGTCCACTTCAGTTATTCCTCCATCATTCTCCTCCTTTTTTGTGCCCACCATCATCGGCGGATGATCCGAAAGGACCAAATGCGGAGGGGGAACAGAAGGGAGGGGGGGGGGGATGAAGCTGAACGGAAGGGATCGGGCGGAAAAAGCAGCGGAAGATGACCCAACTCTTACAGTTTAGGCATGCATCTTCCGTTTCGCCCATCTCTGCTTTAACGGATGATGAAGCATCCCCTCCTTCCCCTCCACCCCATCCCCCTCCTCCTCTCTCTTCCTCTACCATTTCCCCCCTCCCTCCAATTCTCTCCCGCGTCCGTTTCCCTCCTCCTCATTTGTCAGTCCCATCATTTTCTCGCATTATTCTTTTTTGTTTGTTTTTTTGCACCAATTCAATCTCTCAGTTTTCATCTTCCGCCCTTATCTTTGTCTTCTGTGGCCGTGCCCACCCATTCGGCATTTTTTGCCTCTCCCCCGCCCTTCCCATTTTGGCTCCTTTTTCCGATTGGCCAATTCCTTTTGTTGCTGTGCCCCGCCGTTTTCATTCATTCCATGAGGACAACAGAAGCGGAAGAATGTGCGGATGAGGAGTTGAAAACCTTTCCCCCCGCCCTCGGCCAATGAATCCATCCCCTCCCCCTTCCCCTCCCCCCCCCCCCCATTTCCTTCCCCATTCTGTTCCTCCTCCGCTTCTCCCCGTCCATTTGTGCCAATTTGGCCGTTTGTGCCGAGTCGGAGGACCTTTCGGATTAAATAAAATGTGCGCCCATGGGAAAACTTTTTATTTATTCACTTTTCATTGGCAATGTGCAAATTGTTGGGGATGAATTGGGGCAGAGGCCATTCACCAGCAGAACAATGGCACGGGGAGAAGCAATTTATGTACCGACTCATGCTTATTTATGAATGATGGACAAGGAAATGGGGGAGGGAAAAACGGGAAAAAAGTGAAAAGCTTGACATTCCATAAAATATTAAGTCTTTAATAGGGCCCGGACTTTCTGCATCACCAGGCGCCTGAAACCATGCTTTTTGCCACCTAGACTAGGCCGGCGCCGGACTAGGCTAAGCTTTGTTAGCCTATTGGATGCCAAATTATTTCTGAATTGTTTTTCAAAATATTGCCAATCCGTTGGCAAAGCTTACCGAGTGCTGCCTAATCCCCACAATTCATTTGTGGCCCATTGTTTGTTGTCCTTTGCCATGTTTCAATCATTCTCAAAGGTTTCTGCAGGCACTCCTTCCCCTTAAGGTTTCTTTGTCCCTTTCCTTTTTCACCTGTCCCTCTGCTGTTGCCCTTTTCCCTTAGTCCCTTCTCTCTGTCTGTCACCCCTCCCATCTCTATGAGTCCGCTATTCTCTCATTTCCCTTTATTTCCCTCCCGCTCTCCAATCCGGCCAATCTCTCTCCTCCCTCCTTATCCTCTTCCTCACTTTCCCAATTCATTTTCCCTCTGCCGGAGGGTAAAAGAATGCGGATGAAATTGAATGGGTGGGATGGATGAATTCTCCCGATGACAATGCGCCATTTGCGGTGACATCGGCTCCCGAGGGCTCAAATGGCGACTAATTTCGCACCGACGACCCCCGCGCGGAGACAAACAATGGTCCGCCGGGGGGGGGGGGGGTACAGCAGCAGCACAAACCCACGGCGTAAACACAACAACGCGACCCCTGAGGGGATGGAATAATGGCGGACACTCCGCCAAATCCTCGTTTCAGTTTATGCCCCCACACTCTCACGTCAGTGACATTCCAATCGCAGTTTTGTTGCTTTGCTCCAAAATGCCTTTTTTTTCGCCGAGTTTGGCACCGTTTGTTTTCCATGGCCTTCACAGAATGCCAAGAATGTCATGCTTATTGTGCTGTTGCTACTGTGCCCTGGGCCAAGCACTTCCTTCCGCATTTTGAGCCCAAACCCCGGGACAACAACACCTTTCTCGCCCTGCTCTCACTAATCCCGCCAATCCCTCTGTCTTAAGGTTACTCCCGTCCATTTAATCAAACGAAGTATCCGGGGCCATAGGCATAGCGGGGGGGGGGGGGCGATGGGGGGAAGGGAAGGGAGGGGCTAATCGCATTGTGGCCAAGGCTTTCTTTCTGTAAGAATTATACGTTTACTGTTGACAGTGGACTGTGAAAACGGCGAAGAGAGTACAGAATACAGACAGAAGCACACCTTTTTATGTGCTATGCATACAAAAATAATGCCTTTGCCACGGCCAATCAGCCAAATGACTTCACTTTTGTATTCGTTTATTTGGCATACCACTAAGGTACAAATCGTTCAAATGTCAATTAAATACGCTTCTAAGAACTTCCTTTGCGAAACAGCGATGGTTTGCGCTTAAATCGCACAAAAATGGCCATGCGATGCGACTGATCGGTCAGTCGCAAATTTCGGTGGCGCGATCAGTCAATTAAAACTGGAATTAAATTTCACATCATTTGCCTTTTTGTGATTTTATTTTAGCTGATCACATTTCGCTCGCTTTTTCTTCGCTTCTCGTTGTTTCTTCGTTTCCCTTTTTTCCCATTTTGGCATTTGTTGTGCCGTCCCTTCGCGCAAATCCATCAAAAGTTCAGTTGCTTCTGCTGCTCCACAGCATTCACTGCCAAATATTCGGGTGGGGGGCGGGGGGAAAGGGGTTGGGGTTCGGTTGCATTGCGAATGAATGGCAAATGAATGGCAAATGGGTGGTGTCCCCTCTCCCCGAGGGGAAGGATAATTGCCAATGAGCTGTTGGCGAATGAAGAGGAAGGTCAGTGCCATGTGCCTTTTCCGCTTTATTAAATTTTCTTCCGGCCCATCCGTCCCTTCGCCGTCCCTCCCCCCTCTTTTTCATCCTTCTCATCCGGCGCGGCACTCAATGCCAATGCCAACTTTGTCAACTCACCAAATTCGCTTCGTCCATTGTTTTTGTCTGTTAAGCTTCAACAAAAACTTTTTAATTTTATGCGCGAGAATTGACAATTTTTGATTAGGAAGGTTTAAATTACAAAATGAAAATAAATATTTATTTATTAATAACCCCGCGATGTTTAAAGTATTAATCCCCCCCCCCTCTCCCCTCTTTTCTCCGTTGCTTCTCCTTCTGTTGTTCTGCCGCTTTTCCTTCCCCCTTTCCCCCAACTCTTTCGACATTCAACCGCCAACCCTTTCCATTCTCTCCCCAACCATCTCATCCCCCTCTCCCCCCTCTTCTTCTCCCATCATCATCATCATCATCATCGTCCTTCTTTTCTTATTCTTCTTCGGATGTCTTCTCCAATTTCAATTATCCGTCCCAAACCAAATCCCCCCAAGACCCTCTCAACCCCCTCCCCCCCCCCCCCCCCCCCTCCTCTCCCATTTCGCCTCCTTTTCACCCCCTTGCCCTCCCTCCCCCTGCTGCTGTCCTGCCGAGTTCTTCCCCTCCTTCTTCCTCCACTCCCTTCTCTTCCGTGTCTTTTTGCCGCCAAAAGCTTTGTCCTCTTCCGCCGCCGAGGAGTGCCATCTGACTTTGCTTTCGGCGCCGCCGACTGCTTCTGCCGGATGAGCAGTGTCCGTCCATCGTCCGCCCGTCCGTCCTCTACCGCTTCTGCCGCTGTTTTGGCCACCGTTGGCGGACGAATTGAAATCGGATGAGAAAAGAAAAGAAAAATGAAGAAAAGGGCGAAGAGAATTGTCAATTGTCCCCCCCCCCCCCCCCCCCCCCCCCCCGGTGGCAAATGTTTTTCGTTTATCCCCAACCAATCCCAATTTCATTTTGGGCCAAATACCAAAAACAAAGATTTCAAATGATTTCGAAAATTTCAATTCAACTCTAATCGTTCCTTTCTTCCATCCATTCATCCGTTTTCTATAAATTATTTAAAAAGCGTTCTCGAAAAATGCTTCTCTCACTTTTCCGACCCTCCCTTTTCTCTTTTTGCCCTACCGGCAAATGAAACCCGCGCAATTGCGAGGAAATGCTTTGTAAACAAACAAAATTACACATGCTTTTCCATGAGTTCTTCAGAATGGCTATAATTAGATGAGAAAATGCCTTTTAAAAAACATTTCTTTTTTATTTAATTGCAAAATAATTTCCCAAATTTTGGTTTTCTCAATCAGTGCCTTTTTAATTAGGCCACAAAGTGTCCCCCTTCTGCACCGATTGACTGTCTTTCGGCACATCCAAAAAGGATGCCCGACAGTTCTTTTGGAGGGCACTCCATGGGCCGGGCCATTCAATCCAACCCAATCCCATTATTACGCGATTTGGCCTCCCCTTCAATTGGGTTTTTGCCCTCAAAAATGTACGGTTCACTTATTATTATTTTTGCGCGACCCTTTGGCGCACCATCGCCCACTGCCAATCGCCGCGCTATGGCCACATAATCAGAAAACAATTAGCCGGGAGACATAGGGCCAATTAATGAGCGGCAGCGGGGCGATGGCACGAGAATGGCCATGGGGCAATTGGCATTTGGGCGGAGGAGAGCGAGAGGGGGATACGGTAGGGAAAAGAATGGCCCAGAGGGGGGGGGGGGGGTGAAGCAAGGCAACGAATGCCGGACCACCGCCACCACCCCACGAATTGGCTGCTGGCACTATCCATCATTCATCCTTCATTTTTCGTTTCCGTTTTGTGTCCTCCCATCTTTCGCTTTTATGCTAAAATTTAAAATTCAACATATCAATTTTAACATATAATTGTTTAATATTTTTTGGGCCTAATATTTGAATTTTTTGTTACAAAAAATGCCGATGCCATCCCATAAATGAAAGTGTGAAGAAAAGGCGCAATTATTCCTCCCTCCCCAGCTTGACAGATGCTTTTACGGCTTCACCAAATGATTTGTCGCCCTTTTCTTCCGCTTAATCTGACCGAGGATTAATTTATGCATAGAACAATTGGAGTGTTATTTTGGTGGCCGCGGGGGAATAGCGGGAGAAGGGGGGGGGGGGGTACTGCTCGGCTCGGGTGGGCATTCACTGAGACTGATTCTTTGGGTGGACTTTGACTGCTGGCCGTTGGGCCCGCCGGGTGCTATTTCCATCAGCAGCACACTTTCGTCATCTCCGCGCTGTTCGTTCCCCCCCCCCCCCCCCCCCCCCCAATCGACGGCTCGTGCCCTCTCCCTCGCCCCCTTTTCACCGCCAAATTTGGCATTTTGAACCGAAATGGCACTACGGGCAGCAAAATTCATTCCGCTGCTACACTAATCATACGGCGTTTTGCATTATCATATAATTTAAGCAATTCGAAAAAGGGACGAGGAAAAGAGAGGGGGGGGGGGGGGGGAACGGTCGCCGTTCAAAAATTTCAGTTGGTCAAAATTTGCTAATTATGCAATTGTAATAGTACTGTTGTAATAACCAATTACTTTTTTTGTTGCTTTTCTAATTACCCCAATTCTTCCTCTGATCACTGATCGGCCTTTCATTTCCTTCCCTTTCCCTTTGCTTATTTATGTAATGTGTTGTTCCTTTCTTTTCTCATTTCGTCAATTGTTTTCTTGGCAATTTCTTTTCCCGCCCCTTTATTATTATCCTTTATTTGTTCTCTTTCTATGTATGTATTTTTTGTCGTCCATTTGTCCTTTTCTGTTTTTGACGTCCATTTGTCCCTCCGTTTTTATTGCTTAATTTTCCTTTTTAACTTCCCCGCTCCATTTCCCAATTCACCGGCCTCTTTTTTGTCCACATGGGAAACCGTTTTTTACACAACGGCCAATCCCTCCCCCGGCGGGGCGCCCTGTCAATGATGAATGATGAATGATGGGCAGGCATTATTTTATTCGGTGTTTGGGCAAATGGAACGGAAAGTGGGCGAGGAGGGGGGGGGGGAAATCGAAAAAGGGGCCGAAAAGAGAGAGACAAACGAACCGAATGACCTCTGATCAGATCAAAGAGTGGCTGATCATCTCGTGAACGGAAGTAGCGGAAATGGAGAGTGATCTGCTGGAATGATTTTCTTCTAATTGGGGGGGGGGGGGGGGGTAATCTTCTTTCTTAACAGACTCCCCGCCTTACCTCTTTCCCCTTTCCCCCGCCCCACTCTCCCTTTTCCCCTCTCCCCTTTTCCCTCTCTCCTTTCCCCCCCCCCCCCCCCCCCCCCCCCTCTCCCCTTTTCTCTCTCTCCCCCTTCCCCTTTTTCCCTTTTCCTTCTCCCTTTTTCCCCTCTCCCCTTTTCCCCTCTCCCCTTTTCCCTCTCTCTTTTTCCCCCTCTCCCCCTTTTCCCTCTTTCCCTTCCCCTGGCCATTTTTGCCCATTTTGGCCAAATGACCGGCGGTGAAAACAAAATAAGCATTCTTTGGTGGCCTTTTCACCTTTTCTCATTCCTCTCACCCATTCGATATTAGCACACAAATTTATCAGCCGAAATGGACGATGACATCGGCGGAATGGACAGAGCGGGCGAAGGCGAAGGGGGGGGGAGGGGAGGGGGAGGGGGACGATGAGGCCAAAAATGGGGCCGGGGGAGGGGACAAAGAAAGCAAAGGGCAGGGATTGTCCTCTCCAGCAGCAGAAGAGCAATAGGAACAAACATCCATTTCTTCTTTGTTTTACATATTCCTCTTTCTTCACCTCCTTTTTCTCCTTTCCTCTTTTCTTCCCTTTCCCTTTCTTTTCCTCCCCCTTTTCCACTCACTTTTCTTTCTTTTATTCTTTATTTTCCTTTTCCTATTCTATGTATTCCTTTCCCTCTTTTCCCTCTTTCTCTCTTTTTCTTCCTCTCCTCCTCCCCTCACTTTTTTTCCTCCTCCTCCCCTCTCTTTCTCCTCGCTTTTTCTTCCTCTCCTCCTCCCCTCTCTTTTCTTCCTCATCCTCCTCATCCGTCTCCGCACATTTTGCCACCGCCGGGGCGCTGCTCAAATCGTAAAATTTGCACGGCCATAAAAGCGCAGCAGAGAATAAGCATTTTTTTTTAATGTTACAATTCATATCACACCAATGTGCCAAAGGCGCCTTTTCAAAAAAGGAACAATGCCAATCTTTTGTTTTGAAAACTATTTTAAAAAATTAATTATTTTTTTGCCGATTTTAAAATCGATCACGCAGATGTGTGCATTGAATATAATGTATGGGTTGCAACGCAAAGAATGAACCGTTTTGCCCGCCCTCCCTTCCAATTTCAATTTGTCCACTATCTTCCGTGCTCTCCTTTCCATTTGTTCCCATTTTTTGGTCCCAATCTTTCCCTCCCCCCCCCCCCTGTTTTTGCTGCTGCTGATCATCATTTTCGGCAGCAGCTGAACAGCAAAGAATGAATGAATGCAAGATCATCTTTTCAATTTCAACATTTTTCCTTTTCTCTTTCTCTCTGTCTCCTCCTCCCCTCTCTTTTCTTCCTCTTTCTCTCTTTTTCTTCCTTTCCTCCTCCCCTCTCTTTTCTTCCTCCTCCTCCTCATCCGTCTCCGCACATTTTGCCACCGCCGGGGCGCTGCTCAAATCGTAAAATTTGCACGGCCATAAAAGCGCAGCAGAGAATAAGCATTTTTTTTAATGTTACAATTCATATCACACCAATGTGCCAAAGGCGCCTTTTCAAAAAAGGAACAATGCCAAAACCTTTTGTTTTTAAAACTAGTTTTAAAAAATTAATTATTTTTTTGCCGATTTTAAAATCGATCACGCAGATGTGTGCATTGAATATATATGTATGGGTGCAACAGCACAGAATTGAACAAGTTTGCCCCGCCCCCCTTCCAATTTTCAATTTGTCCCCTCTCTTTCCTTTCTCTCCTTTTCCATTTGTCCCATTTTTTTGTCCCAATCTTTCCCTCCCCCCTGTTTTTGCTGCTGCTGATCATCATCTTCGGCAGCAGCTGAACAGCAAAGAATGAATGAATGACAAGATCATCTTTTCAATTTCATCCATTTGTTCGTCTTTTATCTCTTTCTCTCTGTCCCTCCTCTCTTTTGTCTTTCTCTCTCTCTCTCTCTCTCTCTCTCTCTTCTCTTTTGTCATTCTTCCTCTCGTTCCCCTCCTCTTTTCACCTTTGCCCTCTCCCCTCCCCTTTACCCCTTCCCCCCCCTTCCCATTGTTCCCCTACCCCATTTCAATCCATTTGTTGTCCTCCCCTCCTCCTCTCTTCTGCTGCTGCTGTTGTTGTTCACTCATCCCGTCGCCCGAAGGGACAAAACTTTTGCGCCAAATCTCTCCCCCCTTTCTTCCTCCCTCTCTTCCTCCCCCATTGCCCCCTCTTCCATCCGTCCTTCATTTTTCTTCCTTTTTTCTTCTTCTTCCTTCCAGCCGGACGAATTGGAGAAGAAAAATGAAGGAACAACGGACGGACTGATGGATGAGGAAAAGAAGTACGAAGGTGAAGAGAGAGAGAAAGAGTGTAAGAAAGAGAGAGAAAGAGGGAGAGAGGAGGAGAGAAAAGAAAAGAGAGTAATGAGTAGGGAGGGCAGGGCGGGGGCAGTTCAGTGTTCGCCCCCTCCCCCTCGCCTCTTCTGCAGCAGTTGATCCCATCCCTTCCCCCCTCCCTCCCCTCCCCTTTTGTCCCCCGGGGCCATCATTCTTCTTCCACCCCCTTTTTCTGTTCTTTCCGCCTTTCCTTTCCCCTTTCCCCTTTTTCTTTATCTCCTTTTCTTCGCTTCATTCGCGCAAAGAATGAATTTCACCCCCTCACTTTGTTCCCTTTCCTTTTCTTTGTTCTAATTTTTAAAATGACGGAAATGGCCCAAACTTTGGTCGAAATGCAATTTAATGTTTCATTTTCGGCTTTCTTTACAATATAATCACATTTATTATTATTATTATTATTATTATTATTTATTTTCTTTACAATATTCGTATTTATTATCTGTGGGGCTATTTTAAATATTGAATATTATCAAAATTCCCCCCTTTTCCCCCCTTTCCCCTGTCCATCCATCCTTTCTTTTCTTTTCTTTTTTCTTTTTGCACCTCTTCCAATTTCATCCCATTAGTTACAATTTGCCGTTGCCTTCCCTTCACGCATCCGGGGAAGGGAGAGAATGACAAAACCAACAAAATTAAGGCGTATTTCCCGAAACAAATGATCATTTTTGGGGCGGCAAATTCATTGTGAACGACTGACGACGCCCCTCGGGGAGAATTCGCTTTTCCCCGTGGGGCGGAAGTGTTGTTAATCAGCGAAATGCGTGAAACTCTCGAAAAAGGTCCATTTGGAAAAACAAAACAAAAAAAAAAGGCATATCCGCGGATATTTGATAAATCTTTTTTTTCTTTCCCTTCCTTGTTTTTCCTTCACTTCATTAAATAATATTAAAAGGTGATTAAATTAATTTTAACAAAAAGCCAATGATATCCATTGATACACGCATAAACAAATCCGTTCCGTTTGTCCCCTCGGGGGTCGTCCCACCCCCCCCTCTCTCTCTCTCTCTCTCTCTTTCTCTGTTCTCTTCTCTGCCCGTTGTCCTTCCGTCTGTCCCCCCATCCCATTGCCCCACATGTGCTACTGCTTCTTCTGCTCGTCTCAATGATGCCTCCCCCCCTTTCTTTTTGCGGCATATCCCATTGTTTTGTGTGCTGTTGTCCTCTGTCCCCCCCCCCCCCCCTTCTCCTTCCTAATCTGTCCGTCGTCCTTCGTCCGCCCATTCGTCAGTCCCTCCGTCTTTCTCTTTTCCTCCCCTCCGGCGGATCATTTTATGTCCATTTCCCCTCGTCCAAAAATCGAATGTCCAATGCCCTCCCCCTCCAAATTCTGCTTTTTTTTGCTCACTTTTTGTCGCACTTTCCCCCCCCCCCCCCCCCCCCCCCACCGTTTCGTTTCGTCGGTTCATTCAATCGGTCGGAAAGGTAAGGCGAAGAAAAAAGGGAAAAAAGTGGGGTCGGTCACATAATAATGAATTGGGCAGCAGCAGCAGCAGAAGGCAAGGCACAGAAGTGATAAGAAAATGGCATCACAGCAGAAGAGCACGGCACAAATGGGCGAAGGCACCCAAATCAAAACGCCAAAGGAATGATTTTCAAAATAAAACAAATTTTGACTTTTGAGACCTTTGGCAAAAATTTCGCTGGGCCCAAAATAATTAACTCACCTTAAAAGGGCCGCTTAAAACAATTCCATTATCTGTCTATTAATTCATTCGCCCCATTTTCATCCGTTTTTCCAATTGACAGAAGAAAAGTGATGAAGGCGGTGCCGCCCCTATAAATTCCGTTTTTCCTTTCGTCCCATAGTTTTTTTTTTTGCCCATCCCTTCCCCCATTATGTATTATTCCTGCCCACCCCCAAATCGTCGCTTTCCCATCTCCCCCCCCCCCCCCCCTTTCTCCTTCAAATTCATTCCATCGGCCACGGGGACGGAATAATAGCCGAGCACAATCGAAAATTGGAAAATATTTAGTTTTTTTTTTTCCATTTTTATTTGATTGAGAGATGAAGAGCAGTCAGCACAGAAGCACAAAAAAACAACAACAGCACAAATGCTGTTGACGCGATGAAAATGCTTTTTTTTGGGGGGGGGGCAATTGAAATCGGTGGGCGATTAAATTAATTCCCGCATTTAAACCAATTGCAATGAATGCTTCGAATATTAATTAATTGACTGCTTTTACTTTCATTTTAGGCTCAGAGAAACAAAACCTTTTAAATGAAAATGTTTTTTAATAATGTTAATCTTTTTAATTGCACTTTTATGCTTTGTTTTTGCCCATTGCATTGACTGTTGTAAGCCAACATTGGGTAATCCGTTTGAAATATAAAACACAAACACCGTTTCCCTCCTTTTTACCCCCGGGGAATTCGACAAATCAAATGGGATGATCAGTCACTTCATTTTCTTGGCTGAACAACTCCATTTTGCTTTGCTTTGCGTTTTGTCCTTTGCACCAAAGGCAAAGCCAAAGCATCTGCTGGCAATGGAAGAAAGAGAAGGGCAAAAAAGCAAACAAAGAAAAGAAAAAAGGGGGGCGAAATGGGAAAAAGGGGGCAATTTGTAAGCCATTTTTAATTTCATTAAAATATGTCGAAAAGGACGAACTAATTTCAACGGGTCGAACCCACCGGCAAAATTTCCACACTTTTTTAAGAGAGTGAGTGCCGAAACCGAACTGAACTGACAAACGTTCCAAGACAAAACACAAAATTATTATTTTATTTTTTTTTATTTAATTAAATTTTTTTGCTCAAATTAAAATTTAACTTTCACTGTTTCTGATCAAACTGAGCAGTGAAATTTTGTGGAAAGTGAACAACCGAATAACAAAACAGAAGGGAAAAGCGGCGGGGGGGGGGCAAAGGGCAAACAAAGGGAAAATAATGAAAATGAAAATGAAATGAATGAATTCGAAGCGAAGTGTCCCCCCCCCCCCCAAATCACACAAAAGTCGTCCCCCCCCCCCCTTTTCCCCCCTTTTTTTCCCTCCGTTTTTTTTTTTTGTTTATTTTGTTGGATGTATTTGTTCTCTCTCTCTCTGCTGATCCGCCGCCACTGCCGTTCGTTTTCTCTTTTTCTTCTGTTCCCGCACTGTCCCAAAAGCTTCGCTTTGTCCTCTCCCCCCAATTGTCCCAACTTTTCAAAAATTGAGCTGCTAATGAAAAAGTATGGGCAAATGGCGAAAGAAAATTTTGGTAGTGAATTCATTAAAAAAACGAAAAGTTTATTATATTTTAAACACTGAATAAAAAAACGAAAAGTTTATTATATTTTAAACACTGAACTTTTTGTCCGTCTTTGACCAAATTCCGACCAAAAAATGCCTCCTTTCCGCTGACACTTTTCATTGTCTTTTGGCGTTGAATTAGGCCAATTACAAAGGCATTTGAACAGATCTCAAAAAACGGCGAATTCGCACTTTGTTTTTTTTTCCAATTCATTCGCCGTTTCTTTGGTGGCATTTCCCTTTCCCTTAAGGCCACTTTCATTTTTATTCATTTTTTCTTCACAATTTGTCTTCGTTTGTTAATTTTTCTCTCCTCTCTCACCTTTTATTTGTCCATTTCGTTGCACAATCGTTCAATTGGCACACAAATTAAAAGCAAATATGGCAAATTGTGCCGGAAAAGGGAGAAGGAATGGAGAGGGAGGGAGTGCCAATTGCCATTGTCAGCCCATACAATTGTTTCGCTCCGGGGCATTTTGATATGAGACCCCGGGGGGGGGGAGGTTTTAATGTCACACAGCCCCGCGGGGCAACAATTATTTGTGCCATGTACAAGCAAAGCAAAAGCATTGTACCCATTTTCATCCCTCCCTCCGCTCCTTTGCTTTGCCCCTTTGTCTTTCTTCCCTCTTTCTCCATAATACCCGCTTTTCGTTTCCCTCATCCCTTCTGTTTTACTGCCCATTTTCAACCCCCGAATCATTTTCCCCGTTTTCTATCCCCCGTTTCTCCCTTTTTCTTGCTCGCTTTTTCCCTCTTATTCCCCGTTGGCTTTTCCTCTTTCTCTCTCCCCCGCTTTCCCTTTCTCCCGCTTTTTCTCCCCCGCTTCCGCTCCCTCCCTTTGCCATTGTCCCTCCTCCCTAAAGGGGAAGTTCTCATCGGTGGGCCATTGTTTTCGCGCCAAAGGCATTCCCTCCCTTCCCCCCCCCCCCTTTTTGGTGCCAATGCGAAATGTTGGGGAAATGTGAGAAAGGGCTAAAATGAGACACATGGACAAACGAAGGAACAAACGGACAAACGAAAGAATGAATTGGACGAATGACTGAATGAATAAATGTTTAATTGTGAGTATTATTTAACGAAAAGAGCGCCTTAGGGAAAGGAAAGAACGAAATGAGCGAAATGAGTGAGTGCCATTGTCAAAGTGAGTGAGACAATGCCAATTCAGTCACTCGTCGCCCTCATTTTTTTATCTACGCCATTTTCTAATACTATTTTTTTGGGGGAAAAAGCAAATTCGAAAATATTAAAATTATTACCTCATATTTCCGCCAAAACCGTTCCACAATTTCGCCAATGCCTTTCTTCGCATTTTGTTTATGTTGCCCCCCCCCCTCCCCCCCTCTCTTCCGATTAATTAATAATTGTCATTTCGTGACCGTAAGGGTCCATTCAATCCCCGCATGGGATGATGATACGATACCATCTCTCCCCAGCGCCGCTAATAGTGCTCAAATTGGGCAGACAATCGCTGCTCCGTCCATCCCAAATGCCCCCCCCCCCCCACTCTCTTCCGGTGACATCCCTCGGCCACAAACCAACACACCTTTGGCCGCCCATTATCGCTCGTCGCAAATGGCCAAAACAGACAGCACAGCAAGCATTCAGCCCAATTCACCTACAATCTCTTCATCCGCCCCCTTCCGTTCAAAATGGGGGGGGGGGAAGAGAAATCCATTAGAAGGCAAAGGTACCCGCCTCTCTTCCCCCCAATCGCGAAACTCTTCCATTTCCTGCGGACGATGAGTCCATCTTCATCATCCATTCATTTATTGCGTGTCGTGTCACTCCCATCCATCACTCCTCCCCCCCCCCCCCCCCCCCCGCGGCCGCCGCCGTCGCCAATCTCCGCTAATTATCACATAATTAACACCTCCCCCATTAGCCTTTTGATGAACGGAAATTGCTTATTATTTCTATTATTATTATCGGCGCTTTCTCTTTGCCTTTAACTGTTCCTTAACGCAAATTCGTCCAAATTTGTTATTTGCAATTCGTCCTGAAGTGCATTCCCTCTCCGCTTTTTTCAATTTCACTTTTGCCATTTTTCCTGTTTAATCCCAAATCCGCTTTTCCCCTCCCCTAATCGGTTGGCATTGTATCCGATGATGCCTATTGGTGGCTTTTCTCTTCTGCGCTGCTGATAGACAATCGTTTCCTTTCACAAAAATGCCATTCCGACACTGCCACGGCCACTAATGCATTCGTGGCACTCCCTCCCTTCCTTCCCCCCCCCCCCCCCCTTCCCCCCGCCCCATCTTCGTCTCCCCCCTCCCCCCGGGGATCTCTTGTCCCAATGCATAAAGTTGTTGATATTTGCCATGCTTTTGATGACACAATCCCAAAATGCATGTGCCACAAAAGCATAATCCGTTAAGTGCCTTATAATCCGAAACAAGGCGAAAAGACTGTCCGTCCATCGGTCGGTCGTCCTTTCTTTGCAATTTCATACCACAAAAGTTGCTTGCCCCTCCCCCCTTTTTTGAATTCACCTTGGCAAAATGCCTTTCAGCAGTCTGTGCCAAAGATGCCCTTATTGGAATGTCAAAAATTTTCCTCGCCATTTTCACAATAATTTTATTGCCCAAGGCTTTGTGCCGCGATCATCCCAGCGCAAGCTGAGAAAATCCATTAAAAGCATTTTTACACTCACAATCAGAAGCATTATTGGTTAATGTTTTCCACTGAATTTTCCAAAACTTTTGTATTTTGTTTTTGCATTATTTTTAATTTTTTCCAAATCAACCTTTGGCCATTTTGTCAGAATGTCCAGCAGACGAAAAGGGGCGCCGGCCCGTCGACTGACCACCCCCTCAGTTTTGGCATCGCCTTCGTCCCCCAAAAGCATTAGCCCAATTTCCCTTTCACATCCTTCCGCTTCTTGTTCTACAGCATTTGCAGCTGATTCTAACAATCTTCTGCTTGAACAACAGGTTCAATTGGACAAACTCTAAAAAATGGCTTATAATTTCCCCCAATTTAAAGGCTTCGACGAGCGGAGAAACACAAGAAATGATGGACTGCTCGACATTGTTGGCCCAAATGGCGGCTGTTCATCAAAAAAACAGCAATCACTCGTCAGCAAACGGTGGCATGGGCGAACAACACCAACAGAGAGACGAAAGTGATGGCGCAAGTGCCATCGGGGCGCAAATCGGCGGCGGCACGGCTTACGGAGAAAAGGTGGGCCATCCGCGGAGGGATTGAGATTGACTGGGCAGAATCGAACATACAGGCGGGGCGGGAATATGTGTTACACATTGTTTGGGCACATTTACCTGCCATTCGTTTTGCAGTGTTTTCCCTCAACGCGCCTCCATCGGTCTCCGTCCGTTGCGGTGCGCACGGATCCCTCCGCCGGCTCCTCCCTCTCCTCCTCCGCCTCTTCCGCATCCTCCTTGGACTTCGATTCATCCGCCATTGACGGATCTCCGCCGCTTCTTCGGCCAATGCTCCCATTCTCCGCAATTGCGGACCATTCCCACGCCTCCGCAGGCGTCGGCCACGGCAGCGCGTCGCCCGGTGCGCCACGGCCTTTTCTGCTGCGTCCGTCCGGTTCGCTACCACCGACGGAGGAGGGCGACTCGTCCGGCACCAGCAGTCCGCCAGGCACAACCGCTTCTGTGCGTTCAAACGCCTCCTCACAGCATACAAGGTGGGCGAGAAGGGAGTGCCGAAGGAGGGCAAAAAAGGGCCGGGAATGGCATTGGCACTGTTTGGGCAGCGGTTTTGATTATTGCCCTTAAAACCCTGTACAATGACCATTAATTCTTTGGCATTTCCCAAGATCACTCCGCTTTCCCACTTACCTCCCTCCCCCTTTTTATTGGTCGCTTAAGGGGTGGTCGCCGTTGGGTCCGACTACGGTAATGTGGGGAAAAAGAGAGAAAGTGGGACAAAGGGGGACGAGTGGGGGAGGGGAAGAGAGTCAGCCAAAGAGTGAGTGCCATGAGAATGGCACTCTTTTGGGACACAAATGTGTGCCGATGCCAACACAAAAAAAAACAAACAATAAATGAATAATTTTGGAGAATAATCATTGCTTAATTATCATTGCCTAAAAATGTTGCCAATTTTCGTTTTTTTCCAACAATTCCAATCTCTTCGAGGTCACTTTTTTGTTGGGAGTTCGCTTTGTGGGTCATCATCATTACCATTGGTTCCATTCATTCCTTCTCACACCTAAAACATTTTGTTGTTTTGCCAATTGCCTTGGGCTATTTGCCCCCCCCCCCCCTTAATCATTCCCTGTCGCCCCTCCCCCTCCCTCCCCCCGTTTTTTGCCCGTTGTCGTTGTTTTCATTGCGAATGCCCCTTCAGCCCCCACCCTAAAATTTGGTCTTTTTTTGGGGCATTCTTATCATTCATTTGCTCCCATTCATTGCCATTTTCCTCCTATCTTCGATTCTCCGTTGTCTTTCTTTTTTTCCTTTGCCATTTTTCGGCACTTTTCGCCTTCCTTTGGCACTTTTGCCCGGGGGAATGAACTCGCCAAATTCGTCGTCCCATTCTTTTGTTCTGTCTCTGCTGTGGAAGAAGAAAAACTGTCACAAATATTCCCCCCCCCCCCAAATTTTCTTTTGTCGGTGTGTAAAAAGGGGCTGCTGCTGATGATCCCCAATTATTTAATTCGCCCTTTTCCTCTTCTGTTCTTTTCATTGCGCCGCGTCAATTCAAAACTTTGGGCGGCGAATGAACGAACGAAAGAAATGAATTGTAATAAAATAAATGGAATAACAAAAGTCACAAAATAAATAAATTAATTAATAAATAGAGAACGAAGCGTACATTTATCTTTTGCAGCATTTCGGCACATTCTCAGCAAAATGAAATCGAATTCATTCATTTTAGTACAATGGACAAAGACAAATTCTGCTGGGTTTTAGCCCAAATTCGCCATTTGATTGTTTTACGGCAAATGCCCTTGTCCCTATGGCTGTTCTGCTGCTGTTGGGTTGGGTTGGTCACCCTTCTCCCCCCCCCCCCCCCCCCCCTCTTTTCCCCCCTTTTTCCTCTGGATTGTCCCCCCCCCCCCCCAATTTTCCCCTTATCATAAACTTCCCCCCTCTTAACACATTCATTCCATTCATTCATTTGCCATTCCTTTAATAGCACAACACTCTTTTTCTTTTCCATTCTCTCTCTTTCCCTTTCCCTTTTTCTTTTTCCCCTTTTCTTTCTCCCGATGGCTTTTTCATTTTCATGTGCCAATTTTTATGTTCCTGCCACCATTTCTAAATATTTCATAAAATAACTGCTGCTCGTTCAGTGTTTCTTTTTGTTTGTTTTTGTTTCATCTTCCAATTTGCACTGTTTCTTTTCCTTCCATCCGCGAATCACTGATTGACATTTTCCTATTTTGGCCATTTCTTCGATTGTATCAAAAAAGTGTTTCTTATGACCCCGGAGGGCTCGGCGAAAGAGCGGTGAGGACAGTGCGAAGTGAGGGGGGGGGGGAAGGGGTCGAAGTGTCGACGGATGTCCGTCCCCTTTCTGTGCCGAACCCCCTCGACCCCCCCCCCCCCCCCAAAATTTGTCATCAGACCGCCGTAATTGGGTAAAAGCCAAAGTAACGGTGGTAACGGACGAATGAATGAATGAACTGATAACAAAATGCAAAGCTGAACATTGTCCGTCCTCTTTTTTCGCCATTGTATTTTTGTTGGTCAGCAGTGCCTTTTTTCGTCCTTTCATTGATTAGCCTTTTTCTCGGCTTATACTTTGATCAGATTAGCCCAAATCCCCGCCGGGCTTTCATTTTTCCAATGTAAAACAATTCGTTCATTCAAAACATTACTCAGCTGAGGCGTCCGATGAATTGATAATCGCATCGAATCTCTCTGATCACTTTTTATCGTTAGGGCCCTTTGTTTTTATTGTTTGGCCAATTTTACCTTATCAACCACTTAGTAGTAATCACCATTCCATGGGCCGGAGAGACAATGAATGAGTGCATTTTGTTGTTTTGGAGGTCCAAAGTCCGCTTCAAAAATATTTGTCTCTTTACAATTTTGACTAATTATGTGCGATTTTAATTCACGAAATTCCGCCTGGCTTCATCTCATCTTTTTGGTAGCTGCTATTAGCACTGTTAATTAATTATTCTTTCCCTCCCCACTTTATTTATTCATTTTACATGCAATAATTGTTCGTCTCATATCGTACCCCCATACCGTACCATCTCATCTCTCATTCAAATTGCGCCAAATTGCGCCCAATTTGGCACACAATTAATTCCCTCTCGTCGATGGTGATGATGATAATGATCATTAAGTCTTTCCATTTTTGTCCACCTGAATGGTTATTATTCGATGACCACTGACCGACCAATTGATTGCTTAATTATGCTTCACCTTGCCTTGCCTTCTCGTCCATTGTGTTGGATCATTAATCCATCAATTGGCTCATTATCGTTCGCTTCTCTGCTGACCGCCCCGCCCATCCATAAAGTGTTCTCGACCATTTCATTTCTCTTTCTTTCTTTGTTCCAATATTCTTTTCCTCTCCCTCCTTTCCATTTCATCTCTTCTTTCGTTCTTTTTTCCTCTTTTTCTTCCTCCTTTTCTCCTTTTCCTATTTATCCCTCTCTCTTGGCTAATTTCTTCCCTTTTCACCTTTGCTTTACTCTCGCTCTGATGGTCATTTCCATTCGTTTCTGTGCTTTCTCTTTCCGCGTCAATTATCATCCGTCTCCCTCCCTCCCCCCCTCTTTTGGGGTAACGACTTTTGTGGTTTGAAGGGTATTATTGGGGGGAGGGGACGGGGGACAGTGTAAGGCTGATAAGGCGGAAAAAGCAATTAATTCCGATCTGAGAGTGAGACTATCGCCGGGGGTATTCCCCGAGAGTTGAGGTGCGGGAGGGGGGAGGGCGGAGGGGAACCGTTTGTTTTTTGTTTTAGCCCCGTCCATCGGCGGATCAGTGTGAAATGCTAATGCTTCAAAATTCATATCAGCAATTTTGTCTGTGTTATGAGCAAATGGCCGACCCATTCACACCACCGATTGATTGTCGCTTCGAGAGAATGGTCATTCATTTTGTGTTTGACCGTTGTCCGAAAGGCTTCTTCGTGCTCGGGGGGGGGGAGAAGGTCACCGCCGTTCACAAGACAAACCCCGCGGGGGGACGGGGGAGGGACGGGCGGAGGCACCGTCGCCAATTGCCTTTCCTTTGTCCTCCCCACCGCTCCCTTCTTATCATTAAAATGGGCAGCACAACAACAAAACAAACTTTCTCAATTCGTTGCCATATGTTTTCGTTATCTGTGCCGATAAATTATTCCTCACAAATTAATTAATTATTTCCAAAATTGACCTTTTCTCTCTAATTTTCAGCACTTCCACCACCGCTTCATCTCCGCACATTCATCCGGCGAGTAACGGCGGAAACTGTGGGATAACGACGGCAAACATTGGCAACAGCCAAAGAGGCGGCGAAGATCAAACGCATTACCACCACCACCACCGCCTTAATTACTTCCAGCCAATCATTGGCCAATGCAATAATAGCAACGGTAATCAGCTGCTGCAGCAACAACACAACAAAACGGAAGGGACAGCGATGAGAAGCGCAGTGAGAAACAGTGAAGGGAAATGCCACGGGGGCGCGGAGGAGGGCGAGAAGGAAAACGGACAGCTGATCGTCTCCATTTTGTCCTCACTGCCCGGAGGGGAAACATTCGCCCAGGCACTGATCAAAAGCCATGGGAAAAGGGCCAAATTGGAACTATTGCAACACGCAATTAACCAGGTGAAACACAATTTATTCATATCGATTAAATAATAATTAATTTTACTTATTTTAGCTGAATTGTGTGTCCCAACGGTTGGCATCATCAACGGAAGACGAAGAAAATGAGGAGAGGAGAAGAAATGGGTGGACAGAAAAGAAGATGGAAGAAGAAGAGGGTGTAAAGAGAGAGGAGGAGCAAGACGAGGATGACGAGGAAGAGGAAGAGCAACGGCTGATGATGATAGTGGAAGAGATGGGCGAAGAGGGAGTCGAATTTGGAGACGAGGCGGAAGAAAGAAAACAGCAGCATGAGGACGAGAAGTTAGAGCAGTTCAATGTGCAGACGGAGGAGGAGGGAAGAGGAGGAACAGCAGCAGACAGAGACGGAAGGGGAGAAGAGGAGGAGGAGGAGGAGGAAGAAAAGGAAGAGGCGGAGGAAGAGGAAGAAAGGGGGAAGAGCAGCGACATAAAGGAAGAGGAGGAAGAGGAAGAAGAGGAGGGGGGCGGAAGGGAGCAGCAAAGGGTCAGTCCGACTTATTATAATAATATGTACACATAACATTGATCATCTGCTGACTGAGATGATCTGATGTGTTTGTTGCTCAGTTGATCACCTGCCAAAAGTGGTGATCAGCAGCCATTTGGGTTCTTCTTTTGAAATCGCTTTGATAATAATTGCTCATTACGTAATTGCCAAATTCTTGCAAAGAGTAATAATTATCATCTCATAAATATTCTCACGCTTTTGCATGGGTCGCCCACAATAACATTCAGAACAATTTTCCTTCACATTTTCTTTTATTTTGGTGTTTTCTTTTATAGTTTTGGAGATAAAAGATAAATTAGGCATCAAATTGAAACAATTTGGCACTTTCTTTTTGAATAGGTGCGAATTAATTCGCTTATTTAATTTATTAAATCGGAATTCTGTCCACATTTTTCCATTGCCAACTTTTTAATTTAATACAAAAATAGATTTTGATTTTGATTAACTTTAATATAATCCAATTTTTTTTTCAAATTCAAAATTTCAGCACCAATTTGGCCAACAAATGCCCATTTTTCCGCGCGATCATCGCCAAACGATGATGGAACTGCTCGAGCAGCAACAGCAGCAGTTTAACGGCGGCCACCAGCAAGTGCGTTTTGGCATTGGCATGCCATTGGAATAATTTTAAAAATAAAAACCCATATTAAATTCTTTTCAAATTTTCAGCGTCCCCTCAATCCTTCCGTCCACCACCCTCAGCCTCAACAGAATGGCATGCACCCGCATCACCACTCACTCCACCACCACCACCAACAATTGTTGGCGGCGGCAGCAGCTGCCGGAATGCCGCCGGCATTGGCTTCAGTGCTTTTCCCGAATGGTGCCTCGGCATTAAACATTTAATTTAAAAAAGTTTAAATATATATATTTTTTAATTAACAGAAGCCTCTCCGTCTTTTGATTTGTTGGCCGCCGCGGCTGCCGCGGGTGCGCACCCGTCGAATCAGCAGCAGGCGGCACTCGCGCGTCAAATGGCCGCCACCGCGGTTATGCTTGGCTTTCCGCAGCCGCAAGCGACTGCTGCCGCAATGATTCACCAGGCGGCGGCAGAATTTCCGCCCGTCCAGCAATTTTTTAGCGCAAACGCATCACAAAGTAAGGCACAATGCCAATCCCAAGAAAAATAGAGTTTAAAAATAATTTAAAATTGTCCAAATTTAGGCCCTTTTCCGCGCCAATTCCATCCGATGCATTTGAACTGTTCAACAGATGCTTCTCCCCATTTGTCGGCTGAATCGGCACAACTCCAACAGCAAATTCACAATCATCAAAGGACGCCGACAACGCCAAAGGGACGAAAACGGCGCCAATCGTCGACAAGTCCGGCGACACACAACGGAGGCAAATAAATTCAAAAAATTAATAATAAAAATATATTTAAAATTATTTTATTTAACAGGAACAGAAAGAAATCATCGACAGACTCCGCAAAATTTGATGCAATCATCCGCAGATTCACCGCTCAATTTGAGCAGATTCAAAGTGGAAAACGGTGAAGGAAGGTAAGCGAATTGACCAATTGGGGAAACATTCCTAAAATAAAAGAATGCAATTAATTAAAATAAAAAAATTCAATTAATTATTTTATTTTAATTAATTTATTTTCCTTTGTTTAGCCATTTCGATTTGTCCAACAATCGAACACAAAATCAGCAACATTTGATTCATCCAACAAATTCAGGCACTTTTTATTTTATTATTTTACTTCATAAATTGGCTAATTTTAGACACACAAAATTCTTGTTCTTCTTCGGGCAAAAATTCGCCGAATAATTTCCATAATAATTCGGCCAACTCAGAAAAGTCAAATGGCGAAAAATCCGAGGCGAAAAATGCAAATAATGGAAAAAAGGTAAAAAAAAAAACAGATAAAAGAAAATAGGTAATTAAACAATTTACGATTCAGTTAAACGGAGGGAATCAGCAGCAAAGGGCGGGGGCGAAGTCGCCGAATCACATAAAGCGACCGATGAATGCTTTTATGGTGGGCATTTAAAAATTAATGCATTTAAATAATGCAAAAAAAAAACATTTTGAAGGTTTGGGCTCGGGATGAACGCCGGAAAATCTTGAAGGAATGTCCGGACATGCACAACAGCAACATTTCCAAGATACTCGGCTCACGTTGGAAGGTAATTCAAAAAGAAAATGGAATTAATTATTTTATTTTTAATAATTTAAAGGCGATGAGTAATTGCGAAAAGCAACCGTATTATGAAGAACAGTCGCGACTGTCCAAGCAGCACATGGAGCAACATCCGGACTACAGATACAGGTGGGAGAGAACAGAAGCATTTTTAAAATATGGAAGAATAGCGAATAAATATTAGCCAAATAATATAAATTAAAAAAAAAACAAAATTCATTTAGACCGCGACCGAAACGGACATGCATTGTTGATGGGAAAAAGGTGGGCATAGAAATGGCAAAAACAAAAGGATAAAAATTAAACAAAACTTAAATAATTACCGTTAATTAAGGTTCGAATTACGGAATACAAAAACATGCTGAAGGGCGGACCGAACAACGGCACAACGGCGGCGAAGGACGCGCCGCAAAAGAGGCAAAGTTTGTCCACGAGTTCAACGCCGGCGGAGGCGACGAGCGCCGGTGGCGGCACTTCGGACGCGGCGCCGCTCAGTCCGACGGCGGTGTCCGAGGAAAGCAATGAGGTGAAACAATGCCGAACAATTAATAGCTAGACAAGTGCAAATTGAAATGCATTGCTTTGGCATAACAGTTATCCTTTTAGTCCCCCGTCACCGCCGGTGCCATCCCCGCGATGCTTTTCTCCGCCGCCCCCGCCAATGGGTCGTCCCCTCCGGCCAAATCTTTGATGGACCACCCATTTGCTGGGCAATTTGCACAAAATCCGGTATAATTATTGAAAATTACTAAACTATAAACTTTGTCAATGCTTTTTAGGCACTCGCTGCCGCCGCTTGGCTTTCCGCGGCCGCCGTTTCCGGCGGCGCCCAGCGCGGCGGTGCCGGCGGAGTGTCCGCGTTGCACCAGGCGATGCTGCTGGCCGACCAGCTGCAGCACCACCACCATCACCACTCGGCAATGCCGTTGAACTTCGGCACCGCCGCCGGCGTTGTTGCCAATGCGATGCCTGCTCAGCCGCCGCCGCAGCAGCAAATTGCCAATTCGGCGGAATAAATAAAATATATTTTATTTGCTTTTCTTTTCTTCAATGCCCCCCCCCCCCCCTCCCCGCTTGGGGTGCTGTCTTCTGTCGATGTTTTGATCATCATTAATTATATAATTACGCTCGCTATTTTTAATTTTTGTTTATATGTCTGTCTGTCTGTCTGACTGTCTGTTTTCTCTCCTATATTTATTTGGTCTTTTTTAGTCTCTGTATCTCTCTGTTCCCTTTGGTTGGTGATCATTTGTCTCCTTCAATGTTTCTTTTTTTGTTTCCGATCAGCAGAGCAATGACTCATCCATTCATATCCTTCCATTTTATCTTATTCACTGCTTCTTCAGTTTTTGTTTCATTTGAATTTTCTAAATAAATATTTGTATTTGTTCTCCGATTCCAATTGCTCTTTCATCGTTTTCTTCCGCTGTTTTTAGTACGGTCGTGCGTCGTTACCGTATCCAATCCAATATTTTTAAATTAAATATTATTTTTTATTCTATTTTTGTTGCATTTTTAATTGTTTTTTTGTCTCCTCCTATCGCTTCTTTTCTCAATTATTTCTCTTCTCTCCCATATTTCCCTCGTCCTCCCCCTAAAATCCCATTGCAAAAATAAAAAGCATTGATTGACTTTATTTATTTTTTCCTAAATAATAATAATAATTATTAATTCTAAAATAATTCCTTAATTTTTTTCATTTTGTATTGCATTTTCTCTCTTTTTATCCCAAAATATTCTGACTATTTTATGTCCCATGTTCAAAAACCCCGTCCATTTCATTTTTTGTTCATATTTTCCCACCAAAAAGTGAATGTATAATGAATATTTAATGATATCCTTTAAATTGTGGTCATCACTCACACAAAGTGAATTGAAAATAATAAAATAAATAAATAAATGCTTTTGGGTTTGAAAATTCCGTAGGCATTGCAAAATTTGAAAGTCCGTCCATCCATTAAATTATTCGAATTTTCTAAATCCGATTCCTCTTGCTGACTTTTCAAATGATCAAAAGCGTTCAAATTTAATGCCTTAAAAACACAAGAGTTGTGGCGAAAAACTTCGCCATGTCCAAGCTGATCGAACCATCTTCTTTCTGCCCATCCCTCATTAAATTCCAATTTTGTCGATCATTTGAAAATGTAAATATTCGCTGCTTCGCTATAGCACAGGAGAAAAATTATGAATTAAAATGCATTTCTTTTAATTAATTAATTAATTAATAGTCAGACAATGCATCCGTTGGATGTTTTCAATATTTGATTTAAGCAATGGAAATGAAATTAACGAAAATAGGAAATGAAAAATTAAAACTTTATAAACTTAAGACTGAAAGTGAAGGGAGAAACGAAAATTGAGCGGCGCTGAGCTCGAAAGTCAACCAAATTAAATTTCTTTTGCAAGCGTATTACGACATATATGAAAAACAAATACTGAAATATTTAAAATTTATTTTTTAATTTTTGTGAAATATAGGTACTTTTCGGCTTTGGGGCCTAGATATGAATTTTTTTTAAAATTTATGCGAGTTCCTCTGGCGCTAAGATGCCAAAAAAGATGGCGCATATTCACTTGAAGAAATCTTAGCTCAAATTTTGGCATAATGCCCCCAATATAATTTTGGCCCGTAGTTTTTGCAATTCTGAGCGTCCTTTGATGTTTTTTTAAATTCAAATCTAGGCCCCAAAACAGAAAAACACCGAAATATATTATTAAATCTTTTGTGTGTTCATTTAGCATTTATCAGCAAAATTAAAGCAAAAAATTTTAATTCAAATGATAAATGCGACAATTTCTGATCATTAACATAAAAAGGAGGTAAAATTTAAAGTAGAACTAATAGAAAAGAATACAAATCTATGCATTAATTGCGAATATTACACGTATTAATAAAAGGGCATCACTAAATGCACTATCAATTGCAATGGATGGCACAACAAAGCAACAACAAAACGAGCGGAAGACTTTGGCACCACCGTCGCGGCACCGCACTCACGCAAGTGGGGCCATCGAGCGCTGCAGATGGGCCAAACGCTTGCGGCGACCGCAACCGCAACCGCCGCCGCAGCCTCCGCCGCAACCGCCGCCACAGCCCCCGGCGGGAGGAGGGCCCCCGGCGCAGGACAGTCGCAGCGTAATCGGTCCACCGCCAACGGGTCCGCCGCAACCGCCTCCGTAACCTCCTCCACCACCGCAGCCGCCTCCGCATCCTCCGCCGTAACCTCCACCGCCACCGTATCCGCCTCCGACCACAATTGGGCCTCCACCGCCGCATCCGCCCCCACAACCACCGCCTGTTTAGAGGGAAAATCAATGCAAAATGAATGGGAAGTGAGTGATCGGAAAAAGCATTCTGATCAACCCGTGAGTCACTATGTACATGGGTCGCTTTTACCTCCGCCGCAGCCTGCGCAGTTGACAATGACCGGACCACCGCCTTGGCAACACCCGCCACCGCCACCGCCACAGCAGCATTGGGGTTGGCAACATTGGGGCTGCTGGCAGCAAGGCTGGCAGCAACACTCTTTCTTTGGAGGAGAGATGCACGAATTTGCCAAAAGTGGGAGGAGAACAAAGAGAAGGGGCAGCAGAAGGGAGCAACGCATTTTGGAAGAGGAAATTTGGAAGAGAATTTGGAGCAGTGAGAGAAGAAAAGTTGAGGAGGAGGAAAAGCGGATGAGATGCGAATGATGTTCAAAGAAGGGACGGAAGAGTTTAAATAGGCCGAAAAGGGGGGGGGGAGGAGGAAGAGGAGGGGGATGGGGCCGGAAAGCCAAACCGAAGACGGTGTTGGAAGGGGGGGGGGAGGGAACAGGTTGACCAGCAGCAGACAAATGACAGAACAGAGGAGGTGATCAGCAATCAACGCGAAGGTGGAGGAAGAACAATCAGCAGATGATCAATCAGCACGACACGTCGGACGACGGCGGCGGCGGCGACGGCGACGGAACTGTTGCGCAAGCAAAATGTGACCCCAGGGCATGGAATTTGGCGCGATTTTCTTTTTTGGCAATAGAAACAGAAATACAGCAACAATGTTTGAATATTGCTTTGGGGAAGGAGGCTAAAGCAAAAAAGAAAAGAAAAAAAGGAAATCCAGTTTAATTTGGCAGACGAACGAATGGAGCGAAAGGGGGGGGGGGAGGAAAAGCGGACAGACCAACGAACAAACAGACAAATGAACAGACAGACAAATGAGCAGACAGACAAATGAGCAGACAGACAAATGAACAGACATATATCAATTAGTCAAAATCCGAGTCATTAACTTTTTATTGCCTATTAATTGATTTGTAAAAGACAAATTATTTTTATTTTTATTTTGAACAAAAATAAATTTCCTCTTATTTAATTCATTGTTTTTTGCCTTTGACCAAAACAACGGAGGCGTTTTCGCCGAAATCTGTGCTTTCCGTCCGCCACATTTTCTGTTCACGCCGGTCGAGTAGAAAAACAAATAGAAAAATGAGGACGAGTTGAAACACAAAGAGGGACAGAGAGCCGACGAAAAGCCATTTCCAAACGGAATAACCCCTGAAAATGTGGCGGGGGGGGGGGGCGTTGAAAATGCCAAAAATTCATTAAATTATTTAATTTTTGGCACCGTTCGCATGGCCTTGGACAATCGAAGCGAAGAAAAGGCGGCGGTTCGTTCAGTTTTCCGTTTCCATTGCTGTAATAGTGGTGCAGTTTGTTCACCAATTGCCCCACACTGTCCATAATCGCCGGCGAAATTTGCTCAAAAACGAGTGACGCCTTTTTCTAAATTTTTTCATTTCTAAAATTTTCTTACTAATTTTAAAAATGCCAACCCAATCATTTTTATCTGCCACAATTTGCCTCCGAGGCAATTGCAAAAATCGGCGGAAGGAATCGCTGGTAAGTCTCTCGTAATTGACCCCCACCGAACCGTGTCGGTGGTCATTTTGGCCGGTCATCCATAAAATTCGGTTGGTCTGACGCAAAGTGTTTTGATTTTAAATGCCTAAAATTCGTCCCCAAATTCTCCCACTCACTTCAACCAAAATGACACGTCTTAACACTCCGAAAAGCGTTTGCTCATAAAATGCCAAAGTTTCAGTTCCTTAAATTCTGTCATTATTCCGGTAATTAATTTGAGTTTTCATTGATAGGATTCAAAATAACCACCAGCATTTTTCGGCATTTGGGTCGCTGATTGAACAGTCGTGCCGACATTTCTTTGCCATTCGGCCCGAATGTGCCAACAGTTCAAGCTGATCACTGTAACCCAATGGACCTCTGACATTATTATTATTATTTTCGTGTTGTTGGAGCAACGGAGAATGTAACATTTTCGGCACATTTTGCCGTGGGAAAAGCGAAAGTGCCATTGTCAGGGGAGGAGAAATAGCAAAAAGGGAAAGGAACCAGAAAAGTGAAATTGGCACGAGAAGGGAGCAAAGATGACATGGCCAACTGCTGTTCCTCCGTTTTCGCATGCTGAAAAAATAAAATTCATAAAATAAATTTCAAAAATTATTTTTCCTAAATTTATGTATAAATAAAATAATATTTTATTGAAAATGGGCAGTATAATTATAATAAAAGAATGACTGTTTTCGTTCTTTTCTCTATTCTGTCCGTCCCTTTTAATTTTAATCACTCTCGACAGAAGAGAGAACGAACGATCATCAGGCGGAAGAGGAAAAAGGATTTAAAAAATAAATAAAAGTAAAACATAAAAATAAAAAGTAATGAAATATTTATTTAATTGATTGAAAATGAAAATAATTATAGAAAAATCGAAATTAAAAAATGAACAAAATTATCAATAAAATAAGGTGAAGGAGAAGAATGAATGTTGGATTATTTCCTAGTTAATCGAGAAAACATTAAGTAATTATCATTTCTGATAAGAAAAACAATTAGAAATCAACATTTGTTATTTTGAAATAAAAATTTAAAATTTATAATAATTTAATTTTTACAAATAGAATAGTGCCGATTAATTAATTAAATATTCTTTTTTTAATTATCGATGGTAAAGTCGCTGTTCAAATATAACAAGCGCATCGCCCACTTTCTCTGCTCGCTTAAATCGGCTTTTCAACACTCTTTTTCTATTTTTCTATTTTTGTGTTTTGGTCTTTGTTCATTTTCTCTTCGTAATTAATTTTAAAATTTTTAACCAAATTCGCTTTTATCGAAAAAGTGATCAAAATTGTGAGAAAGGTAAACATTTTTGAGGAGGAAGAATTGATTAAATAAGAACATTTAGCAAAGAATTAATAAAAATATTTGAGGAAAATGACAATGAAAGAATTTCTTTTATTGTACTTTTAATTTTACTTTTTGATTAAATCAATTAAATTTTGGGTATTTTCTGAGAATGGCCAAAGGTAAAAAAAAAAAAGAAATACCAAAATGACAAAAGAGAGGCCAATTTCGCATTTCAATGCTTTTGTCCGATCAGTTCCTTCATCTGAGAATGCTGTTTCAGCTGATCACTTTCACAGCTCCTCCAACTCTTTGAAAACGTCCTGCAGTGAGAATTCGTCGTCATGCCGTGCCTTTTCCTCTTCACATTTTGGCACCGCTTCGCCCACCAAAGTGCCGCACTTTTCCGCGTCGAAACAGCAGGCCCAACCCATGTCGATCACTTTGACCGTCAGTTTGGCCACTTCCCTCTGCCGCTGATCAGCTTTTTCTTCGCACTGTTTGCTGTGATTGACCAATGGCGGGAGGGGGAAAAGCATCGCATTGTCTTTGTGCAAGTCGCGGTGGGCAATGCCTGAAAGTGAACACGGAACTATTTGATTAATGACAGTTTAGTGATGCTTAATTGGAAAGAATGAACTAACAGCAGAAGGCAAATAATCAGAGGAGGGGGAATATTCGCCCTTTGGTAATGACGTAATTCCAATTTCCGATTTTTTGGAGGTTTCTGTTACCGCTTTGGCCTTGCCTGTTTAATGATCAGACTAATGATCAGATTAATAGTAATAGGGCTTTATAATGACGGTTTAAAGAATCAAAAACTATGTCAAATGATCAGGCCCATGAGAAAGGTTTGGATCGAAGTGATCGACATTTTTCGCGTTGGCTTATGTGATCAGCATTTACTCACCGTTTTGGTGCAGTTCGTCCATCGCTTGTCTGATCATTGCTTTTATCTGCTCCAGCGACGGTCCCTTCCGTTCTGTCTCTTTCCCCCCGTTTTTTCGTTTTATCTCCGCCAAGAAATTCTCCACGTCGGAGCTGCCCAATTCTTCCACCAGTACGACCTCGTTGCAATTGTTGCCAATTGCGCCGCTTCCGTTGTCGTCGATGTTCGCATTTTCCGCTTTAAATTGGCAAAATGTGTCATTGCAAAATGGAATTTTTTTAATGTCAGTTTTGGCCAAATAAAAAAAGTAATGACATCATTAGGGTTTCTCTCATTTCATATTATGAAAATTCTTTTTTTTTATGGTAAATTCGATTTCCTTTTTATATTGTAAGAATTCACTTTTCTTTTTTCATAAATTATTCTTTTTTTCTCACTCTCTTCGCCAACGTTTCGCCTTTTTCTGCGCTTTTCGCTCCCAATTAGAACTGTTCTGATAAAATCGGACATCACTGCTCCCTCCGTGCACGGTTGGCCACTCTTTGTCTCACTGTAAATAATGTAAAATACATTACAATTTTCATTAATTTTAATATCTTAATTAATTCTTAATTATCCGCTTCCCCCCCCCCCCCCCCCGAAACTCACTAATCTTCGAGTCGCACAATGTGTGGTGCCATGTCGTTCATCCGCTCCAATATTTTCAGCTCCCGCGTGCATTTGCTCAACCGCGTCGGGTCCTCCGTGCAAGTTTTGATCGCCACACAACGGCCAAGCGACTGGGAAAAGGCGTGTTCAACCTGAAAAGTGGGCAAATAATTGCGAAAAATGGGGAAATCAAATTCAAAGCCCAAAACAAAAAGAGAATAGCCTTTTTCCTTATAATTTCGTTAATTTTTTGATTTTCCTCCCATTTTTCTCCTATTTTTGGTAATTTTTTCCCATTTTTCCGACCTTTCCGTCCATTCCGTCGCCCAATGGCACCAAAGTGTCGTATGTTTTGCCAGCAATTATTCGTGTTGTCGTTAAATTACGAAAATGTTTACCGCATTGGCATTTCTGTTGAACTTTTGTCGAACACGACGAATTGTGATGAGAGTCTGAGAAAGTTTATTTATTTTGCGTTTTTATTCGAAATCTAATTTCAAATTAAATTTATTAATTAATTACCTTCTCCAATTTTATTTGCGAGTGATGCCGAAGAAATGAAAGGGAAAATATTCAAAGAGAAAAAAGAAAAAAGACAAAGGAAAGGCCAAAGAAGGCTTTTCATTTCTAAACTCAAAATTAATACTCGATTAAAATTGAAATTGGAAAGTGTTCATCAAATGCCTATTTCTGTTCTGAGGATGAATGAAATGCCTTCGCTTTTTAGGTCACCGCCCCCCCCCCATTTTTGGTCGGTTCGATCATGCGCATTACAATAAATTTGCCCTCCCCCATTTTGGGCATTCATTTAATGCAAAAATGACAGATTATTTAAATAATATAAGTAAATTATCAAGACACAAAAGTTGAAATTAGTGATTGATTGTTCGTTGTTTGTGCTTTGGATCATTCGCCGAATTTGGAGATGATTTGGACGGGGGCAATCTGTTGATTAATGTAAACTAACAATTTTATGAAAAAACAATTTATTTTATTTGTTTATCGGTCGGTCCATTCAAATGAAACATTTGCTGATCAGTGATCGAAGTGTATTAATTACGTCAATCTCTGTTTGTTTTTTCTCCATGCTCCGTTCCGCAAAATGATTTTTTTAATTGTGTTGCAATTGCTTTTTTCGACATTAACCGTATTTCCTAAAATAGAGCCCCGGGGATTTTGTTTTTCAACCCCCCTCAAAAGGGAAGGGGAGAGAGTTTTAATTGGGGGGGGGGGGTGTTATGTCAGGAAATACGGTATATGGTAACTTGCATAAATATTATTCCAACAATTAATATTGAGGAACCTTATACAAATAAATAATCATATTTTTAAAATTAATTGCCGAAATCCTCTTAAATTAATTATCATTTATAAAAATTCATGAAAATCACGCCTCATTTAATCATTGGCATTTTCTTATTTTCAATGCCAAAAGTTTCGGCGGCCCTTCTCTCCGCGGCGCAAGGCTCTCCTCGTGGACCAATTGGAGCTCAAACTGCGCACTTTGCCTGTTGCAGTTGCGCAATTTGTACATTTTCTCCCAAATGATCTTCCGCTTCAAATGCTTTTTGTGCCTTTTCTCGCCGCTTTTCTCAATTTGTCCGATCACTCTCCGATCACTTTCTGTCACACTGATCTCATTTCTACTCTCTTCTGCTGCTGGCGTCGCCAATATGCCATTCGGACCAAAAAGCGCTTCGAAATTGTTAATTTGTTCATTTTTGTCGGAAAATTCAAATTTTATTTGTCCAACGACCTTTTCCGGCGTCGAAGTGGCCATGATTTGCTAGAAGTTTTTATATTTTTCCATTTGTCATAATTTCACATATGGGCTGCTTGAACAGTATTTCATTGACCCTACTAATTGCCCTGCTAATTGACCCTATTAAGTTTCCCAACCACTAATTATTCCCTTCCGTGCCCGCGTCCTCAACCTTAATGAGCTGTCCCAACATGTTGTATCGCTCCAAGTCGGGGCAAATGCGCACCTTTTCCCCCACTTTTACGCTCACACAAAAGTCCGCCCCCTCGACGAGAAAATGGACAAATTTTCCGGCATAAAGCGGTTCATCCAAAGACCAGAGGAAGGAGTTCAGTGCCAATTCGCCGCTGCTGTCCATGCCCATTCTGACGCGGTTGTAAATGAACAAAAGGGCGTTCAGCCGGCGCAATTCGACCACAAGTTTTTGCTTCAAAGCCGTCGAACTTTGGTCGTCCTTGCCCAGCAAATTGTTGTGCGTATCAACAACATTCTCCAATTCCAATCTATGAAATATTTCAACTTTTATTTTCATATTTTGGCAAAAATGCCAGTTTTAAGGGTTTGAATTTTGAATATTTCAACCCCCCCCCCCCCTCTTCCCACCTCATCCTCAAAATTGCCACTTCAATTCGCTTTTTGCGCCTTTCCGTCGCGTCCATGTCGAGGTAATCAATCAGTTCTTGTTCATTTTTTGCCAATTTTGACTTCAATTGTTCAATTCTTTCTTCAGCAATTTCCGAGAGGTGTTCGCCGTCAAAAAGGCGCGAAAAAAGGCGCAAAAGAGGACGAACGGAAGAGGAAGAGGAGGAGGAGGAAGATGAGGATGAGAAGGATGAAAAGGAAGAAGGGGATGAAGAAGAGGAAGGGGAGGAGAAGGAGGAAGAGGATGAGGAGGAAGGGGAGGAGAAGGAAGGGGAAGAAGAAGGGAAGGAAAAGGAAGAAGAGGATGAGGAGGAGAAAGGGGCGGTGAAGGAGGAGGAGGAGGGAACATATGATGAATAGGAAGAAGACGAGGAAAAATGGAGTAAAGAAGAGGATGAGGATGAAGAAGAAGACGAAGTAACCCTCACCAAAACTGAAGTGAAAAGAATAGAAATAATTTGTGAAAGAGTTGTGCCGATTTGAGAAGCTCTAATCATCAAAAAAATAAAATAATAAATTTAATAAAAATAAATTTAAAAATGATTAAGTTGATTATGTAATAATTCAATAAGTAAAATATGTAAATTGTAAAGAATGCTTTAATGGCATTAATTGCTGAAATATTATTGATTTTTAATTGATTTTTTGGCAATATTTCTTAAGATTCTAGCATTTTAAAAGAATTTTCATCTAGAAAAAAGAAAAGGTCGCGACACCTTTTTGTCGCTTCTCGCAATTTTCAACAAAAAAAAGGAATTTTTATTTTACTGGGCTTTTCTCTCAGCGGTGTCTTCTGGCACCACCACCGCCGGATTGATTCCCTCCCCTTTTTTGCCTCGTCGCCCCACCCACCGCCGTAGTCGACACAATTGATTCACCAGCTTTTTTACACTTATTTACGTGCTAATTAGCGATTTTGTTGTGCTGAATGTAGATGGGGACAAGGGAGTGCCCAAAAGGTGTAAATGCCAATGTCTTACTCTTCCAATGACCAACAACATCAGTCTTTATTGTGCTGTCCAATATTCCCAACCCGACTCGGTCTCGGGGACGGTAGCCCCGGGCAAGACTGAGAGAGAGAATAGACTGATGAACACTTTAAAGAGTCTCGATTAGTGAAAGGAAGGACCGCCCCGGGGATGACATTGATGGGCGAACAATTAATTATCAGAGGATGAGAGACAGATAAAGAGAAATAAGAAATTAACTATTTATCAGTGCTAAAAAATCAGACTTTTTTTTTGAATTAGCCATGGCACAGAAAATGATTCAACAAACAAAAAACATTTCAAGAAATTGTGATGAGTTTACTCATTGTCAGAAGCAAACAACTTAATTTCCTGCTTTCATTTTTCTAACCCTTTGACAACTCTCACTAAATTAAAAAAAAGTCATTTTGAAAATAGCAAAAATTATTGCAATATTTGAAAATACGTTGAAAGGAAATGAAAATTCAATAGCAGAAGAAAAGCCACGCAAATCAAGCAAATAAAAAGCGAGTATTAAATAAAATATGTTTAATTTTTTAATGAATTTTTATTAATAATGCAATATTTTATTAAAGAAATTATTCTTATTTTATAATTTTCAATTTTTGAGGTTTTTACACACATTTCAAGTGGTCTTAAGCCAGTCCAAATTATTTGTTATTTGCCGTCTTGTGACCTCCTCCAACACATTACAATTATTATTATGATATTCAAAATTCTAATTATTTTATGTTTAAAATTTGTCGCTCCAATCGAAGCATTTCCCGCCGGAGAAGAATTTGTCCAAAGTTTGAGCCAATTAAAATATTTTATTTATTTTTTTTCAATTTTTTTGGTTTTTATATTAATATTAATATTTCCCCGTTTTCCTTCAGTTATTTCGGCGCTTCGCTTTGTTTACAGCGAATTTCGCCTCTTTCTCCGCCCGTTTGGCCGTTTTGACGACGTTTATTTGAAATATTTTTCACCTCTCTCTCAAGAGTTGGATCAAATAACGGATTTGGCACTGAAAATCAAAATTCACTCGCACATTTCGCTGCTCGAATGGAAAATTTGGCAAAACAAAGACAAAATGCCAAAAAAGAAATTCAATTTCTTCGAGTTCGAAATTAAAAAGTCCGCAATTTTTACTTCCCTAATATAAGGCTTATTTGTTAGTTTTAATTTAATAACGAAAATTGTCAAAGTAATCATTATATTTATTAATTATTGACCATTTTGCGACAATTCGGAATTTCGGATTCGATTTTGTTCGGCTAATCCCTTTCCGTCCGCTCTCAGATTTTCCATTGATAACGAACGATGTTTTTTAGGTTATTCGTCAGTTCGTTTTTTGAATTTGGAAAAAACAATTTCACTCTCCGACGCTATTATAATTTTGTCTTCTGTCGGCTGTTGCAAATAAAATTCGATTTGTTTAAAACTTTAAATGAAATAATATTTTTTGGCGAAACGAACAACCGACCAAACTGTACTTGTGAACATCAGATTTTGACGACACTCGAAAAAAGTCGAGACCAAATTTCGGAATGGATGCTCAGCGATTTTATGCACTTTTTGCCAAAACGTCCAAATCTGATGGCATTTTTCAAGTGAATAACACTGGTCATTAAAAAATGCTTGATAATCCTCTCTTTTAAAACGGCCTTATTATCCTAATGAAATTGTAAAAATTTTACAAAAATTATTTTAATCCAAATTCATTCAATAAATCACCAGCAGAAATACTTAAACTTCCCAAAGTGAAATAGAAAACAAAAATATTGTAAATTAATTCCAATTTTTTAACAGTAACTTCAAAAATAAAAAAATCTTTGACACCGCAAAACCCACAAAATGTGTTTAAAATACTCAGACCCATTAGCTCTGCTGACTCTATTAATCATTTATATTAAGAAATGTTGCGCAAAACAACAATCCAAGTCAAATGAACGAAATTCGGCAAAAATTTGAGAATTTAATTGGCGTTTCGGGATTTCAATTAATTTACAAAACATTTTTGGAAAAAATGCAATGGCAAAGTGAGTTTAAAAATACTTCTAATTTTTATTAATTTCAGAAAAACATTGAAAATTTAATCTTTAATAGAAATTGAAATAAATAATTTGAAAAATTTCTTCAGTTCGCGACCCCAAAATTCCTTATCAAATTTTATACAATGAATTTTTGTTTGGCGCCGATACAAAATTAAGAAAATGGAGGGCAAAAATTATTCTTGAAAAGTTTCTTTACGACGAATCGGCACAAAAATTGTTCGAAGACGAAAAAGCAAAAGCAATTAGAAAAGGCAAAAGGATAATTAATTTTTAAATTCATTTTAAGTTAAATAAATAAATGCTAATTTATTTAGAGAAAAATTTAAATTGTTTTTCATGAGAGAATTAATTTTATTGGCGAAATGAAACAAATTTGGACAATTTATTCGGAGAATTTTTGGTTTAACGAAAAAACAATTCGGGCAAAAATTGAGCATTTGGTGAAGAGAAATAAAGGCAAAAATTTGGAAATGGTAAAAGAAACTCTTTTGGCACATCGCAAAGAAATGAGTGAAATTGAACAGAACGAAAAGGCAAAAACATTTTAAATTGGCTTATAAATAAAAACAAATTGACAATTAAGGACATTGCCATGCTTTGGGAAAATGGGCCCGGAGACACGGCACTTTTCAGGGCACTTTTCATTTGCATCGGCGAATCATTCACGGAATGTGCCGAAAAAGGTGGACAAAAGTCTGCCGAACATTTGGAAGAGTTTTCGGCCACAGAGCAATTAAAAGCGATTAATTGTGTGGCCAAAATAGTGAAAAGGAAGGCGCGGAAGGACGAAATTGTGGCCAAATTGCATTTAGAAAAAATGGAGGAAATAATTGGCAGCGAATGGGGCGACGAATTCAAAGAGAAACTGAAGAAAAATAGTGGGCAATCAAAAACAAAAATTAATTAATTAATGGAAATGATTAAGTTACATTTTTTAGCTAAGGAATTGGCAAAACTTTTGGATGGAAATGGCATTAACAAAATGAAAGAATTACTGACAGAGGCACATTAATTATTATTATTATTATATGAGACCATGACAAATATTAATTGAAATAATGCATTTTTATTTGTTTAATTTTATTATTTCGGTTATTTTAAGAGTGAATATTTCTCAGCAAATGAATCGGTCGCTTTGTCTTCTCCCAATAATTCATCCCCAGCAGAAAGTGACGAAGCTTACGAAGATGCAAATTCTGAGGAAAAATTTGGAGAAGAAAACATAGAAAAAAGCGATGGAAATTCAGAAGAAAATAATTGGCAAAATGCCATCGCCAAAAACAAAATGCCAAAAGAAGAAAAAAGCAAAGCAAAAAGTTATTATGGGAGAAAAGAGAAGAAAAAGGCAATTAATGAGAAGAAACAAACGGCGGAGGAAAAAGAAGGAAATAACCAACAGCAGAAAAAGACACCGTCAAAATATTACAAGAAATTGGCCAAAAACAAAGAACAGAAAAAGAAAAATTGAAAGGAAAAATGGAAATTAAATAAATTAAATGCGATTTATTCGATTTGAAATAATTTAAATTATTTTTATTTTCAAATGAAAAAGAATGATATTTTCAGAAACATTTGTATGTGTGCTTTTCTTTCCAGATAAATAAATTTTGTTTTATTAAAAATCAAATATAAATTTTTTCATTCTTCCCATAGACCAACCCATAAAGTAATAAACATCTCTCTAATCATTAGAGACCGACTAAAAAGGAACCAAAAATCGCGAAAAAGGTACTATAAAAATCACGAAAAAATTGAAAAAAAGCATGAAAAAAGGCATTTAAAATTTTTTTATTAAAGATTTTTAGGGAGCAAAAACATGTAAAGGTTAGCCAAAAAATTAATTTTGGTCATTAAATGATTATTAAATATTTTATATTGTTTTTCGAAGAAGGAAAATTTTTAAACCTAAAATTTTTTTATCAAGAAAAAAATGAAATTTTGGCGATCAATTTTTAGGAAAATTTTCAATTCTTAGGGGTGTATTTTTGAAAAATTTTCAGTTGATTTCTTAGGAGTGTATTTTTGAAAAAAAAATTTTCATTTCTTAGGGGTGTATTTTCCCGATTTTATTGCATTATTTTATGGAATTTTTCGGAAAAAACGCCAAAAAAGCACCAAAAGGGAAAAATGCCAAAAAAGGCATTTAAGGCACGAAAATCCCGAAAAAGGCAAAAAAACGCATAATAAAAGTCAACGTAGAAGCCTCAAACCAAGTGGAAAATGCGTTATTTATGCTTAATATATCGAAACAAGTGCGCAGAAAAAAAGGCATATGCCTCAAAAATCGGTCTCTACTAATCATTTATTTATTAAATTTTTTTATATTTGAAATTGACAAACATTTGTCGTCGAAACGATTCATTTCGCTGCCAAAATTATTCGATTAGAGGTTGGTTTTAAAATAATTGTGACTCGAGAAATTTTAAATTTGCGGATCCCGCTGTGGGATTGGAACTCAAAATTTTTGCGGATTGGACAGCAGGGTTGTTGCGAATCAAAAAATAAAAACGAAATACGAAATACAAACACGAAATACGAAATACGAAACGCCTTAAAAAATGAAAACACGAAAACACGAAATACGAAACGGTCAACATCCCTGGTCTGTACCCCCTAAAATCCCGCGCGGGATTAGGATCCAAGTTTTTTGAAGACTGTGATCAATTAAAATCCCGCGCGGGATTAGGATCCAAATTTTTTGAAGACTGGGATCAATTAAAATCCCGCGCGGGATTAGGATCCAAATTTTTTGAAGATTGGGATCAATTAAAATCCCGCGCGGGATTAGGATCCAAATTTTTTGAAGATTGGGATCAATTAAAATCCCGCGCGGGATTAGGATCCAAATTTTTTGAAGACTGGGATCAATTAAAATCCCGCGCGGGATTGGGATCCAAATTTTTTGAAGACTGGGATCAATTAAAATCCCGCGCGGGATTGGGACCATAATTTTTGCGGGTTTGACCCCTTAAAATTCTGGGAACTTTATAATATAATATTAATAATAATTAAAATAAACATAATTTTCCATTTTTTCATTTCATATTCAAAAAATCGTTGCGAGGCAATGCACTTTTTGGCAGATTTTCACATATTTTTACGTTTTTCAGAGTCAGCAGGGAAAGTGCATCATTCTCAGCCCTTTCTTTGATTTGCGCATGGATAAATAATATTTGCCAACCGATAAGAAATATAAAGTTTTTTTTTTTTGCCTTAAAATGAAAAATGCACTCAAATTTCATTCATAAAAATTGCCAATTTTTGATTGAAAGCTTAAAGAAACCATTTTGCTGCTTGAAATTTTTCCAGCGAAAATGTTTCCTCAAACTTTTCCAATTTCCTTAATTTTGGCTTTTTGCGTTGTTTTGATTGGCGAGACGAAAGGAGGAGGAAATGGTAAAAAAACAATTTTAAAATTTATAAAATTCATTAATTTATTAAAAAAAAAGATTTTTACTTACAGACGGAATTTCGGGTAAAGTGGAAGAAGACGGGAAAGGAATCTTGGATATATTCAAAGAAAGGTAAGTAAAAAACTTTGAATTAAATTAATTTGCTTTTTTAGGGTCGGATTGAATGAGAAGAAATTGGCGCCGGGCGAAGTCAGAAATTGGATGAACAGCTTTTTGTATGCAAAGATTCGTTATGGCCAAATTCAAGCAGCGGAAAATGGCGAACAAAAAAGAGAGAAAAGAAAAAGCGATTAAATAAAATATTTAATTTATCATATTTAATAATTTTAAAATTTAGCTCAAGTATTTAACATCATTTTCGATAGTGTGTATAATTTGGCGGGTCGTCCAATGAATTTTTTGCTGTTTAAATGCCCAGAAAAAGACGCAGAGAAGGAGAAAACGGCATGTAAAAGACACAAAATGGAAATTTATAAGTAATAAAATTTAATTGGTTGAATCATTAAAATTAATTTTATTTAGCCAATCGGCGCGAGTTGAAACAAAAAGCCAAGGCAAAGTGACAACAATTGACAGAGTTGAATTGGACATAAAAATAGTGGAGGACAGAATGGAGGTGGAAAAGCGGAAATATGCGTAATTAAAGGGCATAAAACTAAGAAAGCCATTTTAGTACGATGGAATTGTTGCCGAAAATGCCAAACTGATGCTTCTCGACGGCACCAATTTCAAACTGTTCAACCCAATGCTCGATTCCGGCGCACCCGGCGGACCAAAAATGGACGGAGTGTTCTCATTGGCATTAGGAGATAAAGTAATTACTAATTAGGAGGAAGCGTCAATTTGAAGAATTCATTTTCCAAGGAATCGCCCAGTGGCATTGAACAATTGTTGGAGAAGAAAGCTGAAAAAATTGCAACGGTTTACATGCAGCCATTTGGGTAATTAGTTAATAATAAGCTTAGAAATCGGCTGGGCAAATTAGCTGCTCTTTAGAGACCTCGACTTCTACAGCGAAACGACAGCAAAGATTAACATTGGCGAGGTGAACCGATCAAATTGCGATTTTGGTGAACAGCCCGAATGGCTGAACATTGTCAATGACGGACCGAGAAAATGGTAAATGATCCGACAGATCATTAAATAGAAAATATTTTAAAATAAATGTTTTAATTAATTAATTTCTAATTTTTTGACGTAAAGTCCGCTCATAATTATTAAATTCGATAAAAACTAATTTAATAATTAATCAAATCAGGAAAATTGGGATGCATGTGAATGTGAAGGATGAAAAAGACAACGTTGTGGAAATGCCGAAACAGCAAGTGCTCATCTCAACAATGGACTCGTTCATTTTTGCGCCAAAGTCTGTCACTGAACCTTTGATGAAAGTTTTAAAGTTGGTGGCGGACAACCGAGTCTTCGCGTTGGGACGAAGTCTTGGCAAATCGGGGCTGGTAATGAGCGGAAGGGGGGGGGGGCGGCAAATTTACTGGCATTGGCAATATTCACAGGACCCAAAAGATGTATTGGTCGAGTGCCCAGAGCAGGAAATGATGGACAAACTGCCGACTTTTGAGTTCAAATTCGGCACCCAAACATTCACTTTAACGCCAAAAGAATACATTTTGAAGGTCTATCATTAAGCATTTATTGGTTAATTAATCATTTAATTTTCTCCCATAAAATCAGCTCAAAATGCCACTAAACCCATTTAATGACACGCACAAAATTGGCGTTTTCAATTGGTGCCATCCTATGATCAGAGAAAAGCCGAAGGACGGAATGTATGCCAAATTTGTGATGCCGGAGAACAACACGGACCAGTGGGTGTTTGGCCAACTGTTCTTCAACAAGGCTTGTGTTGCCTTTAAATACGGAGATACACCGCAATTGGCATTGGCACCTCCAAAAGCCAATGCCAATCCATCGCACTGATCGGTGGGAGGAAAAGCAAAGGCACAGAGAGAGAGAAGGAAAAGAAAAGGAAAAAGAAAACATTCGCTGGAAAAAAGAATTTTTCCGTTCCTTTTTTGTTGACTGTAGTGATTAGTATACTGTAGTATGTAGAACATTTCATTTTTCATTTCGGCTCACTTTGGGGTTTTCTACAGAAATATTATTGAGGGAGGGGCGGGGGGGGGGGAGCGGTTGCTTTGGCCTTGTGGCGGTGTTTAGGCAATTTTGTCCGCTGATGGCCAATTAAGCATTGAATAGTGCCTATTTACGCACCGTAATGGGTCAGTTAAGCAGATAACAATCAACTAAATATGAAAAGAGCGGAAAAATGCGGTAAAAATAAAATTAAACATAAAACAACAGATTCATTTAATTAATTAATAAAAAGCGATTAAACAACTCACAAATTTACAACAGAAAAAATGCAAAAAAAAAAAAAAAACTGTTCATTTTTAAAAGAAACAGAGAATATTATTATCATTTTTCATGGTTTATTTTTGCTACTGTTAAAGCAATTTGTGCCTTATTCAAAAATATAAATTAAAAAAATAATTAAATCCTTTTCAATTTCTCCCCAATGCTTCTTTCATTCTCCGCACTTCGCTTTCGTTTGTTCTTCGCTTTCCTCCGTTTGGTTCAAACCCCAATTTTGCGATTGTTTGGCCACTCTTTTCGGCATTTGTCTCCTCCACCGATGAACATGACGAATGCACTTCCCAAATGCCAAACGGAATGCGTCCGAACAATTGGCCAACGTTTTCGGCACGGATTCCCGCGCCGACCATCACTTTGATGCCTTTTCCGTTGGCAATTTCCACTGTTTTGGCAATGTCTTCCAGTCCGTCGGGAATTGCCTTTGCGGCACGGCCTATAATTTGAAAGGAGTGCCGATTATTTTATTTTTTTTATTTACTAATGATTTTTCCAATGGAATGCCATCTCACAAATGGGTAAAAACTAAACAAAATCTGCTTTTCATTCTCTTAATTAATTTTCCGATTTTTATCAATGCTTTTTAAGTTTTTCTTTTTCTTGAATGAATTTTGTGTAGAAATCTTACGCATCAGGAGGACCGGTCAGCTGAGAATGACATGACTCAATTAGGTAAATAATGAAAAACCTATTTTAAATCTTTTAGAATATTTTTATGTTTTTGTTTTAATACGAAAAAAACAGATTTTATCTGTTTTTTAATTTGTTTTTTTTTAAATAATTGCCCTTACAAATTAGCTGAACGATCCAGAAGGCGAAATTTAATTGTTTGGTGATTTTTTTCATTATAATTAATTAGTCATTGGGTTCTCTTATGTATATTGTAGGTAAACATTCATTCTTTTTTAAATTAAAATAATTAAATAATTCTTTCTTTTTTTTAAAACATACAATTAGCTTAAAAATCCACAATTTGCTAAAATTCTCGAAATTTTTCCGGTTGTGCCTGTCACCACGCCGGAGGACCCAAATCCATTAAAATTTTTAAATTTGGTCTAAAATACATAAAAATATCAATTAAATTCTCCTCAGCGGCGCCTTTCGCCACCGCTGGCCAATCCTTGGAAAAATGATATGGCAGAAAAGTCATTTTGAGTTTTTAGCAAAGCACATTAAAAATTAAAAGTAAATAAGAAAAGTTTCTCAATTTTTATGCATCAAAACAATTTAGGAAATTTGAAATAATAACAGTTCCGGACCCAATCATTTTTTTTCAAAAAAGAAGTCCAAAAATTATGAGTAATTTTTCAGCCAAAAAAATCTCTTAAAAAATTATAGCCAAAAAAGTTAACAAAAATTTAGGAACCAATTTCCTTTGTGTATTAAATCGTATCCCAAAAATTCTTAAAATTGAACAGAAATTTCCTCTGCTTAAATCATAAATTTACTTTCCTAATTCTCATTTTTCTCAATGTGGTCGAGCGACTAACAATAAAAAGGCACGAGAATTAATGTTTCTTATAATTAATTGGTCTTATGATTTTTAAATGAGAAAACATTTTCTGTTTTCGTTTTGGGGCCTTTTCAATTAATTTTAAGAGAAATCCATTTAAAATTTGTAGAAATTTATTTTAATAAATTTGTTTAAAAATTCAAGAGTTTTCTTAAATACTGACCCGATGTCAAAATTCGCTCAATTCCAAGCTCAGCAGCCAATGCAATCGCTTCGCCAATGTGCGGCACCAAATCGAACGACCGATGCAAAGTCGTGCCAAGGCCAAATTCCTTTGGTAGGGATTTTAATTTACATTTGTAAGTATCAAATAATAATTTTATTTGAAAATGATAAAAAAACACAATTTTTATTTGTTGTGAATTAAAATTGGCATTTCTAAAATCTAAAATAATTTTGGACATTAAACCTTTGCCATTTTTGCCATAATTTCCAATCTGTGCCTATCCAATGTCCCATCGCAATGATTGGCACCAAAAACAATGCCTGCCAATCGCGCTTTGGCAACACATTCAATGTCCTTTCGCATGGACTCAAATTCCCTATCGGAATATGAGAAATCGCCCGCGCGGGGTCTGACCATGGCGAACACCGGCACAGAACCGTTGAGAGAGCGAGCCAATTCAATTAGGCCTTTAATTAGTCAATTAGAGGGGAAAATTACACATTTTCACTTAATGAAATTAATTTGGATTTAATTAATTTTTGTACCCGGCGTCGGTGTCAATCCGCCAACCTCAAGCGCAGAACAAAGTTCGACTCGGTCGGCACCACCCCGAATCGCTGCCAAAAGTCCGTCCGCGTCATCGACACAAACCTCCAACAAAATTTCGGTCATTTTCATAAGAAAAAATAAGTGGTGAAAAAAATCGTCTGTTTATTCGCTTTTGTTGGAACAGAATGACAATAATTAAATTCAATAAAAATTTAAAGAACTTTTACCGAAAATATTAATTAGCAAATTAATTAAGTAAAATAATTAATTTGGTAGGTACTCTGTTTGTTAAAAAATAAATTCAATAATATTACTTTCATTTAATTAGGAGGAGTTTAGGTTTTAATGTTTCTTTTAATAATTCCCCGCGATTCCAATCGGAATATTTCCAAAATGGGCATTGCCTTAGGCAAAACCGGCATTTTCCCATTTTAAACCGGTTTCATTAATGGTAGAAAATTGGACAAATTGTCGAGACCGACAAATGGCTGATCAGTCGAGAGAACAGAGAAAGGAGGGACTTTTTCTGGTGCTCTCTCTCTCTCTATGCCTGCACCTTTTCTTCTGCTGACTGTGTGTTTTTTGGTGTGCCTTTGGCGGTGAAATTTTTGCAAAAAAAAAAAGCGACCGTCGATCAATCGGCGGAAATAAACGGCGGCCGACCGATCGTCGCCGGTGGGCGTAACTGCGCCAGCAAAACGCCGGGGGGGGGGGGACGGCGAATGCGGACGGACGCCGTTTTGTGTTGTGCGCAGTTTGGGTTGCTATCCTTAGCCCGATCACCGCCACCGATTGGAAGTGAGCAGTAAAGAGCGACCGCCGATCAATCGATCGACGACCGATCGGAAGGGGCGGGGGGGGGGGGGCTTAATCATAATTATCATTAGTGGATTAATGACGACATTCTTTCTCCTCTCTGTTAAACATATAATACATGCATAATTGAATACAATCACACACATTTGATCAGTGGTTTCCTAAATTAAAATTTAATTATTGCAAAAATAATTTTTAATTTCAATTAATTCAATTTTTGTAGCAAATATTCGACTTTTTTGGGTTTTTAATTAAAATTTGAAACAATAAATTGCCAAAAATAATTATATGTCTGCTGTTTAATAGTTTATATTTGTCATTGTTTTAAACCCAAAACAATTTTGTCCGTTCTCACGACAAAAACCAATAAAAATTAAAATAATGACACTCATTAGTGAATTGGGCACTTCATAAACGTTTGTTACTTAATATTTGTCTCCGTTTTCATCGTCAACACATTCTTTTTCCTTCTTCCGTCATCGCATTTTATGTCGCCATATGACTGCGAATTGCGCAGCAACAAAAAAAAACTTTAAAATTAATTTGAAATATTTTAACGGTAATTAAAAATGAGCGGTAAAAAGGGCGCCGATTGGTACGACGAATCGGACCGTGACAAAATGAACATGTTGGACGCATGTGCCAGTGGAATGGTGGCAGAGGTGGAGCGGTACCTTAATGGGGGCGTGGACATGGAGGAGGAGGACGACGACGGAGTGACGGGTGGGCGGGGGGGGGGGGAGGACGGGGAATGGCACAACACACTCGGCACACCTGCTGGGGGCGAATTTCATTTAAAAAAAATCAAAAATGAATTTAGCCCTTCAAATTGCTGCCGCAAAAGGACATCGGAGCCTGGTCAGTGGCTTTATTACATATTAGTGTCCTATAATTAGCAACAATTAATATTTTCAATAGGTTGAGTTACTGCTGCGGAAGGGTGCCCAAGTCGATCGAGCAAATTATGCCGGAATGGTTGGCAATGCCATTCATAGATTTAACTAATAACAACAGTTTATTTGATGTTCATGCTTTGCTTTTCCTTATAGTCTCCTTTTCTCCACGCATGTCGTGAAGGCCATCAGGACGTGATCACTGTGCTGGCCAACCATGGGGCGAACACAAATATGACCACGTATTCATTCGGAAATTTGTTTTAATGATCATGGGATGTTGCATTCAAAATTTGTTAATTATTATTTTTTATTTCAAATTTCTGTCACTTTATCTCCCAGTGGTCTCGGCGTGTCAGCGATGGCATTGGCATGCGCCGGTCGGCACATTGGCGCAGTACGGACTCTCCGCGGACTGAACTCGCCGGTAAATTCGGTGCCTTCAAATCGGGTGGCTCATCAAGTGGCGCCAAGCCCATATATGGTCGCTTTTTTCCAAATGGACATTGAAATTTGCGGCTTTTTGAAGAAAAAGTACTGTGGTTATCAATTTTTTTAAATAATTAACTGAATTTATTGAATAAAAGCGACGCGAATGTTTGGCACCAAATCCGCTGGATGGATGGAATGGACGTGCACAAAATGGGCGAAACGCTCAAATTCCCGCCAATTTTGATGAGCCTAAACTACGCGGAGAACAGCTTAAAGGCGCCAAAGAGTGCAAGTAAAAAAAAAATTGGGTTCAAAATGCTGAAAAAGTTTTGCCAAATGGCAGAAGACTTTCGAGCGGTGATCCAAGCGGGCGACGAGGCCGAACTGTGCCAATGGGTGCGCGAGGGGCGAGTGCCAAGCGCAATTGGGGACGGAGTCACTCCGCTGATGTACGCCGCAGTCCATGGCCAACAGCGCATCGTAGGGAAATCGGAAAACTGATTCATAATTAGCAGCAATTAATGAATGATTAATTGGTTCCAATTTCAATGAATCATCGATTATAATTTGCTTAGGCCGAACATTTGTTGAGAAATGTTGCGAATTCGGCGATTGATGCCCAAGAAAATGTTCTCGGACTGAGTGCGCTAATGTTTGCCATTGTCGCCGGGGACAATTCGATGGTGCAACTGATGCTGCGCCATGGGGCCAACCCGCGCCTTTCCTCCACCACAAAAGAGCCTTTCACGGCGATTGAACTGTCCCATTTTGCAGGTAATTAAATAAATCAAATAAATAAATAAACGCATTTCACATTAAAATTCAAAAAAAGAAATTGTTTAGGTCTCAGCCATGACACGCTTGTCAAGCTGTACAAACAATTTTTGATGAGTGGAAAAGGCATGGACAATCTGAAGAAGGAATTGGCTAACAAAAAAGAGACGGGCGAAATTGGCGGCGGAAAAGCGCCATTGGGCGAGCGGAAAAGCTCAGCGGGCATTGCTCTGGCAAAATTAGGCCTAAACGATGGCGGAAACGGAGGCGGCGGAATGCCATCGCCCGCGTCCGTCGCCGGGGGCGGCGTAAGTTTTACAAAATGGCAAATTTTAAAAAGGAATGAAGCGCAAATGGTCCAATTGATTTCTCAGAGTCATAAGCGACTTCGTCGAGTGATCGAAAGCATCGGCAGAAATATCATCGGACTTACCGGCGACCTAGGCGGACAAATCGGTGCCGGCGCGTGCGGCGCAAGTGACGCGTTCCCTATGGCGCATCTGTCGCCCAGCGGACGCGCGCGTTTCGACGCGCTTGTGGACACGGCACATTTGAACGGGGCGGACGCACCGCGATTTGTGCTGGCGGAACAGATTCTACGCGGCGACGCACGTGCGCCCGCAACGACACTCGCGCGGGCGAAGACAATGCAATTGGACGCACGCATTTTGTTGGCCCGACAGACGGCGATTGTAAGTAGAGATGAGAAACATAAACACAAGAATATTAGAGATTGGAGGGGAGGGAGGACGCTGGACGAGTCTTACAGGCTTCTTCTGGTTTTAAATTTGTTCTGTATAGAGTTGGATGGTCCGCGGCGACACTTTGAGGCCAATGATATTCGGAGACAATGTGCCACACTCGAAAAGTGCCGAAGAGTCAGCCGAAGTTAATGGCCTTTACATGGCAGCCCAATGGAACGCAGAAAAACTGTTTAAAAATGTATAAATAAAAGTATAATTCGAATTATCAACAAGAAATTAAGGCCCCAATGAAAAGGCACCGCCGCAAAACGGACCCATCCCATGGGAATGGGGCGGAGGCAATTCCGAACGTGCGAATGCCCTTAACACCGCAATTAATTGTCAGAACGGCTAACAGTCGCGGGCACGAACAACTGCAAAAATGTTGAATTAAAATTCAAAAATATTTCATAATTTATTTAATTATTTTTTCAAATGCCTTTTTCAGCGCCTTCGTCGGTGTCGCGCCATAAAATTTTGCCGAGCCATGGCGAGCGGACGACTGTCCGGAAGGCGCCCCACCGATTGGGCAGTCATCAGCGGGTGGCGAGCAGCGGAAGCGGTGGCGCGGCACCGACGCCCTACGGCAGCAACAGTTGCGGCAGCGGTGGCACGACGAGCACGCCGAGTCAAAGCCAACCTGAGTCGCCGCAGGCGACGATCGACGGCACAGCGAATTGGGGGGAGCCAACGAACAAACCGAGGACGAACAGGTCAAATCAGACGAACAATGAAAGAAGCCATGGCAAAAGAGCGGACGAAACCAATCAAAACACAGAAGAAGTGGTGAAACATGGGTTTTAAAAATGATTCATTCGGGGGCATCATCATATACTGTTGGGAATTTCCAAGCATTGGCATTTTTTCCGCCTTTTCCATTCCCGTTACAGTACTCCAACCATTTCCTTCATCATCTTTTACAGTACTCCGTCGCGACCGTCTCTTTTCCGTGTCCAATTCCATCAGCAGCTCAATTTGCTGCCGCTGCCCCACCACCAGCAAGACGCACTCGCAGGAACATCTGTCGCTGAACAACTTCAACTTCATAAACAATCGCCACAGAAACTGTACAATAAGAAGCATTCTCTACCCGCGCTGCACCCATCGAACAGTTTGACAATGGCACAGCACCAACAGAAGCAGCAAACAATGCCGAATCCGTTGACAAAGGGTAAAAGGGGGAAGACAGGCATTGGAAGACACAAAGTGATCAATGTTAAAAGTGATCAATCATTTAAAACCATAATTATTAAATGGAAAGGGATTAAAAAAGTGAAATTGAGCTAAAATTAAAAATAAATTTCTCAGATTTTTTGATTAAGCTAATTGCCTCATTACTTTTCGCCTTCAGAGTTTGTGCAGCGCAAAGTGCACCAATGGGACTTGGAGGAGGAATTTGAGGAATGTTTTGTGGCCGAAGAGGTGGACGAACTCACTTTCGCAAGTCTTCGCGAATCGGAGGTGCACCAAAACAGCTTTTAATATTAATCTGTTAATTAATTATGTAATGTTTGCAATTCAAAAGCACAGATTAGGGAAGTGTTGGCCCGGCACGGCCGTGCCAATGATTTGGCTGTCCACCAACGCTTTTTGGAATTAGTCGCGGACATAAAACGCAGCACGGGATGCTCCGAATTGTTGTGATTTGCTAAATTTATTGTTTTGCAATTTTCCATTGAAAATGCCTTTCTTTTTGACAATTTACAGAAAAAAAAGAAAAATATTTTATGAAATATGTAAACAAAGTCTTACAAAAAGCCATGCCATTTCACTGTTTATTGACAGTAAAAAATGATAAAAAGCAACAATGGGTTCATCGAAATCCTTAAGTTTTCTTATACAAAAAAGTCATGCCAATGTTATTTAAGCCGTTTTTCTTAGAAGAAAAAGGCACAAAATCCGACAAATTTCTCGACACAAAACCGACATTTTTGAGCAGAATTTGCTCTGTCCTTTGGGCGGTTTTGTTAAGATTCATTTGATGTTTCCATTAAATTAAATTATTTTATTTTTTGTATTTGTTTGTCAAAGTAAATTAATTTCATTGCTTTTGCCGTCACCCAATAAAAACAAATGCCAAAAATAGTCTCTTTTTCTTCTCTTTTTTCTTCTTCGCTTTATCATTGTTTGTTATGCCAATCATCAAATTATCCTTTTGGCTTTTGCTTTTGTTTAATAATTTCCATTGCTTTTCCCCTATTTTTTCTGATTTCTACCATTTCTTCCTTTTCCTTCCCAATGCCTTCTCCTTCTTCCCCCTCTCCGTTGTTCTCCGTTTTATCCGTTTTGGCCAATTCCAATTTGTTTCCCTTTTTCTTCGCTCTTTCCATTGGCATTCCGTCCGCTTTGCTGTACTGCTTGGAGTTGGTGGTGATCATCACCAATTTTTCCAAATTCAATTCCGCTTTTTTCGTTCTCGTCGCTTTTCGCGCCATTTCGGTAACATTAAAAATTCAATCAAAATTTATTTAAATAAATTTAATTTTATTTTAGAGTTTGGCCAATTTTGTTTTTTCATTTTTTGGTAAACGTTTCGGAAACCTTGGCCTTTTTCTGCCGCTTTTTCTCAAATTGCATCGCTTTGCGTTGGCTTCGTTTTTGTTCTTCGGAAATTACACATTTTTTATGGAAAATTCGTTGACAATTTTTTTGTCATTAAATCGTTTCACGGCTATTTTATTCCCAACAAAATACGAAAAGGTAAATTAATTAATTCATTCATTCTTTTAATTAATACACTTTCAGTTATGGCGCCGTGGGTTGGTCTTTGTTTTGGGCGCCACCCTTCTCCTGCCTTTGCCCTTATCATTCGCAATTTTCAACTTGGACATGTACATTCATGTGCAAGATGACAATGTCACGTTCACTTTGGACAACCATAAGATGGATAATGTCTGGCTAATTAGTCCAATTAAATCATCCGTAATCCGGCATTACTAATTGGCATTCATTCAGGAAATAAATTTGACCGAAATTACCTCCTGGTGTTCCTTTGCTTTTGGCATCATTTGTCTTCTGTTGAATTTAGCCTCAATTTTTGCCTATAAATTGAGGAAAAACGGTCATCAAAATTCAAACATTGAGCACAAATTGACCATTTATACAATGATAACCTTCTTTGGCCATTTTATTGGCACAATTTTTTGGGTAGGGTTTTTAAGACTTTATTTGCCATTTTATTGCGCCATTAAATTGCAGATAATTGTCGCTTTTACCTCAACAAATTTTGTTGATGAACAAAACAATCGCTTTTCCCATGTCCAGTCGTGGTTTGGCCTCACTTTGGAGGAGAATGACATCATTTTCCTCGCAAATTTCAATCAGTTTCCCTGGGTTAATGATTTGTCCACTTTGGCCATCCCGGCCTGGTAAAAAAAGAAAAATTTGTTTTTATTTTTTATTTGTTTCTTTCCAATTTAGGCTTTTGCTGTGGGCATCGACTAAAATGAAAGAAATAATTGCCAAAAAATTCAAATGGACGCGTAAAACCGAACACAAGGCGAATGTGGCATTCGTTGTGCCATTTTCCAATAAAGTTCATCCCCGTCCCAATTTGTTGGCCAATCACCCAAAATAAATTCGCTTAATACGAATTGCACTTCGGCATTCTCTGTTTGGCACTCCCTTTGATATTCCTCCGCTTTTTGCTCACTTTTATTATCTTTTATCATCTCCTCTCATCATAATTCATCATTAACGAATGTCCCCCTTTTTCCCCCAATTTTTTCCATTTTCGTCGCCATTTGCTTCTCCCAATTCATTTGTATTTTCTTCGTTAGCATTCATTCCGTTACGTTTTGTATCATTGGGGAAGGGCACTCACTTTAAAGGAAATATGCCCGGTTACCCGGGAGACAATTGAAAATTTGAGAGGGCGGAAATCAAAGGGGAGAAGGAAAGTAAAGGGTTAACGACTCAAACGAAAGGAAGAACAAATGAATTAATTTAAGCAATGAGTGAGGGAAGGAAAAGCCGAACTTTTCAGTGCCATTCGTTTGGCCCATCGGCAAACATTGGGCCAAACCTTTCAGTAACCGGCACAGAGGCAGTTATTTTCCTGCTAAATTATAGAAAAATAGAGTTTCACTTTTATTCAGCTGGCTCAATTAAGTCCCCCATTTATTGAATTGAAATTTCGTGCTTTTCAAAAAATCCAAAAACAAAAGCAATTTCCGAATATTTATGGGTTTCTTCGCATCTTTTGCAAATTACACACTAATTAACTGCTGATTGCAGCTTGGCTTCTGCTCTTAAGTTGCCCTTTGCCAACCTTTCTTAAAAGTGTGCAATGCCGCCTTTGTCAGTTTTGTTTCATCTGCTGCTTTTGCTTACTCTTCCCACTTCGTATTTTACTATTTTTTCTGATGGCTTTTCCTCCATTTTTGGCCTTTTCTCATTTGTTCATTTAATTACCGTTTTGCATTAATAATTAACTGATTTCCATTTCCTCTCTTAATTTGGGTAATTCCATTTTTCTCTTTTTTTTATTGCTTTCATTGTTTTTTGATCAATTGGCTCAATGAGTGATTACCATGCCGGAAATCTCAACCATCACCAATCAGCATTTCTCACCACCCAAATGTTCCCCGGCTTCGTGGAGCCACCGCCGCCGTACGGAGGTACCGTATAAAAAGCACAAAGACACACGACATGGGCATACTGTAATTGAGAAAATGACTTTGTTGTTGAGAGGTCAACAAATTATTCGCATAAATTAGTTATCCAATACAATAATTTACGTTTTGCCCTCCCCAATCCCTCAAAAAAAAACATTCGTTTGACAGCGGCGACTGCGCCCATTTTGAATCCGTCACATCCGTCGCCATCCGCAGCACATTCATCGTCCGCTTTTGCTTCCGTAGAACACCACCAGCACCGCCAACCGCAACACTTTGGGGCAGACAAATTCCATTCGTCGGAGTCGCAGCAGACGCACACCACGGGCGCAAGCAGTAATAGCAACGACAGAAGCAGCGGTGGGCAGCAGCAAATGCCGTACTTCCAACCCCAAATGGCACAAGCGCAACAAACAATGCCCGCGGCATCGGTCGAGACTCCGGTCCTTCCCCCGGGGGGTAATCAGCAAAAGTGCAATAGGAATTGTCTTTTTTAAATATTGGCTATGCAGATTTCTAAGTGTGTCCTCCATTTCAGCAGTTCCTTTTTCTACGAATTCGCCTCCCACCGTTCATAGTATTTACACATCTCCAAACATTCCCATGGGCGGCCATTCGTTCCCCGTCGGTGGGTCAAATGTGCCAAATCATCAGGTTGGTAATTGGCAAAGCAATTAGTGGCCAAACTCCTGCATCATTATCGTGTTCACAAAGATTGTCAAAATGATCTTCGCAATTCCATTGGGCCCACACGAAATGCAATTGGAATGCTCAAACTGTCGCCAATCGGTCGGTTTTCAGCAGAAAAAATGGGCAAAAAAAAAAAAAAAAGAAACTTCAGTAATGAAATTTTGTAAAAGGGTACTGTAATGTGAGGAAATTGGCATTTCATTAAACCATTTTGATTTGTTTTAATTCATAAAAAAGTTAGAGAAAATTGCCCGAACTCAAAAACTGAAGGATATTTGGATAGGCTTACTGCTGGTGATGGCTTCTTCTACCAATCGTATTTCCCACTCACTGATCATTTCCTATTCGTTTTCCGATTGATCTGTCCCATTTGACCAATTTGGAATTCCGATCACTTGCCAAGGTGCGCACTCGGGTCGTCCGTCGTCCGGGCCTTCTCACTTGGATCATTTGCGGCGCTTTGGCACTCGTCGGCTGTTGGCCCTGCTGCGTGCTCCCTTTCTGTGCTCAATCGTGCCAGGCAATCATTTGAGTTTTCATTCTCTAATTTTTCATTTTAGGATGTTGAACATTTCTGTGCCAATTGTAACGCTTTCGTCGGAAAATATTCGCGAATTTGAAAAATCATTTAAAATATTTTTTGGGGGATTAAAGCAATGAATGTTTAACTTGTCCACTTTTGTCCTCTTTTCTTATCTGAAACAAATCATCTCCGATTTCAGTCGGCTTAATATAGTCAAATGCTTTTTTTAAATCAAATAACGGTTGAATTTTTCCGCTGATGATATTTGTAAGAATCATTCGAAAACTCAAATACCTAAATGCAAAATGAAAAAATAATAATAAAAGACTAGCAAATATTATTTTGACTTATTGCAAAACAAATATTATTTTTTTTTTTTATAAATATTCATGGAATTGTGTTGTCATATTTCGTGTGTTTGTTCATTTATTGTTTTTAAAAATAATTTCTAAATGATTAAAAGGATGAATTGAATGAGAGGACAAAAAATTACTATTACTAATTTAATTTTTGTTTATTTATTAATTTTAACCAAAATAATAAAACAAATAATAGTTGCAAATTTAATGAATCGCTTTTATTACTGAGGAACAACAGCGGAACTTCTTTTGCAGAATATTTTCAATACAAATGCAAATTCTTTGTGAAATGCCTTACGATATTCCAAACTAAAAAATAAAAAATAAAATAATTTAAAAATATTTTCAATTTACTTCCTCCAATAAAGAATGGGGCCATTTGATGAGGCACTGATGTGCATCAAAATGCCACCAATTTGAGTTGCGTGCCATGCCAATAAATTATTGCCAAAGATAGGTACAATTACCAAATTATTTAAAAATACAATTAGGTAACCGCCAATATTCACAGCAACGATCGTAAAAAGCGATCGGAAAATTCTCTGATTGGTTAATTGGGTTGAGTTAGAGATGGACGGAACTAATTATAAAACATTTTTCAGTTGCCAAAAAATCGAATTTGAATGAATAAATAAATACCTTTTTGGCATTGCAATGCGACTGCAATTAGTGCGTAAACAGACACCGAAATTATCACTGTGCTTAAACCAGAGAGACTGAGAATGAAACTTTGCTCCTAACAAAACAAAAATATTAATTGAAAATGAAAAAAAACGCACCAATTTACAAATTAAGCCGCCAATTTCGTAATAATTGGCAAAAACTTCAAGTGAATTTGTTTTTTGGTCAAAATATTTTGTTGAGGAGACAATCACAAAAATAGCAATTAAATTAAATGTAAGCGCAATTCCCAAGAACAATTTTTGATTAAATTTTCTTCAAATAAATAAAAAGGTAAAATTTACAATGTTAATTATTAATTATTGCTCTATAATATTAATTATTGTTTGTCTAATTGTTCCTACTTTAGCGGGAAAAGCACAATAAAAAGTCGCTCAACCCCCGTTAAAAACATCAAAATCATTGCGCAACTGGCGCCAATAAAAGGGATAAGTGACAGACGATAAAGCATTTGAAAGGGCATAAAGTAATGGCCAGAAAAAACGGTGTTTGTTATGAAAATAACTGCAAAATTCAAAAAGATGCCACTTAATGTCAAAACGATCAAAACAATGGCGTAAATGATCATCGTCCAATTCATCAGTGAATTGACCTTCAAATTAAACAAAAATTTCATTTAAAATAAAAAGTTAATTATGTGAATAAAAATTACTTCCGGCGCTAAAACACTGCTGCTGCTTGAAAATTTGTCAAACATTTTAAATATTTTAAAAATTTGCAAATGATAGAGAAAAAATGGCACTTTGAATTGCGTGACATTCAAAACGGAACTGTTCTCTTTTAATGTACCGAACATGGGGCCAGGACGTTTTCGCGTGGCCGTTTTCGCGTGGCCGTTTTCGCGTGGCCGTTTTCGCGTGAGCGACGTTTTCGCGTGGCCGTTTTCGCGTGGGGTACGTTTTCGCGTGAGTGCCTGTTTAGGACTAAAATTGGTCGGGATGTGTGCCGAACATTCATTTTGACCTATTTCGAATCCCGAACCTGATTTCAAACAATTTTTGCTTTTATTTACTCAAAAGCGTCCTCATTTTTATGCTTGTAAAGATTAACAACTTCAAGTATTGACAACGTGAATGAGACACAGAATCCGACCATCGGCATCACGACATTTCTTTTCTTTTTTTCTTTTTCGGGGGGCGGGGATAGAAAAAATTCTGTAATAGGGGTTGGAAATTTTTTAAATTTATGATAAATAAGCCTGCCAGAAAGAGAGAAAACAATTTTATACCAAATTGCATTTGGGATGGCGAGTCTACACTAGAGACCGGACGGGATCGGGATCCCGCGGGATTTATTCGGGATCACGACCTCGGGATCCGTCCCGAGCGATTTTCCAAAATGTTCGGGATTGATCGGGATTCAGTCGGGATCCCGACTCGAGATCCCTCCGACCCCAGTTGTCCGGTCTCTAGTCTACACTAATACCAGCAAAGCATTAGACCGTGAAAAATTATTAGACTGTATAATAATTTGTCAGTATTAATTTATAAAATTCACTTAAATATAGATTGAATTAAGCACCCGAAGTAAAACGGGAGTGAAAAATTTTTTCAAAATATAAAAAAAATAAAAAATTCGCTTATATGCAACCACGCGAAAACGGCCACGCGAAAATGGCCCTCACGCGAAAATGGCCACGCGAACGGCCACGCGAAAACGGCCACGCGAAAACGGCCACGCGAAAACGACCCCGACCGACCGAACATTGATATGGCCATGATTAGTTTTCGAAAAGCACAAATAATGGGAATATGTTTGCAATTAAATCCCTTTTTGCGCCTCTCTCCCTTTGATTGGTGCCGACAATCCCATCGAATTATTTTCCTTCTCGCCATTACCATTTTCTCATTAAGATTAGCAGACATTTGCGCCGCATTTCTGTACGCCTTTAACTAAATGGGAGAACCCTTTGCTTTTAAAGTCGGACCACTTTCTTAACAAGGATCTTACAAGTTGAAAGTTGAATTGGGTAAATCCAGGGTTGCCAACTCTGCTGATTATCATCATTTTGATGAGTTCAAAGGGTCAATGATGGGATTTTTGTTTGAGATACTGATTTTCAAAGCGCAATTGACTTAAAAATTACCAATTTTCAATGAAAATCTGTTTAATGATGAAAATTTCCAACCTTCCCCCGGCAGAGCCTATCGGCACCGCCAGCCCCCAAAACTTACTTTTTCTTAAAATTAACTCAAAATCCAAAAATTGGTCTGTTCCAAAAAGTTTTTTTTGGAAAAACACGCCGCAAAAACAGTTTTATTGGCTTTTTTCATTTGGAATATAATTTTCTAAAAGCAGCTTTTTTACCCCAAATGCTGATTTTGTAAATTTCAGTTGGAAAACCTTGGGTAAATCCTTCCTTCTGATAATTGGCTTAGATTTTTTTTTTTTAACAATTTAGCCTCATTTTTAAATTAATAAATTATTTTTATGTAAAAGATGTTTTTTATCACTGCCTTCTACAATAAATGAGAGAGTGAAGAGGTGTTTTTAGTCTCTACGAATTCACTTTGCTAAATGCTTTTCATCAACAGTGAGTCATCAATGCCATTTTCTTTCTTTCACTTTCATCTGAGCGGCGGGAACACTCCGAGAACGATGGACTCCGCTTCTTCTGCCGAAAGTCCCTTCGTCGGAGAAGGGCGAGTCATTCAGCAGAAGAAGGAATTGAATTTAAAATTCAAATGCTAATTTTTAATCAAAGAAACATTTTTGCGAATATTCACTCCCTTTTATACCCCCCCCCCCCCTTCATTCATTTCGCAGTGCCACAATTTCCGTTAATTTAACAAATTTAATTTAAAAAAAAATCAAATGCAAATACTTGACAGTCAGCTCTTGTTGACCAAAACAATTTGCTTTCAATTTTCAAAAAGTTTACTTCCGATTAAATTTCCGCCGGATTTATTTTTTGCAAAAAATAAATTAAAACCTATAATTGGCCAAAAGCTCAAATGAACGGCAAAACCTTTCACATTTCATTCGTGGCACTAAGTTATTATATTACGCTCGGTAATTTAATTTACTACAACCCACGCAATTTTGCTAAAATATTTTGCATTTATTTGTCAGCTACCCTAAACAGGTGTTCAAAAATAGGAAGTAAATTCAAAAAGAATAATTTAAAAATACATTTAAAATTCTGAAAATTATTTCTAAACTTTAATTGTTTTTAAATTTATCCGTCTTTGTCAGAACAAACAAAAAAATCTTTAAAATATTAGGGCCCGGAATTTTTAAAAAGATTTATGGACTCCCCTTTCTGTTAAGTAATGAATAAAAATTTGTGATACTAGCATGAATAAATCTGGAAGCCAAGGCAAGGATTTTTACTGGCAAAAATCAAAATATTAACTAAAAAGAGGCAAAAATGCCGAAATAATGGCAAAAATTGCTTAAAACGGTGAAAATCCTTAAATTTTTGTCGGATTGCATCGGCATTCTATGACCCAACCCCTTCATAAGGACAAATCTTCGAAATAATGACCAATGGCAGCTAAATTTTAAAATGAATTTTTTACTTATCCGAAATGATATTTTTGACCGATTTTTGAAAGACTTGCCCGGAAGCCGGTTGCCTCTGAAAATTTCAACTCTGACCTGAACCGGCGATTTTAGAACGGTATTGACAGGTTTACGGTTTATGTTCTAACCAATCCTTTCTTTGAATTGGCATAATGTCGATTTTTTTTTTAATTCTTAGCTTTGCTACTTAATCGAATTTGAAAATCCGGTTTGACCGGTTTTTGATAGACGGGTCCGGAAACTAATTGCTTCTGAAAATGTCAGCCCTGCCGGAATTTAGAAATCTCCGTCTCTAAAAATTTCTTACGATTTTTCTCTGCCGTTATACATAAATCATTGGAAACAAGTGCTTAATATTAATTCAAATTGTGTACCTTAAAATCATTTTCGAATTTCATTAGCCGCCAATGACCAATCCGTACCCATTTTATTTCTGTCCAAATACAAACGATGGCGCAGTAAACAGCGGCACTTTGGTTGGTAATGTGCAACAGTCTTCGGCACCGGCACTGTCTCATCACCCGGAAAACTTTCTGAGGCATTTTCATTGAATATTTACCATATGCATTTTCATTAAACGTTTAAGGCTTCAGCAATATGTCGAGAATCTCCAGAGAGACCAGCAGAGAAACTTTGAGATGTTTGTGCAATTGGAGCAGGTTTTTTAATGGATCGCCCTTTTTTAAACTTTTATTTACAATTCATTAACTAAAGGAAAAAAGGACAATTTTGGCATGGAATTCGCATCTCGAGAGGGAAAACGCAGCACTAAAAGCCGAAATTATGCAACTGAAAAATGCTAATGCGACGAGGGGAAACGGACAGCAAACGAAAAGCCAATCGGAAGGAGCGAAGGAAAGGCCGGGCCCAGAAATGAACAGCGAGGAACTTATTGTAAGCAGAGAACGCGGTTTTGAATTGTGCAAAAAAATAAAACTAATCCCATCTCAGAATGCATTTGTTTAACCAGGCAAAAATTCGGGAATAAAATCGGCGGCATTTTTTCTCTTCGCATCTCCAAAATTTTTTGTTTTGTTCGCTTTCAAAAAAATTGAGCCGTATTATTGACAAAAAGGAATTAATAAAACTTAAGGACGCGTTAATTGGCGACGGGCAACACGACCATCGACTGACAGCCCACGCAAATGGCACAGCGAATTGTCCACCGTTGGCCATTGGCATTTCCGGAAAAAAACGTCCACTGTCTGAGGCGAATGGGGCGAATGCGACTGCTGACGAGGCCGGACAGATCGCGGACGAAGACAGAGACTTTGGCAAGCAAATTGAGGTGGGGAACAACAGAATTGCACCAGTACATTGGGGGGGGGGGAAGCCAGAAAGCTTTTCAATTTGTCTGTTTCAAATTTTTGGGAGGGGCAACCGAAGAGATGTTTTTTTTGCTCTTAGGGCCAAAAATTTTTCCAAGTGTAAGTGAATTGAGTAAATTTAAAAAATTCATTTAGCAAATTATTTGCACCATTTTGAACAATAATTCGCCGCGCAAAGTGCGGCGTCAATCCGTGGCCGATGCACAGGTGTCGTCAGAGCTGTCGCAAAACGACCATAATTACGCACAGGAGACGGCGGAAGAGGAGGACGACATCGAATGCCTTGGCATTGTGCCGTTGTGCGACTCTTCCTCCTCTACCGTTGATGGCGAAATCGGTGTTCATTTGACGTTTAATCAATTTATAGGTTATATTTCATTTCTAATTTTCGGGGGATATTGGCTGGTCCTCAAATTTTGAAGTCCTCGCCTTCTTCAAAAATTGTATGATAATTGAATTATAGCGGCGAAATATTGAACTCTGTGGCCCTCCGTCTTGTCCATTTTAATGGCTTTCACTCAACAACCATCAACAAATTGTTTTTCAACAGAATGTCCGCCTTCGCCCAAAACTCCACCGCTTCCCGTTACGCCTCCGTTGCCTTCGTCAGCCAACCGACCATCCGTCGGTGCCGAGTTCGAAACTGAAACTGAACACCAAACAACCGACGAAATAAGCGGTGGGTAATTTTTTGAGCCAAAATTTAAGAATTTATGTAAAATTATTCCTCTTCTTTCACTTCCCCCACCTCCGCTGCGAAACGAAATTGTCCCCCATTTTGTGTCCCATTTACGGGCAATGGACTAAAAAATATATAAATGCACCCACTAATAATCCACTTTTCAGTTTCCTATCCGCAAATTCAACTGCCACCGCCTGGCAATTCGACGACCCCAACGGCCAACAACGAAGACAACGCCTGGCAAAGAGACGGCGCTGCTGTCGAAGAAGAAGGCCGAGGAGAAGCGGAAGAAGAGGAAGTGATTTTTATGGACGACGTGTGCCGAAACAAATGGGTGCCATCGATGGCGAAGAGAGAACCGATCACGGAATGGGAAGAAGTTGTGATTGACGAGGAGGAGGAGCAAAGGGAACGGACGGGCGAAGTGGCGGCGCAGACCGACGTAAAGCCAAAACCGGGCCAAAAATAGAAAACATTTAAGCTGACAAAAAGGGGCAGCGAGGGGGGGGGGCGAAAGAGGGAAATTATTGGTTTTAACAAGTTCATTAAAATTCAAAAATGAAAAAGTCCGCCCCCAAAAATCATTTGAAAAGCAAAAAGTCAATTTAATAGTTGGCTGGACCCTTTCGCATTTTAGACGCCGATCTCTCCACCCCATAAGTATCCCTTCGCAAAATGTGTAGTTTGGACCAAATAATGAATGAGTGGCGAACTTGCAATCAGAACCCCATAAAATCCCATTTAAACTAAAAATAATAAGTTCAAAAGTAAGAGATGGGAGGTTTTATTTTTCTAGAGATTTTCAGTTATTCTGTGCCAAATATTTTCATTTTTCTTTTTAGAATGCTGCGCGAATTCCATCGGCTCACAATGACAATGCGCAGCAACAGAAAGTCAAAGGGGAAAGTGCATGATGAAAGAGGATATTGTTGCATTTTTGGATTGGCAATTTAATGCTAATTTTTGATGGATAATTAGTTTAAAGATATTGATTGACCTTTTGCATTTGATATGTACTTAATTCTGAAGACCTTTTCCGTTTTGTTCACATTCTCTCATTTGACTTTTCCCCACTTTCTTCTCTAATCGCCAATTATATTATTGTATTGTATTCAAGGAAGGAAAAATAAATTAATTAAACGGTTTAAAGCCGCCCAATTTTTGTAGTTTTTAATCGCAAATTTGTCAAGATTCACCGCAAAATGCGTTTAAGTTGTCTCCGCTTGCATTTGTCCCCTTTTTGAATTAATTGGCATTTCTCCCGGGTAAATATGAAAAATTTATTTGGCAATAAAATGAAAAGTGATTTTTTAATAATTTAGGACATTTTATGGCCATTGCGTTCCATTTCATTCTTCGCATTGCTTATTTGTACGTCCGCTTTTTCAACTTCAGCAAATACGTCGTCATCAGTCCCTTAATTTGCGAAGGGATTAAAAAAACCCTCTCAAAGCCGGCAATTCGGAATAATTTCCCTGGAAATCCATTAATTACTATGGGAATAGGGATTTGAATGGTCAATCAAGCATAAATTTCCAAAAGTGATTTTTTCTAAACCGTTTTTTATTTAAAAAATGTGTTTTTACCTTTCCTTTGACATTAATTTCACCGCGACACTGAAACAATAAAACAATTTTTTGTACATAATTAATGAAGAAAGTTGAATTGAATTAGACCGTCCACGGGTAAGTGTTCTTTCGTGTCAGAATGTGTTTGGTCTCCTCATTCACTTGGATGTGTCCGATCACTCCCGAGCTGTCCATCTGAGTAATTGCAAGGCAATTAATTCATTAATTGGCTATTTCCGAAAATCTAATTTTGTTATTTTTGCACCAAAATTCCATGTTTCCTCCAATCTTTCTGAAATTTTGGCAAATGCACTCACTCTGCTGGCGACGTTCACCGAATTGCCCCAAATGTCATACTGTGGCTTTTGGCCCAAAACGCCGGCGACGACGGGGCCAACATTGAGACCTGACAAAAGAGTACCAAAAGGGCATCGACAATTGTGCCAAAAACATTCATTCGTTGACTTGCCAATTCGAAGTTGGAAATTCTGAAAGGAGTCGACGTTCAATTGGTCCAAAACGGCGGCCATCGCTTGCGCAAGTTCGACCATCTTTTGGACAGAAATTAACGCCTCATTTGGCCACAGTTTGGCCCCACTTACAACGGTGGAATTCCGTTCGGGCTAAAATAACAAATTGCAGCGCGTTATTCACTCACATGCAAAATGTGATTGGAAGATAAACTCACACTGTTATCCGCGGTGTCGGAATCGGTGAGACCGGCGGCTGAAATTTAAATATTTTTTTGCCAAAAATGAATTTATTTTGTAAGTTGGGAGAAGTGCACCGCCCGCTTTTCAATGGATATTTGCTAATTAATGTCTAATGAGGGGATAATTATCAGCAGCAGGCACCTTAATTGCTTGCCTTATTCGCCCTCTCTTACCGGCCATGTAAGTGCTGGCCACCGTTTTGATTTTTTCGATACAGCTGAATTTTGGTTTGGACAACAACTGAAAATGAAAAAACCAAATCAAAATTTAAAATAAAAAAATTACAATTGTCAAATTTAAAAAAAAAAATACAAAATTAATTAAAAATTAAATCACAAATTATTAAGCAAGTGAATGAATGATGGTTGATGACCTTGTCGAATTCGCAAACGATTTCGTTGAGCAGTCGCAAACACTCCAATTTCCGTGCTTGGTCGCACTCGCTCCAATAGTTTTTGAAGTTCGGAATGGAGGCGAACATCACGCACACATTGTCATGGTCACGAGCGTATAATTCCTAAATAACACAAAAAGGGGGGTCAAATTTATTATTATTTTTTTTTTGTGATTGCTTTGGGGAGAGTAATTTATGCCACACTCGTTTTGAAAGGGTTATTATTGACTGATCACCAGATTTAAGCTGATCGTTCTTCTTCCATTTTTATCGATTAGATACGGGCTTACTGATCAGTCTGATCACTCAAAACTCAGTGTAATCAATCGGCTGATCGTCTGCTTTTGCTTTGCCCAATCCTTTTACAACTCACGTCCTTTTTTCGTTGCTCATGCGATAGAAATTTCGCAGCAACGCTCGAGGGCAAAATGTTCTCGATCAGCAACTTGTTGATGTCCTGCATCAGCTGCACATCGCGCTCCTCATTCTTAAATGCCACGTTGCATGAAGCTTCAACTTTGCGCTCGTATTCTGTCTAAAAAAATGGACAATTAAACACAATTAGAAAGAAAATAAACGAATTTAAATGAAAAATAAATGTCAAACAATGCGAGCGATGAACAAAAGGAGCAGAAAGAGGGCGATAATGTTGACCAAAATGATGGTCATTTGACAGCTGATGATTGGAGCGGACTAAAAAAAATCAAAAAAATTTACCAAAAAAGAGAGAGAGAAAAGGACTTGAAGAACATTGGAGACGGAAGTGGAGAAAAGGATAAGCAAAAGGAGGAAAAGGCAGCAGTCGACGGAAGCCAAAAAACAGCGCAACGGATAGGGCAATCTGAGCAAAAATGGGGCAAAATAGGAGGAGGGAGAAAAAGACAGAAACAAACTGCTGATCAGTGAGAGAGTGATCAGAGTGAAAATCAACGACAGAAAAAGAAAGGCACACAATAAACATAGGATGTTAGAAAACGGCAAAACTGATCAGTGATCAGAGTAATTGAAAAAATAAATATAGAAAATGAATGATAGGGTGGGAACAATTGATCAATGATTAAATGAAAAATAATAACATTTTAAAGAAAACTGGCATTAATATGCTTCTGGTCGGCGATTAAAATAACGATTTGTAATAACGTTGCATATGAATTTTTAAAATTCTAAAAAAGCTTACCGATAAAGCGCGAAAATTGAGCACATATGCGCAACGCAAGAGGGAAGCCAAAGAATGGAAAAGACGGGCAAACGTTGGGCAGTGACATGCGAGCAGAACCAAACACACCTAACACAGAAGGAATTGGCAAGCAAAAGCACATTGGCATTGTGTGAATGAAAAAACAGATCAAAAACTGATCAGAACGATGAATTTGGAACAAAAAACAAATTGGGGAAAAAAAGGAACTTTTGACTTTCAAACAAAAGAAAATTAAAAAAATCCAATTATCGTACCAGTCGAAAATGAATCAGTATACTGTACTGCTCCATTCCGTCGGTATAATGTAATCAGGTTCCTACAATAACCTCGATTAGAATATGCTAATGTTTCTGTTTTTTCAAATTTCTTATCAAATTTAAAATGATGACTCATTTTCTATCATCATTGCCCAATTATGCCATATTTCGCATCAGCTCACGTGTTGTCCGATGGGAATGGACAATGAAACCACAAATGCCACCAGTGTAAGCAGAATTTTGGCCACTCGACACAGCGATTCCAACGCACAAATGAAGAGGAGGGCGCCGATGGAGACGAACAATTGGCCAATGACCAAATTTTGCACTTTTTGTCTGAAATTTGCCAATTAAATTTATTAATTAGAATTGCGAATGAATTCCATCAAAGCACTGACGGAACATTTTGGTAGACCAGCAAATAATTGGCCAAGGCAATGGGCAAGGAAAAGAAGAAAATGGTGCGGCACCCGGACTTGAGGCAAACTTCACGATTTCTGGGACCAAAAGGCAAATGAAAAGCGAATATTAAATATTAATTAAAAAGCCAAATAAATTAATTGCATAATTTTTCCAAAGTGTTCTCACATATAAGGGAGCAACAAAAACGGAGACAATTCGCAGCTCCCCGTGGTGCAATGGAAAATGGTGCGCAAACTTAATTAATTGCCCCATTAGTAAATAATTTTAATGTATGATTATTAAAAAAAGAATTTAAAACAAATTTAAATTTGTTCCCCGCCGATTGCCTCGTGGTGGACAGATTGCCCAAGTTGTTCTCGATCAGCGTCAAGCTTTGCACAGTGATGGCCCCGAGAGTGCCCGCCCCGTAATAACTCCGCTCCCTTTGTGCCGCTCTCTTCCGCCGTTTGGTGCTGCGCTTTGTGTCGCCCGCTTCTTCCGCCTCCTCTCCGCCTGTGGTAGCGGTCGATTCATCAAAAACCGCGAAGGACGGAGCCGCCAGTCCGTTGCTCTCCAACGGCATTTTCCCATTGGAATCTGTCAATTAAACTCTAAAACCTTTACAATGTCTGATGTTCAGGATGGTAAGTTTTGTTATTTACATATCTTTTAGTATTGCTTTTTCTTAGATTTAATAAGCCCGTGAGTTGTGCTCATTTGGTACCCCTTTCCCTCCCCCCCCCCCCTCCCCCCGCTTCATTTCGCTCGCCTTTTGCGCTTCCGTTCCGCTGCACCGCTCCTCCCCCTGTCCGCATTGCTTTTGTCCCCTTTGTCCTCGTCCCCTCCGGCGCAGCTTCTGCCGCGTCCCTCACTCGCCGCAGCTTTTGCTTCTGTCGGTCGCTTTGCCGTTCTCCGCTCGCCGCCCCTCTCATCGTCGATCGGCTCCGTGCCGAAATGGGCTTCAGCGCCTGCGTTTGTTCGCCCCAATATTCCGTCATTTTCACGCTTTTCGCTTTCATCGATATTGCCCGGTAATGATGGTCTCCGCCAGGCAGAAAATCACCGCCACTGTCGACGCTCAGCGAGTCCAAATTGTTCAGATCGAAATAGGACGGACTGAAACAATAACCAAACGTGATCAAATCGCGATTAAGCAAATGAAAAGTGGCCCGGGTCGGCTTTTTAAAATATAAAGGCTTAATCTCTGCTTTTTACCTCAGTTCCATCGCGCGGCGTTTCTTGATATACACGGACGAGTCGCGCTCCAACCCGGTGGACTGATCAGGCAGAATGTGATAAGTGGGCTGTCCATGTGCCACGATGGACGGGTCCTCGGACTTTGGTGCCTCCACAATGTTGTACTTGCCCATCAGCATATCTCGCGTCTTCTTGCTGATGTGCAACGCACCGGGCATTCTGTATTAAAATGTTGTGAAAGTGCGACAAATGCCATGGCATAGCATTGTTTTATTATTTTATTCTGTTCACCCCGTGGACTCCATTTGATTGGCAAAGGACACATCATCAGACCAAATGTCAAACTGCCACTTTTTTCTTAATTGTGCGAACTTTTAATATAATTAAGATTAATCAGCATTCGCCAGCTTACAGTCCCAAAATTCCGCACAGTACGGACCCAGTGTGTACGCCAATTCGCATGTCCACGTTGACGCCGGTGGCGATTCGAACTTGACGAATGGTTTTAATCATCTCCAATCCTGAGATTTTTATGGCATTTAGGGAGTTGCTCCATCATCCGATTTTCCAGTTTTTATAAGCCTTACCCATCAGAACGCACATGTCGGCATGGGAGGGACGATTGACCGGCATTCCGCTGACGCAGTAATAACAGTCGCCGAGGAATTTGATTCGCATGCACGACAACTTCTGTTAAGGGGATGGTGGCGGGGATATTTATAGGATAATTAAGCCAAGGTAATTAAAATTAAAATTTAATTCCCGGTTTTTGTTCGTTTGTCCCACTTGTGCGTCCTCGTCAAATTTGCTGTACAATTCGTTCAGTGTCTTCACCAAGTCTTTGGCATTGAGTTGTGCCGCCAATTGAGTGAAATTGACAATGTCCGCGAAAAGAATGGACACATTTTCGTGGGCCTTAACATTTAATTGTTCATATATATTTTGTTTATTAAATCCACCTGAACATGCAATTCGTGGAACAGTTTCTGATTTTTGTTGTGGGCACTAAAATCAGCAGCTGACGAAGTGGCGAAGATTTGCTTGCTGACTTTGTCCGTCAAATAAGCCGGGATCACACTGAGCAACAAACTCTCCTGAAGTGTGTAAAGATGAAAGCAGTGAAAGTTTAATTTGGGATAAAATTGAATTTATAAAAACTTAATTTTAATTAAATAGACTAATAAAAATTTACTCATAAGTTGCAAATTAAAATACTATAATTAATTACACTCATTTTTTTATATATGTCATTTTATTATGTTATAATATTAATTTTTTATGACTAATTTATATAGAAACAATTTTCCAGGGCACGCCTCCGAAACACTTGCCCCTCCCGCCCACCTTCGCCAAAAATATTTTTTTCACTAAAAATTTCAAATTTCTGCTTATGAAATTTTATGTTCACTTTTTCTTAAATAAAATTATTGCCCTTCAAATTTTGTAGTATTTAATTAAATTTACGAATTACTCTCGCTCCCGCCCGGGACTCCCATTAAAAATGGAAATGGGATTTTGACGGGATTCACGTTCTTACGCTTCCGGAAATTTTGAACTCCCAATCCTGCTCCCGTAATTTATTTTTTACCGGTCTCTATTATAAATATCATTTATATGTATGTTGTATCGGGTTGGCTTTCATGTGATGACTCATCAGTCGAGAGTTCTCTCTCTCGGCTTCACCTTCACTCTCGCCGCCTAGTTGCCCCATTCTTTCGTCATTTTTAGTTCGTTTGTCCGTTTTTAGCCGACCTGTCGGTTTTTCAGTGCCTCCAATTCCGTCCGCCGATGGACCGCCTCGGTGAGTTTTTGTGCGATTGTTTGCCGACTGCTGGCGGAGTTCGCCTCGCAAATGATGCCCACCGCTGTGACCACCAATTGGTAAAGGCACGAGGGCAAAAGCAGAAGCGAAGGCGACTCGGGGAAGGGCAATTTGTCGGAGGAGGCGAAGAGAACGGCACCGATCAGCAGCGAATTGAGCAAATTGAAGCAGACGGACAGCGCGAGGAACAGCCGACGCTGGCGGGGCAGCACAAAGAATTGGTAAAGCGTGGAGATGGCCCTGGGGGGAAACAGCGGATAAAACGGACAAAAGGGGAGGGGACATTTGAACACCAGCAGCAGCAGCAGAGACAATTCGTCACTAATGCTTTAAAAAATAAACTATCCACTTTTGGCGAATAGACGCACGATGCCACCGTCGGACAACAAAAATTTGAATTTTCTTGATTTTTAATTTTAATCGGAGCTGAGAATAAAGTGGGAGAAAGGGAAAATGCTGTGCCAAGCAGCGGTATGAATGGCTGTGATGGGACTGAAATGGCGGCATAATTTTCCACTTTAATCCCATCACAATTTGTCTCTGATTCGCCACTTCTGTCAACATTGAATTGCCAGTACATTGAGGAGCAAAGTGAGGTCAGTTCGGCAATGCGTTCCTGCTTAACTTGGAACTCCAAAATGAGCGGCAAATGAATGAGCCACAGGAAAATTGGGAAGCTGACGGAAGAAATCAGTGAAAAGTTCGCAAGTCGACGCCGCTGGCGCTGAAAATTAATTTTAAACTTTTAAAATCATTTTAATTATTTTCACCGAAATTGAACGGTCTTCCCCGTAACGGATAAGCACAAAAGAGACGAGGACGAGGCCAGGGAAAAAGAGGCAAAAGCACAGATAAAAGAGGGACCAAACGCGGTGGCAAAGGTAATGGAAGAGGAAAAGCTGCGCAACGGCGTAAACGAAGCTGAAGCGGAAATGAGGTGGTGAATTTGAACTAATTAATTAATTAAGCGGAGTTTAATTTGGGAAAATGCCGCACAGCCAAAGGTGGAAAGTGTGCAGTCGCGCGCGGTCCAACGCCGTCCAATGACGCATTAGTGCGGCGCGCACTTCGTCCCGCTCCGCGCCCGCGCAGCACTCCAACGAATGCAGCGACCGTTTGCTGCTCGCGGCGGTGCTGCTGCCTAAAATTGGACCGTTTTAAAATTAAATTTTATCAATATTTATTCCGAAAACGCTAATGATTGGGAGAACCCAAGTCGGGATTCTCGAAACAATTAAATAAAATGGGAATGACTAATAAGTTAATTGGTTTAATCAATTTTCATTTGGCATTTGCCCCCCCCCCGGCGTGGTTCACCTTTTTTGCCGGCACTGTCCTTTTTTCTGGCGCCGTTTCCATTCGAAAGTATTCCAAAATTATTTGCCAAATTGTTCAGTGTGTTTGTTGTCGTGTTGCTTCCGGAACTGACAGTTGATCTCTTTTTGGCCGCCGTCGTCGCATTGGCCATTAAATTGTTTTGTGCGCTTTTGCGACTGTTTCCCTTTGCGATTGGCATTCTGTCGTCCCCTTTTTCCTTTTCCCTTTCGCAGTCGTCCCGTTGGAAATCGTTGCCAAAAAGCAAAAAAGAAAATGTAAAACGGAAATGGTACGGTAACACCGTATAGAAAAGACTCCCCCCTCCCTCCCCCTCATTAAGAGATTGAATCTCCCCCCCCCCCTCTCCCCTTCTTTCTCTCTCTCTCTCTCTCTCTCTCTCTCTCCCCTTCTCTCTCTCCCCTTCTCTCTCTCTCCCCCCTTCTCTCTCTCTCTCCTTCTCTCTCTTCCCCTTCTCTCTCTCTCTCTCCCCTTCTCTCTCTTCCCCTTCTCTCCCTCTCTCTCTCTCTCCTTCTCTCTCTTCCCCTTCTCTCTCTCTCCCTCTCTCTCTCTCTCTCCCTCTTCTCTCTCTTGTCCTCACTTTTCGCTTCCGTCCCTTTTTTGTTCGCCCCCCTCCGCGAAGACATTCTGCGCATCATTTTGTGCTGAGTTTGCGCATCCGCACTTCTGCTGCTGCTGCTTCTGTTGATGTTCGCATTTCGCGTTTCAAAAATTGGTGATGCTTTTGTGAAAATCATTGGCAATTTTTCCGTCGATCTGTGCCGTTGACGTCGCAAAGTTTCCAATGGCACAATGGGAAAAATTAATTAATTGCACTTTCCAATGGCATTGTCAGCACCACTTTTCTGACAGGTATTTGCTAATTGCCTTTGCCTCTGTTAATTTTGGAATGAATTATTAATTGTTTTACCCGCAATTAAAACGGATAATTAAAGGAATTAAAAATTTAAATGTAAATAATCAATTATTAACATAAAAATTATTTAGCAAAAAAATAAAAATTATTAATTGATTTCCTATGCATACATTCATAAATTGGAAAGTGCATTGTTATTTAAAGCAAATGTATCCCCCCCCCCCCCCCTCTCGCCCATCAGATCAATCGGATTTCGATTTTCCATAAATTTGATCACTTTTATAACAATTAAACTGATCAGATCAACAGAAGATTAAATGGAAAAGTAATTTGCCTAATCAAAAGAGCGGTTTTGGGGATAAATGAAAAAATTGGAAAGGAGCTGACCAATTTTAATTTGGGATGAAATGGAGAGGCCGAAAAGGGCTAACGTTTGTCAACAGCAGCGAATGCCACCAATTTGGTTGTCAGAAGAAAGGGACGCCGCGGTGGCACATGATAAATTAGGAGACAGAACGAGAAAAAAGCGGGGGGGGGGGGGGGGGGGACAAATGCCAAAGGACAGACGGAAAGAAGCCCACAACCCTTTATTTGGTGGGAAATGCCGAGTTTGTTCTGCCAATTGTTTTGTTTACATTTGCATACAAAGTTATGTTAAAATAATAAAATGGGAAACTAATAATTAGGCATTTTGTTGTTAATGAGTGAATGGGACTGATTGATATGTGACAGGCCAAAGTGCCGATGCCGCCTCTTTTCATTCGCTCATTCATTTTCATTTGCGCTAAAAATTATTGGCATTTTCCGTTGCCCGCTTATTTATAAACACAACACTTCTTTCCGTATCATTTTGCCAATGTTTGGGTGAATAAGCAGCAGTCTTTGGTAGCGCGGAGTGTAATGTTTGCCAATTGTTGAGAAAAGCGACGACGGCATGGCCAAGGGGGGGGGGGGGAAGGACAAATCCAAGCGAAAAACAATCCCGGTTTGGCATGTGTTCTGACAGAGTACAAGTGCTCCCCCCCCCCCCCCCATCTCATCCCATCCAATTCGTTCTTGCGCCAATTTTCAATTTTCTCCCGTCAATCGCTTCTTTCTGTGAAGAGGGTGCCATCACTTCGTTTTTTGTGTGTTCCTTTGAGAATATGCTTATCTTCATAATTGTGCCATGGATTTGTTCCCATATTTTTTCTCGATTTAATTTACGATTTGCTGAAAGACATTAAAAAAATAATGAAAGATGAGGGAAAAATGACGCTGGACGGATTAATCTGTCGGAGAAGGGAAAAAGGGCGAAGGGAGCGGAAAGGGCTGTCAAAAGGAATTTGGCCGGAAATTAGGCGAAGTTTGCCGCGGGTTGGCCAAAGATAAGTGCAAAAAAGTGCGTCAAATAAGAATAATTATTAAAAAACAAATCGGAACTACACGAAAAATGAAAAGCAAAATTAAAGTTTACAAGTTTACATGGCTAATTTTATAATTGAATTTAAACGGGCATTAATGAGGGTCCCGGCAAAGGGTCTTCCGTGACGCATTAACAAATTTTTTTAGGTTTTGGGGAATTAAACTGGGTTTAAACTCTAATGGAAAATATAGTTGCTGATAATAAATTTGAATTTGATATCAAATAAAAGCAGATTGTTACAATAAGTGAATACGACTGAAAAGCCCTTCGGTGCAAATTCACTGCCAAAACATCTGTTGTACACTTTTGATGAATGTGACTTTTGTTTGGTCCTGCTGCTCCAATCCCGGTCATCTTCGCAAATTGACAGGCTTTGCCTTTCCTTGAGAAACAAAAAATGGCATCCCCGGAGGATTGTGACGGAAGGATTGGTGGAGAATGCCAACAAATTTTTATGGCAATATGCCGTAGAAAAAATAAACAATGGCGGAGGAGGCAAAAAATAATTATCATAATTAAAAAGAGAAACGGAAGCCAATAGAAATAAACGAGAGATATTTAGAATAAAAAACAATTCAAATGTTAATGAACGGAAGAAAAAATTTAGAAAAAGATTAAAGGATAAATTATTTCCCGTTTTATGCTATTTATAGGAATATGAAGCGGTTTAGGAAATTAAAAAGAGATAATATTAAAGGAAATTTAATAATTTAAACGATTAATAATTTAAACGGATTTATTAAAAAGGACGAAAAAACGAAAAGAAAGTGATAAACAAAGAAAAAGGGGAAGGATTTGAGGCGATGAAAAAAGCGACGAATGAAATTGGGCCCAATTGAAATGAGAAAATGTCAAAGCGTGAGAATGTAAAATTTATTTATTTGTATCCTTCAAAAATTGGCCAAAATTTATGGAACGGACCGAAGAAAGAAAATCCAACAAATTGCCCAAAGTCAAAGGCAGTGACGGACGGACTGACGGATTGGCCACGATTTATGTCGCCGGCGGAAGCTATGAAAAATGAGGTTGGGGTGAATGAGGCGACATTGGGGGGGGGGGGGGGAGAAGATTAAAAAGGCGGACGGGGGGGCGGGGGGAAGGATGGCACTGGCAAACCGTGAAGGGGCAGAGGGGAGAGGCAAAAAAATTCGAATCGGAGGGGGGAGGGGGGAAAGGAGTGATTGGCAATTGAAATGGCGACCAATTTGGCATATCACCTAATTATTCAATAAAATGCCCTACCGAATAAACGCATTTCTTAAGAGTGATGGCCGTTTTTGTGTTTTTAGCCATTTTGACTTGTCAATGGTCTGACTCTTTATTTGAAGGGATAAACATTTTCAAGAACATTGGCTTAAGACACTTTAAGGACATCGAATGTTGTGGCCACGGAAAATGGAAAAACGATAGAGAAAATTGGCACTCAAAGAGGAAAAATGTCAAAAGCACAGAAAAGGGGGGGGGGTAAAGTAAATAAAATGCGAAGGACAACGGCGCAAAAAGGAAAATGAGAAGGTTTTGTTAAGGACAAACGAACGAAAGACAAAACGAAAGGGCGCAAAAAAGGGAAAGCGGCGGGGCAATGAAAGTGCCGAAGGAATGCCGTCCCTTTTCAAGAAAATATTTATTCGCCTCGGGGGGGGGGGAGGAAATTAACCAATTGAAGTTGGACGAAAAATGTGGGAGAGATGCAAATTGATGGACGAAGCAACGGAATTGGGTGGCAAATGCAACAAATGACAAGGAAATGAGCGAATAAAAAGGCCAAAGGTTGGCACAGAAATGAAGGCAAAAATTGGGGGGAAATGGGAAAAAAGACGGAATCAGAACAAAATTAATTGGCAGGCAGAGAAAGGCGGGCAAAGATTGGGGGGCAACCCAAAAAGGGACAAAAGCATTTTCGTAATTATCATTTGCCGGGCTTCCCCCCCCCCCCCCCCCAACAGCTAGCTAGCTGCATATTCAAATGCCCAAACTAACAATTAGCATCGACCGATGACGGGAAAATTCAAATTTCTATACTTAGCATTTGCCTCAATTTTTTGAACTTAAATTAACAAAAAAATAAAAGAATATGAGTGACTTTCAAATGAGCTGACAACCTGAAGAATGTAATCCACGGGAAATTTCTTACAGTCAGATGCAAAAGTATATAAGCAAAAAGTTATTTCATCGTCACAGGCAGCACTTTGCCCGAGGCGAACAACGAACGCACGGCAAGGCGAATGATGTGCAGTTGTGCCCGTCAATGGTCACAGTTAAATAATCATATTGAATTGAATTTAATTGAATTTTATCTATGATGTAGCCACACACTTATTGTTGCATTTGCAAAATAATATTTATTCAAAAAGGCAAATGTGAAAATATTCATTCATTCATTTGCCAATTCGTTGACTTTTTTTTTTTTACAAATTGCGGTAAATTCCCACCGCCTTTTAACAAATAAAAAAGTAATTATTATTTTCGACTTTGTTCGCCAAAGCACAATTGACAGAATACTTCGTGGTCGAGTCTGAAACAGAATAAATTTCAAATATTTTATTTAAATTTTAATTTGAATTAACTGTGCTTAAAGCAAGATAATGGTGGTGACGACACAAATGAAGCATAACATTTGCCAGCACACATTTAAATGTGCATAGTAAATAAAAAAGTTTTGCGCAGTATAATTTCGCTTTTCATATAAAAAGCTCCTTAATAATAATAAGCAGTTTGGTAATACTGATAAAATCTGGAGATAAATTCACTTGCATTTACATTCAGTAAAGTATTCATGTGTATATCCAATATTTGCTTAAATAACTTTTAAAAAGCACTAAAAACGAGAGCCCGGTGCGGGACGGGAGGCCATCTTTTAGATTCTATTTATAAAATTAAAATTGTTTATTTTTTAATTTGTGGATGATTTAATTTATTTGGTAAAATGAAAATGAAACAAAAAAACATAGATAAAAAGTCATATAAAAATTATTCACAAATTCGCTGCTTCATCACTTCAAATCCCTGGGTTTCAGCAACATGTTTGAATATGCTGAATTGATTTGCCGTCGATTGGATAAAAAAGCGAATTTGGCAGAACAGATTTTTCAGTGATGGCAAACCGTCCAAAAAGGCATTGGCATAAAATGGTTGGCACTTTTCGTCGATTCTGTTCAAATAGCGAACGTAAATGTTCATATTCACCAGTTTCTGCCTTTTCTTTTTGCCACTTTGGAATTCTGACTTTTGACCCAATAAACTCTAAACTACTTAAAAAATTTAAAACGGAGTTTCTATCAAATTGATTGTTGAAACATTTTTATGCAATTATTGAATTTTTAGTTTCAATTTAAAAAATTTGTATTTTAATTTTATGGGGCACACTTCAAATTCTTTGACCTGCAGTCCTCAGGCCAAATGAATAATTACGAGTCAAACATTTGAAGTGTGGCCCCATAAAAGTAAGTATTAACATTTCCAATATATGTATATAATCCCTCTCTAATAAATTAAATTATTATTTTTATTAGGTAATTTAATTTATCAATTACCCCCCCCCCCCTTTATTTGCCAACCTTAACATTGCCCATAATATCGTCCACAATTTCCGCCTTTCCGCGGCATTTCAAATTGAAACGTTGGCCAAATCTTTCAATGATCCACATGAATTGGTCAAACATTGGCTTACTTTTGACCAATCGGCAGGCGATCCATCGCGTTTTTGTGCTCAAAAACTCGTTTAAATCTGTCCCTACCAATTGCGTTTCGCCCCGAATCAGAAAAAGGGCAATTCCAATGCCAATTATGGCAATGTCCGCCGCCTTTCCCGCCATTTCCAATGCCTTTTTATTTTCCTTGAAATTCTCTTCAATTTTACTGAATTTATTAGCAATTCCATCCTAAATCGGAAAACTGAAAATTCCTTGTTTTTTTTTATATTTATCATTTTTAATTTGCCTATTTTTTCGATTTAATTCGTAAATTTTTTTGTGAAAATCCGCGTTGAATAAATTTAAGCACTTTTCTAACTGTCTGTTCAGTTAGTTTTAGGCAAATAGTGAACTCACAGTTTGGGAAAAGAATATTTATTCGGTAGGCGTCGTTCGAAAATTTTTGAAAATTTTTAAGGTTTTTCACTTTTCAAAAATCCCTTTGTTTTCTTTGCCTGTCCTTCTCCCATTAGTTTCTGTGCTAATTGCGCCCTAATTGGTTAATTTTAATCCCTTTAATTATTTAAATTCGCCCTTTTCTTCTCACATATCCCTCCGTTTCCAATGCCTTTCGTTTCTCCGTTAATTCGCCCATTTGTTCAGCTGCGATTTGTCCTTTGATTTTCGCCCACATTTTGTTGCTATTCTCGACAAATTTTTCAATTGTTTGGTCAATTCGTCCGACAAATTTCTCCAAATCAATTTTTGCTGTTCTTTCCGATGGTTTTTTGGCTTTTCCTTTTTCGGCACATTTTTTCGATCATTTCCCGCACAATTTCAACTTCGTTTGGATCAGTAAGAAATTGATCACCTTAAAATATTTTTTTTATTACTCTTTTAGCATAGCTCCTTCCTTATTAAAAAAAATTATATAAAATTCGTAAGCAAAATATCAACATGCTTCTAAAGGTTTTCGTTTCACTGAGCACGAATCTGAAATCATTTTCATAAATTCAAACATTTGATTCAATTCAGGACAAAATTTTTAAATTTATTTTTAAAATTCGAGTTCGAACTTATGAATTGGCATAACAAAATTAATATTCTTTATCAACATCCTAAAGGGCCCCTCCACCTCTTCCCATTTGATGTTTTTTAATAAGCCGCTTTCTAAAAGAGTTTTATGAACATTCATTAGGACAATGATTTTTAAATAATTAAAAATAACAAAATTACCGTAATTCTCCATAACGGTATTTGCAGTCAATAAATTACTTCCCTTATTTTTTGCCGAAAAAAGTGGTTGATTTTGTGCTGTTTTACCACTCGATGTTTCCGCAAAACTATCGTTGGTTTTGTAAGAGTACTAAATTAGAAAATGTGCCCAAATTAAATATTAAATGCATTTTAAATGATTTTTAAATTCATTTGGCACTTTGTCTTCGTTCACTCCGGAAAATGAACACAACAGCAAAAGTTCTTCGTTTTCTTCAAATGGCAATTGTTGAATTGCTTGGTAAAATGTCATTTGATTGAAATTTGTGACCCATGGTAAAGTTAAAGTTAAAGGTGATGAGGACGAAGCTAATGAGAAGGAGGATGAAGCTAATGATTGTGATAATGGCGATAGAAATGGCATTCCTTCTTCATCGAAACAAAACATGCCATTGTTTTTATCCTCCGATTCATTGGTAGCGAGACAAAAATGGACAAGCAAAATTATGACCAATGATGAAGACATTCTCGTAAATAAAGTAAAATCTTTATTAAAAAGGCTTAATGTATTCAAACAAATAAGGCACCAATTAATGAGAAGAGAATTTGAATTTTATTTAAAGTGAAACAAAATTATTCTATCGGCCTCGTTTTTAAGGCCAAATTTGAATCAGCTCAATTTTAATATTAAAATTTTTATTATTTATAAAAATAATTTGACTTTGTATTTATGGCCCTATGATTATGCATATATTTTGGGTGGAAGTCATCACGGATAAAGCCAGCAAGAAAATATTCCCTAAAAAAAATGCAAATGCAACGTGACCATATATCAATAAAATATTACAAATTTATGAATTTAATAAAATATGCTAAATTATAAAAAAATTATAATTTTAATAAAAAATAAAAATATAATGAAACATGTAAATAAAATGATGAAAAATGTACAAAAAAGTAATGGCCAAATGTTTTTTCTGTCCCCAAAGCAAATTAATAATGAATGAGCGATGCTTGTAAATTTCACCAGAACAGCTGGGATTTAAAGCTGTTTTCAAAATAATATTTAAAAGGCATTATTTCGCAGTTTGCCCCCCCCCCCCCCCCGCTCATCCGAAATGCAAAAAAAACGGGGAACACAAAATCCCAGCCGAAGAATAATAAAATTGTGAGTACTGTAATATCGTATTTGAGAGCACTTTGTCCTTTAGATTCGAAAATGGAGCTTCTAATTTTTGTTGGACTTTCATTTGCCAATTTCACACAATTTCCAACTGCACGTCGTGGCCAAGTCCGCCATGCTTCACTTTGTGTGCGTTGAACAGCTCGCGAAGTCGTGCGCAGTATTCGGCATGCACTTTGTTGATGAGCTCATTGCTCGGGGCGGAAACCTTTTCAACGTCCATCGGAGCACCGACTAAAATGGGAAAAGAAAGGAAATTTTAGGCACATTAAAATGTAAATGAATTAAAAATATATTAAATAAATAAATTCATTTGAAAAATTTTTAATTTATTAATTGTAATTCGCATTTTTTTTCTTCCCACCGATGGTGACAATTCTCCGTCGGTATGGCATAAGTCCCCGCCGAAGCCAAGTGGGCAATTTGGCACACCATTCGTCCGACAATACTGCGGCCAACTCATTCTGTCCGTAAGCCAACGGAAAGGTCGGCCATTTGGACGCCTTTAGGTAACGCTAAAAGGCCAAAGAATTATTTATTTTATTATTTTTTAATTTCTTTGACCTGAATTTTTCTGATCAGACTTCCGTCCGAATTGTTCACTTGGTTGTACAAATCGGTCTCACCAAAGTGATAAACGGGCACAATTGACGCGCTAATTGGCAATTTTTGATTAACCAATTCACCCTTCCTTAGGTTTTGTTTATTACCCATTTTGGAGGGCCAATTTGATGAATCCCTTAAATTCCGAAAATAAAGTTGAATTCATTATCGAGAATTCACTTTTCTGTTGGCCAAAATCAGCCGGTGACTTCCCGGATGGGCTTCCAATGCCTCGGCGGCACCGCCCGGTGCCATTCCGACGGCATTCCCTTCTTTGGGAAGAGAGAGAACGTAGTTAATGGACTCCCGATCGCTTGAGATAATCCCTAAATGAAGTAATTACAGAATTAAAAAAATAACCATGGACTTACGCAATGCCAAAATAAATTCGCGTCGGAAAGGGATCCAAAAATTCATTCCCAAAGTCACGGGATGCATTTTGATGCCGGGAAAAAGTCCTCTAAAGTTGAGCCCATTTGTGCTGAACAAAATTGTGCTCGATGTGCCGAGAATGCCGTGGGGATGGGCACTAAATTTTTTTATAATTTTTTCTTGGCATAAAAGTTACCTAAAAATATAATTTCGATCGGGCGGAATTTCCGCTGTTTTAATCACTTCGATTGGGAAAAAGTTGGCCAAATCGGTCCAAATTGACCAATTGTAAATGCTTTCGCTGAAGCGGGCGCCATGGCGTGGCGTTTCAAAGTCCGAAATATACCAAATGAGGTAAAGAGAAGCGCAAAACCTGAAGAAAAGCAAACAAACATTTAAAATATTTAAGATTTAGAAATTAAATTAAAATATTTTTCTTTTATTTATTTTTTATTTTTTTGGAATTGACCAAAATATTGGGGACGAGGCGAACGAAACGACAACTGCGAGCAGAATGAGCGGCTGCAGAAGCATAAGGCCAAGATAGAACAAAACGCCAATCGTTTGCTTGCAGCGATTCAAAAAATTGCTGTGAAGTCCGCTTGACATCTTATCGAATTTAATTTTTGTAAAATCTAATTAAATGTTTATAATTTCTAATTTTCATGAATGTTCTATAATTTATGTTATCGCACGGTATTGCCAAATGATTAATTATTCGTTTAATCACGATAATTAGCTAATTGAGGGTAAAAAATTTAAAAAATGGATATTTTAAAAAATTAAAAAAATGGATATTTAAGTTTTTGTTCGAGTTCAAACATTGAAATTTTCCATTTATTTGACCAATAGATAAATTGGCGTTTTGGTGAAATATTTAGTGCTTTTCTTCTGCTGCAATATTGTTGGGCTGTGAGGTCATAAACCGGTTTGATCACCTTTTCAATTCCCTCCATTTTTCCACTGATCAGCAAAAATTCCAATCAATCAACCAAGCCAAGGAGAAGAACATAAATGATTAAAGCAATTGGGACATTTTGTCAATTTATTTTTTTTCAATTTTGTCATTTTGTCTGTGTCCCTTTGTCACTTTGTTTTTGTTCCAAAAATCGAAAAGTGAGAGACAATAAATACAATAATAAGGGGATTCAATCACGAGCAATTTGGTCTATTTTTGCCTGATTTTGGGGGTCCTTCCCTTTTTACCATTGCAAATTTTTGTTTACCTCCGTTAATTTGCCCAATTAGGCCAAATACAGAAGAATAATGAAAACATTAAAAAGAACAGTAATTAACGACAAACAAAGAAATGCGCCGCGGGAAAAAAGAGACAAAAGCAAAACAAATGGGGCGAAGAAGCGCATTTTGTGGGTGGGCAAAAGCATCGATCGATCCGCCGATGGTCGGGCGATGGTTTCGCTATAAGCGGAGGGGAGGGGGGCAAAAATAAATTAACCATATTATTAGCTATGCATCGGTTTGGTCTGAATGTCATTGGATGGGATTGGAACAAAATTGGCGCCGTGCCAATGCGATTTTAAGGACAGATATAAGAACAGATGTCCCTGGAATTGTGATGCCAAACGGAAGTTTGGAGGGGGGGGGTGGGTTTAAGTTCCACCGGACGAATTGCTGCCTTTTGCGTTCTCAAAATGTCCTTGGTAGTTGGTTATTCTCCAAGGACGAATACGTTAAATTATTTATTAATTTAGAATTAACAATGTTTAAAAAAAGAGAATATCTCCACAAATGGGACAGGGAATGTGAATTATAATTGGAGAAAGGCCCGAATATATAGCAGCACAAGTGGGTAATTAACTAATTAACATGTGCGTTGTAAACAAAGGGAATTTGGGAAATTTAAAGCGAAATGAATGAATCGCCGAGAGTTTGGGGGGGGGGGGAGAGAAGTGGGAAGGGATGGAATTAGTGGTAAATAAACAAAAAGGAAAGGGAAATGCATAAAACTGATCAGTGATCAGCAGCACTGCTGGCTCTGATAAGTGAGTTATTTAAAACATTGCTTTAACAAATGACTAATTTTGATTTTTTTTTTTCAAATTTATTGCACAATTTTTATAAAAATGTAAATTAAATCATCTATATTAATTAAGTAACATTTTTGTTTTTCTAAATTTCGTTTATTTATATATTTTAATAAATTAATCTCTTTGGGTCAATTCTTTGCAAATTTTTTTTGCCTTTCCCATTTTATGATTAAAACCAATCGTTTCACAAATTTATGATCACAAAAATTCCAAATTTGTCCTTTTTCCAATTTTATCATTTTTCTCCGTTCCAACCCTTTCCAAATGATTTAAATTTAATCATTCTTTCTTTCCCTTTTCATCACCCCCCGCATTCATTACACAAAGGCCAAAAGAGGACAAAAATAATTCAGAAAAAGGGGCAAAGAATGAATGGTTGGCCAACGAATTAATATGCGAAAGGTACGGCAAAACAGTGGTGAAAAGTCACATTAATTGGCCAAGCCAATTTAACCAAAATGGTGGAACAGAACGGACAAGCGACCGACCAATTACGCAAATTAAAATTTTGGCTGGAAAATGGCCGAAATTGGCTAATGACATTTCAATGAAGCAATTAAAAATTAGATAAAGTTATCAAATTTTATGTTTTATGGTTATTTTATGCAAAAGGTCAGCACATAATTATTGTACCACATAAAACCATCCTCTCCCAAAGGTCGATTAATTAATGACTTTGGTCTGCCGAAACAGCCTCATTAATGGTATTGATTTGCTGTCACAATTATCGCTAATCATTTACCTATAATTAATAATCGCAAGAAGAAAGAAAATTAATTTTCTGTTTATTTTGGAGTTATTTCTTTTATGAATTAAAGAGCCGAAGACTGTTACAATTTTTGCTTTAATTTTTGTTTAAATTATTTCATTTTTTGCTTAATCAATTTCCGTTTTTAGTGCTCCAAATGCGTTTCACTTCTCCACTTTTTGCACCCGAAGTGCACCCATCGGCTGGCGATTTGATTTTCTTTTTCCGTGAGAAAAATGGCGATCGGAAAACGAACGCCGGCAAAAATGAAAATACGCGTAAATTATACAAAATTGAAAATTCAAAAAAAAAGAGTAAATCATTTCTCTGCTTTTCAGAGGAACGCGATGCGATCTGTGCGGTGTCGAGCAATTCCTTTGCGGATGCGTTTCACGTCGGAATAATTGTGGAGCGGCGAACGCAAAATCAGTGGGCGGAGAAGGACAAAACGGAGAGAATTGTGCACGCGGCACGAGACGAGGCAAGCAGAGAAGCGGAAAACAAAGCTGAAGACGCAAAAACACACCAAAACAATGAAAAGACAAATTAACCAATTTAAAATGAATTCCAAATTTTTGAATTTATTTTAATTTTTAGGCTAAATTTAAAAAAAACACGCAATTTCCAATTTTGTCCTAAAATTATTCTCGTGACAATCTTTTTTTGTAATAATGTGACTCGGTTTGCCGTTCTGACTTCGCTCACAGAAATTCTCGAGAGTTTCCCTAAACACTCTCGACACATCGTTTTCTCTTTGAAATTATCATAAGATCGCAGGTTCGCGTCGATCCGCTGGGTGCCGTTGTTGCGGAACTGCGCCCGACGCGGGTCGAACTGTGTCGGATGGCACTGGACGACCCGTGGTGGGGCCGGAGGGCGGCCAAATGGGCGGAGGACCAATGCGGGGCGGCGTACAACGACATTTACTCGGAGAAATGCGTCAACTCGCGTGGCCAACGGGCGTTTTACTGCTGCCAATTGGCGGGTAAATGTGAAAACAGTCGGAAAATACTGTCCAAAATAAAATTAAAAAGCGATTAATTAAATTTCAAATTAAAACTAAAAAGCGATTAATTATATTTTAAAATTAAATAAATAAAAATTCCTTTAAAAATGTTTAATCCTTTCACAATGAATGTTTATCTGTTCAGTGGAAGCCTTCAAAGCGACCAATCCCACAGAAAAAGATGTGAGCCCATTTTTGCCGCATGCGCTGAATTTTGCCGGAAATGACGGCCAAATTCTGCCGTTTTGGATGGAACATTATAAGTAAAAATGGGCATATAATTGCTTTACCATTTTGATTGGACTTTCTAGAAAGCTTTGTCCCCACAACCCAATGCCTCCCCAGGGTCGGCCCGGATCGCACCCAAGCGTGACTAATTAACCATTAATGACTAATTAAATTAAAATAATACCCAAAAAAGAAATTCCAAATTAACTCAAAATTAATTTAAGAAATTGCGCGCTTCTCCGTGTGTTTTGGTGATTGGCAGCCGAAAGATTGAGAAAAAAGAGGAAAAGAAGCGAATTCTACTCTGAATACATAGTTTTGACGTTATTTAATATATTTTTGCTGGGTGAAATTCATATAAAAATGGAAATTTTTTTAAATAATAATAAATGTTTATTAATATTTTGCAAATATTTCTAATAGTAATTTGTGTTGATTGTTTATGGGCAAAAAATCCAAAAAAAATCCCACAAAAAATGTCTCAAAGCTTCACTGTAAAAATCTAGCTTCATTTGCCTTTTAAAAAACCACAAAATGAGGCCAAAGCCTCATAATTGTGAGCCCTGTTCATAATTAATATTTGATCATTTTAAAACTATTTTTTGTGTCTTCTGATTATAATAATTTATTTTATTATTCATAAATATTTTTCGCTACTTTTCCATGAATTTTCTTTGCGTGGCATTATCGATTCTATTTTATTTTGTCTTCCTACGTAAAACATGGGGAAGATAAATTTTTCTTAAAGCCATGATTATGGGGCTTTAATGTAAAATAATTAATTTTTACGATTTTACATTTTTCATTTTTGCCTTTTTCAGTGAATGTCGCCATTTTATTGGCTATTATTTTTGTTTTTCTACACTTTGGCAGTATGTTGCTCCATTTCAAACTCTGTCAAAACTTTTAATGGTCAAATTGTGGCCGATCCATCCACTCCTTTCAGAGTGACAGTGAATTGTGAAAAGTGCGAAGAAAAGGACAAGCAAATTGATGTCGTTGGAAAAAAAGACTTCCAAATTGAGATGAAAGCAAAGGAAGAAAAAGAACGAATTGGACGAATCAAAGTGCAAATAAAATCATTAACGGATTTGGGAAAACAGAAAAGAGTAATTAAAGATAATTATTAATTAATTAATGTTAATTGATTATTTAATTTTTCGAATTTTTGGGTTGGGAATTCAAAAATTCAAACGCAATTGAAATTATTAATTAAGGGTCATTGAAAAAGAATTTAATCACCACCATTTCAGTCAAATAAATGGGTCATTGAGGAGCCGAGTTCAGACAAAATTTACAAGTTTTTCATCGGCTATTTCACACCAAATGCCGACCCAAAGGTTCGGCTTTTTCTTCACGGCAAATTCCATGGCCAATTGCCGCCGTTGTCCGAACCCAACACTTTTTATAGAATTGTGTTGAAAAAGCCGGGCACAGAAAACAATGAAATTTTTTCACAAATTAATTCTTTTGGTCAACATAAGGACAGCTTAAAGCAATGGACGGAGGGAAAGGGATTTATTCTTAAACTGAGCGAAGTTGGCATACGATATGTGAGAGAGAAGGAGAGACCGGAAATGGAACTACAGTTGCAAGTGGTACGGTAGGTGGGTGGGGAGAGAAACGGTGGAAGAAGGAGAAAGGATGAGAGAGAAAGAGAGAGAGAGTGAAAAGAGAGAGAGAGGAGATGGGGGAGTGAGAGAAAGAGAGATGCGGAAGACAGAGAGATGGGGGAGAGAGAGAGAGAAAGAGAGAGAGAGTGAGAAGAGAGAGAGAGGAGATGGGGGAGTGAGAGAGAGATGGGGAAGACAGAGAGATGGGGGAGAGAGAGAGAGAGAGAAAGAGAGAGAGAGAGAGAAGGAGGGGGGGGGGGGGAGTAAGGGAAGAGAGATACGACCGAACAACGAGAACAATACAAACGATAGTAACTTTTATTGGAAAGCTGACTATTTTTGCTAAATTAAGGTAGAAATAGAAATGAATTCGCCCGTAAAGGTAGGCGATAATTTGAAAAGGATGAGCAATTGAAATCACTTAATTGTTTAAAAATATTAATTTAATTTTAAATAATCTCATTGGAAATTTCAAATTGATTTTTGTTTAGAAATCATATATAAAACCGCAACATTCACCATTTTCATATTATCAATCAGATAAGACAAAAGGGGAGAGGTAAAGATTAAAATGTTTTTATTGTATTTGCGGTGCTATGTCGAAGGACAAACAGTGCAAAATTTGCTAAATTTTTGACTAAATCAACTCATAACTTTTCTCAGACGCAACCAAATTGCACAATCTTGGTATCATACGATAGCCCATGGATTGCGTTATTAGCTTGCTAAATTTCAAAAATTTTTATTAAGTTTTTCAAAAGTTCTAGCCAAAAAAATGAAAAAATTGTCAAACTTTTGAAAAACTTAATAATTTTTTTTTGAAATTTAGCAAGCTAATAACGCAATTCAAGAGCTATCGCATGATACCAAGATTGTGCAATTTGGTTGCGTCTGAGAAAAGTTATGAGTGTTTTAATCAAAAATTAAACAAATTTTGCACTTTTTGTCCTTCACCAAATTTGCACTTTTATCCTTCGACTCACCACGGTATTTGCGTTTGGAAATTTAAAAGGAGTATTTCTTTTAATATATATGTACTTATGTAACCCGAAACATATAAAATGGAGCTGCTGAGCTTAAGGGGGGGGGGGGGATAAAGTGACGCCGAATGGCACTATAACTTTTTGATGGCTTGACTAATAGGATCCTTTTTTCTTTTTTTAGTAAATTAATGTTAGTCTTTTGTTTTGGCAGAGTGAAGAATTTCATTCAAACACTAAAATCCTGGAAAACCGTTTTATATTTAAAAAAAATTTTGCTTCCGTACTTTTTCACTTGACTGTAACTGTAACAAAAACTAATTTAGTGCTGCATCCAACGAATTTCCAAAGTTTGGAAATTTGGAAGACGAAACAATTGAAAAAGGGGAAGGCGAAGAAGGTCGTCAATTCGGTGCCAATTGGTTAAAAAAGACCAAACAACAAAATGTAGTGAGAATGGCGACCGCGGGAAGGGGAGGAGCATTGAATGGTGGCACAATCCCAAAAGTGCTTAATGGGACGGAGAAGCAAAAGGAAAAGCCGCGGGGCAAAGACAAAGCGTGGAAAAGGGGCGACGGAACCATTCGGAATGAGCAGGGGGAGAGAGAAGCGGCGGAAAATGCCAGCCCAAATGCTTCAAAGTTTCCCCACGCTCTTGCGAGAAATATTGGCGGAAGGGTGGAAAACTCATTTTTGGACGAAAGCGAGGACGACGGCGAGCACAATCGGAAAGGGTGTTGTTTTATGCCGCGGATGTCCTTCAGACGGCGGTCGTCCGGCGAACGCGCCGCCGCCGTTTCGTCCCCGGCCAAATCCTCCGTGGCGGACAACGCGAGCAGTGCCAGCGGATACAATGAAGACGAACCGTTGCAACTGAAGCAGGCAAATGGGGTCTGATGGGGATCATTTAAGACAAAAAATATGCACAATTTTGTGTAGAATTATACCCCGGCTTTTTTTCGTTTTTACTTAATCCTCGACTTAGGCTCAACCCAAAGAATGGTCTTTGACAAAAAATAATTCGACTTTTTATCTTTGACAAAAATAAGTTGACTTTTTATTAAAGATTGACATTTTGAAAAAGTCTGTGTTTTTGCCTGTATTTGTATTCTCCGATTGACATGGACCTGTTCTTTCTGTATAAAATTACAGGAAAATGCAGGCCAATATATCAGGTACATGTCGAGCTTTAGTTTTTGGCTCCCGGTAAATTGGACACCGGAAAATTGGACACCAGAAAATTGGACACCGAAAATTGGACACTAGAATACTGGACACCAATGGAAAGTTAGACACCGGAAAATTGGACACTATTGGATACAAAATAAATACCGTATTTACTCGATTAGAACCCCCCTCTCGAATAAAGCCCCCCTTTTGAGGGGGGTTAAACAATAAAGCCCCCGGTGGCTCTAATCGAGTAAATACGGTAAGTTAAAAATAAATAAACAAAAAAATTTTTTTTGTATATTTTTTGGCATCTTGATCAATCATCGCAGAATTTCGTACACTTTTTTGCCACATTTGATCAATCATGTGCATATTGAATGTTTGATCCACTCTATTGCCTTAATCATTTACCCACACAAATTATTTTTCAACCTAATTTCTGGGTTTTTTTAAAAGAGGAATTTGGTGTCAAGTTTTCCAGTGTCCAATTTTCCTTTGGTGTCCAAAATTCCGATGGTGTCCAGTTTTCCGCTTGGTGTCCAATTTTCTGGTGTCCAATTTACCGGTCCCCTTGTTTTTTATCGCAACAAATACGGTATCGCTTTTCGTAGTTTCGTTAATTGAGCGTATCCTATCATTAGAAACCCCAATTAAAGAAAGCTGACAATTTCCGACCCCCCCCCCCCCCCTCGTACAATCGCGACAAATTCCCATCAACAGAAATTAAGGCCAAATAAATGGGGTTTGATATGATTTTTTCAGTGAGTTTTTACTGTTTGAACTCATTAGATAGGGTGAGAATTACCTTATGAAACCGTTTTCTCCCCCGGGTATAATCTCTCAGAGATGCGCTTAATTAACGAGGAGTCATTTAAGTCACGACGGAAAAGCTTCTGTCCATTTATTGGGCCTCCGTCAATTCAGAGCTCTGAAAGTGTCGAAACAAATGATTACGGAATAGACGATATTGGCACCGAAAAAACGGAATACGGCGAATGGCCGCAATCGCCGGAACTATCGCCAATGGTAAACAAAAATAGCAAAATGGAAAAGCTTAGCAATTCTCAACAATATTCAGACTGGCATACAGTCGTCAATAGGGCTCCTGAGAAACCCAAGTCGAAAAGAAATCGCCGAAACATTAGTGCGTTCGTTGTCCGGTGGCGCGTCGTCGTCGGCGGCACGAAAGCGGAGAACAAAGCGTGTTGTCAAAAGCGACAATCCCTCGCGATGGTCACTCACACGAAACTCGAGCATTTTACGAGCGGATGAAGTGAAGGAAGTTGTGCTCACGGTGCGCATTGGAATGCCTGTATGGATGAATAAGCGCATCGGTGGGGGGACGGAAGAGACGGACCATTTCATCTACTCATTTAAATTGCCACCACCAAATGTAATCGAAACGGGAGAAGTGAACAAACAGCAGGTGAAGGTGGAGCCGAAGCCAAAGCGGAGCCAGAAAAGTGGCACTTTGAGCAACAGAAATGGCACGAGGTGAGTCAGAGGGGGGGGGGGGGGGGAATGATGCCAAAATGAGCGAAAATTGCCGGAAATGCAGTAAGATTTATTTGCATCAACAGAGGACTCTGTCAGAATTTGATGATGTCCGACCATAATTTTCTAATTTTTATTTAACACTTTCAGCAGTTCGTCATTTCTTACGGCAGCCTCAAGAACGTCGTCGAACAGCAGCAGTTTAAGCAGAAATGACCAGGATTCTCGAATATATCAAATGGCAACTATGACAGCGAAAAAGCAAAAAATTAGGCAAAACCAAAAAAATCAAGTCAATGAGGAACAAAAAGTCTCAAAAATAGCGAGAAACGAAGAATTTGGAATGGAAATCAGTCCGTATTCTCCGGCAGAGTCGAAAACATCGACGAAAAGCAATGTGTCAGGAGCAACGAATTATTTAAATGATCTAAAAATGGTAAAAGCGGACAATGAACGGCATTCGCGACAATTACAAATGGCAAAAAATGTGCAAAAGTTAGACTCACTAAATGGAAGAAAATCAAAGGGAATTGAAATAAAAGAACCGAAACAAAAAGTGCCAAAAGCGGAGAAAAATGACGAGGAAATTGAGGCGAAGGGTAAGGAAATTGTTCAAGAAAAAACGAAGCCGAAAAAGAAAAAAGGGGACGGAAAAAGTCGAAAGTCGAAGGACACTTCTGTTGATAAACAGAAAGCAGAAGGGGAAGGAATGGACGAAATTTGGGATAAGATAAAATCAGATCAAAAACAGGAGGAGGAGGAGGAGGGGAAAGGAACGGACAAAAAGGACGGAAAGGAAGAAGCATTGGAGGAGGAGGAGGAGCGGAGCGGATCGGCAATGTTGCGCGAACTCAGACAAAAAAGGGGAAAACTGAAGAAGGTATCGCCGAAAAAGCCAAACAAAAATGAGCAAACGGTCACGGAACCGGTCATTTTGGAAGAGAAAAAGGAGCAAAAAACGGAGAAGAAAATTGACAAAACGGAAAGCCAAACATTGAAAAGCGACGAGAAGCAAACCGACGGACAAAAAACTGCTGAATTATTGGACCATAATGAGAAAGAACATTCTAATGCCAAAAAATTGAGACTGCACAACAAATCTGAGGAAATAGGCAAAAAGGCAACGACGGCAAATGCCGTGCAAAATTCTGACGAATCATTTGCCGAAATAATGCCAAGAAATGAACTCAAAAAAGCCACAAAAAGTGATCAGAGTGATGAGGAAAAAGACGAAGAATTTAATGCATCACAATATAAGGATATGGACCAAGATTTGGTGAGAGAATTAAAGGAAACAATGTCCATGGAGCAATTTATGGAATTTTTAAAAGAAACGAACGAACAAAAGGCCAAGCAAAAAATGCAACAGCACAAATTGGATTTGAATTTGACGGATGCCGAATTGCAAAATGTGAAAAACTATTTGGACACATATGGCAAAATTCAACATGTCGAGAATAAAATTGTTCAAATTGGCACTATTCTGAATGATTGGCTCGATCAAAAACCCAATATCTTTGAGGGATTAAATGCAGGACAAATTGAGCAATTAAAAAACATTTTGGAAAGGATTTACCCAGATGAGCAAAATGTGGCAATCATTCCACCGGAAGAGACGGAAAGTGAAAAGGAGCAGCAAAATAACGCTTTTCCAGTGCCAATCATTTCTTGGGAAGATGAGGAAAGCGAAGTGGAGCAGCCATTGATACGAAGAAAAAGCCAAATTGTCGAAAAGAAAGGCTTGGCCGAAAAGGGGGACCAAAATGCCGGAGAAAAACAAATTAGCGGAGGCAATTTGGCGGGGCAAATAAGTGGACAATCGGGAAGTGCCGGAGAAGAGCAAATTAGCGGAGGCAATTTGGCGGGGCAAATAAGTGGACAATCGGAAAGTGCCGGAGAAGAGCAAATTAGCGGAGGCATTTTGGCGAGGCAAATGAGCGGACATTCGTCGCAATTCGGGCAAAACGATGACCCATTCAGCGAAAATGAATCGGTTGCGGAAGTGATGACGCACCAGAACATATTCAGAATGGTTGAGGATGACATGGAAGCCATGAGATCGGACGCCGAGTCGAGAGCCCATTTGGGCAAGGAACTGCAAAAGATGTGCCAAAAAGGGTCGACGGGAAAGTTGGACGACGTTTTCAAGCAGTTCACCGCTGCCGACTTGGAAAATCTGCAGGCCATACTGGAAGAAGTAAACAGAGAAAAGGGCGACACGGAGTCGAAAACGGCAAAAAAAGCGGAAAATTTGCAAACGGAGCCAGAACAAAAACAATTCGAGAAAGGCAAAAAAGCAAAGAACTTGGATTCGGAAATTGACATCAGAACGGACTCGGAACTGCACAAAAAACAGCGCCAAAAAGTGACACGGCTGAGACCATCTTCAGCAGGGATTGGCAACAAAAGCGCAAAAGAGGAGGCAAATGCCAAAAGCACAAAAGAGGAGGCAAATGCTAAAAGAGACAAAGAGGAGGCAAATGCCAAAAGAACAAAAGAGGAGGCAAATGCCAAAAGAGAAAAAGAGGAGGCAAATGCCAAAAGCACAAAAGAGGAGGCAAATGCCAAAAGCACAAAAGAGGAGGCAAATGCTAAAAGAGACAAAGAGGAGGCAAATGCCAAAAGAGAAAAAGAGGAGGCAAATGCCAAAAGCACAAAAGAGGAGGCAAATGCTAAAAGAGACAAAGAGGAGGCAAATGCCAAAAGAACAAAAGAGGAGGCAAATGCCAAAAGAGAAAAAGAGGAGGCAAATGCCAAAAGAGAAAAAGAGGAGGCAAATGCCAAAAGCACAAAAGAGGAGGCAAATGCCAATGTTATTGGAAAAGCACAGAATCCGAACGAAAGAGAAAAGAGCGCTAATTCGAAAGAGGAAGTGAAGGAGGGAAAATGTGATCAAATGGCAAAGGAAACAAAGGCCAAAGGAAAGCTGGCAGAAGCGAACCCAAAAATGGAGGATGAAGAGAAAAAGAGTTATCCAGAGTGGAAAAGAAGCAAAAAGACAAATGAGGAGGAAGTGAGTGGGGAGAGAGAGAGCTCATTTTCAGCACAGGATTCATATACACACGGATAAAGGGGTTTGGTTTGGTTTGTTTGAATCGAGGGGAAAAACGGCACAAATTGAGGGGAGTGCCTATAACTGAAAAGACATAGGAAGAAAATTCTCAAAAAATTCCATAAAATTTAACTTATTAATTGTCTAACAATTGGAAAGGCATAGAAAAAAAAAGAAAAAGACAAACTTTTAAGCAATTTCAGCAAAATTCCTTTCCTACATGATACTCAATTGGAAAAACTCGGGATTTCTGGCATTCGTTGCCTGACGCTATTTTTAGATAAAAGACATTTTTTAAAACTAAAATTATTTCCCGATTTGGAAGTAATAATTTTAAATAAAAGATTTTTCCATTATTAATTATAGGACTCGGTAGAACGATTTTTTACTCCAAAACCAAGTCCGATTGTTTCCGATTGGACTTTTGCGAGTGAAATGGTACGGTGATAATCAATTCAATCATTTTTTCATTTTTTAAAATTATTCATAAAATAATTCTTTAGGCAAAAAAGAATAATAAAGCCGGAATTAAAGGTAAAATAAATTTGAAAAGAAATTTAAATCAGCGAAACTTTTGAGAGGACACTGCGCAACAGCAAAGGTCGATTTGGGGTGATTTGAAGAAATGGATGAAAGGTATAGTCGTAAACTGTAAACATTTACCGTTAATTATATAATAATTTTTTAAGTTCAGAAAAAAAAACATTCCAAAATTTAGTGATTAAATAAAAAGAAATGCTTTTCCTTTTTAATTTTGAAATGAAATTTGATTGTTTTTTTTAATTTAGCGGACACCGAGCAAGAGCCTGTCAATGAGCAGCAAAGCTATTTTGATCAATTGAGACAGCTGATTTTTGATACCCCCGAATTCGCTCCACATGGATTGGAAACAGTGAAAGACGAAAAACAAGCATAAAGAGCAATGAATCGACCATTTTTAATTTTACCGTAAGAAATGGTTACGATAGTTTCAAGAGTTTATTTATTTATTTGTTGAGAAAATTTTACCCTAATTTGGTTCTTTTCAAAATAATAAGAAAAACAAAGTAATTTAATTCCTCTAAATCAGTAGGACAAAGACTTTTAAGCACAAATGATAATTAAGGACTTAATTAGCATCAATATTACTAAATTAAGCACAAAAAAAACAATTAAGGAAAAAACGAAAAAAAAAAACGCGATTTTGGTGTCTTTTTTGATAAATTCTTCTTTTTTTTTTATTATAGACAAAAAATACATACATTCTTAGAGTGTATATTTTTTTTGAAAATGAAAGTTTGATCCTTAAGGGTGAATTTTTTGTTCATTTATATTATGAAACACTACCAAGGTCTGAAATTGTTCGGACTTCGGAAAATTATTTGAAAAAATAATAAAAGTGCTAAAAACGATTTGAAATAATAATATTAGAGTTTTTATCGCACCTAGCTTAAAATTTTCATTATTTAGCTAATAATAATTCATTATAACTTCAAATTTTACCTCTTACATAAATATAAATTTATACAGAATATAAAATATAAATATGTTCAAATGGTAAGTAAATACAAGAAAAAAGAAATTCAAAAATTTATGTGTACAAACAAAAAAAAATTAAATCATTCAAAAATCCTCAAATCTGTCCTCGCAAATTCCGATTCCGATTTGTAAGCATTGTATTCTCAGCTCATCTCCGACTCCAATCGGTTCCGCTTGGAAATGGCTCGTGTCGTCGGGTCCCTTCACTTTGGGATAAAGCGCTTCAAACACGCGGCACGGGTCGCCGGCTGAGGGAGCGGCGGAGGCGGCGGCGCTGGTGCCGCACATTGTGGCGGGAGGGACAAAGCTCGGCGGACAGACCTAAGCCAAGGAAATTGACGGGGAAATGGCACGGCATTGACCGATAAGGTCGAGAATTGAGAGTTTGGTGGGCCGAGAACGGAAGCGAAAACAAATTCGAGTGCTTTTTGATTACCCTTTTTTGAAGCACGGCGACCCAATCGACCAGCGAAAACCATTTGTGATTTTTAATGTCCGTTGGCCCTCCCCGCAAATTGCCATAACGTTTTGTAAGGTCAACTTGGAGAAGATTCTTCAGCAAATCCCTCAGATCGGAGGAGAAATGTGGCGGGTATTTGACCTAAACAACACAAAAAAATTGAAATAAAATAAATTAAAACGACAATTAAATTAAATTATTTATTTATTCGTTTATACTTTTCCAGAAACAATTTTCTCGTAAATTTGAATTGGCTGTTCGGCAAAAAACGGCGGATAACCGGCGACCATTTCATAAATGAGCACACCCAAAGCCCACCAATCGACGGCCTTTCCATAGCCCTAATTAAATAGTCAAAAGAATAACCGCAATTGCCAATTAAAAATACAATCAAAGAAAACAGACTTTGCTCAGAATGATTTCGGGTGCCAAATATTCGGGCGTTCCGCACAATGTCCACGTCCGACCTTTGACGCGCTTTGCGAAGCCAAAGTCCGTAATCTGTGCCAAAATGTAAAATCAATTAAGTAATTGGATCGGGTTTCTCGGCCTTTGCTACGACCCAATTCTGTTTTATTGGCTAATTTCCGAGCAATTTGTTTCTCGAATTTATTGATTATTTCAAAAATAAAAGATTGCGAATCAATTGAAATTTATAATTGAAAATATAAAATATTTTCAAATTAAATTCACTCTCTTCGGCATAATGTCTTTGTCCCCCCAATTTCTCAACCAAAAATGCTCCGCACCTTCAAATATCCATTGACGTCAATGAGCAGATTCTCCGGCTTCAAGTCCCGGTAGACCACGTCCAATGAGTGCAAATATTCGAAGGCCAGCACAATTTGGGTGGCATAAAAGCGCGAATGGCACTCGGAGAAGCGGCCAATGCGACGGAGGTGGGAGAACATTTCGCCACCACTGACAAACTCCAAAACCATGTACAAATTGGCGGTGTCCTAAAAAGCGATTACAATTTATAATCACCGAAATATTTAATTTAAATAAAATTAATTTATTTGTTCAAAATTTTATGTCATTTACTTTGAATGAGTAGTGCATTTTGACGAGAAATGGAAATTCGGTGGCCTGTAAAATGCGCTTTTCGCTGATGGTGTGTTCAACCTAGGAAAAACTGTCAATTAATGATTTAATTTCAAAAATTTTGTATTTTGAAAAATATTTTTTTATTTTGGTTGAAAAGTTTAAAAATGCTTTATTTGTTGAATTTCTGCTCCCATTTCAATTTGGCCACCTGTTTCAGTTTGAGCACTTTTTGCTTCTCCAACATTTTCATGGCATAATATTTGCCCGTCCGCCTGTGTTTGACCAGCAAAACTTGGCCAAATGAGCCCGTGCCGATCATCCGAATGCGTTCAAAATCGATCAGAGACGCATTGGCGGTGGAGGAGGAGGAAATGTTGCGCTTAAATGCCAAAATTAATAACCAAATTAACAAATTAATGAATGATCACCGCTTTTTCCCACTTCTGCTTAAAGTCCTCTTTCGCCTTGTCCAACAAGTTTCTAACTAAAAGGGCAATTCATTATTGGGATAATTAAATTCGATTCTTTTTTTATTGCCCTATTTTATTTTTGTTTTTTGCTTTTATCCCTTCACACACATTGGGCCGAGTCCGAGGTGGGATTTCGATGTGCCCTTTTCCTATTTGTGGTTCCATTCGGTCTGAAATTCTCAATATTTTCTTCGTCCTCCTCCTCCGCCGATGTGTCGTCCTCCGACACACTTTTTGATGAGTTTTCCTCAATTTTTGTTCCCATTATTTTCTCTCTGCTGTTGGCCATCGCTTCGATCAGTCGCATAGAGTGATTTTTTATTTATTTATATTTCCAAATGAACCTTCAAAATTTTGCGGAATTTATTTATGTGCTGCCATTTTTTGGAATTAAATGTTTTTGCATATTTTGGGAGGGACAATTCGAGAACAAATTGAAACTTCCGTCCTAATCCCGATCGGCGGACGTCATTAAATCACACAACCACACAACAATAACCACAACATCAGCACCGATCACGCCAATCATTTTTTGTTTTTTTAGAAAAAACCCAAAAAGAATTGCGTGAGTGCAGCAGAAAAAGGTCACAGATTATAAAATGATAATTTAAAATATATGCATGAAAATATTTATAAGTTAAATTAAATTAAAAAAATATTTTGTATATAGAATAAAATGGAAAAATTTTTGGCCCTAAGTCAAACTTTCTGGCCCAAAATCATTGGGGACGGGGGGCAAAACGAACAGAAAATTATACAAGGATAAAAGCATAGCAAAATTATAAATTAAAATTAAAAATAAATGCACTTTAAAAATGTTAAGCACTCATTCACTGCGCTATAAAACGGAAAAGCGAAGGTGTGAAAGGGGAGGGGATAAAGCATTTGAGAGACAGACAAACATTAGCAGACGGAGCGACGGATTATCGGCGGAGAAGCCGAGCCGAGGACGGCAAAAAGCGAAGGATAATTAATGGAACGGTTATTCAAATCGCTTCTTTCTGTGCCGATCTCCGGCGGGGGACAATTAAGCCTATTAGTCTGAGCAATTAAGAGCTTTAAAATTGAGAAAGAATCATGAAATGACAGATTAATATTAAAGAAAACATTTTAAAGATAATTATTAAAAAGATTTATTTTCAAAATTTAGCAAATTATTTGGCAAATGCAAAAAATTTTTTGCGTTCAGAGTTTTGAGTAGGTCTGACTTTTGGGGCTAGGATTTGCTGCTCGCTTCTCATTATTCCCTCCGTTTCTTTTGTTTGCTCAGTCCGCCAAATTTGTGGCGCGCCGTTGCACTGATAGTCATGGGAACGTAAAAGCCAAAATTAGTTTTGTAAGCACAAAATGAGAGAGAGAGAGAGAGCCGGGGAGAACAAAAAACTTTTAGTTTCGGCAAAACCAAAAAAATTAATTGATTTTATTTTTTTTGTCATTTTCTGCCGTTGTCACGCGGCGGTTCGCTTCTGACAGTTTCGGCGTACAACAAAAGCATAATAAAATGCACTAAACGACGAAAATGGGAAAATGAATGAATTGCTGCTGAATTGCCCCTCTGTTTGTGCTGTGATGGGGCGGGGGCTTTGCTGAGATTTTGGCTAATTTTGGTGCGTTGGGATGCAATAAGTGAGCTATTTTTGGACCGTTTTTTGCCCGTCGGCGAATGACGTGGGACAAAAAATGTGCGGGAGAATGTGCGCGACCGTCGCATCGAAGCGAAGCGGCGAAGGGAAGTGACAATGCGCCGTCCGCCGCTGTTTTTGTGCCCCCCCCCCCCCCCGGCGGCGCGTCTTCTCATAACATTCCGTTCCGCCAAACATTGGGCAAACGGCGGGCGAAATGGGTTTCTGCGCGAAAACATCGATTAAGTGAAGAGGGAAGGCCAAAAATAAGCCAAACATTGGGAACCCTCGAGGGGACGGACGGTCATCAGCCAAATTAAGGGGGACGGGGAGGGGAAGGGGGAGGGGAGAAGAGGGGAGAGGGGACCTCTGAGGGGGGGGGGGGGGATGGATTTCTAAAAAATGCAAAACATACATTCTCAAAGAATGTATATGTTGTTTATTTACTTATACAATTTTGTTTTTTTGGGAGATCATTTCCAAACTTCAAAGAACTGACAAATCTGAGCTTTTATTTGGGGAAGTAAAATGTGATTTTATGTTAAGAGAGGCATAAATATAAATATATTTTTTCTGATTCCTTTTTGGTGCTGACATTTTATATATTTCTTAAATTAAGAAAAAACAACAAATTAGGCGAATTTCTTTTACTTTTGTCTCTCCTGTAAAGTGTGAGAAAATCAGCCGAATTCTTTTCGCAAATTTTCTTTACGCCGCCCGCCAAATTTGGCCTTGGCAAACCCTACCGATGTATTCATTCGTGTGACTTTTTTTCGGCTAAAAGACGTCAAATTGAATTATGGAAAACTCGACTTTCCAAGTGCTCTTCTGATGTTAATTTCTTTTATGGCTTAAAATGTGACAGTTTGTGAATTTATTTAGTTTAATTTGGTTTTAACTCAATTGGTTGCCGTTTTGTCAATTAATTTCAAATATATTTTTTTAAACGTCGTCCCTATGATGTAATTAGGAGGAGGTGGGAGCAATTAAGGAAGAGGAGGACGAGAAGGCAATTCAATCAACGCAAATTGATTTTGCTTCGCTTTATAACTTTTGGCTTTTTTGGATTCATTAAATTTTAATAATTTTTTTAATGTGTGTTAATTTATTATTTTTCATATACTTTTCAACTCACCGAATTGCTCCTGTTGAACCCTGCGTATGTTCTCTGCTTCGGTGTCCATTGAACAAATTCCTGCACGGCGCTGTCGATGGAATGCCGAAATTTGAAGGACAGATTCATCGACAGCAGATGAAGCATTGGCCATGGCATCATAAGCGGGAAGCATCAAATTTGTCTAAAAAAAATAAAAAATTAAATTAGACAGTGATCAGATTGAATTGTTTGGCCTACTGGCGGTTCGTTCAAAGAGACACTGTCCGCCGGCACTTTGTCTGTGAAGTGACTCAGCGAAGAATTATTGAAGAATGAAAGCAAATGCGGCGGCAAGGCCTTGAGCCCGAAAAGCATGGCGTAATGACGCCAAAACATTTGCCATTGCTGCGCACTCAGCGAAGTGGCCAATTGGCACAGCCATTGGTCCCAAAGTTGGGCATTTTCTGTATAAATTTTGTGCTAAACATAAAATGCCGAAAAAACCAACCGAGCATTTCCGGACTAAGAAGGCCCGAAAGTGCGAATGCCTGTGGCGAAGTGAGCAAAGCTTCGGCCACCTTTTTGTCCGCTTCATAATTCGGCACGCAAAATGAGGCCAAAGACGGATGACAAATGTTGGAAAAGGAGGAAGGCGAATTGGAAGAGGCGGATGAACTCTTCGGAAGAGTTTGGAAAGTGTGCGAATTTGGGAAGGGAAATGTTGGCTAAATAATAGGAAATTGCAAATTAAAAATGATAAAATTAATGAAAAATTTCTTATTTCCGTCTCCCATTTGACCTTTTCTGTCGTCCCGTCAAAATTTTCTCCTCCCATTTTCTGCTGATTTTCACACATTCGCGTGGTCGGTGCATGTAAATTTGGCGTGCTCACCGCGCAGTGCAATGGGTACGGCGCTGAGAGATGTGCCATTTTCGGCAATTTATTGGCAATTGGGGACGGATGAGAGCAGCAAAATTCTGTGACATTATTCATTATTCCGTTTGTTGGCGCCGTTTTTTGGGTCGTCGCCGTTTGGCACGGAACGGCGAACAGCGAATTGAAAGCGGGGAGTGAAAGAAGCCTTGTGATCAAATCCGACGAATGAAGCGGAAGAGCGGATGAAAAAGGGTGAAAATGGGGGTTAGCTGAAGAAGCGGCCGAAACGGCGCCAAAAGCGGGGAACGGAGCGGCGGAAGCGGGCGCTCCATCGCCACCCGTGGGGAACTCTTCGTCCGAACGTGGGCATTCGTCGCCGCCCAAATCCATCGGTTCGTCGATTAGTGCTGCCCGCAAATTGGCCATCCTTAACACGCGCTGATAATGCTGTTCAGTTTGGGTGTCGTTATTGTTGCGATCATTTCTGCTGCTGATTGGCAATTCGCTGTCTCTGTCCGATTCCAATTCGGCAAAATGTGAGGACGGTGAAGAGGGACAATGCGTTGGCATTGGCATTTGGTTGGGCTGGCTTAAATTAGGCAACATAATTTTGCCAAAAACCTTTTGATATTTTATGATTTGTATGAAGAAATGAAAATGTGCTTTTGAGGGACAAAAAAGGAATTGGATTCCTTTGCTTTGCTTTGGCACATACCCATTCAATTGCTCTTTCTTTCATTCACCTGCTGCTGCTCTCGGCATTTCCAATGCGTTTGTTGCCCATTAAATTGGCTAATAAATGCACTTTTTGGGCCGCCGCTTTTCCGCCTTCCGCTGCTTTTGTGTGCTGTGCTGCTCCGCGCTCCGTCCCCCGCTCATTTTGCGAAGCCGCGAATTCGTCCCTCCGCACCATTTGCTGACCATCACCGCCCATTTGTCCTCCTCCTCCCCGTCTTCGTCCGTCTCGCGCTGCTCTCCCCCCCCCCCGTACCACCGGCCACAGTCCATCCCTCCCCTTCCATTCCCTCCTCTCCCCTCCCCACCCCACCACCCCCACTTTCCTCCTCAATTCCCTCTCCCCCCCCCCCCTTCCGCGCACTTCGATTTTGCTCTGTTTGCTCACCCTCCCCCCCCCCCCCCCCAATGTCCGCTTTTCGTGCCTGGCTGGTCGAGAAAGTCTGACTGAGTGAGTGAGTGAGTGTTTTGAATGGGTTGGGATGGATTTGGTGCGGCGATTGGTGCGGGACGCACCGACCGATCGGAGACGGAAGGAGAAGAAATGGCAGGAAAAGCAACTTGACAGACGCATTTTATGCACATATAAGCAAACATTTGTGAAGCCATTAAACCCCACCTTTATTAAGCATCTTTGAATCAAAAAATATTACAAAACTTTTAATCAAACAAAATTATAAATTATAAATAAGGGCAATTTCAGAATAAATGTAAAAAAAAATTGCTACAAATTTCTGGAAAAATTTTTTTTTTTTCTTACACTTTTAATATGTTTTGACGATCATTCAGTACAAGAGTCAATGATTCTTAAGTTATAGCTAATAAAAACATATAATTATTCGTTAACATAAACAAATAGCGATTTCAAAAAATTAATAATTATTCTGTTCTGAGATTTATTTGTTTGTTTTTCATGACAAATTTTCAATTTTATGTAAATCAACAAATTTATTTCGATATGGCGCCAAAAACGACTAAAACGATAATTTAAGATTGCATAAGTTTAAAAGCAAATTATTTTACCAATGAATTTAATTTATCGCATTTAATCAAAAAATAAAATTTTAATATTCCCATAAACCTAAAACAGAACAAAAATTCATACCAAAAGCATATGTACTGCAAACAAAAAACCAGCTCGGCACCCTTTTAAGGCCATAGCCATCGCAAAAGGGTTTTCTTCTGGCCAATGCCTTCCCCCGCCGAATTTATCGTTTCCATCGCTTCCGCTGCCTTTTCCCTCATCATTTCGTCAAATTTCTTTTGAATTTCCTTTTGTTTGACCTTTTCCGCCTTTTTTTGTCCAATTGTTTTTCCATTTTTTAACTTGTCCCATTTCTTCGGCTTTTTTGATTTGTTGGACAATTCGTCCAATTTATTTTGGTCTTTTTCCACGCCGTCCGTTTTGCCAAAACATAACGTTCCAATGTCACACAGATTGTCCAACACTTCGATTAGAGTTGTGCCATTTTGCGTGCCGAGTTGAAATTTCGGCATTTCCGCGGGCCTTTTTTGGGTCAATGTTGGGTCGACAGCTGTAAAAGGAATTTTGGGTTTATCTTTTTAAAATTAAAAGAGCTTTCTGACCTTCGACATAAATCCTAAACAAAAACTCATAAAAAATCGGCACATTTTTTCTGAATGTTTCGCATTCGTTCTTCCGTTGGCTCTGCCCATTTTGATGACTTTTCCCTTTTCTCCCTTTTTCTTTCATCAAATACACAATGCCAAGATAGGCTGAATATTGTTCGCTCAAATATTTAACCGTTTCCTCAAAATCGTAAATGCCCTTTCCCTTTCGTTTTGCCAATAATCCGACGTTATTTAACAAATCTTTGGCTTCCAATTCACTACAAAATTGCTCAAAGTTGGCTCGATCATTTATATACGAAAACAGCACTTTGTCATCAAATAACACTTTGTCATCAATCTGCTGAACAAAGAAAACAATTTAACGAATTAAAAAGCGGCTCAATTAAAATTGTGTTTAAATAATTAAACCGTTAATTGGTCTTTGTTTGAAAACAACCAATCCCATTTGTTATCGTACTCGCCAAATACGTCCTTCAAATTCATCCTTTTCACTGTTTCGACACATATCTCCAGCAAATTGACAAAGTTCGCCCTAATTTGTGCCATTGTGCTTAAATCCATGGTCGGCTTCCTTTTCTGCGATCGGATCTTCATATGCTTAATGCTTTTCACAAGTGTTGGACATTGTTGGGTCCTTTCATTTTCTAATTGCTGGTCGGTCACCAATTTTAGCTCGGAATTATAACTCAAAAACACTTCCCATTTGTGGGCGAAAGTCATTGAATATTTTGGAGAAAAAAAGAATGCCGAAATTCGGCCCAATTTCTTCAGCAGTTCAATCAGTGACAGAATCTTCGTTTCGTTGCCAAGCACAAAATTTGGCCTAATCGCGCATTTATTTTGTTCCATCGCTAAATTTTGCCCTTAAATATTTTTAAATTAAATTATTTTATTGTCTTTTCTGTGTGATTACCTTCATAATACATATGGAACAAAAATTCATACAAAATGTCCAAATAATCGCGCATCGTTTCGCATTTTTTCTGCTCGTGCAAAACATTGGCACATTGCCATTTCTCTCTCAGCAAATGCAGAATGCCAAGATAAGCTTCATATTCTTGCGCCAAATATCCTATCACATTCTCAGGATAAGTGCCGACATTTATTTTATGAGCCGATCCAAAAACGTTAAAAAAAGTTTTAGCGCTTAATATCTTACTAAAGATTTTCAGATTGTTTCTGTCGATGATAAATGTAAGAAATGCACTGTCCTTGATCTGAAGACCAGCAACAATCATTAAAATGAAGAAGACATTAATTAATTAATTGTGCATAATTAGTTTATTGGCAGTAACTTTCTCTTTGAACTCACCGCTTTGTCAATGTCATAAAATGGCATCTCTGAAATTTCCACATTTAGTTCATTCAATGATGACTTGATCATTTCCATTTTGCTCCACATTTCTTCCAAATTCTTATCAAAAACTTTGCGAAGAGTTCGGAATAAATTTTCCAACTTTGAGTTGGGACTCAGAGTGGCCGTTTCGCTATTGTTAAACAGATATTCATAATGTTGGTAAAGCCTCAGGGCATTCGTCTCCAAAATCTCGACGATTTCTCGTTCATTTGCCAATTCGGGCTTACGCTTGTAATTACTGAGCTCACTCATGCATTTCCAATAGGTGCCAAACCGTTTTCTGAGCTGCTTATCAAAAAAGAAGGCCCAAATTTGGCCCAGACTTTTGACCACTTCAATTAGTGTCCCGGCAGAGTTAAAACCAAAATTGAACTTTGGCTCCCGCACTTCGGGCATTAATTTGTTTACCAGGGTCGGCGCAACTGCTTAATTGTTTTTACGTAAGTTTTGGTGCTTAATAATTCAAAACCTTCAATGGACATTCGGACGTACTCCCAGAACAAATATTCGTACAACACATAAGCATATTTCCCGAATTTCTTACATTCTTCCACTTTTGAATTACTGTATGTCTTAAATTTCTAAAACTTATAAAATGTTGGGTAGAAAACACCTCATTTTTATTTTTTTTAATTGTTCGGTTTAGTCCATACGTAAGTTCATTTTCTTACTAAGTTATTTAGTTCATATGAAAATTTTCATGATTAAAAACATTAAAAATATTTGTCTTTTTAATTATTAAAATTTCATTGAATTGTTTAACTCATGCAAATTAGTACCTCTTTATGAATCAATTCAATAACTTCTTCGCATTTCCAATTTCTTCTGAGGAAAAACAAATCGCCAAGATGTAATTCATATTTTTGCGCCAAAAGTTTATTATTCGCACTAAAATTCAGCCCGTAACTCGCGCAAAATCCCTCAAAAAATGCCGGACCCTTCACAATGGCAACCAATGCTTCATCTTCAATCTTCAATAATTGCAGTGATTAGAGAAGGAAAAGCTTATCAAAGCAAAAAACAAACGAAACTTACCGAAGCATTTGAATTGGAAATTGGGGAAAAGAAATAATAAAAAAATAAAAGAAACATTTGAGGAAACACTTACATTTACAAAATAATAAATGTTTTTGCATAATTATTTATTGGAAATTTGGATAAAGCCCGGAAATCATTTTCAATCGATAATATTGACCAATGCAAAATAAAAATTATATTTTTATGCTTTTATCAAATAATACTTTTGGAAATAGGGGATGAAAAGCATGTTGACAATGTTTTAATAAGCATTCACTAAAACAACAAGTTGGTTGTTGCTAGCATAATTTTAATTAAGATAACAGCCGTAGAATTTTGAGCGGTTTCAAATTGAAGTTTTTTGGGGCAAAATTTAAAAAAGAATAGTAGAAAAACGGTAACTTTTTTATGCTTAAAACAAGGGAGAGAGTTGTTTTGTGGTGGGGGTCCAGACAATCCGTCAGTGGATAATCCGTCAGTGGTCAATCCGTCAGTGGTCAATCCGTCAGTGGACAATCCGTCAGTGAAGGACAATCCGTCTCACTGATGGAATGACCACTGACGGATTGTCCACTGACGGATTGTCCGGGAGCCTTTTGGCGCCGTTCGTTTCGATGTCAGCCGAAAGTTTTGGATTGTAACTTTTTTCTTTGTTAACCAAATCCAATGATGCTGGGTATCATTCGAAATGTCTTCATATACTCTATTAGCTTTAGAAAAAGAAAAAAGATTTTCTAACATTTAAAAATTTATAAGAAAAACGTTAAACTCTCACTTTTTTTTTGCAATTTTTTAAAAATTTCTCTTTTTTTTTGTTGCTATTTTTAAAAAAAATTTTTCACTTTTTTTTTGCACTTTTCATGTATAACTTTTTTTTGGTAATTGTCTAATCGCCAAGCTGATTTCTACAGAAAATTTAGACATGAATTTTAATTGTTTTTTTTATTGAAAGTCACAACTTTGGGTATCTTAAAATTATTTTGATTTGATTTAGAATAGTGTCATTTTGCTCGAGAATCACGTCAAAAATGTAGGCTTTTGACTTTAAAAAGGAAATGATTCCCCCCGTCTTTTACTTTTCCGAATTTATACAGAATCAAATAAAATAATGCAACAAACAATGAGAATTGAATCACACTGAAATAAAAATATGATGCTGAAATATGCGACACAAAATGAGAAAATTTAAAAAAGAAGAAAACGAAACACCGGGAAAATACGACAAGAAAAACTAATTTTAAAATTCTCAAAATTTTTAAAATAAAATATAATATTTTTCGATTTAAATTCTGAAAATAATAAATTTTACATTCAATCTATTAGTAATCACATAATTGTTAAACTTCCTCATTTAATATTACCAAAACAAAAATGCTTAATAAAAAAAACTATTAAAGATCTCCCCTAAAAACATTTCGCCCCCTCTTCTCAATCGCTTCCTAATTGGCAACATCAATCATTTGAAAAATAAATCTTTTTTTCATTTTAAAAAAATCGGTGTCGCATTTTTTCCTTTTATAAACTTTTCTCAGTGTCGGAGATGTAACAATTTCGAATAGTACAAAGATGGAAACTTCCAGGGGCCCAAACGGCGGGCCAAATGTCCTCCCCCTCAATTCCCCCCCCCCCAATTCCTCCCCCCCCCCAATTCCCCCCCCCAATTCCTCCTCCCCAATTCCCCCCCCCCCAATTCCCCCCCCCCCAATTCCCCCCCCCCCCCCCAATTCCTCCCCCCCAATTCCCCCCCGCCCAATTCCTCCCCCCCCCCCATCGTCCCTTCCATTGTCTTTTCGTCTTTTGCCCTCAATCTTTTGCCGTTCTTTCCCCGCTTTGCTCTCAAATTTGCCTCATTCCTTCCATAATTTTTTCAAGTGACTTTTCTAAATTCTCTTCATCCGTTCCCTCAATTTTCCCCTCACAATAAAAGTCCGTTAATTCGTTCATAATTTCTTCGGTAACTTTTTCTTCCCCCTCTTTTTCTGCTCTCTTTTCCATTTCATTTCTGAGTGTTTCCGCATATTCGAGCAGTTCGTTCAGTGCGGTATAAACGTGATAAGTAAATTTGATCAGATTCTCCACATAATCATTTAGTTGTTGTTCTTCAATGTTGGTTTTTGCTTCTTTCAGCAACAAAGTAACCAATATTCCGTATAGGCATGAGAAAAATTGCAAATTTCTCAGCTTTCTGTTCAGTGTTTTCCATTTAGGAAAATTTCCATTATTTTGGTCCAATTTCTCCAATATTGTAATAGAAACTAGGAATAAAATGGCGAAACACATTAAGTCTATTTTTTTAATTAATAAGGGTATACAGTGAAGTTAAATATAAACTGATTATAAAAATTTTCATTTATGTTTTTATTAATCTGTACAAGGATGTTGCGCGTCTCACTTTTTTTCTCTCAACATCCCTGGGTTTTAGTTCATTTTATTTAATTTTGTATTATTTGGATTGCAAGATTAGCTGATCCGGGATTATATATAAAAGGAGTCTTAATCTTACAATGGGAGCCATAAATTTGGTTTTGGATGCGTGATTCGGCTAATTTCAACCTACAGCTGAATGGGGTCACTCTATTACACTTTTATTTTGAAGTCAAATCTATCAGTCAACTCGGCTCATATAATCTTTTTCTGGTGCATCCAAATGCTTAGTATTTGCTTAGAAAAGTTTTCTCCGTTTAAGAAAGACACCGAGAATTTGAGATAATAAAAATAAACTCAAGAACAATTTTTGGAAATCATTTTTCTTTTATTTTTTCCAACCAAATCACAAATTATTGGCATCATTTGGTAATTGTAGCCGAGTTGATTTAAATTGATTTGACGAATTAAAAAATTAAATAAATTTTGCCTTTTACTGGCCAATTTTAACCAATTAGGTACCTTCATCGGGATGAGCTATGGATTTTACTCTGCAATACCCTAGCCGATAGTGAATAGGGATGTTCGAGAGTCTCGCTTCTCGACTCGATAAATTTCTCGGATTTTTAGCTTCTCGGTCCCGGTTCTCGGTCTCTGGTTTTTAGTGTCGGAAACCGAGAAATTTTTACATTGTTAAATTTTGGCCAGACGAGTTCGCCCATTCCGGCCTATCGGCACCGCCGGCCCCACCCCCCAAAAAGTCCCAATTTTTGTTAAAAATTGGCTCAAAATTCCAAAAGGACAATTTTTGGGCAAATCTGTTAACAAATTGCATTCTATTTTCTACATTTTCCCCGACGCGCCTTTCGCACCGCCGGACCCCCCCCCCCCCCCCCCCCCCCCCACCGAAAATACCGCTGACCCGCCTCCCCCCTCCAGGCTCCTTCGCAAAAATTTCGGTTGACCCAGCCTTCTTTTTTAGTATGTTTTTGATTTAAAAAAATCATTTAAATTAATTTCATTTAAGATTTCTCGGTTCTCGAGTCTAGACTCGAGAAATTTCTCAGGTTTTTCGCTTCTCTGTCTCGGTTCTCGGTAAATCACTTCTCGCACATCCCTATTAGTGAATATACAACGAAGATGGAGGGTTTTTGCTAGTTCGGATACGGATGTCCTATCTCTATCATTTTGAATACGGATTTATATGCAATTAAATAGTTCAATATTCTTTGTATCCTTCAATAGCCCTAACGATTCTCTATAAACCAATAAAATTTCTTTTAAGTTTAAAAGGGAGGAAAATTTTTTGTAAGGGGTGGGTAGGAAAGGGAGAAATTTCAAACAATTGTTCTGACCAATTCCCAACCCTTAATGTTTACCATTAAAAATCTTGGCAAGCATTTGTGTCAAATCTTCCTCATGCTTTTTTACCAAGTGACATCCGATCATTTTTCCACCATTTTGTTTAATGAATTTTTGAACTGTCCCATAATTATCCGCCATCACTTCCGATAAGACCATTTTTGGCTGATTGTGAATGCTTTCCCCAATGTGTTGTGTTGTCAATTCCACCATGAAAACGTACGGCTGTAAGCGATCAGTTATTTTTTCGATGACTTTTTCGTCCTTTTTCTTCTGCTGCTCTTCTGTGTCCATTGACTTTGTCTGTTGTTCATCAACGGTTGAAGAAGACGAAGCACCGGTCTTAATGCTGTTCATCATTTTGTGGATGCCCTCCTCCGTAATTGGTAACATTGGCAAATGGCCGATTGAATTGGACGACTGTTCGATCAGTTCCGATTGATCATATTCCGCTTCAATTAGCACTGAATATGCACCACTTTTATGGCTAATTAATTTCGGTTGATTTTTTTTACCTATTTTTTGCATTTCCTTTTCCATTTTCGCTTCATTTTCTTCCATCTTTACGTTTGCTTGTGATGTCTTTTGTTTTGTCTTCGATTTTGGCATTTTCATTGGCGCCGAATTCGCTTTTCGCTTCGGAGTGCCATGGGAAGAAACCGCCACATTTGTTGTCTGACCAATGGGCTCTTGGCCCATGAAAACCTGGCATATTTTAAATAAATATTACACCCAAATAAAATTTAAAAAGACCTTTTTAATTATTAATTAAATTAAGGATTATATTTTTGCATTTATTTAGCTCCCGGGCATTTGAGCATTAATTTCGGCAATGACATTTTCAGCAATATTATAATTTTAAAAAATAATAATTTTACTACTCAATTAATTTTAAAATGTTTTCTTAAATTTGCGAAATGAATGCGTGTCCAAACATTTGCGCCTCGGACATTTGCGCCCAAAGGGAAAATCGGCAAGGAATCTTCAGAAGCATTATTTTTCAAAACAAGAGCACAAAATGAATACGCTTGAGAATAACGTGTAGCTACTTTGAAAATTGATTTTCGCTATTCCTTTTTTGAAAAAAGTGTTTAAATTGCGAAATCGGGCTTTTAGGCATTTTAGAAAAATTTCCTTAAAATTTAAAAAACTTGCTAAATATAAACGAAAAATGCAAAATACAGTGTATAATTTCGTATTTCTTAGTATTTGCTCAATATTTCGACTTTTTCAATATTTTAGTCAAATGTCCGGGGTGCAAATGTGGAGGCGCAAATGTGGACTTACCAACCGAATGATAGAGCTTAAATTTCAAAATTCGCCCGGCGGCGCCTATCGGCACCGCCGGCCCCCCAAAACCTATTGTTTTTTTTAAAATTAACCCCAAATCCCTAAATTTGTTCATTTTTAGACAAAATCTGTGCAATTTATGCCAAAAGGAATTGAATCGAGGCGATACATCGACTAAAGGAATGTGGAACCAAATTAATTATTTGTGAGATTTTTTGGAGTTAATTTAAAGCAAACCCGCGCCCCCGTCCCCGGGGGCGAGACATTTGCTCACCCCCGCCCCCGCCCCCGCCCCCGCGACTCTGACCCCCGCCAATCCCCGCCCACGCGGCTCGAACCCTAGTCGAAACAGCTGAACAATTCGGTAACAAATTTAAAAAAATTTGCCAATGGCAAGAAATTGTTAATTTAAAAAATATATTAAGAAAAGCAAGTTTGTCATTTTTGGAAAATCTACTGTAAGGAATAAGCTATTTTGCCCAACCTTTACTCTACTAACAAATTTGGCCCAAATTTTCAGAATTTCTCCGGCAGTGCTTAGCGGAACTGCCGGAACCCGAAATTCCTTAGTTTCTTTAGAATTTTAACATAAGATGTCTTGACACCAGAAATTCCGTTTTTTGCATCAGAAATCATTGAAACAGAATTTTGAAATATGATGTCTCAAATTAGTGATATAACTAACGGAAATTGAAATAAGCCCATGGCTTACTTTTTGCTCCTTTTGCACTCGGTTCATGCCTCTGATTTTCTTTGTCGGCGTCCGTTTCACAGTGCTCTTTTTCTGATTTTCAGCGGTTTCCTATTTTTTTTTGTTTTTTTTTTTATAATTAAAAATTTAATTATTAACCAATTGCTTCTGCTTGTCGTTGTTCATACGTTTTTGGCGTCTGATCAAATTTTCATTGGTCGAAATTGCGGAAAAAATGACCGCAAAAAGGAAGGAGGAAAAAAGAAGAAAAAGAAACAAATTCGGATTCATATGAATATGCCTTACAATTAGGATAAATATTATTATAATTTAATAGTTTTAAAAATAAATTAATATAATATAATTTTAAAGAAAGGTTTTTGTGCATAAAAATAAAAATTCGCATTTCTATTTTAAATTCCAATTGTTATAAATATATTTTAATCAATTGTCATGCCAATTATGCATGCATACGATGCTTCTCTTTCTTTCTTTTTATTTTAGAATATTTGCTTTACCATTTCTCTAATAAATATGTTTTATGATGTTGTAATGAATGAATGGGCCAATGCAAAGGAAATGAGTGAGTGCCTTGGCCTAACAATTTTAATTATGCAATTTTTGAAATTTACTTTCCAAAAGTGTGCCATTTCAGGTTTGCGGAGTCGTTGTTTAAAATCAGCATTATGAAAATTTTGAACAAAAAATTATCTTAATTTTGCTCCAATGTAACAATATTTTTAAATAATTACATCATTCGATAGCGCTAAATCTTCCCTATAAGTCGGCAAAATTTCAAAAAATTTATTTAAGTTCAAAAAGTAATGACCAGAAGAACTCAAACAACAATGTTTTTTGAATGTTTTTGACAAAACTTTTTTCAAGGATATTTTCAAATTTTCAAGTCGGCGGGTCCAATTTCAAGGACATCCTTGCCATTCAAGGACGAATCCCATCCCTGCCTTTATGATTATGTATAATAATTCGTGAATATTTATGAAGATAGTATCGCAAATCAATTGATTTTACGTTGGGATTGGGCGATGAATAAAATAAAATTGATTTTATGAAAATAATAATAAAAAAATATTATGTATTAATAAATAAGGAAGAGAATATATTGCATGAGTTTTTATTCTTTATCCAAAGCATTTTTATTATAAAAAATGTTGGGAATATTTTTTCTCTTTGCTTTATTTGCCTTTTTTGGTGGAGAATTAAATGCACAAAAATGCGAAGATTGCTCAAATTTGAATCCGTTTTGGACCAATCTCTGTAAAAATGCCGTGTCAATGTTTAAAAATGCCGTGAATGGGGTACAAAAATTTGTGTGCCAACTGAGTCAACTCGACGAAACATTGAAAGGCATTTTTCAAGTGGATTTCGAGAAATCGGTGAGAAGTAGGGCTTCTTTTTTTAATGTATATACATATTTTTCGCTGGATTCTCCGTAGCCTAATTAGTATTAAAACACTTTTTTTTTTGTGTTTGCGAACAAAAGTGGGACTTTTTTTTTTTTTTTTTTTACATATTTTTAGGGTTTTTCTACATATTACATATGTACATATTTTTATATATACATATTTTGGACTTTTTCGCATTTTCGTACATATTTTCTTTTTTTTACTTCTTTTGAGGATTTTTGAGAATTTATAGAAATTTCTTGTGAAAAAATTAAATTTTTTTTGAAAATGTACCCTAAAAAATCGTTTTTTTTCTTTTCAAAAAAGTACTAAAAATTAATTCTTAAAATACTAAAATGCGATCCTAAGCCTATTAAGTCATTTTTATGACATTTTGTGCCTATTTCATAATTTACGAAGCATTTCTTTTCCAAAAAATAACCTTTTAAAAATTTTATTTACATATTTCGCGATTTTTCTTACATTAAAAAAGAAGCCCTAGTGAGAAGTTATTATAAAATAATTAGAATTTTTAAAAATTTTTAAGTATAAAATTGAAAGAATTATGGAATACGCCAAAAAGGAAGATGCCCAACTTCACAAATTGTTGCAAAAATTAATTGCCGAATTTAATAAAATAAACAGAACTAATCTTTTGCGTAGGTGTATTATTCGTATGTACATATGTAAATAATAGAAATGAACATTAATTTTGCCAGCTAATTGGTGACACCAATTTCTATTAATGGTAATTAGATCTTAAATTATTTAAGACCCTCTTGGGGATGAGCAGCAATACGACACCGTTCACTGTTCCGTCATAGAAAGTGCAAATTACTTGGAGCATCGCTTTGGCATTCATTTGGCCGAACTTTGGCACAATCCAACAGAATTTGGCGAAATAAATTCAAAAATCGTGCCATTGATTAATTTGGCACGAAATTATCTCATAGAAGACGGACAAAAGCAGCAGCAGCAGAAGAAGAAGAAGAGGACGGAAGACAGTGGAAAAGAACGGAAAAGGGAAGACGGAAGAAAGGACGAGCAAAAGCGAACAGTGCCAACGGAGGAGGAGACAAATGGCACGGGGACAAATGGCATTTTGGACAATTGGTCGAATTTGGCGGAGCATAAATGTCTGAGAAACAAAAAATAAAATGAATAGTTAACAGCGTTTTCATCCTTCCCAATTCCTCGGCATTTTCAGACAAACGGCGACGGCGGCGAAAGAAGAGCGATTCTTCCTTTGCTGACTTTTTTGGCCCAGGATTTTATGCGATTTTGGCGCTGTGCCTTCTGACTTATCTTCTAAGTTTCATTCCGCGGTTAATAAACCGAAACGGTGCGTAAAAATAACTTTCAATTTCTTTTATTAAAATTCGAATGTCGAAAATTGGCATAGTTCAATCGCTGGCAAATCCATCACAACCGTTGCTGAGGAATTTCGCAGAACAGCAGCGGAACGAGACACGCCACACGAGGCGAGCCGCAGTGGCGACACGTACTTCAATGGCGGCGAGTTCATCAACTACGGCGAGTTCATCTATGGCGAGACGTTCTTCAATGATGGCGAGTTCGTCTACAGCGACGCTTTCTTCATATGAAAAGCGACGTAAATATTTGAATGTTATTTCTGAATTTACATTTTATTATTGTTAAACTTTCTCTCATTTTGTCCTATTTTATGGTGTTTCTTTTTTTGTTTCATTTGTTTGCTTTGTCATCACTTATTGCTGTGCCTAATTTATGCTAATGAATGTTTCTCCTCACTTAAGGCATAACACTTTTCAACACTTTGTCCACTCGCACTCTTTCCGAAAGTGAAAGCTGTCCAATTTGTTTGAGCGAATTTGAGGCTAATTCTGAAATCAAACAGCTGCCTTCGTGTAACGTAATTTGTTTTTTGGATTTTTAAATATAATTAATTACTTTTAAGTAAATCATTTTTTTCTTAGTCTTTTCACACTAAAATTTATAACTTTCAGCACAATTTCCACACAACTTGCATGGAGCTATGGTATGGTATACAGTAAACCCAAAGCAATATATGACTAGGGACCGGATTTATATGGGTTTCCATATTTTTTTTTGCACACTTATTTCGGCCTAAAAATAACGTAAATAGTATTTTTAGCTTGGTTTGATACTTCTAGGATGCATTTTTATTTTCATATTTTTCCATATTTCAGGTTTTTGTCCATAACAGGGAGCTTAGGAAAAAAGGGTAAAAACCTAAAATCGTAGCCTTAATAATGAATGACTCATTGTCAGTCGCTTTGATACCTTTTGTTTTTTGAACAAAAAAAATTTAAAAATAGCAAATTATTTTATTAATAATAAACAAATGCTCGTGCGTATTTAAGGCTGCTGCAAAAAGACAAATGCCCGTTATGCCGTGCCAAAATATTTAAAACTGAAAATGGGACAGGTAATAAATTAAAAATTATCAAACCGTAGTTGATTAGGACATCTTTTCAGTCAAATTGAATTATTAAAAAAATTCACGGAACCTTTAAATCATGAAGCAAAGAAGAACCTAACGATGAATGAATGAAGTATTGAAAGTATTGAAAATAGTTACAAATGCTTTTTGTTTTACACCTTGAAAATTTTTTAAATTTTTTCTAAGGCAAAACTCATATGGGACAAGCTCAATTTTAAAGGACATAAGGGAAAATTTGAAGTGTTGAAAATAAATCTGACAACAATTCATTACATGTGCTGTTAATAGTTATTTTTTTAAACAAATTTCAAAAATACACAAAGCCTAAATCAGGGTAAGAAAAGCTTTGGTTTTCCCTGGGCCCAGCAAAGTTCAACTCCAAACCCAGGCACACTCTTTTGACTAAATGTTGAGCTTTCAATTGGTCCATTTAATAGAAAAGCTTCTCCTTTGATGAGTTTCTAAAAAAATGCGTGTCATTTGAAAAATATTTTGACAATAAATAAAATATTGTTAAAGAAAAAATTACTCCTTAAAAGCGAAGCCTTTTCTGGGCATTGGCTGCACCAAAAAGCAAAAGCCACTTGATGAAAAGCACAGGTTTTAATAATTTCTGTGTTTTTTTTTAATTTTTTGAGGGTTTGTGTGCTTTTAATTTAAAAAAATTGACAAAATATGATGTTTTTTGAGATAAATATTTGGCTTAAATTTTTTGTGAATTCTTCTTTGTTTTTTTTTGAAAATTTCTGTTCACAAATTTCACCTTAATTTCAAATTTTTTGATGCCCCCGGGACTCCTTTTTTTCCAAGAAGAAATAGCCTTCGAAAATTTTTTGCGACGAACAAAATAATTGTTTATGGCTTTAAGTATTTTGTTTCAGAATGATTTTTTGCACGATAAATGAGTTTTCATTGAGTACGTTTTTTCTAATTTCGAAATGGCAACCCTGAACTGGGGATGTCATATGTTCAATTACGGAAGTCAGATTCGTTTTCACTCATAAAATGATCATAAAAACAATAATTTTTCAAGGGGCGGGGAGAACGACAGGGATAAGTGGCGAAAATTGATATTCTTCGGCTTTTCTGAATTTAAAAATCTGTTGTTTTTTTCCGAATTTAATTATTTTGTGTTTCAATGCTATCCAGAGTTTATTCTAATATTTTTTTAATTTAAATAAAAGCTCTAAGTAATTATCACAACGTAATTGTTAAGTTTATTTTAAAATGAAAATCCAAACATACAAATTCAATGAACACAAAAGACCATTGTTCAAAGTATGTACAGTACATACAGTATTGTAAATTGTATACAATAATTGTGTTTACCCCCCCCCCCCCTCCATTTTGTTTTGTTCATTTTTCAGCAGGTCACTTTTTCCCCCCCCCCCCCTGCTGCTGATGGTCATAAATTTGTTCCTCCGTTTCCATTTTCTTGACCGCCTTCCGTGCTGCTCCGGTCCCGCTTCTGTCGTTGCGGATACATCCGCACGCGTTCCCACAGTCCGCCGCGCTCTTCCGGCGGAGTAAAAGCCAACGACGCGTATTTGCCGGAGCGCGCGGAGGACATCGCGCTGGTGCCCGCGAAGCTGCTGCGATGTGCCAAGAGGCGCTGGCGCTGATTGGCACTAATGGCCAACACTTCCATGGACGGTGAAATTCTTTAAAAATTGAAAGAAAAAATCCTTAAACCCCAAAAATTACCCCAACGTGGAGGGCACCGAATGTGCGGACGGCAAAATGTTTAGCGAGTGGCGACGGAGGTTATTCGACCTGGTCTGAATGTCCTCTGCAATTTCGTCCGTATGGCGATTTTTTGTCTCTAAAATGAAGAAAAAATATTATTTTTTAAAATATTTATTGTAAAATTTACCGGGAAGAAGAAAATAGACAAAGCCAACGCTGAAAGCACTGAACAGAATGAACGGCCAATAACTCATTGGAACTCCGACGGCCTAAACATTCAATGAATGCACAGTCAATTAGCAGCAAATTTAAAAAAAGTAATTAGTTTCAGGGTTTAGTGCTTATTTCGAAGTCACCCCTCTGAAGGGAAGGTATGCCAACGAAATGACAAATGCCAAAGTCCACGCGATCGTAATGGCCACAGTAACTGCGCTGGCCCGGTACTGTAAGAAAGACGCCAATGGCATTTTATACAAATTTAAAATTGTTTACTTTGGTTGGGAATATTTCGCTGGCAATCATCCACGGAATTGGGCTTCCGATTCCATAACCGCACATGTAAATCAACAATGCCACGATGGAACCATAACTGGCAATTTTACTCTGTGTGGAAAGCAATTAAATAAATAATCAATTAATTACCCCTAATTACCCCCGATGATGCTTGTATCCACGAGAAAAAGCTCATAAAACTGAGTGAAATAGTCACCAATGTCAATTGGAACAGAGAGAGAGCACGGCGACCTAAAATATTAATTAAAACATTTGATTTATTTAAATTATTGAATAATTTTGATTGAAATTTTTTTTAATTAAATTTATTTCATTTTTTCAAAATTATATTGTCAAATTAAGCCCAACCCTTTCGTTCGATAAAGAAAACGGAGCTGCAAGCGAACAGAAAGTACATAATTCCGATTGCCAAAGTGCTGTAGCGCGCGATTGACCTGAAATTTAAATTAAAATCCCTCTTCCGATATTTTTTTGAATTTCTTACGGTTCCAATCCGGCATTCAGAAACATATCGGTGGAATAGGCAAAAACGGCAGCACAACCGGTCATCTGTTGGGCAACCATCACCCACATGCTGATCAGAAATGCCATCCGAAGTTCCGTCGATCGGAAAAGTCGACAGATTGAGGCGGCAGACATTGTGCCGGACTGATCGCTGTTCTGTGAAAGAGGCTTTATCATTGATCGATCAATCAGTGCATTCCTTGCGCTTTTCCCCCCAAATCACTCACTCCGTCCGCCACTGTCAATGTTTGTGTGCTTTGTCCTTCGCGTTGCAATGCTTCGAACATTGTCTGTCCCTCGTGGACATTGACCAGCCGTGCCAATGTGTCCAAAGTGCCGACGCGGTCGCGACGGGACAACAAAGTAAACTTAAATAAAAGGGGATGGGGGTAATTATGAAAAAAATTAATTAATTTAATGAATATGCTTACTTTGGGACTTTCGGGACAAAATGGGAGCACACAGCAAAGAATAAAAGCGGGAAGACCGGAGAAGGCAAAAGCGACGGGCCAATTCTGAGCATCACCGAGCACCTGAAAAATAAACATTTTTTAATTTAATTTTAAAACAAATAAATTAAATTTAAATACCTCCGGCAAACTCAGAAAAAGAGAGAACCAATCGGCGAAAGCGACAACAATCTGAGACAAATTAATAACAATAACAGAATTAATCAGCAATGTTTTTAATCGGTCTCACCATGTGACAGGTGGCCGCCGCCCCGCGACTTTTCATCGGCGTAATTTCCATCAAATACATTGGGGCCAATCCCGAACTAAGGCCCATGGTGGCGCCGAGAACCATACGCCCGAAAATCAGAAGCTGAAATATATATATTTTTTCGATTGAATTTTGATTTGAAATGCCTCGGGCGATGCCAACATTTTCGAAAACAATTCCAACAAAGCGCCGAATACATTTAGCATTCCGTTAGCGATAAGCGCATTTCGACGGCCGAGTTTTTCCGCTAATGGCCTAAAACCAAAAAACAAAATCATAAAAACTTTATTCAATAATTATTTTTTGCTGTTTTTCTCATTACTTTGTCGACAACGCCCCGCAAATTGCGCCGACGGCGATGCTGGAGACCACCACAGACCAAACAAAGTCAAGCTCGGACGCCGATTTTGGTTGTCCCCGTGCCCGGTAAGTGTCGTTCAGCCATCTCATCACAATGCTAATTAGGGGGGGGGGGGGGGTCATTTAAAAATTAAGGGAAAAGTGAACGCCAAATAAATAAATTATAATTATATTATTAACATTTTCTTATTTTAGATTATTTGTTACTTTTGAGCCGGATTAACAACATCATAACTAAACATTATAAACATAAATTAACATTTTTTTAAAAATTGTTTTTGCCTGTAAAAAGAAAAGGAACTGCCGAAAGCGACGACAAGAACAGAAATATAATAAGTCCGTTTGTACATTCTTAATATTGAATTAAAAAACCGATTATTAAGTTTTAAAAAATGAAACATTCGCTGATAGAAAACATTAATGGTGAATAATTAATATTAAATTTATGAGTATTAATTACGGAATAATAAATTAATTGTTGTCCCATTGCCAATTTATTGCCTCATTTATTTGGGTATTCAGCTATTGAGAGAACCAATGGGCAGTGACAGCCGGGAAAAAAAAGATTATTTTGAGGCCAAAGACAAAAGATAGCCCAATTATTCTGTGGGTAATAAATTTTAGGAACGGAGCGACCCTTCCCCTAATTATCGTTCATTATCAATCGGAAGAACGTTTAAGAGAATAATTAACTTTTATATTTTAATTCTTTTTATTTTATTAGGTACAAATGAAAACCCAATGAGAATATTACGGGAGAATGATGACATTTGGCCAAAAAGGGACAAATTTATACACACAGAGAGATAAGCGGCGGGTTGAGGCAAGCGCCGGGGGGCGGGGGGAATTCGACGAAATTTGTCATTAAGCGCCACAATTTAAAATGGTATTAAAGCACTCAAATGAGCCAAATTGAGAAGAACTCAACAAATGCTTGGTCAAAATCAAAATTGTTTTTAATTAATAGCGAAAACAGCGCCAAAAATAGAAAAAGGAAAAAAAAAGTGAAAAGCGATAAAAAAAATGGAGAAAATTTAAAAATGGAGGACAAAAAGAATTCAAAACCAATGCCGGGAAATTGTAAGATTTATCAACAAAAAGAACACATTATTCGAAGACACCTCATGGATTTTGAAAAATAAATAAATATTAAAAAGATAAAAAATAGAAATTGGAAAATGAAAAATGGATTTTGTTGTTTTAGGTAGCGATAAAAATTTTAATTTTTGAAGAAATTATTGAGATTTTAAATAATTATTTAAAAAACGCAATGAAAAAGTAACTGTAATTATTTTATTATTGCCATTTTTCTGTTTGGTTCTTTTCCGGCTCAAAGAGTGTGCTGATTTTGTGCCAATTTGAGCGCGTCTCTGAGAGTTCGGACGCGCGATTTCACCGTGTCCCAGCCGAAATAGCAGCCGATGACGCGCCGTTCGCGCGACGGCACTCCGATGACCGCGTAACCGCCGCGCGCGTGCAGAAGCCGCGTATTGGCCCAAAGGACGGAGTCGCCTTTAAAACGAAAATTTGAAATTGATATAATATTATTATGATTATTATGTATGGATGATAGACTTTTTACGAATATAAGCGTTGACAATTTTGTTTTTTCTGTCCTATTATTTATTTATTTTTTGCATTACCTGAGTGTAGAGGGAAAATCAACTGATTTTCAGGAGCGTAGCATAATTCGGTGAATATTTTCAGGGCGTCGTAAATCTTTTGGATAAGCGAAGGGTCGCCAATGTCAATGAACCAACTGACAATGAAAATGATGGAATTAATGAATATTTTGTGCTAAATTTGCGGTTTCTTAAGTCGGACCTTCGCATCACATTGCCAAATTGCACTTGGACCACCCGATTTTGGTCGTCCAACCTGGGAAATGATGAACATAAACGGTTAAATTGGCTATTTTACTTTATCGTTTTGTGCCGTGCCACCATGTCATAGTCAAAACGTTCATCACTCCCATCCATTAATTTATGCTCGTCAAAGCCTTCTTCCACAAATTCAAGCGGAACGGAGGTCAACAATTTGTAATGTTCAGGATACCTTTGGGCCATCTTTGGAAAATAAAAAAAAATTAATGGGAAAAATCCAATTTTAAATTGAACAACCAATTTGGCAATGTGAAAGCCATCGACGAACATGCTCAGTCCGCCGCTACACTCGGCTCTGTTGGCCATGTGAAGCATTTGAAGTTGGGGAGGGTCGGACAGAGAGGGGAAATCGGTGTGATAAGGGAGCTCCTTGGAAAGAGTTTGGCATTTGACAGAATCAAATTTAAAATTCAAAATCGTAGTGTTTATTCTCTTCGCTTTCTCTTACCCCTGCTCCGGCATATGCCATATTACTCGCATTTGGCTTCGGAAACACTTCGAAAATTTCTCTTAAATTTAATTTAAAAATAAAAGATTTCAAAGAAATTCACACCCAAAATGATTTCTCTGCAAAAAGCCAATTCGCTGGACAATTTTCTCAAAAAATTCCGAATTGTTCGAATTTTTGCCATTTCCCTCCAAAACGGCAATTCCATGCACACAAACGGAGTACAAAAAGTCGTGCAGAACCAAAAAATTACAAAAAAGGTTTATAAATTATTAAACTATAAATTTCTTAATTATTGTATATATTTTTTTAAATAAAAATGTTTATTAATTTTCATTTATTTTTATTTTCTTTTAATTAACATTTAATTTAATGTTTTTATTTCTTTTTAATTAAATCTTTATTGTTAAGGTAACACTTCACTTTACTTGGTCATCATCAATAAATCGGTCCAATAAGAATCGGAATTTGCGACTTTCAATTTGCTTCCGATTCCATTGCTCAACGCATTCCAAGCCCAAATAAAATTGACGTCTCAAAATTCGCACATTTTCATTTGCCGGACAACGACTTTTCAGCCAATTCTGTTCATAACTGAAAAGCATTTTTGGAAATTAAAAAATAATAATATTATGTATTAAAAATCGCTTCAGAAACGAACCGACTGTTGACATTCCCGGGCCATTGAATGGCCAAACAATTCGCATTTTTGTCGAGCGACACACCCAAAGGCTGAACATTTGTGTCAAAATCACGCATAAAATGGAGACGACCCTAAAACTCGAACAAACACTTTTAATTTTATTTGATAATTATTTTTAATTCACAAAATTATGAACTATTATAAAAAAAATCAATTATTAATTATTAATAATTAATTAAATTTGCACTTTCATTGCTGCTGTAACGGCGTACGTTTGTGGGTCAAGAGAACAGTCGCGGAGCCAAACATAAGGAAAGAGACCAGTGGACCCTGGCAAATTTTAACAGATTAAATTAATATGACTATATTTATAAGCAGCTTAAATAATGTAATGAATTAATATTTAATTAAATTATTTAACAATTATTTTACCGTCTTTGAAAACGATTTGAATTAACCGCCGATGGACCAAATTTGAAAATGAGAGAATGTTCAGTTTAGAAGAGAAGCGCATTTTTACTAATTATAATATTTTATTTGATAAGCTAACAAATAAATGTTTGTTTTTAGTGACCATAAAATGCTAAAAATATTTTTGGTTTGGAATGATTGATTAATTTATTGCGTTTTCGCATGGAAGCGATCAATTTGGGTCTCAATGTCAGCGGACTTTTGTTGAAGTTAAAATTATCCCCCGATCGATCGAAGAAAAAAATAAATAAATAAAAAATAATGGGAAAACCCTTTAATCAAAAGTAAAAAATAACTAATTATTCTTAAATTGGAGAACATACACATTCTCTAACTAATCAGCAATTCGTTTTTGAGCCTGTCCTTTTTGATAATAATTTCCCCTTTTTGTATTTTAAGTAAAGGCTAACGCCGCTTTTAATATTTTTCTCAGATAAAAATGATAAAACTTTCTTTTAATCCAAAAGGTTCTGAAGACCAATGAACAAAGAAAGATTATGAAATATTTGGATTTTACCCATTTATTCTAATTTTAGTCAAATCATTTTTAATTTTTTATTAATTATTCATTTAAAAATGAAACAAAATAAAATAAATAAATGAAAATTTTTCAGGAAATTGGCTTGTCCATCGGTTCGTTGAGTTTCTTCCCTTTTCGCTCCATTTTCTCCGATTGGGCCGATTTTTTGCAACTGTGCACATCCATCGAATGACCACAAAACTGACCACACATTTGGCTCATTGATCAGTCGGTCACCGCTCAGAGATTTGAATTTGGCGCTTTTATTGGCGTTTATCGCATCGGCGGAAACAGCCCAAGGACAGCGGCCTCGGCATCGTCAGCAGAAACATTTGGGGCGATGCCACGAGCAAATTGAAACGGAGGCATTTTCAGGGCGGTGAATATTTTGGATTCGAATTTGAAAGGATTTGCAAGTTTTGGCGGATTGTTTGGTGCTCATTTTGCCAAAATTTCCAATTTATATTTGTTGTCAGTGTTTTTCTCTTAGTGATCTGTTGAAAATTTGGCGAGGTCGGCCCGTCGATTAGTAACTGAAGGAATGGTTGGGTGGCGAATTGGGGGAAGAGTCTCGCCAAATCCATTCAATTCATTCAACTCACTCTCACCCATTCTCCACAATCGATTAGTAATAAATAATTAGGAAAAACAAGTTATAATGATATTTTAATTCATTTTAATAATTTATAGAAAATATTGACACGGTTTTTTTTTATAATTGTGGCGTTTTTCAAAATATTATACAAATTACTAGGTAACTTATGATTATCTCACCACCATAAGCTACATACGTTTGAGACCAAATCATTTCTTAATTTGAAAATATTATTAATTTGAAAATATTATTAAATTTAAACACATTATTGAAAATATTTAAAGATTGGACTGTTTCAAAAGCTCTTCAGAAGTTTCCCAAGGTCTCAGTCTTCATTTTTTAAATAATGTCAATTGGTGGCCTGCGAATAAGAGGATTGAATTCAGGAGTTTTTACCGTAAAAATATAAATAGGTATATGCCAGCATCAGCAGTGATGGGATCTTAATCCGACTCTCAAATTCTGATTCCCACTTTCTGACATTTCAGTGTCGGGACCATGTCATTTCCTAAATTTCTTTCAACCCTCGGGTCTGACAAATGAGTGTCGATTACCGGGTCTTTTGCGGAAAAAAACTGGGAATTTGGTATATGAAATAGCCGAGAATAATATATTTTAAAAATAAATTTCATACATTTTCTAAAGTATGAAACTTTGGATTGGTTTCCCAGAAAATTTATGAAATATAAATCGATCATGTCGAAATGAAAAATAAAGGATAATCGAAAGGATCTCAGATAAAAGCGAAAATGCACAATTTGCCATTGACTTCAAATAAATTTGGATTGTAGTGATTCTTTTCTTTTGACTTGGCGCACAATCATTTCTTCTTTGTTTCCCATTTTTATTCCTTTTCAGATGGTTTCAAATTCAATTGCGGCTTCGATTGGTGTGAAGACGCAGCGACTGAATTCGATGGCATTTGAATTGAATTGGGCATATTTTTCTGCTGAGTATTCTGAGACGGGTAAAAGGGTATCATTTGCTGATTTGCTGGCAACTCCAATGGGAACTGATTCGAGTTGGATGGCATTTGTTGTCGTGGCAAATTGGGCAAATTTAGCCGCGGAAAACGAATTGGTGCCGGGGGTTGCGCCGGCAATTCCTTCCCCTTTAGCTTATTGCTTGGTTTGAATTGGTCTTCTGCCGTCAATTCCGGGATCATTTCTCTAAAGCTTTCCTTGGAAATATTGTATACAAATGTTTCTTTTATAACAATCCTTTTTCCAATTGGTCTGTTCTCGCCTTTCGGCTCTCCTTCTCTGTTTCGTTTTGTTCCATCAGAAATGGCCAAAAATGCCAAAAAAAGGACAAAAACAGCGGCGGATTTCATTAGATTTAAATTTCAGGAATGTTTAGGTTTTTTATAATACTATCTATAGCTATCTAAATGAATTGCTTTTATTTTAAGGGAATAGGTTAGTAATTAGTGAGGATGATGATGATGATGATAATGTGATGGTAATGTGGCGATGTTAGCCTCTTTAAATTAATAGTGGTGCCAGCTAATTTATGCATATTGATTACTTTTTAAGCAAAACTCAACAAATGAAAGAGAGAATTAAGGAAAGCAACAGTTGGCAGAAGATGAAGAATTGCGTAATTATGGAACTGTCACATTTGCGTCTCACATTTAACGCTTCACCTCATTTTCGCTAAAATTTTGTTTGATTTAAGAGTTAATTTCAAAAATATTTGGACAACGACAGACATCGCTTCAGGCACTTCAATTTTGGATTTGGTTAATATGACCAATATTTTCCAAAACTATTTTTAATTTTTCTTTTTTTATTTATTAAAAAAATTGACTCTGGCAAAAAAAAAAGATAAAAATCTTGGCGCAAATGAGGGGCTCCCCAACATCATCTTACAATGTATAAAAATGAAAATCGTCACAAATATTTTAATCCATAAAATCAATTTATGGGCATTATTACTAATAAGGCTTTTACTTGATAAAATGTGTCAAAAACAAAAAGTAATTTGAATAAATTAAAATAAGAATAGTTTTACTTTAGATTTATCTCTTTTGAGGCATGCACCTTTTCTGCTTACACTAAAAAAGAATTTTTAGCTTGGTTTGAAGCTTCTGTCATGATCCCCTAGGAATGAATTATTTAGATTATTAAAAACCGTTAAAAATTGGAACGAAGACACAATCTTTAAATATTTTCAAATTTATAAATTAAATAATGTGTTTAAATTTAATAATATTTTCAAATTAAGAAATGATTTGGTCTCAAACGTATGTAGCTTATGGTGGTGAGATAATCATAAGTTACCTAGTAATTTGTATAATAATTTTGAAAAACGCCACAATTATAAAAAAAAAACCGTGTCAATATTTTCTATAAATTATTAAAATGAATTAAAATATCATTATAACTTGTTTTTCCTAATTATTTATTACTAATCGATTGTGGAGAATGGGTGAGAGTGAGTTGAATGAATTGAATGGATTTGGCGAGACTCTTCCCCCAATTCGCCACCCAACCATTCCTTCAGTTACTAATCGACGGGCCGACCTCGCCAAATTTTCAACAGATCACTAAGAGAAAAACACTGACAACAAATATAAATTGGAGATTTTGGCAAAATGAGCACCAAACAATCCACCAAAACTTGCAAATCCTCCCAAATTCGAATCCAAAACATTCACCGCCCTGAAAATGCCTCCGCTTCAATTTGCTCGTGGCATCGCCCCAAATGTTTCTGCTGACGATGCCGAGGCCGCTGTCCTTGGGCTGTTTCCGCCGATGCGATAAACGCCAATAAAAGCGCCAAATTCAAATCTCTGAGCGGTGGCCGACTGATCAATGAGCCAAATGTGTGGTCAGTTTTGTGGTCATTCGATGGATGTGCCCAGTTGCGAAAAGTCGGCACAAATGGAGAAAATGGAGCGAAAAGGGAAGAAACTCAACGAACCGATGGACAAGCCAATTTCTTGAACAAATTTTCATTTATTTATTTTTATTTTGTATCATTTTTAAATGAATAATTAATAAAAATTAAAAATGATTTGACTAAAATTAGAATAAATGGGTAAAATCCAAATATTTCATAATCTTTCTTTGTTCATTGGTCTTCAGAACCTTTTGGATTAAAAGAAAGTTTTATCATTTTTATCTGAGAAAATATTAGAAGCGGCGGTGCCTTTACTTAAAATACAAAAAGGGGAAATTATTATCAAAAAGGACAGGCTCCTAAACGACTGCTGATTAGTTAGAGATATGTTCCCAATTTAAGAATATTTATTTGTTTTTTTTACTTTTGATTAAAGGGTTTTCCCATTATTTTTTAATTTATTTGTTTTATCCTTCGATTGATCGGGAATAATTTTGATTTATTTTAACTTCAACAAAAGTCCGCTGTTTTCATTTATTTATTTTTATTTTTTTAATGAATAAAATCAATAAAATTAAAAATCCACTCTTTTTAATATCGAATAAATGAATTTTCAAATCTCGAAAAGTCATTCAAAAGTTGTTTTATGCGCTTGCAATTTATTACATCCAATCATCGGTCTTTAGCTTTTGGCCTATCTTTTTAATATCCAATTAGAAAATGAGAATAATTAATGAAAAATATTTGGGAAAAAAAGGAAAAAATGGATTTGAAAAGACGAGGAAAAGCAAAGGTAAAAAAATGAATGGACAAATGGGCGACAGTTGCTGAGGCCATTTAGGAATAAATAAATAAGTTTATCGTACTCGAAAATTGACTATGATTTCCTACGTTTGCTTCTTACTTTCTGTTTCTCCTTTCCAATTTCATTTTCGATTTTTATTTTGGTCACAGATTGGCAAAAAATGAATAATAAATTTTTGTTCATTTTAATTTGTCTTTTCCTTATTGGCATTGGTGCCGTCAAAAGCTGTACACTCAATGGCATTATCCACAAAAACGGCGACGAATGGGTCTGACTGAATCCGGCAATATTTGAAAATATATGTGAATTTATTAAGGTTGAAAATGGTGCCTACATTATGCAATGCACGGTAAACCCTTTCTTGGCTTTCTTATCATTTCGATTAATTTTGGCAATTCATTTTACAGTATGACTCTGAGTTTCGCTGGGATATTCGACTGATTGGCTGTGCCCTGCCGGGTGGCGGTCGCCTTCCGTTCGGCTCCTTTTTCTACGATTCGATGGGCGAATGGCAATGCTTAAGGCGAGACTGTGAAACAGTCATCCGAAGTGGACCGGCTAATCCGAGAAGGTATCCAACAATTGGAAATTGAAATAAAATTTAAGCTTCGGCGAAAGGGCCGTTAACCGCCCCGCCTGACAATTGAGCAACATTTGACATTTAAGCCACAATTACCACCACTCTTCGCCGGAGGAGGGGAAAATTTGCGGCTTGTCGGCCATTCGTCTGTTCAACGACAGCTGTGGCGGGTGCAACGCGTACAAATGCATGGACACGCGGATGGCACGCTGCGGAGCGGACGGATTTTTGCTCGGATTTGCCAAGCCGAGTTGCGAGCGGTTCGAACTCAGCGGTTGGTTGGAGCGGATCAGCAGATGACGAAAAGCCTTTTGGAGATTAATTTGCATTTATGCTTAAGAAATTCGGTCTCTTTTTGACAATGTCGGCCAATTGTTCATTGGATGTGCCAGCAAATGTCTTGTGGCACAAATCGGACGAATTTTAAATGTATGAAATTTTTAAGACTGACTTTTTGGTTGACAATTATTTTTTGATCCGCGGATTTTTCCTTTTTTATATTTTAATTTTTTTGAATGGTTAAGAATGAACAGCAGAGCAACAGCAGAAGAAGTGACTGTGAAGCTTTGAAAAGTGTCGGGTTCGAAATTCTTTCCGATTGCTTTTCGCGCTGCAACTTTTGCGGCATTTCGACGACAAATAAAAAGGCGCTGACAATGGCATTTCAACAATTGGCAAATTATTCAACGGATGAAAATGAAACGCTAAAAAATTCTGTGAAAAAGTGCGAAGAAATCAGTCAAACGGAGCAAATGATTTTCAATGGGAAAAACGAATTGACGGAAGGAAAAGCGGAGGAAAAAGCGGAGGAAAAAGTGGAGGAAAAAGTGGAGGAAAAATGGAGGAAGAAGCGGAGGAAGACGAAACAGAGGAATACCATTGATATAAGAAAATGAGGGTATGTAACAGTAAAATGCCGATACCATTGACTTAATTTATATTATTAAAGAAGTAAAATGATTATGGAAAGTTAATTAATGATGTATATTTCTAACGGGGCCTGATAGTTTTCGCGCGGGGTACTTTCGCGCCAGTGCCTTTTTAGTATTAGAATTATCGGATGTACAGTACATTGAATGAGGCATTAGAATAATTTTAATAAAAAACCAAGAATTTAATAATAGTCTATTGAGTTTAGAAATACTCAAAATATTACAGAAATACTCATAATAAGTACGATTTTTTAGGTTTTTATTTTTCACGAAATTTGAAAATGCTGATTTTCTTGTTCCTTTCTTAGTTGTCAGAATTTTTCAAGTGGTTTCATACTTTCTAAACTTTTTTTTTTACAAACATCCGCGTGTTCATTAAACTTGAAAATTTCACATATTTTTCCGTAAAATTTTCAAATTTCTGCAGAATTTTTAAAATCTATACGTGAACGAAACTTTTGAAATTTTCAGGCAGAAGCCCTTATACTAATAAGCTATTTACACCTAAGATTAACATGTACTAAAAATATTTTAGAAGAAAAGAAATTAAAAATTATTTAATAAATAATTATCACCGCAATCGGTCTTTGGTCTTGATTGAAACAAATTTACAAATTTGAAAAATATATTTTTAATAATAATATTCTTGAAATATCTCTATATGATTTTTTGGAAAATTTTTCGGTCTTTAAAAATCTCTTGACCGACCCTACGGTTGCTCAATTTCACTTTGTAAATGGCATGTATAAAACAACGAGACTTACAATGCCAAGAAAGGATCAACAGAATAAAAATAAAGCAAATCCGTCCTCCTTTGATCATCAGCTTCTGCTGCTCTGCTCGTCTAAGCTCACCCCTCTGATCCTCTGAATTGAAATTCAAAAAATAAATGCTTTTAATCCTTTCGTTTTTACCTCCCATTTCTTTCTCTCATTCAGCCATTTATAATTTTTTTCATGTCATATTTTTGATTGACTTTGGCATTTGCTTAATTTAAAATTTTAAAATAAAATTGAAATTCTGTCAAAAGCAGAAGAACGGCGGAATGAACATTATTATATCCACCTTTGGATTGACCATTTTCATTCTTCTTTTTTTGCTGTTCAGCGTTCAATTTGTCGCTTATTCCCTCCTCAAAACCCTCCACTTGCCACATGTCTTTTTCACCCAAAAATTCATTTAAATTTTCGAAAGGGTCTAAATTTGAAAAAAAAACAATAAAATATTTTATTTAAAATTTCCTTTGTTTTTAACCAACCTTCCGCGGCATTTACAAACAAAATGCCTAAATAAAATAAATAATATTTTTTAAATTGTTGAATGTTTGTCTACCATTGGCATTATGTTCGGTTTCTTCTTTTCCTGTGGGAATTTAAGTGACTAATAGGATTCGTTTTTTAGTCACAAAAAAAAACGCGAAATAGGCACCTAAAATGGCAGAAAAAAAAATCGCAAATAGGCACAAAAATCCTCGAATAAGCACAAAAATAGGCAAAAAATTTTTTATTATTAACGCCTTTTAGGTAGCAAAATACGTAAAAATTTAATTAAAACACTTAATTTGGTTATAATTCAATTGTAAATGAAATTATTAAAAAGATTAAAAGTGAGGACAATTTTAAATCAAAAATTTTTTTATCAAGAAAAAAATATTTAATTTTGAGGATCAATTTTTGTGAATTTTTTTTTCAATTCTTAGGAGTGTATTTTCTGTAAATTTCTGGTCGATTAGGGTATTTTTCATCTTTATTGCATTTTTTGTTAAGGATTTTTCCGAAAATCCTGAAAAAGGCGCCAAAAATGGCGAATTAGGCAAAAAAAAAAAATAGGCATTTACCATTAAGCACAAAAAGTCCAAAATAGGCCAAGTTAGGCATTATAAAAGTCATATTAGACACCCCATTTTCGTGCTTATCTGTGCGAATTAATTGCATAAAAAACGAATCCCTAGTGACTAACATTTAAAATAAAATTAAAAACAATTCTTACCTTCTAAAACACCATAAAAACAAGAAAAGTAAAAAGAACACAAAAATAAAAGCAAAGCAAAATTCATTTTTTTCATCTTAACAAATGTTTTAGAATATTAAATTGTGAAATATTTCTAAAATTTATTAAATGGTAAAATTAAATTATGATGAAAGATTTGTGGATTAGCGACATAAAAATCATTCATATTGGCGCAACGCATTGAGAAAATCCATGGCCATATGCTTATCATATGCTTAATCACCAGAGGGTATTGTTGGCACGAGAAAATGACGCAAAAGAAAGAAAGTGCAAATAAATCATATGAAAAAGAAATAGAAAGTGCAGATGAACAAAAAAAAAAAGAAAGAAAAGAAAGGGATGAATTAATTTTATAATTTAAAAATATTAGCTGAATTTGTGCTGCGAAACGGAGAATTTATTTTTTACAAAATTTTTGTGATTTAAAAAAATATTTTTCAATTTTAACATTGCCCAATGAACTTTTTAATTGATAATTGTTAAATGGCGAACAAAAAAGCGGACAATTTCGATAGTAAAAATGCTTGGCAAGAAATTGACTTGGGCAGGCACTCACAATTGACAAGGTTCCTCTCGTTAGGCATTTTCCCGTATTTGTTAATCATTGCAACAATTTAACTTTATGCTTCGGAAAAATAAAAAAAATCGAATTAATTTAATAAATTTCATTTTTAAATTTTAAATTTTTTTTTCTCGATTAATGCGAAGCAACCTCCCCCCCCCCCCCATTTGTATTGATTTCCCCCCTCCGCCGGCAATGTGACATTATTTTATTTTGTCACTTTACGATTATTTCTCACCGTTCACTAATGAGATCACATTTATCCTTTTGCGTCAGCCTTTTTAATTGGATTTATTTATTTTAATATAATTAATTAAAAAGCATAAATATAAATAAATGTGTGCATAAATGCTTTTTATAAAGATAAATCCACATCGATTTGTTCATAGAATTATCACTATTAACGAACAATGAAAATGATAATATAAACATTTCCATTTGCTAATGACAAATTATTAGGAAAATCTCAATGTATAAAATTAACAATATAATAAAATTGATTGAATCTAAATTTATTTAAATTTTGCCAATATTCTCAGATAAAGTTTCATGGCATCAATAGCAAACTCAACAAAGCTCACAATTGGCTCATTTAAAACTGTGCCACGGATGATTTCTCCTTTTGTTACGCGATTTGGTGTCGGTGGTTTCTGTGCTCCAAATTTGGCAATTGCTAATTTGACAGTGAGGAAAAGCTTTGCGAGCTGCGCTTTTCCCCCGGGTAATTATTGTAATTAGTGAATGCAAAGCGATGGACTGACATTTTTAATTAATGCATATTAATAATTAATTTTTAATAAATAATTAATTTAATTTAATAGTTTTTTTTCAGCTGAATGTGAAGACGCTGACTACGCTTTTGAAATGATGAGCTCAACTTTGCGCTGTGGCAACGGCGTGACCAGCGAAATTGGCTTCGATGTGCAAAATTTGGGCTCCAAAAATGCACTAATTGTGACAGACAAAAATGTCACCAAAACGAGGGCATTTAAGTAAATATTTTTTATGAGAAAAATTTTTTTTATTTTGAATAATTATTTAACCAAATTATCACCCAATATTAATTAGTGGGATAGTTTAGTTATTCTCGGCAAATTAATGATTAATTAGTATGTCCATTAATTAGGGAAGTCGCCGCTTCGTTCGCCCGTCTCCGTTTGTCTTTCGCTGTGTTCGATGAAGTCAAATGCGAACCATCGCAACAAAGTGATTTCAAGCATTGTTTAACTATTTTTATGATGCCAACCCATTAAAAAGGCATTCAAAAGGCAATTGATTTTGCCCGAGCGAAAAGTTACGATTGTTTTGTGGCGGTCGGTGGCGGATCAGTGATTGACACGGCGAAGGCAAACAAAAAATATAAAAATTTAATATTTTATTTAATTATTAATTAAAATATTTTATTTCTTTAGTTATTAATTAAAATATTTTTCTTTATTAAATTACTTAGGGTGTAACATAAGTTTTATCCCCCGAAAATTTTTTCGTTTTTAAAAATTCATAACTACCTTATTTTTCAAATATTTAAATAATTCTTTTTTATTATATCCATTGCTGTCTATTCTTGAATTTCATCTCATTCATTAAACCTTTTCTATTCTCTTTCAATTTTTTAGCCTTTTTTCCCGACCATGCCAAAATTGGAAATTGGCCAGTTTATTTTTCTCGAATTTTTAAGGTTAAAAACGAAACCTGAAAGAACAAAACGAAGTTTTTCTGTACAATTTAGACAAGTAGAATCCGAATATGGCCCTTAAATCTTATCTATCTTTGCTATTTGAGCTTGTACGGCTTCAACTCCCTGCATGAAGTTGGAGCTGTACAGGTACAGTGAGAACCCACAGGTCAAATCTAAGACCATATCCGACTCATAGTGGCCGATTTACCCATCTTAATTAAATTTGGAATAAAAATTTTTGTTACTTGGTGGTCTTGGAAAATGCCTTTTTGGAGACCACTTTCAGACTCGGTCCTCCAATAGTTCATTTATTAGGTATTAAAAGTTTTTTATTTTTTTTTTATAGACCTAACTTTGCACTATTTACTTACGTTTTCTTTTTTTCTGTATCCATTGTCATTTTCCTGAAATTAGCCATCAAAAATACCTACCCCGAAAATGACCATTTTTACTTTACCAACTGTAACTCCTTAATATACTTTTCCATTGGGATAGATAAATTACCTGATAAATAGCAAACAATATTGATAATAATACCCGGAAATTTTGAATCATTATAGTGTTAATTGTCCAATAAACATTTACTTACAATTACCGCATTGACTTTTGACTTCGCCGTTTTAAGGTCGCCGCTCTGTACGCGAGCAATTGCGAGTCCGACTTTTTGGATTTTGTGCAGAAACCCATCGGCAAAGGAATGATTCCGAAGCATCCGATGCTGCCCCTTATTGCTGTTCGTTAATTATGTAGAAATAAATTCAAACGTAAATATTATCTTTAAAGATTCCGACTACGGCAGGCACCGGCAGTGAAACGACCGGTGAGAGAAAGGGGACAAAGGGAGCCGAGGGGGGGGGGGGGGGGGGGGACAGATTTAAAATATTCCGGATTTTGTTTTAAAATGAACAATTATTAAAAAAGAGATCCCAGGGGGGGGGTATCTGTGTCAGTGTGGGAAGGGGAGCCGAGCGGGGAGGTGAGGATGGCACTCGGCAATGATCATAACGCTAATTATGACCAGTGATGGAGGCCATAGGCATGACTATTGGCATTTTTGATTAATTAGTCTTCTTCGGTTGTCTACAGAATGTTGTTGTTTTTTTGATCAGGTGCTGCCATCATCGACATCCCCGAAAAGCAATGCAAGGCGGGCATTCGCCTCCGCTGCATAAAACCGTTTTTGGCCATCATTGACCCGTTGAATGTGAAGAGTATGCCACGGTGTTAATTAAGCATTTTTATTGCTTTTATTTGCCTTTATTTATCTTTTAGAAATGTGGCTGTTTACAGCGGCTTCGACGTTTTATGCCACGCGCTCGAATCGTACACGGCGAAGCCCTACAAAATGGTCAGTTATTCCATTGCAATACAATACCCTAACAGTAGCCAAAAGAGAACTGCTGCTGAATATGTGGGGAACATCAACAAACTTTGTAAAATTGAAAATTATTGAGATAGAGAAGAAACTTATTCGGAAGGAAGATTAATTGGACTAATTGAGATGATGCTCCTATTGTCGAGCAAATTGGGGAAGGAACTTGAGAGGACAGAGTCGGTGGTTCAGCTGGTAGAACATTGGTCCAGAAAGCACAGAGACTCCGGTTCAAAGCCGGACCGTCCAATATTTCATTCAAAAAAGCTCGTTCATATATTTTTACATTTTAATGTTAAATTTATAATAAATTGGCACCGCCTTCCAATTGTTTTTAAGATCGTCTTAAAAACAATGGGTTTTTTTTTAAATGAAATTTGAACCTGAATTTTCTTTCTTTTTATCTACAGTCATGGTCAAATGTTTATGTTTTTTTCAGCTGATCACTTTAATTTTGATCACTTTTTGGCTATTTTTTGCAGCGATCGCCTCGCCCTCTCCGCCCCGACGCTCGTCCCCTCTACCAAGGGTCCAACCCGGTCAGCGATGTGTGGGTTCGTGAAGCATTGCGCGTCATCGAGAAGTATTTCCGCCGCTCAATATTCGACCCCGAAGACGAGGAGGCAGCGCACCCAAATGCTGATGGCCAGCTCATTTGCGGGGATGGGCTTTGGCAATGCGGTGAATTTAAAGGGGGGGGGGGGGAACAATGCCCGCCAAATTAAGCATCACATGTGGTTAAGCATGGGTTGGCTTTTCCAATCTGATTTTCTTTTTATTGTGCTTTTTCTCCGCTTTCCCAGGGCGTCCATCTGTGCCACGGCCTTTCCTATCCGATCAGTTCTCAGGGCAAGTCGTACTTTGACCCCGACTACTCCAAGGACCACGCACTGATCCCACACGGTCTGTCCGTCGTTTGCACTGCGCCCGCCGATTTTCTTTTCACCACTGTTGCCGACCCAAAACGGCACTTGGAAGCAAGCCAACTGTTGGGCTCTGCACTCCCGGCACGTTCGCTTGGCCAATGCTTTCACTTTTTTGGCATTTTCACCTAATCACTTTTGTTTTTATTTGTCTTTTAGTCCACTGCAAGCACCGATTTGATCGCTAACACTTTGGCTGATCAACTCCGTGCCTTCATGTCCGATTTTAGCTGTCCCAATGGGCTGGCCAAAATGGGCTTCGATCGGCGTGACACGGACTCATTGGCAAATGCCGCGCTCAACTCTTTCCGATCAAACCCAATCTCGCCCCGGGAAACCAACTTCGACTCAATCGCGAGCATTTACGAACAGTCCCTCAACGTGTACTGATCAATTATTGGGCTGATAAAAAAAATACTCAATAAACCGATGAAAAAATGGAAAATAATAAATTTAATTGTGTAATTATTTGAGAAGGTTAATGTTATAATTAAATCACAATTATGCTAATTTTTATGTCAATTTTTTGTTTTTTGCTCACTAATATTATTTTCATTATTTCTAAATAAAATATAAATTGGGCCATTAAAAAAGAAGAAATGCAAAATTGTTAAATAAATATACTAAAGAAAATAATTTCCGCTTTTCCGTTGCGCGTCCAACGGAATGAATCGTTTAATTTTTGCAAAAAATATACAACGTATCGTATACCCTCCTTAAGAGATAAGCTTATGACAATTTCAAAAAAAAACATCCTTTGAGCTTGGATTCGGAAGTAGTTGGGACTCGGACTCAGAAGCTACAATTTGTATCAGAACTCACAAATCAGAGGATAAGGAATTGGAAAATACTAAAACAACGACACTAAAACAAGACAAAAAAATATTGTTTTAAATGAATATAGGAATTCCGAGTTACCAAAAATACAAGAGTTGGAATTTTATATTTAAAAGGAAAGAATAAAGAAGGAGATTTAGTTTTAAATTTGGCACATGACAATCTAAGAATTAAAATGCAAAAAAAAAAAATTTGTCTTTTGAATTAATTATTAGGGCTGCTAATTTTATGTAAGAAAATTTGCGAATTATGTAAATAAAATATGTATAAAAAATGCTAAAATATGTATGAAATATGTACAAAAACCCCCAAATATGTATTAAAATATGTAAATAAAATTTTTTTAATGGATATTTTTGGAAAAAAATTTTTTGTAAAAAGTAAAATAGGCACAAAATGCCATAAAAATGAAAAAATAGGCTTAGAATGGGTCCACTGCGTTTCGGCGCTGGCGTTTCGGCGCCAGCATGTTTTTGGCTATAACTTTTTTCTTTGTAGATCAAATCCAACATTATTGATGTTGTTCGAAAGCTTAATCTATTTAGAAGCTTTTTCTAAGCTATTGCTTCGCGATTAGAGAATTACCAAAAAAGTTATACATGAAAATTTCGAAAAGTCGAAATTTTTGAAGTTTTTTCTTAATAAAAATTTTTACAGTCTGGAAAATCTATCCGCTTTTTGTAAGGCTAAAAGAGCATGATAAGAGCTTTCGATTGATACCAAGATTGTTGGATTTGGATGCCAAAGAAAAAAGCTTAAGTGGAAAAACGAGCTGGCGCCGAAACGCCAGCGCCGAAACGCCGGCGCCGAAACGCCAGCGCCGAAACGCCAGCGCCGAAACGCCAGCGCCGAAACGCCGGCGCCGAAACGCCAGCGCCGAAACGCTGGCGCCGAAACGCCAGCGCCGAAACGCCAGCGCCGAAACGCGTGGGTCCCCTTAGAATTACCTTTTAGTATTTCAAAAATTAATTTTTGATATATTATTTTTTGAAAAAAAATTCGATTTTTTGAGGATACATTTTCAAAAAAATTTTTAAATTTTTCACAAAAAATTTCTATAAATTCTCGAAAATCCTCAAAATATGTAAAAAAAAACGAAAATATGTACGAAAAATTGCGAAATATGTACGAAAAAGTCCAAAATATGTAAAAATATGTAAATAAAAGTCCCAACTTTTGTTCGCAAACACAAAAAAGAAAGTGTTTTTCCCACTAATTAGGCTATGGAGAATCCAGGAAAAAAATATGTATTTACATAAAATTAGCAGCCCTATTAATTATTACTTTTTTTGTGAATTAAAAAGCACAAAACTATCAAAACGAACTTTGCTCACTTTTCCGTTTTCATAGGTCATTTCAGGCAAATTAACACAAAAGCGTATCAATTTGACAATTGGAATGAGTTAATTTGGGCGAAGGGAACATTCAATGATAAAAGTTAATCACTCATTATAATTCATTGAAACTTTCTTTATTAATATTACTATTATTTTAATATAATTATCAAACATCACTCATCGCTTTTTTAGAATTTTCCCTTTTTGGCTCCGTTATAAATCATTGCCAACCAACACATGAATTGGCTTTCAGCGAATTTTTTGTAGATAAAAATTTTGCCAAAAATTAACTATTTTTATAATTTCCCCATTTTCATTTTCTAATTGGTAAATTAAAATGATGTGTTCAATCTGTGAGTTCGAATTTTAATTCATGAAAAATAAGAGGCTAACTCTTGAGATAAAAAGGCGACGACTGAAATTTTTGAAGATTAAACTCATTTTACTGGATATTGGACCAAATATGTACAAATTTTTTGTTTGAAAATTTTTAAGAAGTTTTGAGTGAAGTGATGTCATTGGGAAAAGCCATACATATACATAAATATGGCACTTTCTAACCCTGGTTGAAAACCGGCGAATTGTGTTACATAAGCAAGCATCTTTTAAATTTATGGCTTATTGGCCAATTAGCATAATGCCACCAATTTTTTCGTTCTTGGTGATTTTGGCCAAGCCTAATTTTGTTTTGTTTACGCAATGCCAATTTTCACTTTGGCTTTGTCCCCACATTCACATGATAAATTGTAGATTGTTGTGAGATGTTTTTCTGGGTGTGTTTTCGCATTTTGCCGATTTCAATGAAACATTTTGCCAGACCGTCACGAGAGTGGACATCCCCGGCCAAAACAAATGCACGGAATGAGAAAGGCAAACAACGACCGCAGCAGAACGGAGGTGAGTGAGTACCAAACCAATGCACAAGTACAACATGAACAAATGTTGGGGGGGGGGGGGAGGACGGACCATCGACGGACAGAAGGACGGACGGACGAAGGCGGCGGTGAGGTAATAAAAAGGGGGGGGGGGGTGAAAGGGGTGCCATGGTGGGGGGGGGGGAGTCACCCGAATCGTTGAAAAAAGTGGGGAATGGGGGGGGGGTACCATGGGGGGGGGGGGGGAGAGTCCCTCCAAATATCGACGAAATTCAAGGGGGCGGACGGACCCAACCGAAGCCAACCCATCCCAAATAAATGTGTAACTCAGCAGCAGCATCAGCAGTCATTATCAGCATCATTACCAACCAACCCCCACAAAAATGTTAATAATCAAAATGATGCATATATTAAGCGGGGGGCGGCGGGGGCAGCGAGTCATTCATTCACTAATTAACTCATTAAACTCTGCCGATGGGATGGGAGAGGAGTGATTGGTCAAAGGGGGGGGGGGTGTACTTATGTACCGTTTTGTGTTTGAGACGAGTGCAATTCGATGGGTGCTCAAAACGGACGGACGGACCCAATGATCACAAATGATCATTTATTTGTGTTAATTTACAAAAATAAAAAAGCAAATATTGGTTATTTAATCGCATTTTTTGCGGTCGATTAGCGAAACGGACAGACAGACAACAAAAATGGGCAAATTCTTTGCTTTGCTATCACCACACCCGTCGCGGTTTTGCCAATTCCATTTCATAACGTAACGCCACTCACTTTTCTCTTTTCTCCCCAAATGTTTTGGATGATACGTCTGCTGATCTTTGATGCTAACAATTTTTATTTCATTTTATATTTTTAGCTTTATTTTGACATTTTATATTAAAATGTTCACTCCCACTTATTTCGTTTCCGTCGCCACCGTTTGCCTTGGGGCCAGCACCCAATTCTACAGCTTTGGCATCATCAACCCCGAGCAAGGTTAGGAGAAGTTCAATTTCTCAAAACCATTAAATTAAGCGCTTTTTCCATGTAACAGAACTGCTCACCCAATGGATTAACATGACTTACATTCGGAGAAACGGCGGAGGGCCGGGACTGAATCTGACGGAGATGAACCTGTACTGGTCCTTTGTGGTCTCCAGCATTGCCATCGGTGCCATTGTCGGTGCTCTGCTTGTCAGGTGTTGTTTGAGACTATGTTCAAATCCCCAAATTAATTTTACTAATTGCATTAATTATCATTATTTTATTGCTGTCAGTCGTTTTTGCACTTTATACATTTTGTTTTAAAAGTTCAGCTATTTTCCTTTTTACGTTGTTTTGTTTTTTTTACTGGAGTTGTGCCAATTCTCTCTCCCCCCCTCTCTTAATTTTTTCATGTGACTTTATTGTGTTGTTCGGATGGCCATTCGTCCTCACTTTTGGCCTGGGGTCGTCGTTCGACCCCTCGGGGGTCTTGGACGGGTGGTGGAAAAGTGGTCGGTCGAAGAGCGTCCATTTCGTTGAAAGCAAAACTTGGGATGCTTTTTATATTACGGGTGGTGCCCAGGGCAAAGGAAGCGAATCGAGGGAGGGGAAGAGGAAATCACTGATAATGGGGACAAAATTTGTCGGAAGACAATTAATTAGTTCATTGATAAGTGAGTGAGTGAGTGAGTGAATAATGAACATGACCCCCCCCCCCGGACTAATTGGGTAATTGAGAATTAATATGATAGAGAATAAAAAAGAAAAACAATAAAATAACGAAAAATAATAAAGCTGTTTAATTCTCAATTTGGAAAGGCTTAATAATGCAAACAATTAAATTGCAGAAAATTGTCCGAATGGCAAGGCCGTCGCAACGCATTGATCATCAACGGATGTGTCAACGTTTTTGCGGCTCTGCTGGAGTATTTGTCCAAGTCAATGGCTTCCCCCGAGTTTCTGATTTTCGGAAGGCTCATTCTCGGCGCAAATATGGGCCTTTCTGTAGGAATAAAAAAAAGTCAAAATTTGAATTCGCTTAATCCGTTTGGCCTTTCGTTTAGACGGGCCTCGTGCCGATGTATCTGATGGAAATCACTCCGACAAAATATCGTGGCGCTGCCGGCACATTTCACATGGTTTCAGCGATTGCCATTAGCACTTAATCGTAATTCATTTATTCTTTAGGTTGCGGTTGCCTTCTCCGATTGGTTTTCGCTTTTACTCGGACTGCCGGAAGTGGGCAAAAAATTCAAACAATTTTATTTTATTTCAATTTACTTAATTGACTCATTAAGGTGTTGGGCAGTGCCGACAATTGGCCATTGGCTTTTGCTTTCCCCGGCTTTCCCGCCTTTTTGCTCTGTTTGGTTTTGCCTTTCTGTCCGGAGAGTCCCAAATACACACTTTTTGCGAGGGGGTAATTAGTGCTAATTTATTTGTCATTTTAAATTATCAATTTTCGAATTCTAGTGACCATGCCAAAGCCATGGAGGATTTGAAGAAATTGGTGGACGAAGACGAGGCCGAATTTATGTACGAATCGCTGCAAAGCGAAGCGGCACTCATGCAAGTGAGCAATTATGTATTTATTTTTAATTGAATCATAAGGTATGGCAATAATTCAATGAAAATTAATTCACTAATAATTAGTATATATAAATGTGCCTTTTAATTGACAATAATTATCATTTTAATAAATATTCTTTTTTTGAGGATGGCTCCTGCTGCACTTTCCGCCAAATTTTCTTCGAACGCGAATTCCGCCTGCCCCTTCTGATCACCATCGTGGTGATGGTCACCCAACAGTTCACCGGCTGTTCCGCCGTGTTCGCCTATTCCACTGATATGTTCATCGACGCCGGGCTCGACCCGTAAGTCCATTTTAATTATTATAATAATAATTTTTAAATTATTTGGCATTTTCAGACGAACCGCGCGCTTCAGCACTTTGGCCGTTGGCGTTGCTTATTTTCTGTTCGCCTGCAGTGCGCCCATTCTGATCGAACAAGTTGGACGCCGTATTTTGCTGATTGTACGTGCCCAATTTATGATTCATTTTATTATTAATTACTATTTTTTAAGGGCCAATTGGCAATGTGTTCGGTTTCTTTGCTCTTTTTGAGCATTTTTGTCGCACTTCAACACGCCGTTTGGGTAAAGCAATGTTTTTAAAGGATATAATGAAATAATTTTGAAAATGAAAATTCAATTAAAGAAAAAAGAAAAATGCCCAAAAATATTGGCTCATTTCGTACAGGCGAATAAAATAACATTTTAAACTTTTAAATATTTTTATTTTAGAAATCATAATTATTTTAAATACCTATATTAAATGTATTCCCAATTAAAATTGTTTTTCTCCCCTTTTTCAGCAAAACTTCGCCAGTTACGCCACCATCGCCGCTCTGATCGTTTATATGTGTGCCTATGGCGTCGGTTGTGCCATTCCGTGGCTAATTTCCAGTGAAATTTTCCCCACCAAATTTCGCGCTGCTGCTGTGACTGGTGAAAATATTATATATATTTTTTAATTTTATTTTTTAATTTAATTAAGTCGCCGTTACGGTCGCTTGGTCATTGTCTTTTGTCGTCTCCACGTGCTATTTGCCATTCCAACAAGTAAATATTTTCCTATTTTTTGATAAATTTATTCTTTCTCCCCGAATTATTTTTTTTAATTTTCGAAATAAATAAAACTTTTTTTACCCAAATTTATCTTTTCATTTCGTCTTTTTACTCTCTGTAAAGAACAGTTAAAAACAATTTAAAAAATTTTTGCATGGTCAATTGACACAATTTCTCAAATCTCTCCCATTGATTTGCCCTTTTTTCGATTCGATTGAACTTTTAATTAAAGTTCATTTGCACTTTTCGCTCGTTTCTCTCTCTCTCTCTCTCTCTCTGTTGAGAGTGCATTTTCAGTGAATGTTTGGGATGGGTAACAAATCCCCCCCCCCCCGGCATTTATTCCCCCCCCCCCCGAGGGCATTGTCCTCCCTTCTCTCTCCCCCCCCCCCCAATTTTGCACTTTCCTCCAAAAGTGCGTCGCCCTTTTATTTGGGCATTTGCACTTTTAGGCACCCGCCCAAAAAGTCCCACTCATTTGTCTGGAAAAGAAAAGTGCACATTTTCTTTTCTGTCGGCGGATAAAAGTGCGTCGTCGGCGGACGAAAGCCGAAAAAGTGTGCTTTTTTTGTTTGCCCTTTCTTTCGCTGAAGACAAATAAATAAATAAATTATGTCCTTTCGTTTTCCCATTGATTCATTCATTTAATTTCATTTGTTTTCTTTCACTTGGGCACATTTAAAATTCATTTGTCCTTTAAAAAGTGCAAAAATTAATCATTTAATTAATTAATTAATTATGCATGGGAAAAGCCATTTTTCTTCTTTTCTTTTTTTTGAATTTTAACTGATTTATTTAGTAAGAATTAATTGCTTAAGTGTTCACTGCTTTTTGCAGATTGTCGGCACTTCCTTCAGTTTCGTCCCTTTCATTTTGGTCAGTGCCGGTGGCGCTGTGTTCGTTTATTGTTTGTTGCCTGGTAATTATTTTAATTTAAATATTTATTTATTTTTACGATTTTTAATAAAATAATAAATTTTAAATTGCAAAAAATAAAATAAGAAAACCATTTCTATTTTTTTATTTGTGTTTAATTAGACTTTTTTTTTCTCTACAGAAACACGCGGTAAGCAAGCGACGGACATTGTGCGCGAAATTCGCCAACGAGTGAAGTCAATTTCGCACGGCCAATCGCCGTTTGCGGAAGGGTCGGCGGAAGCGGCGACGACGACGGCACAACCAAACGGACAAATCAGCGAACTGACGGCACTGCTGAGGTGAAGCAAAGCGGAGGAGGGAAATAGGGCATAAATTATTGTCACGGGAAATGTATAAAAAATAATAATAATTTAAAATTCAAAATAAAAATGAAATTGTTTACGTAAATTAATCAAACTTTTAGTTTTTAGGTTACAGCGTCAAAAAGCACTTCAAAAACAGCAGCAAAAGAACAGTTGGCACGACGGATACATGAGTATGGATAATAATGCTTAACATTGTTGACGCGGATGAGAAAGTTTTGCGGAGGAAAAGCAATTGTAAAAAATAATCGAAATCCGGGCCATGTACAAATTTAATGTTTTTTATTAGTTTACTGTTTGGATTATTTTTGCTTTTTTTATTTTGTGAATTTGAACATTGTATAAAATGAGACCGGAATTGTGAAAGAAATGCGCGAAAATGGGGACGAAATTTGATGGCCATGCGGCGACATTTGCGGACGGTTTACGGCGTTGAAAATTTCTGTTCTTAATTTAATTCGTGTTAAGACATTTGCGGCCAGCGGAACGCTAAAAATTATCATTTTTAAGTTTAATTATACTAAAGAATTAATAAATTTATTTAATAAATTATTCTGAACAGTTTTAATCATAAATGGGATTCTAATAATTTTGATCAAATTATTCAATCGTCTTTTTTAATTTCTTCACAAATTTATTATTTCGTTCCAACAATGTCGCAAAAATATTTCATTTTTCTTTCTTCAAAGTTATCATATCGCTGCTGAATCGAATTATCTCTTTCATTCTAATATATTTTCAATCTTTCTTGATTAAGTCCTCCTGTTGGATAAATTTCATAAGAGGTGATTAGAAGCCGCGATACGACTATAATTAGACAGTTATTTAATTGTGATATGCATTAAGCAAGCGTTTTTTCCTTGCTAACAAATAAGCAGATTGGAGCCGTCAGCAAGCTCAAATTAGTTGGAATGAAATAATAAATTTGTGAAGAAATTAAAAAAGACGATGGAATAATTTGATGAAAATTATTAGAATCCCATTTTGATTAAAACTGTTCAAGAATAATTAGTTAAATTAATTAAATATTTTAGTATAATTAAACTCAGCCATTTTAAAGCTTTTAATAGTTAATAAATTTGCTGAAATTTTGAAAATTTTGCCCTCATTTTGTGATACTTTTGTTCGAATTTTTAAGGATTTAGTCCAGGGTTCCCAATTGAAAATTTTCAAAATCAACATTTGGGTTCAAAAAAGCCAGATTTATGAAAAAAAATGTTTGTGGGGCCGGCAGTGCCGATAGGCGCCGCCGGGAAAATTTTTTAGAATTTTCAAATATTGCCATATATTTGAAAATTTGGGAGTATTTGATAGCAGTTTTACATAAAAATTGCCATTTTTGAGGATTTTTTCCAAAAAAAAAAAAAATCAGGTTTGACCTCATGTAGAGTTTGGAGCCCTGATTTAGTCAATAACTTATGGCAATTTTTGCGATTTTATTTCTATTAATCTCATCCTGTTTTTTATTTTTTGCATTGTTATCGATTATTTATCAATTTTTTTTGCTTCATTTTTCATCATTTATTTTTTAAATTCATTTTCTTTAATAATTCAATTTTATTTTATTAAAAAAAACCATTATTATTTGAAGATAAAAATGATGAAATTGTTGCTTTTGGTTTTTGTGTTACTTCTTCATTTTGCCCTTTCCAATGACGAGGAAATAAATGAATGTATGAAAATCATTCATCGCCTTTATTATTTTATAACTAACGTAGGGCTGGGGGGGGGCTCTATTAAAGAATTAACCTTGCAAAAATTATAGTAATTAAATGTAAAACTAAGATTAATATTTCATTATTTACTGGAAATTGTTTAACCCGTGAAACTCGCTAATTACCTATAAACATTTTAAATAATGACGGCCTAATTGGATGGTAAATGATAAAACCAGTTCTCGATCTCAAGTCTCGGGATAATTATCGGTCTGCGATCGGTTTGTCTAGGAAATTTCGATTCTCGAGAGCCCTAGTTTGGGTGTTCCTGGGCTTCTTGTTCGATTCCGGCATTTTATTCATATTTTACTTGCATTCAGTTGCCGACATTCTGCCATTGTTCACCGAAATGCGTTTCATTTATAATCAAATTGGCGGCTCTCAGCATATTTTGCTGGACAGATTCTACAAAAAATATTTTACCGCTGAAAATGAAAGCGAACGAAAAAAAGCGGCACAAAAAATTGGAATTTACATTCATATTTATTTTTTATCGTACAAAATTGAGCAAAACAAAGAAAAATTGGCGAATATTTTGGTTGCTTATTTGGAAGAGGAGGAGGAGAAGGAGGAGGAGGAAAAGCAGAACAAAAAAGGGACAAAAGCGATGAAAAAGGGACCAAAACCGACAATCACAGCAAAAGCATTCTATCAAAGGCGAATGTTACGGTAATAATTGCTAATAATTATTAATTAATTAATTAATTAACCAATTAAATAGTCTGATGTTCAACAATCGTCTGGAATTGGATTTTAACGTCATGGAATTATTTGACACGCATTTTCAAAAGCCCAAATTGTTCTGCGAATTGTTAAGGCTTAAAGCCGAACTTTTGACAACAATAAATGCCAATGGCACTCAAAGGGTGACAATGGCACGCCGAAAAGAGTGGCCGAATTGCAAAAATGAAGAGGAAATTAAGGTAGGAAGCAATTCAGTGTTTCCATGCCGGGCTGCCGAACCCTAAGGGTTCAGCCCGCTCCGACTCAGAAATTAATTATTTTTATTTGTATTAAAAAAAAAATTCAGGAGACCATTGTCGCAAATGAAGAGAACATTAAGGAATGGGTCTTCAGTGACATTTTTCACTTTTTACCAACGCGGAAAAAACTTTTGCAATACTTTGAGTAGGGAATTATTAAAAAAATTATAATTATTAAATATTAGTTAACAAATAATAAAAAAATAAATAAATAAATCTTTAGTGAAATTAAATTGAAAAAAAGGGATTTGATAAGTGCGAGAATCGGATTTCTTAACTTAATTGGATTTTCGAGGATGGCAATTCTTTGCAAAAAGTACTCCGACCAATTGCCATTTTTGGGTTTGTTTTTTTAGGAATAAAATTCGTTAATCTTTTCAATTCAGTCCCTCTATTTGATAATGGTTTTTACCTTAAATTATATGAAAATTATTTAATTGAGACCAATTGGCGAAATAAAATTACTTTGGCCAAATTCCTTTACGACGAATGGGCCACAAAAACATTAAGCACCAAAAGGAAAAGGCCAAGCAAACAAAAAGGTACTAATTGTTTTTTTAAATTTCAATTGTTTAATGATTCAGCGAATTTTGTGGTCATACAATTCGAAGCGATGTTTTTAAGTGAATTGAAATACCTTTGGCAATTATACACACAAAACTTTTGGTCAAACGAAAAAATAATTCGTATAAAAAATGAGAGTTTTTTAAAAGAAACAATGAAAGGAAAAGCATTGAAAAATGCAAGTGAATCACTTTCGGCACATCAAAAGCAATTGGAGGAATTGGCACAGTCTATCAATGAAATGGTCTTTATTTTATTTTCATATATTTTTTTTTGAAAAAATATTAATGGAAAATAACACCGGGGTGTTCGGGAGTCTCAAAAACAGTGGAACCCTGGCTAAAAAAGCTCCGGAATTTGAAATTTAAAATAATAAATCAAATTGATTATATTCATTCCATAATTATTAAATAATAAAAATTAATATCACTTTGGAATTTTCATCAAAAAAATATGAATTCGAATTCATCTCACAGTAATAGAATTACAGAATAAGTACCAATTTTTATAAAATAAAAATAAAAAAATATTGTTTTTAGGACCAATTTCTTTGGTGGGACAATGGTCCAACCGACACTTTCCTTTTGCGGGCCCTCGCAATTTGTGCCAATGGAGCGATCGACGAATTTGGAAAAAAATTTCCAAATTCAACGGCCAAAAATGGAGAATTGGAAGAATTCACTAGGGAATGTCAATGCAATTTTTTGATTTGTGTGGGCAAAACATTGCGAAAAAATACACGAAGGGACGAATTTTTGTCGGATTTGCATTTTCAGAAAATAGACAATTTGATCAATGATAGGAGAGAAAGTGAAACATTCAGAGGGATGTTAATCGATCACAGTAAGTAATAAGTGATTAATGGGAAATGAGGTAATTAATATAGGTAATTAGGGTGCCAGGACGAATTACAAAAGTATCAATGATTGAAATATTTAAATTTAATTATTATTTAAATTTAATTTGCTAAATAATACATAATAATTCAGCTTAAACTTAATCAAATTAATCAATCTTGGTTTCGATTGGCCGATATTTGCGGCGTTACATTTGCGGCGCCCAGTCAAAACGACATTTGCAGCGCAGACATTTTATGTTTAAGAAATCTTTTGAATTTTGCCGAGTTCGTAAATTTTTAAAGCAGGGCCGTGATGGGATATTGTAAGGAAGGAGTTAGCTAGACGCTAAAGCAAGTAAGGCGGCGCTTGATAAGAGGCGGATTTGCCTCGGAACGCAATGGCCATGATGCCAAAAGACTGGATTTCCACCCCAAGGCTTAACATTTTACCCAATTTGTTATTAAACGAAGGAAATACATAAAATTAAAAAATTTCTTTGTTTTGGGATAATTTAATTCTGCGCCGCAAATGTCATTTTGACTGGGCGCCGCAAATGTCGCATCACGACAATTTCGACCCTAACTTTTTTGAAATTCAATAAAATTTTTCGAAATTTAACTGGATAATAGAGAAATCTTTTGGCTAACTTTTCATTTAGCAGAGACGGAGGAAGTCATTTTCAGCTAAGAAAAGCATAGTCGCATTCCCGTCTGAGTTTGCCTCGCGACCAAAGATTTTGTGAAAAACAAAACAAATTCAGTGTAATGGTAATACGGATTGAAATCCCGGAATACCGTCTTAATCCTTTTGCGAAGCGTGATTCTTTCCAATATCTTCTAATTAATTGGAATTTAAATATACGAAATTATTTAAGAGCATTTGTGGTCGGAGTTATTGGATTCAAACGCAATTAAGAAGCTTCGAGTACTTTTGACTGAGGTGGTCAAAGATCATAATATAATTTAAAATTAAAAAATTTATTTATTTTAGGAAATTAATTATTTAACTCCGCCCGAATTTTTGTCTTCGTCCTCATCAGAAAAAGAGCTCTTTTGGGAAACACAAGACGAATTTGAAGGAGAGAGGGAAGGAAGCTGTGCCAAAAATGGACAAACCGTAAAAAATGAACAAAGTGCCGAAACGCAAAACGGACAAATCGCCAAAACGGAAAGCGAAATTTGGCAAATGATAAAAAGCACTGAAAAGAATTTGGCAAATGAAAAGAAAAATGATCAAAGGAAAAGGAAAAAAGTTTATAAAAAGTCGCAAAAAAATGAGCAAAATTCGATGAAAATTGAGAAGGATGGAGAAAAAGAATTTAAACAAACGCCGAAACAGAAAAAGGACAAAGTACCGACAGGACAATATGTAACCAATGGAAAAGTTAAAAATGGAAAAATAAAAGGCGAAGAGCCGGAAAATGGACAAAAACATAAAACAAATTTAATGGAAATAAAAGAGGAAAATTCAGAGGAAATGAGCAAAGAAGAAAAGGGCACAAAAGAAGCGTTGGAAAGAATTGGCATCGAAAGAATATTTGGTAAATGAAATTAAAATGGGAAAATAAAAATAAAAACAATTAAGATTTAATGGATGAGAAAAAGTTGAAAAAAATGTATAAAATTTATTTGGAAGACGGACAATTTGAGAAGCATTTGGACATTGCAATACTTCTCATTGCGATCGAAGTGACGACGAAATTCATCAAAAATCGAGTAGAAAATTGGCCAAATAAATTATTGGAAGAATTTGAGGAAAAATGGGACAAATTCAAAATGAGCGAATTGGACGAAATTGGCAAAACACAATTTGTGTTGGACAAATTATATTTTGTGCAAAATGAATTGAACAAAGAATTATTTGGGTAAATATTTTAAAACAAATAAATAAAATAATTCATTTTTTAGAACGCGAGAAAATATTTTGAATAAAAAAGTCATTGAATTTATTGGCGAAGTTCCGTTGGTGAAAATTGGGAAAAATATTTCCATGGAAGAAGAAAATTTTGAGAAAATTGACAGAACCCAAAAAATTATTGAGCAAAAAATGCGAACTTCACAATTTGGGACATATAAATTTGAAACATTTTATTCAATTATAAGTCAATTGCATCTCCAAACATTGTCCATTTTTGAGATAGAAGGATTTTTAAATTTATTGGAAGAGACAAAAGGCCAAAATAATGGACAAAAAGTAAAAAGAATGGGACAAATATTACCTAAAGACTGGCAAGAAATGTTGAAGAAAGAAGTAAAATTAATGGGAAAAGCAGAAAAACAGAGAAAATTAGGTCAGCTAAAAATTAATCAAAAGAGACAAAAAAAAGGCTAAATAATTTGTAATTAATTAAAATTGTATTTTTATTTAATGAAAATTTACTTTAAGTTGACAATTTCCCCTCCCTTTTCTCTTATGAATGGTCCCATTACAATTTGATTCGAATTACAGTCGAAGGTCAAAAAGCCGACGCTGATCTTTCGGAAAAGGTTTTAATTATCAGTTATCTTTGTTTTTTCTAATTATTTTAAAGATCAACCAATTTATCGCTTTAAATTCAATTGGGATGGACAAAAAGAGAAAAACTTTGAAACTTTTACAAAAAATTGAGGCAATTGTAAAAGAATGGGCAATTCAATTCACAAAAAGCGGTAAATAAAATTATTTTAATTAAATAAATAAAAAACAATATTATCATTATAGAAGCTAAATTGTTAAAAAACGGATCTCATCTTTTGAACGCCGAGCTGCAATTTTCTGACTTTGATTTGATTTGTGTGGTGAGCGACGAAATAAATTTGTCGCATTTTAATGGCCAATCGGACGAAACTTTGTACGTTATGCTTGGCAAGGTAACAGTGCTTTGTCGGAGGCATCAATTAACCAATTCATTTTCTAATTAGCGTCTTGGGGCTGTGATTAATTGGGTCGGCGGAAGAGTGCCACTGATAAGAATTGAAAGTGGCCAAGTCGAAATTGACCTTTTGCTTGTGCCGGTCAAGAAAAAGTTCCTAGAAAATCAAATGGAGTTGGAAAGTGATCAGATCATTGCCGAATTGAGCGATGAATGTGCCGTTTATTCGTTGTCGGGTGGGGAAAATGCAAATCATTCCCTTTTTTCATATTTAATTAAAAACAGCAAAATTTAATTTCATTCATTTTTTACTTCTTAAAAATGTATCTTTTAAAGGCTATCGGTCGACAATATTTCAATTGTCGCTTCTCAATGATCACAACACTTTTGCTTCTTTGTTGAAAGCAGTGAAAATTTGGGCTAAAAGTCAGTCTAATAAAACATTGTTTAATAATTATATTTAATATTAACATATTTTCTGTTTTAAAGTTACAAATTAAATATTTAAAATTAATTTTTTTTAATTTTTTTTCGATCGTCTGATTTATGCGGGAATATTTGGCTATTTCAATGGCGCCGCATTGGCCGTTATGGCCACAAAAATTTCGCTTCTTTACCCAAATGCACCATTAATTTATTTATTATATCAATTCTTCCGAATTTACTCACAATTGTATGCCATTGCCAAATAAAAATTTAAAAATTATTTAAATCAAAATTTTATTTTTTAAAATTTATTAATTAAATTTTCTGTTAGCTCATTTCAACAAAGAATATAAATAAATAAATTTAATGCATTTTCTGTTTTTGGCATTATTTAATTCTTTTATTCAGTGCTTGGAACCGTTCCCAGCTGTTGATTGACCAAATATCTCGCAATTCGTTGAATAATTTTGCCTCGCTTTGGCCTCCGACTGTCGCGGGGTGTCCAATGGCAATAATAACCCCAAAATTCCCTGAACAAAATGCGACTTACAATGTCAACACTTTCACATTCCAAACAATTGTTAATGAATTAAAAATTGGTAAAACGAAAAGAAAAAATAAAATAAAATTATTTTAAAATAATTTAGCAAATCAAAAATTGTCAGAAAATCCCAACAATTGGCAAATGATTTTCGAAGAAATTGAATATTTGCACAAATTTGAACATTACGCGGTCATTTTGTGTTTGTCCACGACAATTGAATTTTATCGGACAAATTGTGGCTATCAGAAGAGCAAAATTCGACAGAAACTTTTCAATTGGGCAAAATCAGAAGAAAATTCGGAAAAATTGGACAATTATCAGCTGATAACGCAATCGGAGAGGAAAACGAAATGCAAAATGACAAAGTAAAATAAAACAAAAGCATTAAAAATAAATTAAACAAAATTGGAGAGAAAAACCCAAAGGTTGGGTAATTAGTCAATCATTAAGGCAATTAATCAATCATTAAAGCACGGATTTATATGCAAATGCTTTTATTTATTTTTTGGTATTTTGGCATCGGCTGGCTAATAAGCACCAAATGCTCATTTTCCTCTTGTAAAATCCTAAATGATTAAAAATTATCTTATAATATTTTGCCTATTTTCGTGTCATTTTCAAATTTGTGCTTGTAAATCCGTGCTTTGTCTGGTAATCAGTTGAACAATCAGATGGATTAATTGAATAAATTTTGCTCATTACACTAATCGAACATTAATAATTTTGTGCCAGTGATTTCGCTTTTTGTACCGTTTGGCTTGTCGGACTGACTTTAAGCAGTGCCTTTCGGCAAAATGTTAACGCATTGGGCCCAATTTATCGGCAACGACCAAATCACGACTCATTGTCAGCTTCGTCCTCATTTTGGCTTTTGTCTCTTTACACCGATAAAGATAATCTCATCCCAACGTTTGTTTTACAATTATTTAATTTTATTTACTTCATTTTTATTTTTTATTTTTACACTAATTACATAATTAAGCATCAATCAATTGATTTCGCAGTGAAAGAGCAAAAAGATTCAATCGAAGGCAAAGCAAAATCATTAATTACCTTCGAATTAATGTGCCAACTCAATGTGAAGCTTGATTATAGTAAAACGTACTTAATTTTTAGACAATATATTTTTATTGCCTTTCTAATAAATTTTGCGACCCCATTTTGTTTTTGCGTTCTTTGGCGAATGGATGAAATAATTTTGTAAAAATTCATATCGATACTTCTAACAATTTGAAAATCTCTTTTTAATTTAAAAATTCACAATCCCTCGCGGCCCGCCAACATCAAAAGCTTTTTATTCTAATCATTAAGCACAAAAATTCCGATTTATGCAAAATTATCCCTGAAAAATTTGGGTGTAGTGGCCTCAAATCAATTTAGAAATTCTTTTTTTTTTGTGCCTCTTAGCTCGCCCAAAGTTAGCAAAAATTTAAACATCTGTTTCAAAATCCGGTCTATAGTGATAATTTACTTTTTGATTTGCTTAATTTTAAGTGCTCGAGAATTTGGCCATTTTTTGACTTTTCTCTCGGTCGCTTTTGTCTTTTTTTTTGCCGAGTCGAATTTCATTGCCCTGGTCGAGTACCTGAAGTTTATAGAGAATGGAAATAGATTTTTAAAAAAAAAACAGCTCTGACATGAATTCAAAGATGATTTTAAATATTTATTGATTTCACAAAATTGTTTAGTTTTTGGAATTGTAAAATTGTACAAAATTTTGAAAAGCGATTCTCAGAAAAGAAAAACAAATTCTCGTTTTGTTTTTTTTTCAAAATTTCAATGCTTTCATTGCGCTAATGCCGTGAAATGATAAGGGATTAAGCTGAGCTTTTCCTCCGGAATTGACTCGTCATTTTCGATCTGTGGCACAATCGAACTCAGCAAATTTCGGGCGCCCTCTTTCGGTTCGTTGTCGCCAATTCTTTTAAATCTTTGATAAGCGCGGACCCATCCGTTGACGAAAACGCACTCCTTTTCGTTGATAAATTCGGAAATGGGCTGAATTTGGGCCTTATTTGGCCCACAAATGCCGAAAAAGCATGAGGAAAATTGGCAAAATTTAAATTTTTTCGCGAAGAATAGCGCATTGTAAGCGCAAAAGCATTGGTTAATTGCTTCAGTGAATGTTAGCATTGACCCATCGGCGGTCGCTTTGAAGTGCGGCTTAACTGCCAAATGGTCGAGCATGCCGGTTTCTTCTGTTCAACAATTAAAGGATTAATTACTTTTTAATTCGCTATGCTAATCAATTCCGGGCCCACCAATTTGCTTGGCCATTTTGTTTGCCAATTGTGCCATTGCCCCCCTTTCCCTTCTCAGTGCCTTTTCAATTTTTGTGCCCATTTTATGGCGGCCAAATTCTCTGTAATAGGCCAAATACACCGTAAGACTTGTCCACCGCTTTTTCCATTCGTTGCAAATCGCCGCATGGTTTTTCTTCACCTTTTTACATTCCCAATTTTTGGTCCGAATTTTGTCCAATTTAAAGCGTTTCATGTTCAAATCGGCTTCATACATTTCTTCGTCCAAAGTTTTCTGCGGATTAATTTAAAAGATTAATTTTAAAATTAAATAGTTAATTAATTAATAATCATTAACACATTTTCGTCTTCTCCAATTGAATACAAATAGCTCAAATTCCCCTGCTGCTTTTTCTTCATTGCTAAATTGTCTCTTTTATTTGTTGTCATTCTCTCCGGATACCCTAAATTACCTTAATTATTTTTTGAAAATTTTTAATAACTTATTTAGCAATCATTATTATTTTTTGAATATAAATTTATTCTCTTACGCTCCATGCCACAAACAAAAATAATCGGCAGAATTGCTGCAAATCTTATGACCATAATAATGCCTTTTTAAAATGAATTTTCAATAATTGAATTAGTTTTAAAAAAGAGTTGGTTATTTAAAAAGTCTGAATTTTTATTTATTTATTTTCTTAATTATTGGAAGAATAATCCACGTTTATTTATGCATATTATTTAATTGCATATGCGTAGCAAACAAAACGCAGACAAATTTTTTTTTAAAAAATAAATTAACAAAAATAAAAATCTAAAAACCTATATTTTTTAGTATTTTAGCGAAGGAATAACAATTCAATAATATAAATAAATTAATACTCTGATTAAAAAAGCATATAAAATTGTCAACCAATTCAGAAAACTATCTTAGTAACTTCAATAAAAATTTAAAAGCCATAATTGACAGAAAACCTTTTTAAAAAGTTAACCTCATCTGCTAGTCAAAAAGCCACAAAATTAGGCTAAAGCCTCATCAATTTCTTAAGCCTCACATATGAAAGCAATGTTTTTTTTTTGTTTTGGTGTGAAAAATTTATCCTAAATTTCCATTTTTAATATAAAAAAAGAAAAACTTTTAGCAGGTTTGAATCCATTTCAATGTGGTCGATTTTGATTGTTTGGTTTTATTAAGTAAATCTTAAATAATGGCGCCCGGAAAATGCGTCACTGATAAAAACATTAAATTACCTGAGGGTTTCGAGTTCGCTGATCATGAATCCGGCATCAATTACGGCCAATTTCGAACCCCGTAACCCGGTCCCGAACAAAAAGTCGAAAGTCCAATTTTTCGAATTTAGTTATTTTGGTTCAAAAACGGCTTAAATGATTTTTTATTGCAGGATTGTTGGCTTTCAGTTTGTTTCCATGTATTTAAACCGATTTTGAACCTAAAATGCTAATTAGAAAATTTGGAATTACGACTTTTTGTTCGGGCCCGGGTTTCGACATTCAGAACGACCTTGTTATAGAATTTATATACTACAACACTTAATACCACGGAACTTTATTTAAAAATATGGATCACTGTCTTATTTTCCACTGACGCATTTTCCGGTCACGTAAATAATTAGTCATAATTGGCTCCCTACTTAACTAATTTTTAATTCAAAATTGGAAATGTCCCCCTTTAAAACTTTGACTGATTTGCTGAAAATTGGCGGGAAAGTGCTTCAAATGCTTTTCCTTTTCCGCAACTTTTCCGCCTATCGATCCTTTGGCGTGGCGTTCGTCGGTTGGGTCAATGCGATGCGTCCGTCCGTTGGCTGTGTCATTTTTTTTTTTTTTTTGGTTTTCCCATTGAATTTTTGCGGGGGACGGAATTTTGACTTTTGCTGCTGACCAAAAAGAAAAAATTATTCAGTTAAATTCACCAACTTCTGCTGAAGTACGACAACACATTCTTTAGAAAAATTTTTGTTTTTTATTGGGGAAAATAAAATTTATTTTCGGTGGGACTTTTAATTCTTTTTTAGGGTTACGAAAGCCGAGTCATTTATTGTATTATATTTCCAAATTTACTTTTATTTCCATATTTTTGTCTATAATCAACAAAAAGTTTAGAAAATGAATCATTTTTTAATTTGCCCGAAGCAAATTAGTGATTGCATGGCATTAAATGTGAAAGATCCTTTCCTTTTCTTTCAATTACTTTTGATGAAACAATATACATAACTGGTGTACAATTGCAGATAATTAAAAATTAATTCATTAGTTCCTAAATGACACCAATTGATTTTCTTTAGCATTTTAATTAACGTTTAAATTAAATATATTAATTATTTTATATGACCACCATAACAAAAAGTGTAAAGCACAAAACAAAATGATTAAGCGAACTGTTGAACAACAACGTCAGCAACAGAACATTCAGAAAAAGCACAACAAATTGGAGGTGATCACAATTGTCCGATCTCTTATTCCTCTTTTTTACTTAAATTCAAAAGTTTCCACTTTTTTTACAGCAGTTCCGTTCAAAGTTAGATCAGATTGAAAACGAATTGATGGAAGTGAGTGATCAGCTGAAGGACCAATTGGCGCGAAATGAGAAATTGCGCAAAGGGAAAGGGTAAACAGAAAAAAGAAAAGGGAAAAATTAAAAGCAAAACACAAATTTTATTAAAAAGCAATTTATATAAATAATTATCCAATTGGTGTCAATAAATGCGAACAGGAAAAAAGAAAATCTTGCAATTTATGTAAAAAAAACAATAAATAAATTTGTGAATTTTGAACAAATTTTCCCATTTTGACTCATTTTTTATTTTATTTTCATTTTTCTCTTACAGGGAAATTGGAAAAATGCCAATTGAAAGGGAAGGCGAAAATAGACTAATTAAGGTGAATAAATTTTAAAAAAGTGAATATAATACTTAAAACAAAAAAACTTAGGAGAGAATTTCTGTAAATGTCGCCAAAATGGAGCAAAATCATGCGCAATTACGGCAGAACCAAAAAGAAGTCAATTACGAATTTGCTGAGATTATCAAATTTTTCGACATTTGGCTAAGGGAGAGCCAAACGCATTTCGGTGCCGTAAAAATAAATTAAATCTTTAATTTAATTTGGATTTTTTAAGCTTCTTCCCCATTTACGCCGACAACGGAAAATCATTCCCTTCGGCGGCAACAAAATTTAAAAGTGAGAAAAAAAGCTAATTGTAAGCCAAATGACCAATCCTTTTTTTATATGTTTCAGTTCGAATTATCTTCTTTCCTTTTTTTCCTTTTTAGGCGTCAATTTGGGCCATCGATTTGTTCGAACTTCGTCAGTTTCGCAACGGCAATTCTTTGGCCCAATGCATGGAATGCGGGAAAAAGTTAGTGCCGTGAACTCATTTGTATTTGGGAATGTCATTTCAGTGCATTTTTAAGCTGAATTTTTTAAGGTTTATGACCACGGAAGAGGCGGCGATGGGTTGGCACATTGTGCAGGAACACCCGCAATACGCAGCCCAATTGCTGCAGAAACAGCTCGAAAGGGACGCGCAGCAAAGGCAGGGGACAAACGGCACGGAAACGACGGCACAGAAAAGGAAACGAAAAGGGACGGAAGAGCATGAAAAGCCGACGAAACTGTTCAGAGATTTGTGGGGAAGCAGCAAAGACGATGAAGAAACGGAGCAAATGAATTCATAAAGAAATAATAAATATTAATTTAATTTTACTAATTGGTGTAAATTTGCACAAAACAACTGCAGAGATTAAATAAAGAAGAAGTATTTTACAGAACGTTCAATAATCGGTAATAATTCTTTCACAAAAACTTGAAATCAATCACAATCGAATTCAATTGGCTTCAAAATCACAATTTTAGGTCGAAAAATAAACCTTTTCTCATTTCTCCATCCTTTTCCATCTGTTCAGTTTTCGTAAATGCTTGACCATGGTTTGTCCAATTGTTCAGCATCCAGTTTTGGAAAGACTTAAATTTATCTTCAGCATAAGGGGTAATTAATTAGTGAATTATCATTCACTGATGGATTACGGTTAGTTAAACATACGGTAAGTAAATTGCTAACCCTTTAGCCACTAACTTACTCCGCTGAAAAAATGGACGTTCTTTTGGTTGTTCGTTCATTTTCAAATTGGCATTTGGGCGCGAATTAACTGCACGGAAAATAATTAATCAGTCATTAATTATTGAATTAATAATAATTAATTAATTAAACAATTAATGACCTTTTTCTTCCTTCGTTGTCTGTTGTTGTTCTCCAATTGCTTTTCCATCTGTTGCTCTCTCCTGTTCTACTTTTTGTCCGTTTATTGCTGAATCGGAATTGACCACCGCAAGAGAAACGGCGAACATCAAAAGAACAAACACCGCAAAGAGTGCCGACGCCATAAAAGTGAAACGAGGGAAATATTTAAAATTTACCCTTCACTTAAAAACATTTTTTTTTAATTTTTTACTTTATAATATTTCAAAAATATTTAGCATTGAATCGTAAAAAATTGTAAAAAGGCAAAATTATAATAAATGAAAATAAGCATATACAAATAATTCAATAATAAAAATATGTCGTGACATTAAAAAAAGGTGAGTGATGAATGAATTATTTGGTTGGAAAAAAGCCAAATTACGTAAATTCATTAATATGAAATACGTTTGTAGAATTGCATAAATTTTTTTTATATTTATTTTTTTCCATTAATTCAACAAAAATGCAGCTGATAATTTACAAGTTTTTTATTATCAATTTTAATCAGTCACAAAACATTCATTTACTTCACATTCAGCTTCCTATTCAAATTCGAGCAAAACTTAAAAAGACTAAAAGTTGTGACCGGTAGATTTGAATCGGATTTTTATCCCAAATTCCGGGTGGGATTTCCTGATAATCATGAAAATCCAGTGGATCAAAAAAACCAGGCTCAAAAGCCGGGAACAAAAAATTTGACAGGAATTCGAGCATCAAATAACTTTAGACCCCAAAGTCAATTCTCGCGTTTTATGAATCCCATTTAAAAATAGACCAATTTTTGGTATTCGGCGGTGCCACTAGACGTAACGAGGAAAGTTCGGGAGGAAAGATGGGAATCACATTAAATTTTGTTGCTTTTGACACTTTCAAATTCAAAAACTTTTCTTTCGCTTTCGAATAATTCTATTGACCGTAGAAATGAAAATTATTAAAATTTTTATAATTTTTTGCGAAGACATTTTGTTCGTCAAAATTTAAATTAATTGGCAATGATTTTTTTATCCAAGCGCTTTCTTTTTTTATAAACTTTATGTTTCAGAGTTTTATTAAGAAAAAGAAAATTAAAAATATAAATCCAATCCATTTGAATAATTCTATCAATGAAAGTGAATTTATTTCTTTGTTTGTAATTGTAAAAACTGTCAAATGTATGATAAGAGAAGCAGATTTGGACAAAGGCAAACAACCAATTTCATACGACAAAGGTACGGTACAAAGTACGGTATTAAAATATATTATGTATTTAAATAATTAGTAATTCTTAATTCTCTTAAATATCAGTTAGTGAAAAGGAGTTCGAAAATGAGGATTTGCTTTATGTCAAACGCAAAGTCAACCGACACTTCCTCAATTTAGCGACAAAGTAAAAACATTTTGAATTACCCATTAAAATAAATAAGAAAATTTAGCATTTAAAAGCAGAAAGCACATCCGCAGAGCCAAGACAAAAAGAAAAGAATGGTTATAAATCTATTATTGGATAATTGACCCTAATTAAGGCAATTATTAATTTAGGATGAAATTCGCTATCATTAATTGCCATAAGTGTGCATATAAAATTGTTAATGATTTCTTTTCTAAGGCAAAGTCTGCACAGATGCTGCTGCTGATAATGATATTGCTGATCAATTTCTTGTGGATTTTGAAAAAGAAAGCCGAATTTTAGGCCTTGTTGAAGAAATGAAAAATTCAAAAACAGAAAGGGAAAAATTCATCAGCGAAATTAATGAGAAAACTATTAAAAGTTCCGAAGGAATGACCACGAGGGGATTCGCAAAACGGCAAAAGTTCGCAATGGAGGAGAATAAAAGGAAAATTAGAGAATTTGGCAAGGCCATCGACACGGCAATTTTTGGTGGGTCAGTCGGCTAAAAGCAACGACCTTGCTAATTGGTGTTTTTGTGCTCCAAGTTGGAAAATAAGAAGAAACATTAGAGAACGAAATTTTAAAAAATGCGGGGACGGGGGTTAACCATGGGCCGGGGACGGGGCACCGTTTCAAAAACCCCCGTCCCCAATATTGCCCTCAAAAATACGGAGGGTGGGGATGGAGCTTTCTCAAAAGCCCAGCGGGGGCCACGTCCTCAGTCCGGACTCTCGAGATTACACATGATTATTTTAGCAAATTGTGCAGAAAATTTTTAATTTTTATTTAAGGCATAAAAATGTCATTTATGCCATTACGAAAAATGGACTTCAGTTACAATTTGGACTCTTTCAATGGAGATAATGTCAAGACTTTTTTAAGTTCATTGCTCAATTTTCCGCCTTATGCGCCGCCCCTTTCTGAACAAATGCAGGAAAACTTTGTAATGGCATTAAATTTGGCAAGTGCCGACAACGAAAGTGACGACAACAAGGAATATTTATGTGCAATTATAAGGGAATTAACGGTAAAAAAAAGACTAAAATTAATATGAAATTAATTAATTGTTTTTAGGAACTAATCGACGATTTTTGTAAAACCAATAAAAGTGGACAAGAAAATTTTAATTTGAAATTTTACATCGAATTCTTCGAGAAATTGGAGTTGCTGCCCAAAGAACATTTCGACAAATGCGCGATGATGGAACTTACAGCGAAATGGAAGAAAACAATGAAATTTATTGGCACAATTCGTGCCGAATTCAAAAGGCACCGAATGGGCTTTAAACGGGTTATATGAAAGAAGGTTATGAGTTGCAGAGCAAAAGTGAATAAACGGAAAATTTATGAAATTAAACTGACGACTTTTATGACATATTATTGAATTTAATTTTTATGTTTTTTTTTTGTTGATGGGGTTAAATTTTTATGCAAGAAAATGATAAATATGTAAAAAAAACACTAAAATATGTACCAAAATATAAAGAAATTTTTTGTTTTATGAGTTTCTTTTAAAAAGTTTTTTAGAAAAGCATGAATAATAAATGCCATAAAAAGACTAAGTAGCTTCAAATAAACTTTTTAGTATTTGCGAAATGTGCAGAAAAATATGTAAATATTAAGTAATATTTTAAAAACCCAGAAATATGTAAAAAAAAAATGTAAGTAAAAGTCTTAATTTTTGTTCTTCAACACAAAAAATTAAAAAAAAAATTTTTTACTATTAAGAGCATGGAGAATCCAGGAAAAAATGTATTTTTTACATAAAATCTTAGCCCTCCTTTTTATTGTCAACTGACTTATTTGCAAGTTTTCAAAATAATTCAAACATTGAGCTGTTAAATGAGTGAAACTGCTCGGAAAATTGACTGATAATTTATCAATTAAAATAAAACATATTTTCGTGTTTGTTCGGAAAATGCCAATCGCCGTGACTAAAAATTGGCCGATCTTCGCGTCGTTTGTTCTTCCCCGCGGCCGCCCCTTCCCATTTCGACCGTAAGTTCGTTGTTTGACTTGGAGCTTTTGTTCACCAGCATATCAGCCAACATGAAAAAGCCTTCATCTTGCATTTTCTAAAGTGCTAATTAATAGCTTTGAGGGGGAAATAATTGCAAGAATTATTTTTTTATTAAATTTTATGGAAATTCAAAAATACTAAAAAAAAAATGCAGTAATAATTCGAATATTCATACAACATTGAGAACGAAGTACTGAGTTTATTGGAAAAAGTAAAAATGGCTAAATTTAACAAAAGTACATCAAAAAATTTCCCTGTGCCGTGCCGAGCAAAAAAAAAGAAAAAAGAAAGAAAGTCGCCCACCGGCGGTTGAAGGGCGGAAATTAAAATTTTAGCCAAAAATTCATTTGGTTTCCAAATGTTTTTGATTTGTGCCTCCAATTGTGACCTGTTGCTGGTCGTTCCTCTGCTGCTCCACCACTGCCACTGATATTTTCCTCCGTCGGCTCGTCATGGCTATGCCCAATGCCGACACTTCGTACTGTCTTTCATTGCTCGGGTCTCGGCTTATACAGCCAAGAATTTCGTAGATTCGGACACGGAATTCCTACAAAAGGCATGACTACCACACATTGGTTACAGTACACCCAGGGGAATGAATGGCCGGGGTTTACGGTACAGAACGAATTTATTTATTGAAAAATTTTACACACTTTCTCACCTCTTTAAACAACAGAAACACAAAAAAATTTGCGGCACATTTTGCCGTGATCATCCAATTGGACGGGTCGGTCAGGTCGGAATGCATCCATTTGCGGAACAAAATGTTGCTGAGGAAAAGCACATTGGGCACGGTTACGGTCAGCGTGGAGAACAGCGAAATGATCAGCATGTAATGCACGCGGTTCAGCTGCCGCTGAATGTGCCCGCGACTTTTGAGGTGCGACCGAAGGCGCGCCAAACGGAGGGCGGTGGCACAATTAATGGCCAAACTTGGCAAAATGGGCATAAATTTGAAAAATGTTATGAAAAGAAGAGATAAATTAATCTAATTAAATTAAAATGACATAAAGTTCAAAATTACTGGCGATTCCCTCCCCTTGTCTAATTTTTCACCTTTTCCAAGAATTCAAAATTATGAGAAGCATGGGCTCCATACGATAAATATTATGGAGGCTTCTTAATCGCTAATCCGTTTTTCAAAGTGATAAATGCTAATCTAATTTTAAATACAAATGTTCGTCCATATTATAATAATAATTGCGCCCCAAATTCAATTGTGAGAATAATAATTCCCATTTCCTGAACACTTACGCAATTGAATAAGAAAATATGTCCACCATAAAAGTGTAAATTGAGTAGTATTTGGTGAAAACTTTCTTTAAAATAAAATAAATAAATATTTATTTTTGAATTTTTCAAAATTTCGAACCCTCCGTCCGCAATACGCTTCCACCGGTTCGTTTCGTTTTGTCCAAGCGATGGAATAAACAAAAAGCAGCGAGAAAAAGGCATATATAAGAATGATTGGCATCACAAATCGTGAAAATCCAAAACAAAAAAAAGGCATTTTTAATCTTTTTTTAATTTACCGTTTAAAAATGTGCCGACAATAAATTTTTGGTGTCAAAACGGCCATGAAACGTTCGGCACTGATCCACAGAATAACCCAAGGCGGCACAATTACGCCGATTAGGCGCAGAAAAACGAAGGGTTTGCTGGCACAAGACCAAATTGTCTTAAGCAGCGGAAGAAGGAAATTTATTATGTGAATAATTGAGAGTAATATTTTGAAAATATTTATGGATTTATTTGACTGTTCGTTGTCGGGATTTAAAGGGAAGCCAAACAATCGAATTTCTGGAAAAAATTGCCAAAATAAAAAAAAAGCTATTTTCTTTCCCTTGTAATTTTAATTTGTTTACCAATCCCGGAATTTCAAATTCGAGATATGAATTATTTTAAAAAGATAATGATGGCCCTTCACTTCCAATGGCACTTGGCTCGTCTCCACAATTCGTTCATAGAGCGCTTTACGCATCAGTCCCAAAGCCAAAATGCCCAGGCAACTGCACAAGTCGGCAACGGACAGAAGGGCAAGCAACTGAATGTTGTCGTAGCAATTAAAAAATGAATAAAATAATTAAAAATATTTTAAATATAAAAATAAATTAATTTAATAATTAACACACGGACAGAAATTGCACTTTGTTTAGTTTTAAGAAATGAGATGAGCTAAAGAACACAGCAACTGTTGTCGCGCAGATCAGTGAGGCAATTGCGCCAGCCCAAAATGCTTTTACTTTCAAATTAAATTTTAAATGCGCCAATTACCACAGTGTTTAAATCGTGAAATTTGATGAGAGCGACAAGCCCGGAAACGTCGATGTTATTTTGAATTTCCATTTTTTAACACGGTAAAACTTATTTGAATATGTTTTTTTATATAATTTTAATTCAATTTAAGCAAATTTAACTGCTGGGGAATGATAGCATTTAAATGGGCAAATAATTGGAAGAGTGGAAAAATTCCATTAAAATGAAATGCGATCTCTCATTCAACTGCTGTGGAATGTCTGCGTTTGGTTTTTTCGAATTAAAAAAAACATTTTTAATGTTTTTTGGAAAAAGAATTTTTCATACAAAAACCTAAATAAAAGGTAATAAAAAATAACAAAGAATAAATGAATCAGTTTTTTAAGCTTTTTTGTGTTTATTTAAAAAAATAATCACACCGCCGAACCGCCATTTTACCATTTTTGAAAAATGGAGACCAAAATAGCAAAAAATAGTAATTTTTGGAGAAAAACGGCGAAAAATTTTGTAAAATACACCCCATAATTCGGGATTTCAAAAAACGAAAAATGCACCCCTAAAAATCGATTTTTAACTTCAGCCCCCCCCCCCCCCGAAGCCAAGGATCTGGCTACGCCCTTGGGCTTGAAATAAATTTATGAATTTTTAATTTTTATTATAATTAAGTTCTAATTTATCAATTAAAAAATATTTGAAGAAAATTAATCGTCTGGAAAAATTGTATTTAAAAGCATAAACTAAATTCGAAAAAAAAGAAAATATTTACTTTATTTTTAAAAAATTCCATTAATGTTGAGATAAAGAAGAAGAAGCTTCCCAGAGAGGAAGATTAATGGATCAATTGAGGCAACAATTGATCCTATATGATCGAGCACGTTCATATATAAAGCTGGCACTGGAAGTGATCGAATCTGCAACCTTCAGCCAAGCAGCAGCTGACGCAGAGAAGAAGAAAATGGACGAGGACGTCCATAAGAGAGGCCCGGATCGAGCAAAGTGGGGAGCTGGAGAGGGCAGGGTCGGTAGTTCAGCTGGTAGAACACTGGTCCGGAAAGCCAGACGGCCGGTTCAAAGCCGGCCTGCTCCATAGTTTTTCCCTCAAAAGCTTCCCCAGCTCGTTCATATGTTTCAATGTCAATTAATTTTGATAATTCAATTCCCAGAAAAGTGTTTATCTTTCCTTCATCCTTTGAACAAACAATCGAAGTCAGTTAAATAAAATGACCCAAAACTGAAGGATATAATGTTTTAAATTCAATGAAACTGTGTGAAATTTAGGTAACACGGAAGGAAGAAGAGGGACTTGGACGAATAAAAGTCCATGGATTGTGTGCCTGCCCAATTAATCACAAAGTGTCAAACAATTAATTTGTTAATTGTTTTGACTAAAAACTCCTGTCAACCGACCCTCCCTCGTTTAATCCCTTCCCGTGTTACCATAAAACGGAAAACCCAAAAAATGAACAATCAATCCCTGATAAATGTCCACAAATGTTTCTTACTACAAGCAACCACTTCTTCACCATCTTCTTCCACTGCTGTGCTTCTCTCTTAAACAAATTCCACTTCCGTTGTCGGCACAATGTGCATCAGATAGAATCGCCTAAATATCAACCAATTAATTTTGGACATTTAAAACGCACACAAAATTCATTAGAGAGTTAAAGCGTTCTTTAGTGGAACGCAACTGCGATTTGTGTAGGCAATGGCCGCTAATTCTTAACACGTTTTCCACTTAGTTTGAAGCTTCTACGTTAACTTTTATTTTGCCTTTTCGGAATTTTCATGCCTTTAGTGCCTTTTTGGCCTTTTTTCCGAAAAATTCCATTAAAAATGCAAAAAATCGGGAAAATACACCCATAAGAAATGATCGAAAAAATTTCAGAAAATATACCCATAAGAAGTGACAAATTTTTCAAAAATTGATCGGCAAAATTTAATTTTTCTTTTCTTTATAAAAAATTTTAGGTTTATAAAGTTTCCTTATTCGAAAAAAATTATAAAATATTTAATAATAATTTAAATGAGCAAAGAAAAAAATTTTTTTTTCATTAGGTTTTACGTGTTTTGCTCCCTAAAAATCCTTAATAAAAAAAAATTTAACTGCCTTTTTCATGCCTTTTTTGGGTTTTTCGTGCGTTGTTATGCCTTTTTTTTCAATTTCTTGGTGCCTATTATAGCGGTTCCCAATTCTATGGAAATCCATATTTTTTTTCCTGGACTGTGGGAGGCCTGAAACGCACGGAAAAAATGTTTTAAAGACCGGAAAATTTCCGACGAAAATATTGAAGAAATTTAAATTTTTTTAAATTTGTAAATTTATGTCAAAATAAGCAAAAAAGCAAAATTTCGCTTTTCGGGTTGATTTTTCGCTAAAAATGAATAAATTTAGTTTTATTGTGTTTTATTCTTCTAAAATGATTTTTAATACCATATTTAGAAATTTTTGAAAGTTTAATTTAGCGAATTTTACCCTCAATTTGGAAAAATTATGTCCATTAGCAATTTTAGGTTCATATTTCGTGATTTTTGATCCCTATTTTATGGCCATATTTTGCGATTTTATGTCCATATAATTGGGAACCCTGCCTATTATAATGCCTTTTCGCGATTTTTGAGCCTTTTTAGTCGGTCTCTATTCATTAGTAACGAATTTTGGTACTTTTCTGTTATGTACAAACAGTGTGTAAAAATCGGTTCTTATCCTTTTTGTCACCCCCCTGAAAATTTTTTTAAAATAATTTGTTTTTAGGGTAACTTTATGCGCTGAACACATATATGACTTTTATTTTTAGCTCTTAGGTTTTTTAGGTGTGTTACGTGAAATTTTTTTACCAGTTAACTACAGTATTTCGTCGGTAATAATGTACTTTGCCCCCCCCCATTTTTCGAAAAAAGTAAAAAATTTAAAAAAGTCGTATAAAACACCTTCCCTGGGGGTTTGTGAGGTCGCTGATCACGAATCTGACATTCATTTATATTAATTCCGAACCCTGAACCAAAACTCGAACAAAAAATTTAAAATTCAAAATTTTAAAAATTTTTCACTATTGCCCTAAAATTGATTAAAACTGATAAAAATTAGTCACAAATCATTGAAACATTAAAAAATGGTCATTCTATACAGGTTATGGTCATTCGGCACAGGTTCTAACATAAATGTAATTTTTTTTTAATTTGAACTTGGATTTTTTGTTCGAGTTCGGGTCCGGGATTCGGAATTGGCCAAAACTAATGTTAGATTCGCGTTCAGCGCCTAAAATTACCCTAGAAAAAAATATTAAAAAAAATTTTTCAGGGGGGGGTGACAAAAAGGATAAGAACCTAAAAATCATCATGCTAACTAAGCCATTTGAGCCCAAATTATTGCTTAATGACTACTGATTATTCTATTCACGCGCCTGTTTGTTTTTGTTATTCCTTTTTTGTCTTCTTTTTTTTTTGCACATAATCGAAAAGTACCCCAAATTAAGCCCCCCCCCATTGAATTGACTGACAGTCATTTTTATTGGCTCACATATTTTGACGGATGTTTAGTTGTTCAGTCTCAAGTCCCTTGACGTACAGAGCGGTGAAAGCATTGGCACTTTTCTGAAAACTGCTGGCCAAATCCAAATACTTTTTGTTTGATGGTTGCACAAGTTGCTCAAGTTCATCAAATTGTTGCGAGTTGGATTTGCCCTTGGCAGCAGTAATTAGTGTGTTTAACACATAAAATGCACTGCATAAAATTTGGCGTTTCTTCTCCTCATTATCTCCCACTTTCCTCGAAATGAGCGAAACGTTGTCCCAAACTTCGACCATTTTTTTGCAAATGGCATTTTGATTGCTTTTATTAGTGAATAGCGTTAAAAGGTGGTCAATTTGACTCTCACATTGTTTTGAATGGGAGTGGCAAATTCCCTAATGAATTGGCTCATTTGGTTGGTATTAACTTAAAAATGCAAACAGAAGAACCATCGGATTAAGGCACTCAAAATAATTAAATTTTTATTTTTACCGATAATCTTTGGAAATTTCAATTTTAGCGAATATTCTGCTTGATATATGTTAACGACATCCCAGAAAAATTTTGTAGAACGATTTTTGATGTTCAATTCGTTGCCTATTTCATTACTAAAAATATTTTCAAATTTTGTGATAATTAATATATTATTAATAAATTTAATAATAAACACCTTATCATAATTATTAACATTTAATTATTTTTATAAATATTTTTACGATTTCTTTTCCATTTTCGATTCTTCAATTTTTGCACGGAAAATAAACTCCAAATATCCGTATTCATCGATTTCCTTCTCTTCTACGCCACGATTTCTTAGCATTGCTTTTCCCTCATCGCTTTTGGCATCATTGATGAAAAGGACCAAAACATTAAGGAAAAATTTGCCAATGGCTTGACCAAATTGGATAACATTAGCCTTGTGATGAATTAATTAATTAATTAATTAATTACCCAATTATTACGCAAATGAGTTCATTTTAATGAATATAATTTTGTATTTGTGTTATTAATCCATTTTAATTACTCACATTGGCATTGTTTTTTGCAAAAGTGTTTAATTGGTCAAGAAATGATCCTTTTTTGATGAATTCCGACTTTTCTTTGTTTATTTTTGCCAACAATTCGTGGAAATCAGAACTCACAAAAGGATTTTTCAAATAATCAACAATCTGCATAACGTTAATCTCTGACTTCACAGCAAAATCGAGCATCAGTTGAGCTAACAGTTTAATTTCAATTGGATTGCCTAAATTAGTTTAGTACTTATCAGGAACAGAGTGTGCGAAATTTCATGATGTCGTTTCGTTCGTCCTCTTTTTCGGCACTTTTTGAGTTTCGTTTTCGTCCGAAAATATTTTCGTTCGTTTTCGGATTTAAAAATGTTAAATTTCGTTTCGTTTTCGTCAAAGTAAATAAATGAAAAAATAAGAAAATATTTATACGTTAACAATAAAAATGGTTTTTTTTTTGCTAAAGAAATGAGTCATTTCTTTTCTTAATATTTTTTGTTTATATGCATTGAAGAAAGGAGCTCAAAATACGTATTTCTGCGCTTACATTTTTCATTTGAACGATATATTAGTCAAAAAAAAAAATCTTTTTTTGTGGTTCTGGAAAAAATATTAATTAATTTGGGGTTTTGTCAATATTTTTGGCATTTTTCGAATTTTTCATGTAAAGTTAATAAATTCTTTAATAATTGCAATAAAAATGATTTTTGACGCAATCACATTTTTGAAAGTTTTTCATTTCTTAGGGGTGCATTTTTTGAAAAAAATTTTAGGTCGATTCATAGGGGTGTATTTTTCATTTTTATTGCATTTTTTAATAAATTACCGCATAACGCCAATAGGAAAAAATAGGTTTTTTTTTTATTTTTGGTTTTTAGGCTCTCCAAAATATAAACCTAGAAAATAGGCACTAATAACTCGAAAAGTACCTTATGTTTTTCGTGTCTTTCAGGCCACTGGGAGCTCAGGAAAAAATAGGCTAAAGCCTAAATATGGTCCCTAGTTATGAGCAGTTATTATTTTTTACGCCACAATTTTTCATTTTTCTTAAAATATTTGCTCAATATTTTAGATATTTAAGGATTTTTAATAAATATTGTCCCTTCCCTAGTCATCTCATAGAAATGTTGTAGTTTAGTGGTGAAAACTACAGCTTGGTGTTCTGATGTTCATTATGGTCCGATCCAATATGCCCGCATTAAATTTTCCGAATTTATATTTTAATTTATCATTATTAATTTTAAATATATTTTGAAAGGATCTATGTTTAAATACCTCTTTTTATTAATATTTCTTAAGTAAAAAATAATTTTCTTAATTTAATTTTTCTCCGGCGGCGCTTACCGGCACCGCCGCCCGCCTCCACCAAAGATTTTTTTGAAACATAGTGCGGCAAAAAAAGAAGCCTTTTTAATTTTCTTTTGATTTTTTATGGAAATTTAAACAAAAAAAAATTCGTCTTTTTCGTTTTCGTTTCGTACAAAATTGTTATTTTTTCGTTTCCGTCCAACAATAAAAATTTCGTTTTCAATTTTAAAATCAAAATTTTTCATTTCGGTTCAGAAATTATTTGTTTGTTTCGTTTTTAAAATCATTTTTGTTCGACACCACTGATTCAGGAAGGCTTAGACTTTAGGCACGAAAATTTGGGCATGAAATAGGAACGAATCATTTTGTTAAAAAATTTCAATCAAAAATGCCGAAATATGCACAAAAAAAATTTGCACCCATTCGCCTATAAATGCCATCCTTACTAATAATTTTTTAATTTATTTTTCTTGGAGATACTTTTTTCAGCAGGTGTTGTTTGTGATGTGTTTGCACCTTTTAGCATTTTCGTTGTTTTGAATGAAGGAGACGCATTTGCTAAACAAATTGCGATTTTAATGATTTTATTTTATATAATAAGAATTTTCTTCATTTTTTCCAAAAAAATTTATCCCAAATTAAATAAATTAAGGAATTAACCTGCTTCGTCCAATTTTAATGACCCAAATTTTGCATTTGGCTCCAACTTCCAACTGAAGTCTTTTATAAGGGAGTTTCCATCAGAATCATTAGCGCTAAAAACCCAATGAATTCAATTTTATTTAATTCAATTATAATTTAGTCATTTAGGCGCCGAAATTTTTACCTAAGATCAACCGCACATTCGTCATAAACTGCAAACAGAGTTTGGTATTGTTCATAAACCGTGCCGTTTAGGCCTCTTTCTTGTTCTAGCAACTCTTTTTGCTCACGGTCACTCGTTTGAAGCTTTTTTTCTGCTTTTTTCACAAATAAATTGAATATATCCGCTGAAATTAACCGCTCAATTTATATTAACAATTTTTAAATAGCTTTTCAAAATTTCAGGGGTTTCTGGGCCAGTCCGATAGATAACTCAACTACAAAAATAATTTAAAATTTCTTTAATAAAAATTAAGATTAAATACGTTAAGAACCTAATTTTTAAAATATATTCATATATTTTCATTTTTAATTCGTAAAAAATTTAATTACTTTTGCTTTTTTAAAAATAGGTAAAGCCATTTTTTCCTTATAAATTAGCTTATTGGTCTTCAAGAAATAAATTTGTCCGATTATTTTTAAATTTTGAAGTGAAATTGTGTACTAGCTTTAAGGAAATAGCCGAAATTTGTGCCCAAAATGCATAAATTTGATCATTAGAGATGATCTCATGTCTTTGTGCCGCTCTCTCAAATAATTGCCATTTGTCGAAACTCGTCTCCTCCGTGAAACCCTCCCCAAAATTGTGCTGTTTCTTTACCGGCAAATCGACAAATTGCGCCGCCCGTTTGGTCTGCCGGCCTTTGCTTTTTCATTTTCAAATGCTTTTCCAATTCGATGAATAAAAGCAATTGGCCGCCGTTTTGCGGCTTCTCCCTTTTCATCACTTCCGTACTCCGATGTTTTAATTCCACATGAAATATGTCCAAAATGTTCGCTTGAGTTGCAAGACAAAAGGCAAATTGTTCGTTTTGGTCACAGAATTCTTTATAAAAGTCGCGCAAAAATAGCGCCAAATGTTTCACTTCGATCGGATCTATGAAATTGGAATTTAATTGAAAAGAAAAATTAATTTAAAAAACTGACCAATAAAAACCGAAACAGCACCATGTGTTGCTAGGGCAAAAAGAGAAAAGCGCAACAAAAATGATTTGATCATCCTTAAGGGTTAAATATAAAATAAAAATAAAAATGTTTTACAAAAATAAAATCTCAAAAATAATAAAAATGGAAATAAAAAATATATGAAAGGTGAATAAAGAAAGAATTTCAATGCAAATGATTTATTTATTGGCTAACAAATAAGCTCTCATGATTCAACGGCAGCAAAGCTAAAATGGCAAAATGGCACGTGGATTCTATGATTTTGCTGTAGCCACAGCTTTTGGCTTTTTCATGAGATATAATTTTGAAATGCCTTTCGATTTCCCCCCCCCCCCAAACGCGTCCCTTCGCAATGAAAACCATTGCTACGACCCATGAAGCTAAAAATGTAAATGCTGGAAAGAAATATATGCCTATTTTATGTGTAAAATAAAAAAAATGGCGAAAGGATGATTGGCATTGTCCATAATATTTTCTAGGCTTACACGGGTTCGGGTATTTGGGCAAAAACCAGGTCCATGTAATGCCGGGTTCAGAAAAGCATGGCTCGGTTCCGGGTCCAAGTTTTAAACAGAGTCCGATTTCCTGGTCAATCGGGTACTGAAAAATTATACATAATTTTCAAAAAAAAAAAATATTTCACGAAAGAGTTTATGATTAGAATCATTAAAATAAAATATTCTCGACAGATTCGATAGCAAATAAAATAATATTTTCTTAAGAAATTCAGAAGATTCAAAAATTTAAAAGTTTTCAAAATACTTCAAATTTTATTTTTATTATCATGTATATTATAAAGTCATATAAAATTATAAAAAAGGCAAGCAGGAATTCGGCTTGGGGTGGGCGGGGGGAGTACCCCGCCCCCGGGCGACGACCTTTTTTCACACCATTTTTTAGGGCACGTTTTTTTCAAAAAACTTTGGGGACATGGGATGGGGGTCGTTTTCCTTTCAATTTCCTTCGTCCCCATACTGAACTGACCGCAAAATGGATCAGCAGAAAATGCGAAATGAATCAGAATTGCTTGAAGACGAAATACACAGTAGGATAATGATTTGACATATGGAAATAAACTTAAATATTTCAATTACAGCACATTTGTTTATTTTTTATGGGTTTTGGAGTTTTTATTAAAGTTTTCGACCTTTCAAAAAATGAAAGACGAATTCAGAACGAGGTTCGTACAAAGTACCAGAAAAATTTATTTTTACATAATGTTTCACTGACACTTTTTGCGGAAGTCGTCGCTATCGCCGGACCAACCAATCGCATCTTCAGATTCATTAATGAAAATGAATGAAAATGTTTTTTTATTATATTTTTTCTTATAAAAAATAATTTGAAATACAATTCTCTCTTTTTTTGGTCCCATTGGCCCTTTTTGCCTTTATTTCCCGGTTTTTATGCCATTATCGAACTGTATTATATTATAGATCTAATGAACATTTTATTTCATGCCAATCGCCGCAAAAATTTAGTCTCATTTTTGGCAAACAAAACATATAAAATTTCCCTGCTGTAATTTTATATTTTATCGTTGTTAATCGATTTAATTGATTAAAAAATTAATATTCAAAAATAATTTTTTATTTACAGAAAGTGATTTTATATTTATTTCTCATTATTTTTTAAAGAGTTTCTTAATGCGTTTCCGATTAATATTATTTACAATTTTTGTAATAATTGAAAATGTTCATGAAAATATGTTGAGCAATGCGCAATTATCAGACGATGAATTGGATTTGAGTATTTTATGGGAAAGTGAAAAAGCACCGACAATTGACGAGTTGACAACGAAAAATGAAGTAATTAGGTTTTTAATTAAATGCTAATCTATATTTCTATACATTAAATATTAAATAAATTGAATTGGTTTTCTTTTATTTTAGTCAGAAGACAAAAAACAAAAAACCACTGAAAAAGAAAGTAATGGTGCCAAAATGCACAACGCATTTCAAAATGTAACTGTCAAACAAGAAACGAACAATTATTTGGGTTGTTTTCACATTTTTAATTAAATTAAATTCATTTTAATTTCATTTTTAAATTAAGAGAATGGCAAAAACGGACGACGGCACCAAACATTCGGAGATGAAGAAGATTTTGACGGCCAATTTTTACTCAAAGTGGAGCGAGAACGAGGCAAAAGACAGAAAGTTCCACTGGAAACTTCTGATTACGGTAAGAGAAAAAAGACATACGGTACGGGACGAAAGTTCAAAATTAAAAAATAGAAAGGGTAAAATTTGGAAACTTAATTTTAGTTGTAACGGTGGAAAGCAAACCTTTGGACTTGAGCAAAATCGACCGAACTCTCGACAATTTTGGAGCGTACCAAAAGAAAAGGACGCAAATTACCAATGATTTGTTACGGCAAATTGCAGTGCTTGAAAATGCCAACCCCAACAACGAAGCCAAAGTTTGGTTCAGACGTCTCAGAATGCAAACGTTGGCCAATGCAAATGCCGTCGACACGGCGATGATTGGCATCGAAATTTCGCTGATACCGTTCAAAAATTTGTGGCAAAATGGGAAAAGTTTGCTGCTCGAGTCAAACGAATATTTGAGGTTGCGTTTTGCCGTGGTTTTTTTTTTATCTTCGCAGCGAATTTTGACATATTATCAAAAGATTAATTCACAGGCAAAAAAAAAGAGGGGGGGGGGGGGGGGAAGGATCATCGGAATTTAATAAAGAATAATGTTAAGAATTTTGTAAAAACTCATTTCTTTTTTTGTTACTTCGTTGTTCTTTTTGTTTTGTTATTTTAAGAAAAAAAAATTGGGAAAGAGAGGTGGCCCAAATTTTATCCGAAAAAATAAATTTTGAAAACCAAACAATAATGAAACGAAGGGCCTGAGATCGGAAAATTAGGAAATTTTTAGAAAGGATCGGAAATTATTCCAAATTTCCTCACTCTCTTCCCTACTAGCCATCCCCTCTTTTACAGCCCCCCCCCCCTCGTTTCCTCGCTACAAATGGTCCTTAATTTGAGTGGTTTTGACGTTCCTTTTTCATTTATAAGCCAAATCCACGCGAAAAACTCTGAAAAGTAATGAAAAATTTAGTCAAAAATTGAGAGAAATGGTCAAAGTATTGGTCCAAATGAAGGAAGACATAAGCATTGTTATGAAGCAATGGATTAGGGAGATGAAGCGACAAATGGTGGCAAACGGTGGTGCCAAATACGACACATCAGTGGACAATTTGCTTAACATTGTCGAGGTATTAAAATGAATGATTCGCGAGTTAAGCGCGGCACATTTGTCATCCGAGCAAAAAAATTTTTTTTTTTTTTAAATTTTCATTAAAATGCCGTCTAAAATGGGGGGGGGGGGAGAAGTGGGGATTTTCCTAAACATTATTTAAATTATATTTAACTAAATTACACACATTGAAGCACAAATTACTGTTCATTAAAAGCGTAATTCACCATAATTTAGAGTTTGGTCGACATTATTGAAGCCAAACATAAGAATGTTTCTCGCCATCGTCAGATTTCCAATTTGACTTTTTCCGTTGCTTTTTTCCGCCAAATGATTGGCCATTGTTCGCCTCCGCTGAATTTGGAAAATACTCCGATACGTTCGAAACGTTTGCAAATAATTTGCGAGGCAATTCGACACTTTTGCAACTCGGCAATTTACGAATTGAGCCAATTTTTGCGTCTCTACGGAAGATGAAATTTGTAAAAATAAATTAAATCAAAAGTTTTCATGATTATTATTTATTATTTTGTATTTCTATGGCTAGAATATTGCATTAGTAAAAGCTTTTCACATTATATTTATTTGTGCATTTGAAGGAATAAACAACGCTAGAGTTATGAAAAATGAGAGAAAATAAAAGAAAACAAAAGAAATTGCAATTGTTTAAGCGCGGAACGGCTTCTTCTCTGTTGGGGGCTAAAATATGCAAAAATGTTTTGCCTTTCCTTTATCCTTTGGTTTCCCTATTAAATTATTTTAATTATTTATTTCTTTTTTTATAAATCCCCCCTCTCTCATCCCTTCCCTTTCCCTCTCTCATCCCTTCCCTTTCCCTCTCTCATCCCTTCCCTTTCCCTCTCTCATCCCTTCCCTTTCCCTCTCTCATCCCTTCCCTTTCCCTCTCTCATCCCTTCCCTTTCCCTCTCTCATCCCTTCCCTTTCCCTCTCTCATCCCTTCCCTTTCCCTCTCTCATCCCTTCCCTTTCCCTCTCTCATCCCTTCCCTTTCCCTCTCTCATCCCTTCCCTTCTCTCTCTCTCTTTTTTAAGATGCGCTGCGCCCCCTTTTTGGGTACTTGAAGCCAATTTTTGTAATAATAATGGTAATTGCGCACATTGAATAGGCAATTGACTTATTTATTTTAAGTGTTGATTCATCATAATCCGCACATAATTATCCCATTTTGTAGCAATAATTAGAGAACTTATAGTATTAATATCAATCCATCTCTGAAATTCCCTCATTATGTCCCTCGCCTTCCCTTTAATATCATCACTCTGATCAGTTCACCTAATCACTCTAAACACTTATCCATTCTTCTCCCCCACCCTTCTGCCCGTGATCACTATCATCAGTCTTTTTCATTCATCATCTATAGATCACTTTGAAAGTTCCTCATTTTATCCCTAGCCATCCCAATCAGATCACCTGATCAATTCCCCTGATCACTCTATATACAGTTCTCCATTCTTCTCCCCATCTCTCTCTCCTGCGATCACTATGATGAGTCCTCGCTCAACCTTCTCTTCAAATCACTCTGATCACTCCTTCCCCTCCGGCGCGTCATTTCGTTCTTTTCCAATCCGTTTATGCATAATTTAAACCGCCTGCCGGGTCGGAATGTGATTGATCAGGCGAAGAATGGATGGGAAAGTGCTCACAGCTGAGTGGGTGCTGTTGGGTGTTGTGCTTCTGCTGCTGTTTTGTGTTTGCTTGGGATGGACCGTCTCGGGGAAAGGTCCCCACTCCCCCCGCTTTCCCCCCCCCCCCCCCCGCTTTCCCCCCCCCCCCCGCTTCCCCCCCCCCGCTTTCCTCCCCCCCCCCCAACGCCATACGGACGGACCCGCGAGGGATGAGCAACCGGTTTGAAGCGTCGAAGCGTATTGAAGCGTCGGTCGGTTGGCAGTGGCACCGCCATAATTCCATTCCAACTCCGCCGCATTTGCTGGGAAAGGAAGGCATCGAAACTTTGTGCAAGTGATCCCCCGCCGGGGCATGGCGCGTTTCAGTCAAATGCCTCCGGGGGCAAAAGATAAAGCCAATGAAATCCCTCTCATTGTCAGTTTTGGCACGGCATTAATCGCTTTTGGATAAATGAGAACAAAAAAAGGAGGGGCAGAAGAAGGGACTATTCGCCATATGTAAAAAAATGGGCCAGCTCAAAGCTTATGCAAAGATTAAGATTTGAACCCATAATCTTTTCTTTTTGTTTATCTTTCCTAATTGCAAAATTAAAATTGAAATTTCTATTGTTTTTTATAAAAAATTTAGTAAATCTCGGAGTTTAATAAAATTTTGACCCAATAACGCTCAAATTATATTTTTGGCAAATTCAAAATCTGTTAACAAATTGTGAAAATTTTTAACAAAAATGTGAAAACAAGTTTCAAAATGTCCCATCCCAATAAAGGAGTTTATATGAAAATTTTTTATTTTCTATAAAAATTGTAAAACAGGGACCCTCATTCCCCGGTTTGCAAGTCTTGTGAATGAATGGTCTTTTCCCGATTTGACCAGCTCCCCCCCCCCCCCCCTATTTTCTTACCCTAATATATTTCTTTGGTCCGCATAAATTTGTACAAATAAAAATGATTTATCAAAGCTTTTCGCAGTTATGCAAATATCGCTTTTCTTCTTTTGAAAAAGGATTTTTTAATTCATTTTAAAATTTAATTTGCGTTAAAAAGAAAAAAATTCTTTCGTTTTCATTGGTTTTTCATGAAGCTTTTTCACAATTTGTATCAGTAAAAAGCCAAAAATGTGTTGCTGCGGGCGCTGTGATTGTGGGCAATTATTTGCTGCTGCCCTTCGTCGGTGTTTCTTCGTTTGTTCCCAACGGCAGAAGAAGAAGATCACTTGGCGCTCTCATAAATAATCCCGTTGGAATTAGCCAACAAATTTTGAAACAACGCAAAATGCGTGGGAAAAGCCCCCCAAAAAATGAAATGACTAAAGATTTTTAAAATAAATTTGTTTTATAATTTTGTATTATTCCACAGTTATCGTTTTTTTTTTCGTTAAAATGTTTCAATTCTTCCGTTCACTTCGCTTCACAATCTCTGTCTGACCCATCCAAATTTCACTTCCAATCTTAGCAAACCAAATAAAATCAAATACTAATTTCGATTTCGATTCCCTCTGATGCTTCTCACTTTCCCTTCACATCCGTCGATGCGTCCATCTCAACCGAAACGAAAACATTCAAACTTTTGAGGGGAGGCGGCGGTGGGTCACTCATTCGCTCCCCCGGGGGGTCATTCTCCCCCCCCCCCCGCTGTGATCAAACGGAGGGGGAGGAGGAGAAGAAGCAGTAATCGGTATCGCACTCCGTTCTTTGCCCATCGGCAAATAACCAAATGACCCTTTAAATTGTCCGTTTGATGGCATTATTTTTTTTACAAATTAAATCCCAATTTTGTCGGTATAAAAGCTGTACCTTTGCCCATCAAACCAAGGAAATAATAAATAAGTTTTAAAATTACCTTCTAAATAATTAAATGACAATATGTTAATTCTATTATAAATTATATATTGAAAATTTGTTTTAGTTTTATTTTATTTCTTTTATTTTATCGACAAAATTATTTTCAAAATGCTAAATCAACAAAATGTAAGAAGAAGAAATGTTTTTTAATGTTCACAAAAGTTGCTTCTTTTCAGAAGGAAGTCAAAGTGGCGATGGTTTTGTTCAGCTTAATTCATTTATTCGCAGCTGCTTTTGACTCTCCTCAATGCAATTTGGGCCTCAAATTATTCAGCATCGAAGGCGGAAAGGTAATTATAAATTAATTAAGTAATTCATTATTAGTTAGTTGATCATTAATAGCTTTTGAATAGGTAATTAGCTTTCTCGGGATTAACAGCTCGTTTTAACGGTGACACTTCTTTTCCAATTAAAAGCCATGGATTGATTAACCCGACGGGTTCCCTTCTCCAATGCTAATTTGGCCAATTAATTGAATGATTAGCTTAATAAATCAATCAGTTCTTCCTCCCTTTTCCGGCTGTTTGTGCCCCAATTGCGCCGTTTCAATGCGTCGAGTCGTGCGAATGGATTAACAGCGAAGAGAATGGTGGCGGATGCGAGCACAGGCAGGACAAAAAGCAACAATAAAGGACAGATTGTTGAAATTTGAGAATGCATTTTTCCCCTTTCAGCTCCCATTTCACCGCTTTTCGCGGCCGCCGCACTTTTCTGTCGGGGATTGTCCTTTCGGAACAGAGCATTCTTCTCCAATGCTGCGCTTCGTTGGCCACCTCCGTGGAATTAGGCAAATTAGCACATAAATTAATTACATAAAAATAATAATAAATCAAAGTAAACCCATTAAAATTGGGGCGATAATTGAATTACGATAAATATCAGGCGATGAAAAGGAAACGAAGTGCCATTGGAGTGAGGAAATTGAGACTGTCGTCGATAGGCCGAATATGCGTTTTGAGAGAGTGCTGGGCAAAACTGAATATTACAGAAGTGAGTAAATAAATTTGCAAAATACTTTTTAACTAAATGCAATTAAAATGAATAATTAAAGATTTGGGGGCGGTACGAAACGGACGGAGTGCGATTAAACTACGCGCCGAAGTGTGCCGTTACACTTCGGAAAGGACATTTTGCGAGAGAAATGTGTGCCAAATTAGTCATTTAAACAAATAATTAATTAAATGGTCATAGAAAATGTCTGGAGATGATTTCAACAAATATTCGCTGCTTTTAATGCGTCTTCAGAGAACGAAAGAATTTATGCAAATGCGAAGCAATGTTTTGGAGCAAAAGGAGTTTAAGTGAAAATTGAAATTACTAATTAATTACAATCAATCAATGCAGAAGCATGCTTAATGAGGACGGCTTTTCCCCGTCGCCATTTTCAAATTCAGCTGGCGGCGGAGAAGAAAAAGAAATCGAAAGCAATCAAAGCGAATTAGTCAACAGCAGGTGAAAGCATTGAAGCAATTAACTAATAACTTATTTAAGAAATTAACTAACACCTAAGTGTTCAATTTAAGGAAAGAAAGTGGCAGAGCAATTTTTAAAAATCGAACAAATCCAATCGGAGCATTGCTAAGGGAAGCGAAAACAAAGCGAATTAATAAAAAAGGCAAAAATAAAAACGAATTAATAAAAAAGGCAAAAATAATTAAGTGCTGAAAAAACATTTAAAAATAAGAACAAATATGTAAGTTAAGATGAGCAAATTTTGCTGAACGGTGAAGTGGCGGATGACACATTAAAAGGACCAAAATTGGGCGTGAAAATTGTTGAAAGGTTTGGAAGGCGTTTTTGGGGCGAAAGGGAGGAAATAATTGGTAAGACAAGAAAAATAATTAACTAACTCTCTCTCTTTTAAAAATATTTTTGTTATTAACTTGCTAATTTTGAAAAACCATCGAATTTATCAGCTGAATTATTATGCCCGGCCCATTTCGGAGTTCCATTAATTTTGCCATATTTTTGTGCCGTTTTAAGCGTCTTTTTGGAGTTTTTTTTTAAATTACTACTGTACTTAATTTTAATTGTTTAGCAAATGCTGCGTCTCCTCCACAAATTCCGTCCGGCAATTCTTCTTCATTTCCCATTGTTTCTGCAAAAACGACGCAAATTCATACCGATTCAAATTTCAGAACGACTAAAATGCCAACAACACTTGCAAAAAGTGCGTAAACAGAAGAAATCAATGGCACAAAAAGTGCTATTAAAAACGTGAAAAATGAAAATGATATTTAAAATGGAAGATATTCGAAGAAGCATTTCAGCAACTCCCTTTTTCATTGATCCGCGGTCAAATGAACGAATCATTTTCAACGACCCGCGAAGACAAATGAAAAAGCACAACAGCAGCAGAGAAATGGGGAAAAGCGATGCCAAAACATCGGAAAAAGAAGACAAAAGAGAGAGAGGAGAAGGCGAACAAAGCACGAAAAAGTAATTAAAATAATTAAATAAAAGTTATATTTAAAAAATTAAAAAATAATTAAGGATGAACCAAACGGAACCAATCCAATCGACACACAACCACGAAGCAACGATTGGCCCACAACATTTGGCCATTCGGCGAATTCGCTACCCCCAAATGATGGAGCAGAGAACAGGCAAATTCAAATTATAAAAACTAAATAGCTTTTCCTGTTTTACCTTTTCTATTTATTATTCCCTTTTTCAGCTCTTTTTCGTCCCTCCGCCGCTTCGCCGATGGGTCGGCCGAAGGGACCGAAGCGACGCCTTTGGCCCGTTTTGGCCACAAATTCGACAAAGGTATTTTTTGTAAGTTTTTGACATTCCTTTAAATAGAGGTAGAAATTTTTAAGGAACTGATTCCAGCAAATATTGACCAAAAATGGAACAACGGCAAAGAAAATTGGCGAGGCGCCTACCAAATTCGGAGCGGAAATGTGGGGAAAAATTGGCAAAATTTGCGCCAAACGAATTACTCACTTTTGGACACAAAACTAATTCGACAACAAAAGGTGAAAATGCATTCAAAACAAAAAATTAAATATGCCAATTTTATCAGCAAAATCCCATCGCAATTCGGGCACTTTCCCCGCGCAGTCAAAACATTCCTCCGACAATTCGTCACGAATTGCGCATCAAAAAATTAAGCCGAAAAGCGAATTCGAATGGAATACAGAAAAATTCGGCAGTTGCGAAACAGCAGTTGACAGCTGAAGAAAGTCGAGAAAAGGTGAATAAATTTAAATATTAAAATTCATTCAAAATTTTCATTTAATATTAATATTTTAAGAATTTAAATTATTACTTAATAAATATTTATGAAATGTCATAAATTAATTATTTAATTAGTCATAATTAATTAAGCAATTATTCTCTTCGATCGGAAGTGCCTCAGGCGCAGGTGGTTCATTTGCTTCTGCCGAACCGCTTGAAGAAGCTGGCCAAAGCTTCCCAACTTTGTCCACCATTCTTCCCCAGGCGTTTCCCCAAATTTTGACGCATCCGTTGGAAAAAGCGCCACAATTTAAGGCAAATTTACGCTTCACATTGGATTGATCTATTCAGAATGCTTCATTTTTGGTCATTTTCCGTCCATCCTAAATTTTGACCATTTTCGATTTAATTTTAATTTTTTTAAGTTTCTTTCGCTTATCGATCAGCCAACGGACGCGGCAGTCCATCGCCAAAGTCTGTTCGGCATGGAAAGCGTTGGCAATGGTGCCGAGGAAAGCACACCAAAGTTGGGCGATCGGCTGATGGAATGTTGCCAACAGCAGGGGCACGGGTGCCGAGCAATTTGCAGAAGGGACGTGAACAAAGAGAAGGTGGGCAGACAAATGCATTAAAAGGCAATTGCCAATTAATTATATAATTAAAAAGGTTAAAATATCGCATTTTTCAATTTTGCTTTTTTCACTGTTTCTTCGTCACAAATTTAGGTCAAAAAAGTGATGGTCTCTGGCCAATGTCCGCCGGTCACAATGACAGGGTAATCATTTTAACACGACAAAAAAAAATGGCACAACGCCAATTTCAGTGTCATTCAATGCTTTCCCCGCTTTTTCAACATTTCATCGGTTGGAAAATGTTGCGCTCAGCGAACAAAAATTGGCGAGAACAATGCCAATTCGCTGCCTGAACAGACAACGGCACAAACATTGCCTTTGCAATGTTTGAGGTGGCATTTTGGGGGAAATAATTTTTAAATTATAAAATATTTTCAGTTTATGCGCGCCGAATTTCCACTTGACATTTGCCCATTTGGCATGCGTTGAACACATCGAACACATTTTGGACTGTTACCGACAACTTTTGGAGGACAATTCGCTGAATAATTCTGCCTTTTTGCAGCAACAAAAATTGATCACTTTGCCCTCTTCGCCATTTTCATGACAAAAGAAAATAAATATGAATTTATAAAATTAAATACAAATAAATTATTTAAATATGTAATGGAAAAAACATAAAACAACACTTATAAATTAGGCGTCATTAACGGTCAAACTTCGAAAATCGAACTTTTTAAAGTTTTATGGCATTGAATCATTGTGTTTATGGCGCCCAAAGTTCCGATTAAGTCATCAAGTACAGAAGAAAATAGAAAATATGCAAAAGAAAGTATGTTTGGGTTTTTATTGCTTAATTATTAATTTTCATGTTAATTAAGTTTCGAGTGAAATAATTTTTGCTGACGTCATTATTTATAACGAAAATGCAAGAAAAGAATATGCGTAATAAAACGTTGATTAATACGAAATATTTTTTGCAATTAATAAGCAAATTCATATAAAATTAATTTTTAAATTATTGTAATTCTATTAAATTCATTTTAAAAAGGCATTATTATGATCATAAGAATTAGAGCTGAGCGGGACCGGGACCGGGGCGGGAAATCCCGGTTTTTTCAGGTCCCGGTCCCGGTTTTTAAAAAAAAAGAAATCCCGGTCCCGGTTTTGCCCGTCCCGGTCCCGGCGGGACTAAATAAGCACTGGTAAGAATGGGGTCTGGGTGAGAAAAGAGAAGAAAATTGGTGGAGAAGAAAAAATTTTTGAGAAAAAAAATAAATTATTTATTTTCTTTTAAAGCATATTTTCATATGCATAAGTGGATAAGTGGCTAAACCTTTTGACTTTCATTATTTGTCCCTTGGGTTCAATTCCCCGATGGAACAGATAATTTTTTCTTTTTTCTTTACCAATATCAATTGAAATTTAATTAATAAAAAATATTTCTACATAAAAATTATATTTTTACCTTTTTTAAACAGCCTAAAACCACAAATTAACCTAATATTTGGTCATTTTTTGGCAAATTCTGTTATCAAATCTCACTCAAAATTTTTCCGGCGGCGCCTATCGGCACCGCCGGACCCCGCCCCCTCCCAATGTTCCAAAAGTTTTTTGAAAAAACATTGCCACAAAAACAGCGACTTAAAAATTTTAAGAGATTGTTAATTTGTTAGAAAAATCCAGAATTTTGGGACTCAGAAAATTCCAAGAATTCCCCCCCCCCCCCCCCCCCCCTGAAATGAAAATTTTAAAAATTTTCCAATGAATAATGGAAAAATTCTTCGAAATTAAAAAATTTTATGGGTACCTTTTTGAATTTAGGAAATTTTTGTAACAAAATTCACCAAAAATTTTTAAAATTTTTCAAAAAAAATTTTCTCTTGTGAAAAGTCCCGGTTGGTCCCGGTCCCGGGTTTTTTCGCGGTCCCGGTCCCGGTCGAAAAACTTGGTCCCGGTCCCGGTCCCGACTTTTCTGGTCCCGGCAAATCCCGGTCCCGGTTTTTGTCAAAAATCCCGGTCCCGCTCAGCTCTAATAAGAATTACAGCAATTCTGCCAATTATTTTTGTTTATGGCATGGAGCGTAAGAGAATAAATTTATATTCAAAAAATAATAATAATTGCTAAAAAAAGTTATAAAAATCTTCATAAAATACTTAACGTAATTTAGGGTATCCGGATAGAATGACAACAAAACTAAAAGAGACAATTTAGCAATGAAGAAAAAGCAGCAGGGGAATTTGAGCTATTTGTATTCAATTGGAGAAGACGAAAATGTGTTAATGATTATTAATTAATTAACTATTTAATTTTAAAATTAATTATTTAAATTAATCCATAGAAAACTTTGGACGAAGAAATGTATGAAGCCGATTTGAACATGAAACGGTTCAAATTGGACCAAATTCGGACCAAAAATTGGGAATGTAAAAAGGTGAAGAAAAACCATGCGGCGATTTGCAACGAATGGAAAAAGCGGTGGACAAGTCTTACGGTGTATTTGGCCTATTACAGAGAATTTGGCCGCCATAAAATGGGCACAAAAATTGAAAAGGCACTGAGAAGGGAAAGGGGGGCAATGGCACAATTGGCAAACAAAATGGCCAAGCAAATTAGTGGATCCCAAGTTGAATTAGCATAGATATATTTATTAATAAAAATTTATTTAGAAAAAATAAATTATAAGAAAGTGAGTTTTAGTGAAAATTGCCATTTTCTAGGGATTATTTTTTTTTAAAAAGTTTCAGGACGATATAGAGGTGCTTTTCTCTAGTTTTTATTGAATTTTATTAAGAAAATTTTCAAAAATACTGAAAGAGGCATGAAAAAGGCATTTCCCGGCATCAGCGCAATGAAAAACATTCAAAATGAGAAATGTTTTTTTTCGCTGAGCTCGTTTTTCAAAATTTGTAACGATTCCCGAAACAAAACAATTTTGCTAAAAAAATTCAAAGTCTTCGAAAATCGACTTGGGAATAATAAAAAAACAAAACCGACCGAAAGCCAAAATCCAAAAATTATTTTTGACCAAATTCTGAGAAGACAAACTGATCCAAACGAAACCACTCATAATTAAAATAATTTTAGGCTTGGTAAAATACATAAAACTTTTACCATTTGATTAAAAATGCTTTTGTTTTTTAAAGCATTGTTTTTTGCTCTTCTTTCTCATCATATTTCTAATTTAAAGTCAGAATTGTGCAGTTATTTAAAAACTAATTTGACAAATAAATAAATTCTATTTTTATAAATTACTCTCTCATTTCCCTATTGTTCATTTATTCCATTGACAATAAATAACAATTTGATAAACATTCAATAAATGTTATCCGAATTTTTTGGGATTTGCAACTTGGGGACCCGAAAAGAGACAAGATAACGAGACGCCCGTAAAACATGAGAATACGAGACATGAGATGAAACGAGACAAAAAAAAAATTTTTACAAAATAATTAATTAAAAATTTTGGTTTTTATTTTATGGCAGAATAATTGGGCCGGGGACTATTATTTCAAATGGGCCCGGAACAAAACGGGGATTTTTTCCAAGTGAAAAAATTGTATTAAAATAAAAGCGTTTTCTTTAATTTGTTTAGAAAATAAAAAATGAAAACTAAAATTCATATTAAAATATAACAAATAACATTAATTGAAAACAATTTATTTTACAATTTTATATCAAAAATGCGTCGGTTTTATTTTTTAGAATTTCTTACGTCCGGCGGTACCGGGAAATCTTGGAATCTTATCATAATTTGTTAAATGATTTTCGTCTAAAAATTGGGTATTTGGCTATGTTTAGAAAATTAAAGAACTATTTTAATTATTTGTTATTTTTGGTAGTTGGATTTTCTTAATTAAATTTTTAAAAATTTTACAATTAAAATAAATGATAAATAATTTTGTTCGGTCCGAGGCGGAAATCAAAGAAAGACTGGAAGTTTAGCCACTAGACTAATTCCTCTTAGGTGTAAAAGAATAGATCGTTTTTTTTCTCTAAAATATTTTCTCCCCCCCCCCCCATTTTTACCAGTGCATAAAAATCTCGTGTCTCGGTGCCAAAATACGAGACGAGATGAGCAAACATCTCTGGTGAACAGCAGGGATGGGCTTTCGCTTTCGCGTTTCGCTTTCGCATATTTCGCTTTTTTTGGCACTTTCGCTTTCGCGTTTCGCATTTTGGCGCGAAACGCGACTTTTACACCCCTAAGAATTGGATTAAATTCCCCTAAAATTTTTCAAAATTTTACTTATAAATTGGCTAATTTTCAGTGAAAACCTGTTTATAAAGGATTAAAATTTCCAATTTTTCCCCCGGCGGCGCCTATCGGCACCGCCGCGCCCTCAAAACTCCTATTTTTTCTTAAAAAATGGCCCAAAAATCGCAAAATTTGGTAATTTTTTGGTAAAAATCTGTTCCAGCGTATCGTCACTGCGGCGCCCCAAAACTCTTATTTTCACAAAATTTGATCATTTTTTAATGAAAATCTGTCAACAAATTGCACTCTAATTTTCAAAAAATTTTCCCAACGGCGCCTACCGGCGCCGCCTGACCCCTCTTCCCAAAAAGTTTTTTTGGAGAAAGCGCGCCTCAAAAAAGCTTTTTATTGATTTTTAAAATACGGAATAAAATTTTACAAAAAATGATTTTTGCTTTATGATTTTAACTATTAAAAAGTTGTAGAATTGGAATTTCGCGTTTCGCATTTATTTTCATTTCGCATTTTTTACTTTCGCAAATTTCGCGTTTCGCATTTTATTTTTCGATTTGGCCCATCCCTGGTGAACAGGATGGCCTGCTGGTATCAGACGATGAGAGCCCTTTGGTTTGGATGAGAAGCTGGTCCCTGCACCAGAGGTCGAGGGTTCGATTCCCTCCCAGGTCTGCCATTTTGCCCAACTTTTATTATAATCATTGCCAAATTTTTCATGACTTTAGCTTATAACATAGCATTTACTACTAGTTTTTGCTTTGATCATTCTCTCTATCTAAAATTATCAGGGCACTCCCTCAGCAATTTATTTTTGGATAACTCATTAAAGGCTTTTGAATGTTTTGGCCCTGGTCCATATGATACAACACATTTAGCAATTTTGGTTCAGGACATCCGTGGGAACAAAATTTATTTTTCAAGTGTCTTACAATTTAAAATCGAATTAAAGGCATTTTGGCAAACAGTGACAATTGGATAATTTAAATGAAGTGAGCAGAGATCGGAAACAAATCCTTATCACACCACAAAAGCATAAATGATTAAAAAAACGAATCGACAGCACAAATTAAGGCCAACGAATAGAAAAGAAAGAACATTTGATTTTCCCACTCAATTGCCCGACCATCCCTCGGGCTCGTCCTCCTCATTTCCCCACACTTTTCCATCTGTCGCATTAGTCGTGGTCAGCAACAATTCTTTGGGCACAGAAAAGAAACTAAAAAAGTGAATTAAATTTTGTTAAAAAGTGATTAAGAAAGGATTAAGATGGGAACAGAAAGAATTGGGAGTGAGTAGAACCTCTCCCAATTTTCGTTTCCCCCCGCCCGAGTTTAAAAATAGAAAAAATCTTTTTTCAAAAAATTAGTGATTCATCATGAAATTTTGAAAAGATCTCTAGAAAATTTTTTCTTGAAATTTTCTTATGGAAAATAAGATTTTTGAAAATTTCTCTTTGAATTTTTTTTAATTTTCTGGGGGGAAAATACGGGGTACGGGACGGGAGGAAACGGAGGGGGGGGGGAAGACATAATGCACTCTTCAAATCTCAATCTGAAGAAGAAAAAACCGTTGAAAATGACTAATTTCGGAAGAGGACACCAACCAAAACAGAGGCAGCGGCGCGTAAAATTTGTGCGGACTGACGGAGGAGGGCATCAGCGCAATTGGGTCCGTGCCGAGGCCGAGCTGGTCACTCCACTCGGCACAGCGGTGGTGAATTTGCATCAGACAATGGGCGTCCAAAGCGGCGTAACGGACCTAAAAGGAAGCGAAAAATTCGCAGATGGACGAACAATGGGGGCTTTAGCCCCTCACCATCAGCCGCCGCACTCGCTACGCCCTTGGTCACGGATTCCCTGCCACCCCCCCCCCCCCCCGCCCTCGCAACACTCGCCTGTCTGCGTCGCAATGGTCGCCGGTCCCACACTGAGCACTGCTCCTGCTTGTCCAACGGTTTGCCCAACACGCGACGGCACAGATAGGCGAGCCCTTGGTCGGCCAGCGATTTAACAGAGACACTCGCCGGCGTCTGGGACTTTTTCTTCGATGCTCGACGAATCTTGCCTTGGGCATCATGTCCACCGAACAATTCCACTTAAATGCGAGCGGATTTTTAATATATTAGAAAATTTATAAAATTTTATTTTTCTTCTTGGATAACAGGATTAAGTTTCGGTTTAAAAAAAATTATGGAAAAACACATGTCAGCCGCATAAGTCGAGGTGCAAAGTCGGCTAACCGTGTAGCCGTCCCCCCTTCCCAAATCAAAATGCTGTCGCATGCCCACCTTCCGCGTCGTATGGGTCGTAGCAAGTACTGCTAGGGCCCGGTCCCTGCTGTTTCTGCTCCGCGTCCATCACCGGCAGTTTGTTGTTACTGCTGTTTGTCACTGCATCGTAACGTTGCGGTTTGATCTGCCGCGTGTGCTCCTTGAGCTCCTCCTCCTGCTGTTCGGTGAGCGGCAACAGAAATTTGTGCAACGGAAAGTCGGGCAGCCGCGGCAAAGAAAGACGGTTGAGCTTTAAAGAGAATTTAAAATCTTCTCTGAAACTAAAATCAGAGTTACTCATTCGAATGGACTGAAATATGGAGGGAAACGGCACGGGAAAATGAGCGGCTAATGCATCCCCACACCCTTTGGCAACTCTTACTTCATCTACCAACTGTCCAATGCACACAATGCCCTGCGGGCGATAAAGGCCGACACAGGCGGGCAAACGGGCGCGCAACATGGCGAGGTCGTCGCCAAATTGATAGCCGATTTTGATGATGGCCTTGTCAAGGAAGAGACGGTCGATGAACTGCTGGAAGGACTTGTCCGCGTACAGCGCGTCCAGGTCCAACAGGTACACGGAGTTGACCAGTGCCAGTTGGAGCAGACTGGCCCTGGAGGGGAACGCACATTAAATAAGAGAGGGGGGGGGGGAATGGAAATATTTGTTTGACGAATATTTCAAGAATTTATTGACTTTAATTACTGCATAAAGAGAGTTTTCCTTTTCTAATTAGGCACCTAATTTGTAAGGTACTTCCATAAGGAAGTTTTCCATTTCCGCGCTGGTATAAAGTGTCCATGACCATTCAATCAACCACTTACTGACCTGCTCCTGGCCACGTACGGATTCCACTCGGCGTCAACACCGACCAAAACGCGGTGCGTCTTTTTCAGAAAGTACTCGTCAAGTTGGCGTTCAAAAACGCGAAACGCGTGCGCAGTGTCAATTTCGTACACGGCGCAACGGCGCGGCAAAGACAAAAACTGAGTCTGTTCATCCTTAGAGCACAGATTGACCATGTCGAAAGTGCTAAATTAAAATTCTTATTTTATAAAACAAACAAAAAGCACTGGAACACGTCCAGCCAAAAGGTGCCGAGAAGCGCCACCGGGAAAATTTTGAATATTTTGTGAGAATTCGTCTAAAAATATACCGAATTTTGCGATTTTAAGTCAATTTTCTAATGACATTAGCATAGGGGTTCTTTTTGGGTCGGGTGGTGCCGACAGGTTTCGCCGGTGAAAATTTTGGGATTTTTGGACGAATTTGTTAGAATTGGTTCGGAATCTCTCGTCCCTGTGGTGGGCCACACTGACTTTGACATTCGACAGCGTTCCGTCGACACAAAATTGCGCCATTTCTCATGCGCCCGCTTGTCATGGTGGTCCTTCAGCAGAACGTTCAGCAGAAATGCCTTCAGCGTGGGCTGTTGGACGAGCACTGTGTGCACCAAGTCGTTAAAGTGTTCCTCCTTCCACGTCCTCTCCGTGTACAGCTTGCGAGCGGCGGTTTTGATCAGCGAGTGGGCCCATCGCGGGTTGACCAGGTTGTCGTGGTCAGACATTTCTGAATGTATTTTTGCAAATTATGTTTGTTCATTAAAACATAAAGGAATTAAGAATTAAATTCTATAGTTAAACTTACAATTACAAATAGAGTAATAATTTTATAGAAGTTAACTGATTTTTTATCTTGTCCCATTGCATATTAAAACCCGAAATATAAAAATGTCTATTATGACGAATAAATACCAATAGGAACGTGAACCAAATGAATTTTTTTTTTTTACTGACTCGAAATGGCCACAAAGCTACTTAAAAGTATTTTACCTTTTGTTTGAAGTCTTGCTAATTTTTCGAGAATATTCTTTGCATTTTCGTGTGTTATTATGAATTTTTAGTAGTCTTTTTATTTTTATTTTGCATTTTTAAAGATTTTTTGCCGTTTTTGGATATTTTCCTGCCTTCTTGGCGATTTTTATGTTTTTATTGTTAGTCGATTTTTAGTGGTTTTTCGTGACTTAAATTCTCATCCCTTGTGATAACAGTATCATATACCGTGTTTGAGCTCGTTCATCAGTGTGTTGACGTTGTAGCAGAACACCTTGAAGTCGGGCAACTGTTCATGAGTTCGATGTGCGTAAGCTAAGGAAGCAGCCCGCCATTTGTTCTCATCGTATTTCCAAGACTCAGCCTTCAAAAAGATTTTTTTTTTGTATGCCATTTTTTCGCCCTGTCAACTTCGAGCAGTACGGCACGTGATTGTGCCCGAAAGTCGTCGCTCTGATTGGCCGCAAATTGTTCAACGGTTGCTGCGCACAACGGACCCAACAGCAGCGCATGGACCAAATGGTGAGCGTTGAAATGCATTTTATCAGCGAAATGCTGGAGGCAAAAGTTGAGCAAATCGAAACTGAATAAAATGAAATACAAATTGCCCAATTAATTCTTATGATTAACATGTTTGACTGCAAATGAATGAAAATTGACAAAACCTCACCCAATTTGTCCTTGGTGAACCATCTCTTTGACAATGGTCACAAAACTGGTCAAATATTTTGCGTGCTTCAGCTCCAACACGCTGACCACCGTCTTCCAAATGTTTGAGTGGGTCCGTTGCGGAAAACTGAGTGGGGCGAGCAGTGTCACAAGCTGATCTCGATGGAATGAAGTGATCAGAACGCGATAAAGACAGGGAAGTTGAGGGGAAACGGTGGTGACGGAATTGTCAGCAGCAGCAGCAGCAGTGTGAACGGTGCCCTGGATTACATGAATTTTACAGGGTGAGAAAATAATGCAATGCGAAAGGGTCGTCCAGCTATGTAAATCATACATTTTTAGGGGGGGGGTCGGACTCCCCCCCCCCTCGCTCGCAAAGGGGCCAGCGAGGGGGGGGGGGGGGTTCGCAGCGAAGGGGGGGCCGGTGTAAAAGAGGTGGGGGGGGGGGTTCGCGGCGAGTTGGGGGTCGCAAATTTCGGAAATTTATTTTTTGGTGAAAATCTGTTAACAAAGCACACCGAAAATTAAAAAAATTTTCCCCGGCGGCGCTTATCGGCACTGTCAGGCGACCGGGCCACCCTCCCTCTCCCCCTTTTTCCAATTATACTCAAAATTTTGGTTTTCAATTTAAAACAGTAAGGTAAAAGGGATCAACAGTTTCAGGCGATACCATTCGATTCGCGACGATTCGCTATGCAGTAAAATATGTCTAGATTTTTGAAACCAGAAGCCCCATCAGTACTGCTGATTAGTTCCTTCTCGTTACCTCCTCCCTATGACCAGCATCGTTCGCCCCAGTGTAGTCCTCGATCTGCTTCAGTTGTTGCGTTTGTTCATCTCCCTGTTTTTGTCTGTCCTGTTCGTCGTGCTGCTGTTCATTCTCGCACAAAATCTTCCGCAGTTTGTCGCTCATCGTTTCCAAATGGGTGGACTGTTGTTGCTCGTTCCTCTTGTGCTGTTTCCCGTCTTCATCATTATTAGCAAATTCGGTTTGCTGTTGCTGATCCACCATCGCCCCCTTCTCCCATCGCTGCTGTGTTTGGTGTTGTTGTTCTTCAGCTACTGCTCGGTGTCGTTGTTGCTTCGCTCGTCCGCCGCCTTTCCGTGGCGGCGTCGGTGTTCGCTGCGACGGTCTGAACCCGTCACAATCGCTGGTCGCTCGTCGCACCTTCGCTGCTGCAGCAGTACTTCTCGGACTCGCTGCCGTTGTCGCTGGGGCATTTGGTGTCGCCGCCGTTAATGACGGGAACCCCTTGCGGTTTCGTTTCTCCGTATTTTCTAACCATACAAAGAAACTCTGCAAAATAAACGATGATTTCACTTTCGCTCATTTTAGGACCAACTTGAACAAGCACGTGTTCCGCACCGAGTCCAGTCCCCAAAATACGCCGTCGTTGGCTCGTCCTCCCGAGAATTGGCGTCAGCAATCCGCGCATGGCGCAACAACGCAATAAAAAAGTCCACCACTTTGGAGGCCGGCACCGTGCTGAACAGGCGAATGCCCGTCTCGAATCGGGTGGGTGCACGAGGACTGACCTGTGACCAATTAGGGACTTAAGCGATTGACATTATTTTCAAGGGAATCGTGCATTTCATAAATGAAATGTCTTGAAAATTTTTTGAAAAACTTTCTCGGCGGGGAAACGATGCGGAAGGGAACTGATACGGGCGAGGGGGGGGGGGGGGGGGGGGACGATCTGCTCTCCAGGGACCTTTCTTGGAAGTTTGTCAATTTATGCTTGCTTACCCGGTGTACCGGCTTCCTGCGGATTTGCTGCTGCTGCGTTTCGTGTCCCCGGCCGTCGGTGTACTGTCGCGTGTCGTGCATTATGTAAAGCGTGCGCAGCGCTTCGTCCAACTGTTGCTCGGAAAAGGCGACCACGGAAATGCCGGCATCGTTGGCAACGGTGAAAGCCCCCGGAGGCGTGCCATTCTCACAATCAGCAACGATGGTGGCCATTTTTCACTCCGTTTTTAACTTGTCGGTAAGCCAATTATGGGAATAGGGCATACAATTAGAAATGTGTGAAAACCAAATAAATATTACAAAATAACGGAAATGCATCAAGGATTTCATAAAAAGGTAATTGATGAAATTAACATGAAGTAAAGAAAGAGAACGGTATTTAAACTGTTTTTATAATATGAAAAACGGAAATGAAAAAAACAAATAAAACGGAACATTCAAATTTCGGGCCCTTCTCCGCCCGGCACGAGCATTGTGATGTGATTGCCATTCAGCAAAATTGTGTCCAATTTTGTCACTCGTTTTCCCTCGGGAGTTCGTTCGTACTAAAACAATAAATTAACAGCAATTAAATCAATTTTCATGAATTATTCTACGCCTCTCACTTCGACAACATCCTCCATCACCATGTTCACGTAGTCGTCAAAGCCCACCAAAGTGCCAACTGAAAAAGCATCATTTTCATTAATTTTAATTTGCTATGGATTACACTAATATTTGGCAAAAATTCCCCTGGCCTTTTTTGCCACTGATTACGAATCGGACACCAATTTCAACCAATTCTAAGCCTAGCCAAAATTCGAGAGAATTTGGCCACTGACCAATTTCTTTCTCGTTCTTCATGATCACCCATATTTTCGAACCAACACATTTGTCGATCAGTTCCAACGGCAAAAGGGTCGACGGATTCACTGCGGTAGAAGCGGTCATTTTTGAATTAGAAATTTATTAACTTGCTTTTGTCAGTTAATTATAAGTCTTATATAAAACAAACGAAATAAATATGTATATTGAATATAATTTGACAAAAAAAAAGATTAAAAAATTGAATTAGACATTGATTTAAATTGAAAATAACATGAATAACGGATACAAATTCAGAAAAACAAGTTTTAATTTCCGAAAAATTGCATTCCAGAAATTGTGGTTCCGACAAGAAATAAAATAAAAAATAAATAAATAATCATTATCGGCCGAATTTAATATTATTGTCCGTTAAAATCGAGTCATTTAATCATAAAAATTAAGCTTTCTGTTTGTCGGAATCACCCAATTTAATATTCGATAGGGAAAATGACCAAGTTCACATCACTGCTTCCGCCTTCCTCGGCTCTCTGTAGAACAGGCTCAGATTCTCCTCGACCTCCTTCAACTCGCCGATCAAATTCGGCGCGTATTTTCCCTCCACGTGGCCGTCTACGGTTTTGCCCTCGAACACATCCAATGCTTTGAGTTCGTCGGAAATTCGCCGTTCCTCCTCCTCGAGACTCGCCAACTCTGCGTCCATTTGCGCCACTCGCTCTTCCCTGCCCTCCTTAATTCCGAAAAATCTTTTAATATTACGTATTTGATGAGTTAACTGAGAGTAGAAAAGTGGAAAAAGCTTTAAAAATAAGTCATTTCAGTTTTCTTTTACAATTAGTGTTTTCTAATGGCATCAAGTTAGAACCAACTTTGAATTTGGCATGCAAATCGTCTAACTGCTTCTGCTTTGCTTCGTCGACACGACGGCGAAGTTGGGCCTCCGACCAAAGCTTAAATTTTAAATGTTCCATTTAAAATAAAATTGCTTTCCATTTATTTTTTGTTTTTAAATAAATATTTTTAAAAAATCCACGGTAATGTCCCACTTTTCGTGTCATTATTTTGTCTTGCGGCTTCTCCACATGGTAGGCGATGTTCAGTGTACGGATCACTTTCTCAAATTCTTCTTCGCTTTGTTCGCGCAATAATCGCAACTTGAAAAAAATTCAATTCAATTATATAAAATAGTAAAAAGAAATGAAAAAGCATTCATTTTTCGGACGGGTTATTCTCTTTCTTTTTTACCATTTTCCGACGTCCGTAGATCAAGTTGTGTAACTTGGCACTCAGCCATTTTGGCCGTTTGCGCATTTTATACCACGGCCTTTGCGGGGCACGTCTCTGCATCAGATCCTCGTACAGCGCGGTCCAATGCCGAATGGTGGCGGTGGCCCAGGCAACTGATCAGAAAAGGTAAAGATGACTGAATAGTGACAAGACAATTTCGGAAAGATTAGGAACCCGGGAAGAGTTTCCCGGACATGTTCGGAGAAAGATTTATTTTTTGACACTGACAAAAAAGGCTTTTAAAAGGCAGCGACTGAATATGTCGGGCAGCAAATGTTCAGGCAAAGATCAACTATAATACAATAAAAACAAACTTTTTGCTGGCAGCGAATGTTCGTCCAATTGATTGTAACGCACTCTGTCCGTCATTTCCCTAAAATAAGAAAATGCAAATGAAAAACAGAATTATGAATGCTTTCAAATGAAGATTTTTAAATTTTATTAATTAAAAAGGTGAATTGTTGAAAAAGTCCGACTTTTTACACGCCGTTGTGAAATCACTGCGCTCGCCATGGTCCAAACTAAAGATGCGCTGCACACTTTCAGATGCCTCCTGAAAAGGGCAAAACTGGTACATTTTTAGAGGACAAACAAGAAAAAAACAATGAAATTCTTTTGGATAATTGTCCGAATTAAGAGATTCGAAGGGATATCATAAGTCGTAACTAAAGGGAAGAAGTCAATTAACATCCCAAATATGAAATCAATTTAAACGCTAATTTATCAGAATCCATTACTGCAAAAAGCTTACAGCCAACACTTTGAGCCCGCGGTACTCAAGCCGCGGCTGTGACATGTCCAAGGAGGGAAGTCCAAAGTCTGAAAAGTTAACTGAAAACAAAAACAAACAAAAAGTACTTTACCGGTGGTGTTTCCGATCAGAAAATCCTGCGCTTTATACATCAGTTCGCGTTCACTGCCGATTTTCTCTTCCCAAAGCGATTTCAGCGCGTCAATGTAATAGTCATCTGTCCAATAAAAAAAACAGATAAATACCTATTTCAAATTCCATGTAAACAAAAGGGAACCGTGAAAATGCTCAAATCAATCACAAGCAATTTGTAGGTTATATTAAAGCCAGGTAATTTGTTAATTGCCACAAAAACTGGCAATTAAACAACTTAAAACTAAATTAATTCATAAATTGTAACAAAACGCAAAAAATGAGAGTACGGCTTGCAATTGGAACTCCGTCATCCCCACTGTCACTCACTCAATTCCAACTTGTCGGCCTCCTTCTCAAAGTAGGCCAAATCCTGGCGCGCCGGGTCCGTCACTTTTTTGTGCTTATTGTAGAAGGGGCGATATGCCAAATGGGCGGCAGGCGCAGTCCCATGGAAAAAGCGCTGAAATGAGGCGAAAAGCATTTTAGCTGATTCAAACTTATCTCACCTTTAGCCCTGAATGCGTTGTTTTGACGATGAGACACTTCAGCATTCGAAATTCAAAAAAAAAAAAAACAATGTCAAATTTGTACTAATAAATTAAAACAAAATATTCAAATATAAGCCAATTAATTATATAAAACCAAATGGAACGAAATATCTATCGCGGTTTAGACATAGAAAAATTTATTCCGCAGCAAATTCTTAACCTTTTTTATTTTGAACAAATTGAAATTGTGGTCAAAATTCCGTTTTGTTGGCCTTTCTGAATGATTTCGTTGCATGGCTTGTGCCCGGCTTTCTGAATCCAATCGCTTTCCCTTGACACATTTCTGTGGCTGTCCCGTCTGCTTTGGCCTGAACCAGTAAAATGCTAATTTAATTGTCTGATTCATCCCAATTTGGTCCACTGACTTGAACGACAAATCGTCTGGATCCATTTCGGCAATTTCAAGCAGTTCAGCCGGCGTTTGCGAGTAGTCAGCTGACCCAGGCCCGTACGATTGCTCGGGCAAGTCGTCGTAATGCTTTGCTCGCTTCTTTCCATGAGGTTGAAGCTCAGAGTCGGCCGAGTCGAGACTGTGCGAAAAAGAGGACTCATAATTCACACAAATGAGCATTATTTAGCAATTCAAATTAAAAAATTCCATTTTCACTTTATTTGTTTGCCCCCACTCACTCGGGCCTTTTCTCCTCCTTTTTGACCGGAACCCATGGGCCCAGCGGATGCGTGGAAAATTTGGAAACGAACGCCGACTTTGTCGTCGTCTCCCCTTCGACCAATTGTTCTTCCGCCGCTGCTGCCGGTGCTTCAAATTTCAGCTCGACCAAACCTTCGGGAATTCGAGTGCCTTAATAATGATTATCATTATTTTTTAAAAGCCTTGTGATTTGTTTTTCCAATGCAGGCCCTAAAATTTTCAAATAACACTGGTGAGAGAAAACAATCAAAAAAGTAAGTGTTTCCCTCCGATATTTTTATTTCTGGCTACGGGCTTGTATCAATGGCAAATAAAACACTTTGGTTGGCTTTCGCTTCCCTTCCGCTCTTTACCGTCGTCCGCTTTGTCACTCATCGCTTTTCGCTCTCTTCTGATCTTCCGTCGTTCATCCCTCGTCAGCATTTGATTTTGGGCATTGCTTTTGTCGTCCTCGCCGTATGTCCGTCGTTCATTTGGTCGCCCACCATCAAAAAAATTCGTTTTTGTTTACAATTACTAATAGATATTGTGTTAATTGTAAGTAGAGACCGGACGGGTTCACTGGTACTGAAACCGAGCTTTTCTATAACTCAAAAAATTATCAATGAAAAACTTTGAAAAAATTCTCCTATGTTAACATTAATGCTTGCTAATTTGATTAAGGCTAGATCCTTTTAAGGGATTCTTACGAAAAGTCCGTTTTAAAAGGCCCGGAATTTTTGTGTTAGAGAAAAAAAGCCCGCCTCAGTACCAGCGAGCCTGTTTCCAGTCTCTAATTGTAAGTTAATTCTGCTGCCTTTACCATGCTTTTCCCTCATTCCATAGTACTTTTTCACCGGGGGTGGCGCTTCATGTCCTGTCGATGCCATTTGATTGTTCACCTCGGCAACAGTCATTTGGTGCACAAAAGTTGGGTCAATCAGTTCAGGACAAGCAGTCTGACTTGTGCCGGCGATGGACAAATTCTTCGTAATTCTTCGATTCTAATTTGCAGAACTTTTTTAAATACCGATGATTGTGTTAAATCGTAGGCGGAATTGGCACACTGTCCGACTTCCCTCTGGTCAGTTGTCTCTTCCACAATGTTGGCATAACGTTCGGCGTATTGGGCAGAAGTGTAAAATTTCTCGGGTTGTTCCCAACGAGTTTCTTAATAAAATATAGCAGAAATATAGTATAATTGTCTTAAATCTGTTACAATGTAAAACACTGACCCCCCGTGTAAATGTGCCAATAGTAAAATTGTCCGTCCGATGTCTCCGCCTGGACCCAATCGGCCAATTCCTCTTAATTCAAATATAAATTATTAATTAACGGGTTTTTTTCTTGTTATTCCCAGCACCTTCAAGTGGCAAATCGCCTCCCCCCATTTCCCCTTCGTCCGGTGACCAAAATTGCGATTGCTTTGAACGCTTTTTCAATGCGGCGAGCTGAAAATTAGAGATTAATTAATGGATTGAATGACAGAATTGCCAATGCACCTTTCTTTTCTGTTCCCTAAGCTTTGCTTTCACTTCGTCTTCTTCGGTCGGTTCGGCCGTTTGCTTTTGCGATGCTAAAACAATATTTTTCTTTGAAGAGTACCATGAAAAGTATCCAAATTATTTTTCCGTTCCTAACCAATAAAGGCACCCCTATGGATATTAAAAGTCATTATGAAAGTTTTTTAAATGGAAAACCGTACTCGAAATCCCTCTATGTTAAATGAAAAGAGTAGGGCCTGTTGGATTTCAATTATCTTTCTCCTATATTAATTTTTTTAAATGCACACTAATTATCCGTGGGGCAGGCAACATTGGCACTTCGCGTTCCTCCCGAGAGGAAAAGCTCGCCCGCGCCGCCTGTTCCATTGACAAAAGTGTCATCCGAAGTTCATGGTCCTAAACATGTAGCAAATACCCAAATTTACAAAAAAAACAAAACAAAGTAAAGCCCACTTCAACTTCCTTATCCTTGGCCTTCTTCGCACTCTCGCGGAGCCGTTGCTGAACCATGGCTTTGTGCCGAAGCCCCTGCTCATGGCGTTCGGCGCTGACTTTGTTGTCGGCATACCAAATCTGAAAGGAATGTAAAACATCCGCATAATACCAAACTCGTAAAAAACCTTGCAGATTTCACAGAATTTCTTCGCGTAAGATTTCCAATATTCGGTCATTGCAAAAATAAAAGAAAAATGTAGGAATTAGTTGGTTTTATAAAATTGTCAGTAAAAATAAACTCAGTAATATTGTAAACTCAATGAATTTTCTCCACTAGCGTGTTTCGCGAATATTGGACTTATTATAAAAGGACTAAAATAATCAGATTTGGCATTTCATATGAAAAAATCGATCAAGGTTTCAGGGTATTATCCTCAGAAGTGTGCTGACATCGGTGATCTTTTCGCGTGACTTTCCTAATATGGCACCCATTCGCCGTTCGCATTTGTCAATGTAGCGCCAATCGTCCCTTAAATTATGGTAGAGGATAGGACCATACCATTTATAACACTTTTATTTTAATGAATTTTTATGCCCCCATCGGTCGATGCTCTTACCAATTTATGAAGGACACTTTTCGATCGGTTAGCAATTGTTTCGTCATCGCACGCCTTTCCTTCGCTTCTCCCACCGTTTGTCTTCCTCCGATTTGCCCCGTCTCCCAATCGTCTGCCAACTGGTCGGCCACTGCGTACGCCTGTTGCTGACTGTCCGCGATCAGTCCGCGCGCCTCGTGTGAGCACCAACCGGTGGCATAGACCTGCAAAGGCAATTTGCAATGGAACGAATAACCATTGGAATGGAATCAGCCGTATTTTATTATTTCGCATCACTTTTTTTGAGCGGAGATAAACCGGATAATGTTTTTTTCGCAAAAAAAAATAAAAATATTTTCTTTCAATTTTATATTTGAGAAATGGCATCTTTTGCCGGATTTAAACTAAATAAATTTGATGGATACACATTTTCGCACCAATGCTTGCCGGTCGCTGATCACTCGGCACCAATCGGACATTGCCAATTTGCCATCCTCTCGTGTCGGGACGCACGGCAGATGGGCATGCTCAAAGCCAATGGCGTATATGAGAAGGCCACAAGGAAAACTAAACAAAATTAGAAGATAAGAAAATTTTAAAATTAAAAAAACCAAGAAAATGAGTGAGGCGGTGCCTCAACGCACCCCCCGCCCACCTCCTTAGCCCATTTAAGAAAAAGTGGCGATAATTTACATTTCGGTGCTTCCGTCGTGCGTGTTGCGTACGCTTAGTCCCCGCATTCTTCCGGAACTGTCCATTTGGATAGCCTCGGGCAGCCGGTGGAAATGAAATTGGAGGAGTCGTCGGCCATCATTGGCAATTCTGGAAAATAAGATTTTTATTAGTTTAAAATTTTTGAAATTATTTCCAATAATTACCCATCTTCACAGTAGTCGGAATGCAGAACATTGTCCAGCATCAGCTTGAGCAACCGTTGTTTGGGCCGTTCCATTTGAGCCAAGTCGTTCTAAAAGAACAGTAAAGGCAATAAGTGAAAAATGTTAAAAAAAAAAAAAAAAATTCAAAACCAAAAAGTTTTTTTTAATTTTGAACATTTTTTCAAAAAAATGTATTCTTTAGATTTGCCTAGTAAAGACCTTAAGCTTTGCAGCTTCAACCTCCGATATAACACAGTGGGAATGGACGCCGGGAAGACCGAGCAGTTCTCGCAACTCTTTGATGGTGAAGGAGCACTAAAGGCAAAATAAAAGATAGGTACTACAAAAAATTACTAAAACTGGAAAAATGTTCCTACGGAAACGGGAAAAGAAATTTTTTCCCTATTTTGCTCGAATTTTTTCATTTTTCGAGAGGCCAATTTCGTGATCCTTAACCCGGGCCTGGTCCAAGTACAAACGTTTTGTGGCCCGCGTCGGCCCAATACGCGCACGCGCCGAACGCGCGACTGTCGCAGTGCACGAAGCGCCTTCTCTGTGATGTCGGTGCCGGCCAAGCGCACGTCCGGGTCGGAGAGCAAAATGCGAGCGCAGTCGATGGCCACGTTGCCATTGCCAATAATCACCTTGGGATTTTTAAGAAAAAATATACAAAAACAAAACTATTTTAATTACAAATCCAATTAGATGTTGTCTTTTACCGCATCTTCAGTGTCCAACAACGGCTCGGAGCTGCTCAATGGCGCCCCGTTGTACCTGAAAGTATTTTTGTCTCAAAATCACATAAAAGGGGGTAAAAGACCATGAAAAGAATTTTAGAGATTTATAAGAAAGTCATCCAGTTTGAACTGATTGCCCACAAGTGGAATGTTTTGATGTTCCTTTTTTTATTTCCCACCACGAGACAAAAGCGCTCCCCGACAAACAATTGGCGGCATTTTCATTCGGAATGGACATCCGACGCGCGCGGTTGGCCCCATACGCCAGCACAACAGCTTCGTAACTGTCACAAAGTTCCTGTAAATCTCATTTTTATGATTAAGACAAACTTTATTAAAATGCAGCGATATCCATTTTTGTGGGAGGGAGTTATTTATTTTATGGTTGTAATGATATAAAATTTAACGTAAGAATTGGTCAAACTTTATTAACAGTCGCACTCACTCCATAAGAAAAATCACGACCAATGTCCACGTTGCAGAACAGCTCAATCCGATCCCGGTTGTCGTTGAACATCCGCTCAAAGTTGTTCATGCTTTTCTTCATGTCAAAATGGTCGGGGGCCACCTGATAATGAACGGGAGTATATTAAGGATTTCTCGAAAAAGCCGAATTACCCCGTAGAAAATCAGTCCGTAGGGCGCCTGTGCCTTGTCAAACACATCGATTCTGCAACGTGGCAACCGCTGAAGCAGTCGAGCGCACACATACAACCCAGACGGGCCCGAACCAATCACAGCAATATTGGGACCGAAAAATTAAGCAAAAAAAAAAAAAGATTTTGAAATTTAGCTCGAGGTTCGGAATGAAAGTTAGATTCTTGTTCACAATCAGTGATTATGGGTGGTGGGACATGGAAATTTGCCCGCTTGGTACGGTCTGTGTCCCTTCCTTTTTTTGTATACCTTTAATCACAGATGAAGAACAAGGCCGATTAAGGTGGAGCACACTAAATGAATTTAAAAGTACAAGCAGAGAAATGTCTCGAGAAAACCTCTCACCGTTGCCCAGGCCAAAGCAAAAGATTTCGCCGCGAAAACATTACTTTAATAAATTACAAAGGGTCAAAATTGGAATATGAATTTAAATTGAGGTAAAGAAATTGGCAAAATTAACTCTCCATGAAATGCATTTCAAAAACCAACAATTTATTGGAACAAATGAGAAACAAATACACACACAATGACCAATGGAATGGACGGGGAAATTGGAAACAGTCAAACGCGAGAAAGCAAAATATGGACGGAAGAAACCATACGAAGGCGAACATCGGCCAAATCGCAATCAGACAGAGACTGAACTTCATCAGAGACCTGAACGAAGGAAAACAAAAAATTGAAAAATAATTAGGCCCTTTTATTTGATGGCTGTTATTTTTACTACTCCATTCCTATAAAACTTTTATTAGTGGTAAATTTGTCATTTGGCTCACCTGTACAGTGCTGGTTTGAACGTCCAATTTGACTGAGCCGGCCATGGCGTCGCGCAGCGAAAGTGCCAAACTCAGCGCACGACCGATGGCATGGCCAAGCGCATGGATTCGTACCTCATCAAATTTAGTGTCCAACAATTTTTTGCAGCGAAAGAATTGAGCGGCCACTTTTGTCTTCCTTATGGAAAATGGGAATTCATTTTTTTGCTTTTATTAAAGGTGTAAAACTCTCTATATTTGACCCTAACTGAAAAAATTACTTACTTTGTAATGTAAACATCGTTCTTTTCCGGACGAAAACGCGGGGGAATTTGCCGACAAATTTTCCATTCGACCGGGTCCAATCGTCCACTACGAGCACCAAAATCAAGTCCTAGAAAAGTATTTCAAAATTCAAACACAAAAAAGATATTTAAAAAATGTTTGCACCCTTTTCCATTTGGGTTCAGAAGAGCAGATAAATTGCCATGCAAAAACAGCCGGCAGAAACCCACAAAGAGAGACGCTCGCCAATCCGCGCGCACTTCCAAAACACGCCGGAAATTCTGGAAATTGGTTTATCAGGCTAATTTCAGCTTATAATCTCATACGAATTTTTATAGGAAAGCCGCAAGTATTTTTGTTTTAAAAAATGAATTTATATAAGCTAGGGCTCCAGGACAGGATCAGTGCAGGATTTTTGTCGGAATCCTCGTTCAGTTTCTGCATTTTTGAGGAAAATTACAGGAAAACAGAATCTAGCAAAAATGGAGCTTTCCCGCTAGTTTTCAGTACAGCACTATTTTGAATCACGTTCTTTCATTTTCAAAGTTCATAATGTAATCAAATTTGTTTCCACATCCCCCGATCAACATCCCCCGATCAATTTACCCTTGCTTGTTCCGGTCGATCAGTCGCGGCAGAAGAGCACGAAGAAAAGCACAGGTACAGATGAGCAATAGTACGACGGTTATCAGCGATTGTAAATTGAAGATGGCCGACTAAAAAATAAAAATTTCAGGAATATGGCCCCAAATAAAGTTTTTTGGTTCAAAATCAGTTTTAGATTCATGAGCAACATCCTCAAAAACCCTCGGAAACTGCTTTTGAGCCAAAAAAGTTAAATTTGGGACCACAATTCTTACAATTGCCAGATATGTAATTGACTTAAAGAATTCTTACCAGTTTGGCTGAGTGTTTGTAGAAATTGATAAATTAAAAGAAAAATAAGAGCAAGACTAACTAAAAAATTTAAGATTTAAAATTTTGAATCCGCAAATTTGGGTTTGTGCGAGATCCCGCGTATCTACATTAGATACCGGCGCGCGACGGGGTCCCGGCGGGATTTTACGGGGTCCCAGTCCGCATTTTTCGAAAATCGTGGGATTAAACCGCGGGATCCCGTCCCGCAAAAAATTTTGAGTTCCAATCCCGCAGCGGAAGCCGCAAATTTGATTTTTTGTCCAGGATCCAGCGCGATCCGAGCATTGCATTTTTTAAAATTAAGACAGAATGCCAAATATTTTCTGAAATAATTTTCAAAATAAATTCCATTAAATAAAAAACCATTTTCACACAAATTTAATCCAAAATTTATGAAAATTTTTGGAAATATGCAAATCTGTAGAGATCGGCCTGGACCTGGATCCAGGCCTGGATTTTTCCTGGATCCAGGTCCAGGTCCAGGCCATTTTTGGGCAACCTGGATTTTTCCTGGACCTGGATTTCCTGGATTTTTGTCCAGGAAATCAAGGTCCAGGTCAAATGTGAAAAAAAATCCAGGTCCAGGCAAAACAGGAAAAAACCTGGATTTTCCTGGACAAAATTTTAGAATTTATTTTTTCAAGTGACCGATGTTTTTTCAAGTTTTCAAAAACAGATTAAATAAATTTAAAAACACATTATTATTAATAATTAGATATTTTTAGATGCTTCTAAACAAATAATTAATTTTTTCAAACATTTTTTGATTTTTAAAACAAATTTCAAAAAATCCAGGTCCAGGCCTGGATCCAGGTCTCGAGGAGCCTGGATTTTTCCTGGACCTGGATTTTCCTGGATTTTTGTCCAGGAAATCCAGGTCCAGGTCCAGGCTTTTTTCAAAATACCAATCTCTACAAATCTGTTTGTCAGGTTATCATCAGTAGGGATTCTTTTTTTAGGCAAATGCCTAAAATTTTTGCGCACTTAATACGCACAGATAAGCACGAAAAAAGCGTTTTCCGCTTTGTTTGGGGTGTCTATGATGACTTTTATAATGCCTATTTTTGCCTATTTTGGACTTTTTGTGCTTAATGCCTATTTGCCTATTTTTGTGCCTATTTCGCCATTTTTGACGACTTTTTCAGGATTTTGGGAAAAATCCTTACCAAAAATGCAATAAAAATGAAAAATATATCTCTAAGAATCGACCTGAAAAATTTCAGAAAATATACCCCTAAGAATTGAAAAAAAAATTTTCACAAAAATTCTTCCGCAAAAATTAATTATTTTTTCTTCATTAAATTTTGGTTTAAAAAATTATTTTTATCGAAAACAAATTTAAAACAATTGAAATATAAGCAAAATAATTTTTTAAATTAATTTTTACTTGTTTTAATACCTAAAAAGCGTTAATAAAAAATTTTTTTTTGCCTATTTTAGTGCCTATTTGAGGATTTTTGTGCCTATTTAATGCCTATTTTGCGATTTTTTTTGCCTATTTTAGGTGCCTATTTCGCGATTTTTTGTGCCTAAAAAAAGAATCCCTAATCATCAGCTCCCTCGAAAACCCCCCCGGATAGTGATTTGAACCAAAATATAAAAATTAATTGTGGACCACAATTCTGCACAGTAGAACGGTGCTACTTGTAGAGAAAATGGCATATATGTAGTTATGCACAATGAAAGACAAATTAAAAAAATTTTGAAAATAAAAATAAAATATAAATTAAAAATTCTTTGATATGTTTGGGGCCCCAACGTAAATTCGAACAAAAAATCAATTCTAAAAATTCTAAATTTTAATTTTTATTCGAGATCAGGTTAGGGATTAGAAATTGGTTAAAATAATTGAAAGAGATTCGTGATCAGTAGGGCATGAAATTATATGGAAATCCATATTTTTTTTCCTGGACTATGGGAGGCCTGAAACGCACGAAAAACATGTTTTTAGCTTGGTTTGAAGCTTCTAGGATGGGTTTCTATATCCATATTTTCCATATTTTTCCATATTTCGCGATTTATGTCCATATTTCCATATTTTTCCATATTTTCGCATTTTTGTCCATATTTTATGTCCATATTTTGGATTTTTTTCCAAAAAACCTCTATTTGAACGGCCCCTATAAGCTAAATTGGCCTTTTTGACCCCAAAGACCGGAAAAATTTCCGAAAAAGACATTTTTTAGCAAAATTTTGTCGAAAAAATTGATTAAATTTAAATTTTCTTAAAAATTGATTAATTTATGTTTTTTTTTTTGTGTCGGTTTTCTCTAGAAATTGCTTTTTTTTCCTTCTATAAGTTCTTATACCGTATTTAGCCATTTTAGATGTATTTTACTAGAATTTAATGAATTTGAAGAAAATTTTGAAAATTTACCCCTAAATTTGAAAAAATGTATGTCCATATTTTGCAATTTTATGTCCATATTTTGAGATTTTTGCAATTTTATGTCCATATTTTGCGATTTGTAGTCCGTATTTTATGGCCATATTTCGTGATTTTATATCCATATTTTTGGATGCCCTAGTGATCAGCGACTCTTAAAACCCCGTATACGAGTTGGGGCAGTACGAGTTGGGTTTCGTCCGACTGAAATATCCATTTCCAGCGAGACTCAAGTGTCCACTGCCAAAAAAGGAATAAATTATTCGGCGCTATACAGTGTTCCATTAGAATAAGGACACCCTATTTTTGGGAGTTTGACCACTTCCCATGAACCGATCGAGCTAAATTTTAACTGTATTTTTTTCCGTCGTCATTTGGTCTGCTCACTGTTAAAATCTTAATATTTTCAATTTCAGCTAGATCGGTTCATGGGAAGTGGTCAAACTCCCAAAAATAGGGTGTCCTTATTCTAATGGAACACTGTATAGCGCCGAATAATTTATTTCCTTTTTTGGCAGTGGACACTTGCGTCTCGCCGGAAATGTATATTTCAGTCGGACGAACAAAAATCCGTTAAAAAACTTGCCAAAATTCAAAAAAAAATTCGGCGGCAGCCTATTGGCACCGTCGGACTCTAAAAATGCTTTATTTTCTTAAAAAATAGCTCAAAAATCACAAAATTTGGACAATTTTTCGACAGAATCTGTTGGCAAATTGCACTCAATACAAAAATTTTTCCCGGCGGCAGCCTATCGGCGCCGCCGGACCCACTCCCCACCCCCGTCCCTGAAAATTTTTTTTGGTAATTGCGCAGCAAAAAAAATTGTTTAAAATCTAATTTTTTAAATTCCCATTACAATGAAATTACAGTTTGCTAATTTACTCCTCAATACTATTCAAATCCATAATGAGAGGTGAAAATATAATATTAAATACGTTTTGATTAAATAGAATCTAAAAACAACTGTTTTGAAGCAGTTTCGCAAAATGTTCTGATTTTCGACCCTAAAATCTGATTTTTGAAGCCAGGTGTTCTGATTTTGAAAAATTTTTGATAGAAACCCTGGACGAAACCCAACTCGTACTACCCCAACTTGTACTGTTTTTCGACAAAAAATTCGTCATAACTTTTCTTAAAGTCGACCAAATTAAACATTCTTGGTATCATTCGATAGCACTTAACGTTTTCTATCTATCTGCAAAATGAAAGAAAATTTTATTGCTTTTCAAAAAAGTTATGACCAAAAATCGTAAAAAACTTTTTTCGGATTCTTGCTTTGGCCGAGAGTAATCGATTGATAATTAGGGATAGGAATTTAAATTAAAACACTTTCTTGCTGACTCGAACCAATCATTTACCCTTTTACAATGAGTTTTACTATGAAAATATTGGAAATATACCTTTTTGCAATTGTAACCAAAATTAAGCGTTTTTATAAAATGTTATCTTATAAATTGTTAAAAAAATTGGTATTCTTTTTTACTTTTGGCTAATTTTAATGACTTTTTTGCATTTTTTTATGAATTACAATTGCATCGTATAACAATACAAAAGATTTATTTTCTAAAAATATGTATTTTTAAAAATAAATTTAATAATCTAAAATAATGCTTTTTCGGGTATTTTTTCTCCGCTCATTCATTCGCCATTCTCCTCATTTCTTTGCAGTTCCACTCGTTTTTGAAGGCGAATTCGCCAGCAGCGACATCAGCCCTTCATTCGCTGGCACTTTTTCCTTTGTGGTGGTTGTCGCTGTTGTTGTTGTGCTTTTGTGATCACAGGCTGCCGAAGCTTGCTCCAAACCTCGCTTTACTGCCGCTCTCATCATGGTGATGTACCACGGCTCTTCTGCTTCTTCTTCTTTTGGTTGGTTGGCATTGTCCTCACCGCAGATGCCAGCAACGAAAAACTTAAAATGTAAATTAATTTTTTAATATCTAAAGCAAAAAAATAAAATAAAAACTTCAATTCAAAAATTGTGGGACATTTCCTCCTAAATTGTCCCAAATTTTTTGGCAATAAAAAACTTGGACTATAAAAATCAAATTAATAATTTTTTAATAAATAAAGATACATTTATGTAATTAAATATAAATATTTACCAAAAAAATGAAAGCGATGGGAAAAAACATTTTTAATGTTAAAATAGTTGGTTATCTCAATGGAATTAATGGAAAAAAATATGGTAATGAATAAAATTATTCAGAGAGAATCACTTCTCATCCCATCAAAAGCAATGATTTGATTAATTGTGTGGGTATTTGTATAATAATATTTTTTTATAAAGTTAAAAGAAAATAATTTACAAAAAAGAATTTAGGATTTATTTGTCAAAAAATTTATTTTCAAATAAGTGAAAAATTCCGATTTTACGGTTCTGGAAGAAGCTATTGATGTGGAGATAGAGAAGAAGAAGCTTCCCCCAGAGGAAGATTAATGGACCAATTGAGGCGACAATTGGTCTTTATGATCGAGCAAATTTGTGAGTCGGAGAGAGAAGAGAGTCGGAATCGGAAGTCCGGTCCGCCCCATAGTTTTTCCTCAAAAACTTTAGCAGCTCTTTTTACCAATAGATGTAATTTACTGGAAAATCACTTGAGTTTGGAAGGGGCCGATTCGCCGAGGAAAAAAAAAAAAAAATTTTACCCCAATTTCTTAGCAATTTTTGGCCAAAAAATTACGAATTTGAGTTAATTAATAAGAATTAAGCAGGTTTGTGGGCCGCGGTGCCTTTGGCTCCAAAACTATTTATTTTGCCTATTTTAGGTTTATGTTCGCCATTTTGTTGCCTTTTTTTGACATTTTTAAGCCTTTTGACGGTTTTAAATATTTGCCTTGTTAATGAATGGTTTTCTATTTACGTTTTTTAAGTCTTAACAAAAATAAATAATTTGTTATATTTAATTTCGCGGTTAATTAGCTTTTATTTACACATGCGCAAAAAGCATCTGATGAGATAATTGAATAATATTTATTTACAAGCTTTTTTTTTTAAAGCATCAATTTTCAATCAGTTCTTCTGCTGATCCGTTGTCCATTCTGTCGTTGACCGAAAGAAAATGGCACAGTTTTCTTCGCTGTGTTTATTTGGCAATGCTTTTAGTTCAGCAGAGCTTACAAATCGACTCAGAAGAGGCCTTAAACACAATTTGAAATAATTAAATTAAACTTCATTCACATAGAAACAAAATTTAGAGAAAATAATTTATACCAATTGTATCAAAAAAGCATTTAAAAAATTGACTTAATTAACTCACCGATATCCTTTGCCAATGCTAATGAAATATGCTTCTCCTCCTCCTCCTTTATCGGCGACTGTGCCACGCACTTCGGCACTTTCACTGGATGTAAAAATGCCGCGCATTCCGCTCCGCACCGTTTCGCACAGTTCGTCCACCGCCGAAACGGCCGCGTTTCGTAGATCAGAAGCCATCTATACGAAAAAGCAGCTAATATTTTTTTCAAATTAATTTAAATTTGCAAGAAAAAGCATTCATTAGCAAACTAATAATTTTTAACAAAAAAAAGATCAGAAAATTTAATCTAACCAATATTCATTCTTTAAATTTTAAAATGTCAACCTTTCAATTGTTTAATAAATTGCTTCACCTGCTGCTGCTTTCCCTCTTCCGATGGCATTGAAGCACTAATTTTTGGTCGTTGGCTTTGGCATTCGCCGTTTCCTGCAGCAGTGGCGGCTACAGTACTACCGGTTGCTTTGAGCATTATTGAACGGGATTTTTCGATCAGCAGTGATCGCTTCTTGGAGGAATGCCTTTCAGTGTTGGGCGGAGAATGAGGCGAGATCATCTCCTGTTCAAAACATTGATGTATTGAAGAATAAACATGAAAAATAAAATTTAAATAGTCAAAATGGCACATTTATTGATTAAATATTACATTTGATTGGGATGTTGACAAGGGCGCTTTTTTGGTTGACGAATGAAGCAGCTCTTTTTGGAGAATGCGACAGCTGCTGGACGATTGGCCCAAGGGCGGAGGACAGCAAATGATCCGCTGAACGGAGCAAAAGGGACGAAAAGCGCTGATCGGAGACATCTAAGAAGAGAATATGCGCTAATCATCAGAGTTGGATCATGCCCATCCAACAATCATTAACCCAATTACCTCAATTCCGCGTACAATTAGCACCACTCCGTTACTTGTGCCAACCAACAATTGCTCCTCTTCCTCCCCCTCGTCGCCCTTTTCGTTCTTCCACCTTTGCTTAACAGTGCCGCAATTACTCAAATCCATCACTTCCAACGCAGTGACGGAAAAGGCATTTTGCTGGGTGCCCGTTCCAATGCCATCGTCTGCAGACGATTGGAAATTGGCAGAGAAATTGTCCATGCTGGACAACGACTCGCTGACCGGCAAAATTTTGGCACTGTTCAGCGTCTTTTGAAGCTGCGAGTCGCGCCACATGAATAAGCGAGGATCTGTGAATTTGAGCTTAAAAACCGAGCTTTAAAAAGCATTTCATTTTGACCGACCTTTGTCCAAGGCAGACCAAACCAAATTCTAAAAACAAAACAAAACATTTTTTATTTTTCAAAATCACCCCCTCCCCCCTCAAATTTGTTGCACCTTTGTGCAGTTGCTTGCCACCAGAAATGCCACATTGCTTCTGCTCATCGGTGGTGCCGTCGTTTGATGCTTTTTAATCTGCTGCTGCTGTTGGTAAAAGTCCTCATTCTCGGCCATGGCATAATGATTGGCCGAGGTGGAAAAGGTCAGCCGATCGGTGGCTGACGAAATGAAATGCATGAAAATGTGTCCGGCCGCGTGCCCTGTCCACAACTGCCAGTCGGACAACGAGCGCAGAACGGCCATGGAGAACAAATGGGCAGCATTGGCATCAGAAGCACCGAGGGATGGAACTGAACGGGGCGGGGGGAAAAGCATTTTTGGGATTAAGAAAGTCGGGAGTCTCGAGAAAGGCGGAGAAAGACTGACAAATGAGAAAAGGAGATATTATTAGGATATACAAGAGTCTCGAAAAACTGAATGAGGGAGAAGCATTTAGGGCATATGACCCGGATGGTCGGGTCAGCCTACTTGGATTTAGAGGGATGCAGCAGATGAGTTGCGGCACACTTTCCCGCCCGTGCCAACGGCACAAAAGCACCGCCACAGTGAGTCCGACAATGACCAGCCGACGCTCGCGGAAGGCGACGATGTGACGGACAGCAGAAGATGACGACAAGGAAGAAGCAATTGTGATTAAGCGACTTAATGGCGGATGAACAAAAGCCTGCTGAAGGGATTACGAATATTAAATTATTTAATTGGCAAAAATTGCATTTTTTGGTATTTCCTTAAATACAAAGCATTGAATTTTCATTTTGTTCTATATTTTTTAAATTTTCCATTTATTTCCGACTTTTTCTGTTTTCGATTGACTGCTTTCTTCCAGCATTTCGATGGTGTCAATTTTATAAAGAGGGGCGGCAGAATTCGCCTAAATGGTTTAAATTTTAATGAATTTTATTATTAAATTCAAATTCCACCATCAACAATTGGTGTTCATCCTGCTCAAAAATACTCAGTGTGCCCAATTCGTCGCCCGTCCACACAAATTCGTCATAAATTTGTGCGATTACTGTAATTTTGGGCACCGTAATGTTCTTCTTCCGTGGACTTTGCTGCTGTTGTTGAAAAATTCGTTGTTTTTTGGACGGTGAAAATTGTGCTGTTTGACCGTTTTGGAAGCTAATATGCTGTAAAAAACACAAGTCCAATATTTATGTTTATTTAAATAAATATATTTTTTATTTTTCATGCTTTTAGATAAAATTATATTAATAATTTCATTTTAATAGAATTTAAAGTTTATTAAAGCATTAAATATTTTTTCTGCTTCATTTAAAATTTTCCTTTAATTATATTTTTGGACTTTGTTGTTTGCAGTAATATATATATTTTAAATATAAATTAAAAATTTCTATATAATTTTAATAATTTAAAATTGGTTCCTCGCCTTTTTCTCTGTCCATCCAAATTCGTTGCATTTGAGAAGGGCAAAAGTTGTCCGCCTTTTGCTGTCCGATTGTTGTTGCCCCTTTTGCGGCTGTTTTTCGTCGCTATTGTCCCTCTCAATTGGCATCCAAAATGACCATTCATTGGCATAATTTAAGGCGGCGACGGAATTTGACGGCATGGCCAAACAAAGGGACCCATTTTCGTCTTCTCGGAGCAGCGCAACGTCCAAAAGGTGGGAAAACTCGGGAGCAGAACACTGAACAGAAGCGGAAAATGGGAAAAGAGATTAAAACGTCAGAAATTAATATTAAATTTTGCGAATTTAATGGACAATTTTTGTACACCCTTTGCTTACGGCTTAATCGGGATTTACGAAAAATGGGAAATTGACTTACAATTTCAACTAATTGACTGGAGCTTGGCCGTCGTTCCGCCCTCTCCTCCCAACAGGAGATCATCAAATCAAGCCTTAAATTAGAGCAATTATTTTATTAGGGTTCGAAACCGAAGGAATTAGGGAAGGGGAGAGAGAAATGAGTCAAAGGAATAGCGCCCCACATGTTCGTGCCGAACAGCAGCTCCTTCTCGCCGACTGCGGGCCGTTGCGCCTCCAAAATGCGTTCTTTCATCTGTTGCACGGGCTGTCCCTCGTACGGCTGTTTCAATGTCAGCAGTTCGTAGATGAACATGCCGAAGGAGAAGCAGTCCGCCCTCTCGGAGTATTCTTGTTCGCCGTTGTAGCGCATTATCTCCGGTGCCATAAATCCCTTAAAAAGGGAATTTTAAATCATACAATTTTTGACCAGAATTCCTTCCTCTCTTTTCACCTCAGTCCCACCATATCCCTTGCACATGCCAAACGGATGGGAAAAGCGCGAAATGCCGTAATCGCCAAGCTTAACCAACACATCCCTCGGGGATGGCTTTTTGGCAGATCGACCGGAGAATTCTGAGGGAGGCGGAAAGCGCCAGACGAGCACATTTTCACTTTTTAAATCCTATAAATTTGAAAGGAATCGAAAAAATTGAAAATAAAATTCAGAAATATCCGAAAATTGCCCACCCGGTAAATGATGTGCTGTTGGACATGCAAATACTCCAACGCACGTGCAATTTGCAGACAGCTCATCTGCACAGTGTCCAAGTGCAGCTTTTGGCCATTTTGTCGATAGTCGGCCAACAATTTGTTCAGCGATCCATGCGGTGCCAATTCCATCAGCAAAGTCATCGGAGATGGGCAAAATGCGACCATTGACGTGCAGTGGGAGTGCCGAAGTTCGGACAACATGCACAACTCCTTGAATCGGTTGGACCAATGATTTAGAAATGCCATTGTCAATTTGCTGAACACGGCACCTGTCGGGCAGTGCAATAAGCCCGCGTGACCTGCTCCAATGCGTCGTTTTGCCATTTGAGCGCAAATGCGCGGATCGCCGCTTGTTCGCTGGCCCCGCACATGGCCAACCCGTGGTCTTTGTTTCCGTCGTTCGGGTCCACCGGTTCGAACTGCTTCAGCGCAACGACCGCTGCTGCTTCATTGTCTGTCAATTTGCAATAGCAATCAATCCGTTTAAAGTCTCAATTTCCCAATTAATTTTGTCCTCCCTCTTACGAACTCAATGTTCCCGCTTCGTTGGTTGTCATTTTTCTGAATGCGGACGGCGAAGACGGTGGCACAAATGCCAACCTTCCGGTGAAAACGAAGCCAAACGCGCCACGGCCGACCAATTTCCCCCGCTGAATGCTAACCGAAGGGACAGCCCTGGGGAGATTGGAATGAGTAGACGAGTGATTGGATTAACACAGTTATCAAGCGGACCATTCATGTTCAAGGTCAACAAACAGCAAATCCGGCCCCATTTTGGACAGATCGGGCACAACTAATGAAGATGATGATGGTGCCGACGCTGCGTATTCCTCAGTTTGCCGATTATTTCTATCCCAACGGACAATGCCATGGCGGGGACATTCCAATCGCTGGTGCTTTTGTTCTTTGTGCCCACCACCAGCAGCATTTTTTTCTGGAACGTAAAACATCTTTTTAATTGCAAAATTATCGCTTTTTAAAAAATCTTGGTATAGTAACTCTCCTACCGTTTTCTCCAACATTTTTCAGCACTCTCCGCGCTTCCAAAATGCATTCCTCAACGCCGAACAAATAAATGGGCTGAGATGCCGTTGTTTTAACGCGGCTTTCGCTGTTGCTTTTCGCACCATTTCCGGCATTTTCTGCCGTTGTTTTATCGTCTGATTTGCCAAATGTTTGACTCAACGGCGTTTCTGTGGACGATTTCGATTTTGGCACTCGGCTTGCTTTCTTTGGCGAACTGTTGTTGTTTTTAAATTTAGTGGACTTTGACTTGGCCAGACGGGGCGGCAACTCGGCTTGGCCCCCTCCTCTCCCTGCCGGGTTTCTGTTTAAAGAAGTGAATGCCTTTCATTGACTGCCTTTTTGGCATTTGTTTTTTGCGGCACCTGTTGATGTTTTCTCGCAGCCAATACCGCTCCTCCTCGCGGATGGCCTCAATTGCGCAGCGATCGCACGGAATCAGTCGGTCGACAAGCGGACGGCCTTGGGGCGAAAGGATGAAGCGGGTGCCCAACTGCGGGTACGCGTCCTCCAGCAGGTCGTCCACCGCGCCGGTCAGCAGCGACAACAGTCGGGCGGCCATGCGCGAGTCCGTCTCCAACTGCCAGGCGACGTCGTGCCAAAGAAAGCGGACGCGAATCTGAAAGCGATAATGAAATGCTTCAAAGAAATCAGCAAATCAGCTGTGCGAGAAAAATAGTGTTGGATTTAAAAGTTAAAAGTAATAATGAGTTAATTAGAAATGAAGCAAAATCATTAAAAATAAAAGCAATTGTCCGCCTGTTGAACCTTCGGTATTAACAGTTCGATCATGTGACTCAGCGGTGAAGGTGAAACATGCTGATTCTGTTGGTCCGTCGTTGTTGGTGTGCTCAGTGTGGCCCATTGGCCCTCCTCAAAACGACGTCGCAACTCGTGGGAGGCGTAATTCACGTCCGACACGGAAGCCAACGGAAGAAATTGGCGCAAGGACAGCAAAAAAGTGCCAAAACAGCGAATCTTAAAAAAGCGAATCAGCAAAATATCGGGTCTAATCACAAAATGTATTTACAGTATGTTGGTATTCTACCGTATGATTTTTAGAGTTTGCGCTCCCCCCTCTCACTCTGTTCTGCCCAAAATGCCTCGCCCACCTCAACACCGCTTCGCCACAACATCCATTCGAGCACATTGCCCAGTTCTTCCCCCACTTTTCCCGTGCCTCCGCCTGTGCCGCGGCACCGTTCGTCCGTGGCCTCCACGCCGCGCTCGCAGCATTTGACCACCACCGTCCCGCCCGACGACGACGATGACGGGTTGCCTTTGTTATTGGAGTTGAAGGCGAACTCTTCCGTCATTTCCTCCGCCGAATTCACAACAATAAACGAAGTTTCTTCCTCTGGCACATTTTCCATTTCTTCGGCGGCGGAAGCGTCTCTTAAAAATGGTAATTCACTCAGTTCGAACTTTATCGAAAAATGCCGATCATAACAGAGTAAATTTTTTATCTTTTGTGATTCGAATAATCACCGTCTGATCGATGGTCGCTGTGCCAAATTGACCATTCGTCCCGCGTTCAATGCTCGGCAGAATGCCGCAACAATTGCCTCGGGGCTCCAAAGTGCCGCCAACGGTTGTTTTTGTTGCTGATCATTCTCCGTCATCGATATCATATGCTGCTGCTGCTGCGGTAGAGGAGAAGCACGGGAAATTAGAAACATTTTGGTCAACACATTGCCAACGCGTTCGTCGTCGAGCAGCCGAGTGGTGAGACGGGCCCAAAAGCCGGGCGGAATGTAATGCATCACGTAAAGACGACGAAGACACTCCTAGAAAAGATATACCTAATCAGAAAAACCTAAACATCATTTCCCATCCCTAATCATTCTAACCACCGACATCAATCACTAATGATCAGCTTTGTTGTTTTGTTTGGTCATTAGCATTGTTTGATTGATTATGATTCGTCAATTGGTCACTATTAGTGACTTGCTTTTGCTATCACGATCACTATCAGTTTTTTTCTTTAATTGGTCACTAATTAATCACTCATAATCAGCTTTTGCTCTTGGCTTTTCCTCACCTCTTTGCACTGATCAACTGCCAAAATCTTGATCAGATCAGCATTTGTCTCCTCATTTTGGACCGTTCCGTTGTCTTCCGTCAATTTTGTGCTGTTCAAATTGTCAATTGACGTGGCCACTGCGCGGGACAGTCGCCTGTGCTGCAAATAATTGCGAATTGGCGACATTTTTACAGGCATTGGCCGAGTCGGTTTTCTCGGCACAAAATCCGTCTCTTTCGCCGTTTCCTTTTCGGCGTCCCACCGAATGCGCAATTTGTCAAATTTATTTCGGACCTTTAGCAAAAATAACAAACATTTAAAATGATTAGAATTATTAAAAACAATTATTTTTACCAAAACTTTTGAGCCCGGATAATCGGCACGAAGCACATATTCGTCCGGCAAACAAGAGGCTAAAAGACTCATTCGGCCGTACTGAAATGGCATTGCCAATTCGAACTTTCGCAGCAAATTCATGACACATTGGCGGAAGAGATGGAAGTGGCAATTGAAGGACACTTCGACAGAGGGACGAGAAATGCCGGCAGAGAGGAGAAGCTGATATATGGGAACAAATTTATTTAAAATTAATTGAAAATCACCGCCAAATTGTGGCGAACTGCCCGTTTGAGTGCGGTGTACAGCTCGACGGACTCAATAACCGAATTTTGGTGCATTTGGGAGAGCGAAGTCACAGTGACAAATGGTGGTGACGAAGCAGCATCGCCGGCAGAGCCAAAAGAGCAGCGACGAAGTGCCGCGAAAGACAAAATGCCAAAAAGATCTGGCAGAGAGGATAAATTAAAATATAAAATAAGGATTAAAGAGGAAACAGTTCAAAAACAGCGGAACAACAACAGCAATAAACTCACTTGCGCAAAGCCACGTTGGGTCCAAGAATACAAAATCACGGAGAAAAGTGTCGTCATAATAGCAAATCACACCTTCGAAAAGGTTAAACCATTAACAGGTTAAATCTCAGGGTCAATCCTCCTTCAATCTCGAGAATTTTCGTTCTCAAATTAAAGCCTTGCTTTCTATTGGGCCGACTCAATCATAATACGGTATGTACAGTAACCAACGGGTAAGCCATACCGTTCTCGTGCAGGAACAGACACGCCTGACGAAAGTCTTGGGCACCACGAAAGTGCAACGTGCCAGAGGCAGGCTTCGTGGTGCTCGTCTTTTTGTCCTGTTGCTGCTCTTTTTGTTCTTCCAACTGCGCCAACCGATCAGTGGCCAAACTCCAAAATTCGTTGAAATGCATTATTGGCTCTTTGCCAACGGCACGAAATTCGTCCGACTGAATTAATAAATGCAAAACTGGCAAAAAACGCAGCTTGTACTCTGACCATTGTGGCAACAATATGTTCCAGCAATACAAACGAGGCCGGCACTTTCTGTGCCAAAAGGCGCTGCCGTGCCGGGCCTCCGCCCCGCGAAAATTGCCGGATTTCTGTGGCACAAGTATAAATGAGGGCACACAACGATCTGACATCCTCGCGCGAGCAACACGAAATGTAAAGGGATCCAAGCACTCGTGGAAGGCCGTTTTTCTCCGGATCGGCACCCAAAATGAAGCGTTCCTCAAAAGGAAAAGCATTGAGAAACTTTCACCGCTATTTTTGGATGAATATTTTATTGAATTTGTGGTCGAGTGTTTGGTGATTTTACTTCAATAGAATTAATTTTCCAATCATTTTGCTGAGCAGAGAACCTTTTACTTCCCCACGCTTTCTGATCATTTATTATTTCTCTGCTCAATTTGCCTGGATTTGCTTGTCCATTTGGCTCAAATAGTCTCTGGGGAAACGATGCAGTTGTTCTCGCACAAAGTCCGAATGCGTGCCGACAATGAGCACGTAACTGTTCGGCGCCTGTGCCTGAATGGCGAGCAGAAAGTCGTGCAGGTCGGCCAAAGCAATGTCACCGTCGGTCACTTTCCACAACAGAAGGAAAAGACAGCGCCGGGTGAAGAAACACCGCTGGACGGATTGGTACTCGCGCTGAAATGGGCAAAGGCATTGGCATTCTTCAAAAGTCCCAGTCAAACATATCCAATAAACTAAGAATATGCTTCCGTTCTCAAGCACCTGTTTGATGCCGTCAAAGTCCCAGACACGGAATGTGATAGGTCCCTGAAAAGCATCTGCAGCAGCTGCTGAGTGTTGAGAGGATGTCGTGCTTTTTGTTGTGGTTGACGACGATACTTTTGCCGGTTCGTACACCCATTCGAACACATCAAGCGGACAAACGGAGGAGGACAAAGTGCCAGCGGAAGTTGAGGTCGATGGGGGACGATGTTGGCTGGTGAAGCGTGCCCTGTTGCCACGTCCAGAAGAGGAAGAAGAAACGGTTGTCGGAGGAGTGATCGGCGAGTGCCGACGACGTTGCCAATTCTATGGGGAAAGAAGGGGGCAAGGACGATAATTAAATGCCAAAATAATTAATGAATGAATGAATTAATTAGGTGTGATTAGTTAATGAAAATGCTGCTGTTTAAGAACATCGTTTTGCGAGCCACGCTTCTTCGACAGTGCCCCCTCAAGGCGAATTTGCTGCAAAAGTGTGCTCTTTCCGACAGACGAAGCACCAAGCAACATCAGCTTAAGCATTGGGTACGGCATCGAACTAAATGAAAAAAAAAACCAAGTCAGAATTGCCAAATTTCTTTCGTCCCTATTCTCTCCTCACAATTAACTATCAGTAGGATCTTTGGGAAATATGACAATATGAAAAATCGTCTTGAAATTCTCTTTTGTAAATTTATGCTATTCATTTATTCCACACTAATTACCCCCGGCAATTTCATCACTTTTCAAGCCGTTGTCGGAGTTGCGCTAACACTTCGCCCGTTTTGTAGCTTCCTGCTTGGACCATCGCTTGCAGCGCGGGTTCCTCCGCCTGGAGTTGGCACCCGCTGAGGCCGATGGTCCACAGGCGCTCCAACAGGCCGAGTTCGGGCACGAGACTGTCCAGCTCCACATTGTTGGCCAAGTTGAGCATGGCCAACGAACCGAGCAACGAAATTGTGGACGGAAGTTGACGAATTCGATTCAACGACAGGTCCAAATTGGTCAACGAAGGGAACAGCACATAGGGCTTAAGCTGAAATTTTTAATAACAATTAAAAATTGATAAACGACAACAAAAATGATCAAATGTTAGTTAAAAAGAAATTAAATTAAAAGCGCTTAATTTTCGACAAAAATAAGAGAGAAAAAATAGATTAATAAGTAACAAAAGGTGATTATACTGTTAAAATAAACTAAACAAGATTATCAAACTTTTGATCAGAAATTACAAAATTTGTTTGAGTTAATTACAAAACTCAATTAATTACCAATTCGGAATTTTCTCGCCAATTGAATAGCTTCTCACCATCACATGAAACAGTGCCGGAAAACAATGCGTTGTTTCCTGGCATTAAAACGATATTTCATTTTTGAGTTTTCACTCAATTAAAAAATAAATTCGGAAAATTCTCCAAATTAATTCCAACCTCCGTCCATTGGCCCACCGCCCATTGGCAGCAAAATGTCCACAAATTCCAACGAATTTTGTGCCAAATTCAGCGTTTTAAGTGCCTCAAAACGGCAGTGTGATTTGTGCACGCAGCAGCTCAGCAACAATTCCTGCTCATTTTGAAGCTGTTCGGCACGGCCAACGCCGCCGCCGCTCTTTCGCACAACGCTCAACGAACGTTGGCTTCTGGCCACGGATTTGGAGCGACTTCCTTAAGAGAGCAATGTCACAAATGTTAAGGTGCCTTTTCGGCACTCACTCGAATGCCTTGGCATTGGCATATTGCCCGCCGTTATTCCACCGCCACCGCCTTCCATTTGCGCACCGGCAATTCCAAATTCGGACTGAGCCTCGCAAAAGCGCAGCTTTTGCCGCAGCTGGGCCGGATTTTCACCCCCAAAAAGACGGACCAGCTGATTTTTGGACACATCCAAGTGACGCAGTGCCGACGGCAAACAGCCGACGGGGCCGAGGGAGGACAACGAATTGGAGGAAAGGTCCAACTTGGCAAGACGGGGACAACAACAGGCCAAGCAGGTGGGCATTCGGCCAAACTGACGAACGCTAATTTTTTAGGGTTTTAGTGCCTTTAAATGACTTTGTTTTGTGCCAGGTTCAGAAGTTGGAGTTGGCTTTGACTGCGAGTTGTGCCATTGCCTTTCTGTGCCGCTAATTCATCGCCGGTCGCTTCCTCGTTCGCCACCGTCGGCCCATCTTCGTCAATGTTGGACAGATGGATTTTCTCTTGCCAAATATTCACCCTAAATAAAAATTGTCGACCAATCTGTCAGATATTTATTTCCATTTTTTAAAAATTAATGTCAATTTCGAAAAATATGGGATTTGCTTTATTTTTGTTTTAAATTTTTATGCTTTTTAATATTTCTTTCTTAACATTTTTAACCTTAATTATTATGCTTTTTTACGGTTTTTGGTCAGAAATGCCGAAATTGTAAATTTTTATATTTGCGATAAAACAGCCATAATTCGCTGGTGAATGAATGGCACTCACAGTTTTGTGAATGTTGCCTTTGTGGGGATGAGTTTGGTCGAGACTGACTCTCGCCTCTCGCCCACCTGTGAATGTCCATCTCCACGACGGTTGCTGCGTTTGTCGCCGCTCCTCTCGGAGTTGCGCTTGCGTTGTCCTCCTCCGTGTCCGTCGATTGGCTTTTGCTCGTCGTTTGCTGTTCGCCAGCTGCGACTCCCCTCGACTCCCTTCTGCTGCTGCTCTGTTGGTGCTGTGTCGGGGATTCCCTCCGTTTCGCCATTGTCCGACTTTGTCGCTGATTTTCTTCGTCCATTTCGGTCGATCTAAGGAACCAAATTTGACACTGATCAGCAAGCCAAATTAACACTCAAATTTTGATTATTCGAGACTCGTCTTAATTGGCACTCGGGACCATCGGATTCTCGGCCCAGTCTTGACTCGGTTTCCCTTGCTGACCTTCCGTCCACCGCCTCACGCTGTTTTTGCCGTGAAATGCGTGCCGCCGACGCGCCTCCGGTGCCCGTGCCCCTGTACAAATGGCATCCCCTGCGCAATTCCTGCTGAGAAAGAGCAGCCGCACTCAGTTCGCTGATCAAATTGTTGGCCAAGTGCAACTCGCGGAGACGCGGCGCTGTCCAAACGGACGGAGGCAATCGGCGCAAGCGATTGAAATTGGCGGAGAGAAAACAAAGGCGGGGAAAGTGGACGGAAGAGAACAGCTGAGAGCAAGAGACAATTTAAATTGAAGGGATTAAACTTTGAAATGGCTCTTAGCTAAATGCCCAAATGCCAGTGTTGGTGTCCACCTGTTTGGGCAGTTCCTCCAATTGGTTTTCGTCCAGGCAAAGTCTGTCCAGGCTCGGCATTTGCCAATTCGCACCATCCGGCGGCATTTCCAAGCGGAGAATGCAATTTTTGGAGAGGTCCAATGAACGAAGCGAGTGCAAATGGGTGAATAGAATATGGGGCACAGAGCACAACTGATTGGAGGACAGATCGATGCGAGAGATGGCATTAAGAGCCAACGATTTACTAAATAATAAATTTTATTTTTTTAAATCACCGCGGAGTAAGTGCCCATGCCATGGCATTTATTATCCCGGGGACCTTAAATGGCGCGGAATTTGCGGGTTGAGTCTAAGCGCCGCATCGACCATCCATTCCGAGCGAAGCTCGCGAACTCCGGTGGATTGCCAATTTAATTGGCAGACTTTTGTTGATGGCAAATGGTCCGACAATGGCACTTTGTTGGAGGCATTCACCAAACTCTCGACAAAGGGCAATGCTCGAGAATGGTCCTTGAAATTCAAAAGACAATTTCCAATGACCATTCATTCCTCTTCTTCACCTGCTGCTGTTGTTGCCCATGTTCTTTCTTTTGCCGTGGACTCCTTGCACTGTTCACACCGTTTTCGTTGTCATGGTGGGCCAACTGTTGCAGGAAAAGGCCGACAATTTCCGCCGCGTTACTGAGCCCACTATCGTCGGCCAACAGCCCTCTCAGGGTACGGTTACCGTAGTCAAAAGCCCCTTGATGGAACAGTGCTCGGAGCACCTCCAAATGGCCACTGTTTGCCGCTTCGGCCAAAGCACCGACGCCACTTTCTCCGGCACCGCCGCTCATTGGCGGAGAATAATTCACGTCGACATGGCATTGTTCGACCAAAATTCTGAGCAGAAAACAATAAAATATTTGCTTGAAATTGCGGTCTTATTTTTCTTTTGAATGGCCAATTATGACAAAAATGGCACAATTGTCAACTGCAAGAAAATTATTATTTGCTAGTTTATTTGTGTTCTGATACATTTACCCTCTCTAACAATTAAACGTTCCTCCGACAAATTCTTATACAAATTTGGCCTAATGTAAAATGACGGAAGAAATGTTTATTAACAAATCTAGGTAATTAAGCTTTTCCATGCTATTGAAATTTTGGGTCAGGCGACGTGGCAATAAAAGGCACCGCCGAAGAAAAATTGGAATTAAATTGAATTTGTCAAGGGAATATTTTAAAATAAACAGAAAAGCGAAAAATTAATTAATAAACTGAAAATACCTGACAATTTCAGTGGAACCATTGGCACAAGCAACCTTTTCAAATTAGAGGAGGGAATTGCATAAAATAAACATTCTCAAAAATGGCATTTTTTGTACAATTAGCGGAGTTTTGCCATTCACTCGTCCATCAAACAAAATTGGATGTTCCATCAGATTTTCCTTCTCCTCAGTTCTGAGCATTTCTCTGCGGTGGCGCGTGCCGTTGGAAATTGGCAATTTGAACTTTAATAGAAAATGAAAATCATTTTAAGGAATTCATTGCTTTATTTATAAAATTAGTAAGACTCGACCGATTTCAAATTTTTGTTAATGATTTTTAAGATTAAATTGCGTTTTTGTTTTATTTTTGTATTTGGCAACCTTAGCGAGCAGTTGGACAACTTCAGAATGGCCTTCCATTACGGCCAAAAAGAAACTGTTAAAATTGCAATTGTTGGTATTTTATGAATTGGCTCAAATTCTCTGTCCCTTTTTCTCCATTTTTTTATTTCAAATCTCAATATTATTATTTCAATGAATTTGGAAACGGACTGACTTCTCCCACTCTGATCAATGGTGTGATCACTTATCCCCCTTTCTGATCACTTCCCTCTCCTCCCCCTCCGATCAGTGATTCTTCCATTGTTTCTTCTGTCACTTACGCGCTTCTCCCCTCCCGATCAAAAGCATTCAGATCACAGACAAACAAATAGCCTTCCTCGCACCGTTCGTTTGTCCCACTGCCATTGCCAAAGGAACAATTGGCGCGGTCATGCCGAAACGCGAAGAATTTCAATTCCTCCGCGGGATATTCAGCGCTCAAAAGTGCCTGAACGACGCGCGCATTTCCGCATCGGAAATGAGAGAATTAACAATTTATTTAAATGCTTTTATTTATTTATTTATTTATTTTACCGGCATGCCCAATGCAATGGCAAATTCTTTTCTTCATTTACGGCATCCATCAAAAATGGGAATTTGTGTAAAATCTGCTCAACAGTTGCCACATTCTGAGAGGCAATTGCGGCATGAAGAACCTAACAAGGGAAAGGGTTTTAGGACAGGGAAATTTTCAACAAAAAAAAAAATTAATAGGCCTAAGGCCAACCTAAATATAAAAAAAAAGAATTTTGTGAATGAAAATTAATAGCTTTTTCCCAAATATAGTAATACTTTTTACATTTATGCCCATACCGTATCCCCGCTGGGTTCAAAAATGATGGAATGGTACTGTACGGTGAGCAATGCGCGCACAATTTCTGCCCTGCCGTTTTCGGCCGCCAAAAACAGTGCCGACTTTTGTTCGCCCGGATATCGCCCATTCAAAATTTGCTTCCTAATGCTTTTCGGGCCCAAATCGGACAAAATGTCCAACACGGGGCCCACCTCGCCATCAACACAAGCAGCACAAAGCCTCTGAAAAAGACACAATTTGTAGAAAAATCGACAAATTTGCCAAAATTTTTTAAAATTATCAGCAATTTCCATTTTTACATTTTTAAAAAGCCCAAAAACACACATGAAATAGTAGGGGGTCGAACTGACTCAATACGAACGAACTCCACCAGCAGGGGAGGGGGGGGGGGGACCAAAAATTTACAAAGTCCTCCAGTCATGTAAATTAAATGTTTGCTTTTCAAAACCACTTTTTCAGAATGCGAAGTCCCCGCTTTTTCGGCCCCTCATACGAACGAAGTCAGGGGGGGGGGGGGGGGTCGACACACCCCTTTATTAATGTATGCCCAAAAATCTAACTTAAATTTGGACAAAAATCATAAAATAGTCCTTTAATTGTGTAAAGAAGGTTTTTATTATAAATCAAACGAGGAAAATGCCGTAGGCAATTTAAAATAAAAAATAAAATTTCTCTCCATTTTTATATTCTTCCAAATTTTTGCCTGATTTTTCTGTTCCGCCTCGGCATAAATTCGTTCAATTATGCCAATTAACAGCGTGGCCACTTGGTCATGGCCACCCATTTGGGCCAATTGGAGCGCAGAATGGCCGTCCGAGTCCACATAAAAAAGGTCAGCACCATTTTCCACCAGCAATTGAACAACTGAACAATGGCCCATGGCGGAGGCCAAGCCCAGCGGAGTTTTGACAGTGTCTTGCGGACCGGCAACGGCATCGACGTCAGCTGGAAAAATGAATTTCAGAAAAAGGGGGATTAAGTTTAAAAATAATTAAAAATTTTAAATCACCTCCGGACCCGAGCAAAATCTCAGCGCATTTCGCGTGTCCGCCAGCCGCCGCGTGGTGCAGCGGCGTCCTTCCGTCCGCGTCATGGCAATTGGCCAGCAGAGGCCGCGCAGCCAAAAGCTCAGCAAGCAGTTCAGCATTGTCAAAAGCAATTGCCTTTAAGGGACAATGAACAATAATTAAATTTTTAAAAATAAGGTTAATTAAGAAAATTATGAAATCACAGTTAATTCAATAAAAAAACTAACTAACCTGAAAAATGAAGTCTTGGTGCTCCTCGCTCATTAGCTGCTTGTAATGGTCAATGCCGAGAAGCAAAACATTCGGCACAAAGGCCCCTTTCTTCAATTAGTCAATGCCCTCCAGGCATTGAAACATTAAAAATGTCCGTTCAAAATGGGCAAAAGCGTTGGCTTTGTGTGCTCATTGATTGGTCACTTATTCGCGAGTCAACTGAGTATTTGGGTGCCATGAGCACAAAACACAAGCACAGTCGGCACGAAACATTTCAGTACCAATGCCAATTTACTCTTTTTACAGCGGCAATTTTCAGAGAGAAATATTAAATTGTAATAATCCTATATTTAATAGAACAAATTTTGAACATTTACGGGGAAAATATTATGAATTTTATTTTTAATTCAAATTAAATTTAATTTAATATTAAGCTTATGTACGAAAGAGAGTTCAACAAATGAATATTTCATTAATAAAAGCTTGCGTATCTTCTTTTATTCTGGTAATCATATTTAATCCACAATCTCTTAAAATTCATTATAAAATATTAATAAAAATTGTTCAGCAAAGCATTTGAGTTTAATTTTTCTGATTGATTCTGTTGCTGATTAAGTCCTTTCTCATTATTAAGGTCAATATTTCGCTTATGATGAATCAAAATGCTATATAATTTTACAAAATGAGAAATATTACCAGTTAAACTTTTCTTTCAAAAGTATTTACTTTTTCATCCCTACAATAAGTTTTTAATATTTTATGATTTTTTTATTTATCGAAAATTAATTTTTAACATCGGAATTGAATAAATTTTAATTGCTAAATAAATTTAAATAAGATAAGAAAGAGCCGCTGAAGGAACAACAAAATGAACCAACAACTGCCGAATAAGCACAAAAGAGACGAATTGAAGCAGCAAAAGAAGCAGAAAAAGGTCACTTTTCAGGAGCCAACGAAAAAGGAAAATGGAGGAGACAAAACGGAGGTAATTAATAATAATAATAATAATAATATCGTAAAAAAACAGAGGTCGCGTTTGTGCTTATTTCTAAGACTTGTGCTTATTTTCGCGACCTGCTTATTTAGTGCGTATTCCTATTTAGTACAAAAATTACAAGCAAAATGGAGGAAATTCTCCGACAAAATTTGTCGGATGACTGTTGAGTTTTTAAAAAAATTTCGGGGAGCGAGCAATACCCTCGTCGGAAAGTAAATTTTCATTAAAAACGAAAAACAAAAGTACACTGGTAAGAAAGGGGGTCTGAGTGAAAAATTTGAAGGAAATTGGTGGGAAAAGAGAAATTTTTTGAGAAAAAATTAAATAAATAAAATTCAATATTGGGATAGGAGAGTTTTATATTTTGTTGATTATTTTAATTGAAATTTAAATAATAAGAAAATTTCCTAACAGTGGAAATTATTTTTCTTTATTTTTTAAAACATCGATAGATCCCTAAATTGACCAATGATTGGACATATTTTGGACAAAATCTGTTAACAAATTCATTCAAAATTTCAAAAATTTTCCCGGCGGTGCCTATCGGTACCGCTGCCCCCCTGGTTCCCCAAAAAAATTTGGCAAAGGTGCGCCGCAAAAAAACGATTTAAAAGCAAAAAAAAGAAGAGATTTTTTAATTAGTTAAAATTCTTTATATTTGTCATTGAACTTTTGGAATTTTAAATTTTAGACGATTTTAACGAAAATTATTGAATTAGAAAAATTTTTCAACAAATTTTAGAACTCAGAAAATAACTCCGGTACCATCGAAAATGGGTACCGACTTGTTTTTTAAACAAATCAATCCCGAAAATTCAATTTATTAAATTTTTTGTTATTTTTTGTCATTTATAGAATTCAATATTAATCATTTACGTAAAATTTTTTTTTTTAATATTTAAAAATTTAATATTTTCACTTGAAAAATAAATAAAGTAAAAATTTTAAAAAAAATTATAATTTTTTCGAAAATTTTTTTTCCCATTCTCGGCGGGATTCCCGTTAAAATTGACGGTATTTTTACGGGAACGGTAAAAAAAGGCGGGAATCCCTTCGGGAATCCCGCCCCGTTCTTTTTCGTTTTCCCGTTCCCGGAAAAATGGTGAGATAAACGCAAAAAACACATTTTCTTCGAACAATTTTCGATTTAGTGCGACTTTTAGCAGTTTTGAACTATTTTGGCTTTTTTGACAATTGGGTTTTGGCTTAAGAAATTTTTAACAGCTATTTTGCAAATAATTGGCGTTTTTTAAAGAATTTATCATGAAAAAAGTAATAAATAGGGCTTCCTTTTTAGGAAAATGCCTAAAATTATGTGCACTTGATACGCACAGATAACATGCAAAATGGATTTTAGCTTGGTTTGGGGTTCTACGATGATTTTTATTAGAGTTGTACGGGACCGGGAATTTTTGCCAAAAACGGGACTTGCCGGGACCTAAGAAGCCGGGACCGGGAACTCTGTTTTTGTCCGGGACCGGGAACCGGGAACACCCGGGAAATTTTCCAAGAAAAAAATTCAAAAAAATATAAAAAAATTTTTACTTTTTAATTTATTTCAAGTGAAAATATTAATAATTAATTTTTTTATTTTATAAAATCCAAAAGTTAAGCAAATTAAATTATAATATATTTAATCAATATTTCAAACGAAATTTACTTCAATTATTTCAATCATTTTTGGACTAAATGATCGAATATTATTAGAAATTCAGATTTGCTTTTCACATCACTTTTTTTCGGCGCGCTTTTTCAAAAAACTTTTTTTGGGAACTTGGGGCGGGGTGGGCTCCCGCGGTGCCTATAGGCGCCGCTTTTCATCACTAATTTTTCACTCAGACCCCCATTCTTACCAGTGCTTGTTTTTCCCGGTTCCCGTTTGCCCTACCGGGACCGGGATGGCGCTGCCATCGCTGGTGGCATGGGCGCTTGTTGCTGCGGATTAGCCAATTGATCCGCTTTTGCTTCTCTGTCGGCTCTGCCTCTGTGCAGTTTGGCCGCGGCACTCTGTGTTGCTTCGAGGTCTCGCAAGTCCCGAAGTTTAGTTGTTGTTGCGTCGTATCGCTCGGTGATTTTCTCATTCTTGTCGAATTTGACTTATTCTTTTTCGCCGTTGTCTTTCTCGTCTCCGAACAGGCGGCCGAGATGTTCGATCCAAGCATTGGATGAATCCCGCAGTCTGTCCATTTGCATCTCAATTGTGCGGATTTCCTTGACGACGCGGTCGAATTGTGTCTCAAGGTTTACGGTATTTTCCCAGTTTGAAAGGTCCGGATCGGGGTGCAGAAGTGAAGTGGCGCTTTTGACATTGTCGAGAGCTTTGAGCGCATTGATCACTCTGTGCTGTTTGGTTGTGTGAGCTTGTGAGTGCTGCGTGTGCTTGTTGTTCTGTGTCTTTTGCCGGGATCAGTCTGGGAGTTGGCCAGACGGCGTTGACCCCAGTGACAATTGCGAAATTTTGCACGGTTGTAAGGGTATTTTTCTCCCTCTTGGCAACTTCGACAGCACAACCTAAAAATATTTAATTCTTTTCAAAATATTCGTTTCTATTTCAATAATTTTGGCCTAAATTTTTGAGAAAATTTATCAATTCTTAAGGGTGTATTTTCTGAAATTTTTTCGGGTCATTCTTAAGAGTTTATTTTCCCAGTTTTATTACATTATAATAGAATTTTTCGGAAAAACGCACAAAAAAGGCATGAGAACCCAAAAAGAACAAAAAAAGTGATAAATAAAAATGAAAGTATAAGCTTAAAACCAAGTGGAAAATGTGTTTTTTATGCTTAATATATATGAACTAATGTGCAGAAAAAGGCATATGTCTAAAATATGTTCTCTACTAATAATCGAGGAAATATAGAAATCCAAAAAGATGTACAAATATTAAATTTCTAACTTACATATGTCCATGCGTAGCTGCACGCCTCGCGGAGATCTTGAGAGGATCCCTCGGTCGCTTTATTTCTCACATTCTCGAACACACAGCCTGCTGTAAATGAGAATTACTGTATTTTATGCCTTGCATTGCTTTTAATGATTTTTACCTAATTTAATGTCAAGGGCTAATATTAATTCGTCCGCTGTAAAGTGCTCCGGAAAACAATGTGTCACTCTGCCATCGTTTGGGTCTTCCGTTAAGAAGATCTGAAGTTAGAAGAAATTATTTTTAATAATTGGTGGTTTCGTGGTAATGCATGTATTTTTGTGAAAAATAAAGGATAAATTTACTCACATTTACCAATGGAAAAGAAAATTCCGACAATTCATTGGTGAGTAGATGAGCCGCCTCGTGTTCGGCTATTGTAAGTAGGTCAACGGCATCGGCGGATGTGACAAAACACAGCAAAACAAGAATCCTAATACAAGAATCGAGGAAAATATTAAACTCCTAATTTATTAACCCATAGCATACGGTAGGAGTCAACTCGTCTGGCCGACTCCGTCTGGGCAAACTCAGACTAGGGGACAACTCCGTCTCAGAGAAAATATATAAAAATTAGGTGTCTTTCAAGCAATTATCAAATGGATCGATAATTTTTTGTTATTTTTGTTTTATATCATTTTTATATTAGCAAAAATGGAAATTTTCAAAAAGTGAATTTAATTAATAAGGGTATTTTTCTCTGAGACGGAGCTGGCTCCTTCCTTATACATTAAGACGGAGTTTGCCCGACGGAGTTGACCTTCTTTTATTGAATACAATTGTCTAGAAAACTATTTTCATCAGAAGAATTTTTTCAGTATTTTCATCCAACTGTGTGAATTCAACGTACATTTTCGCCGTCAATTTTTTGGTTGTCCAAAAATCGGTGGTTTCAACCCGCGGGTCACCCAATCCTTCATTAAGTACCTGATAGAGGTGGAAAACGGATAATTCGGAATGTAGCAGGCTAAAATTTAAGGCCCTCGTAGTCAGACCGATGTTTTCAGAATTTACATAAAAAGCGCAATTAAGGCTTTTTGAACACCGATTGGTGCCCTTACTTTTTGATGTTCCTTTGAGCCTACTCTTGAAATCTATGTGCACCGTTTCGTTTCGTAACAGCCCGAGCCTTGGCATTGCTTGAATCATTGCACTATATTGGTATTTAATTGAATTTTAAATCGAATGCACACTTAAATAATGCTTTTAAGCAAATTTGATCAAGATTGCAGTAATTTTTTGCTCATTAAACGCCCAAATGTGCCCAAATTTTGTACTTGTGGGTTTTGCTACCCCTTCCCCCCATAAAATGTCATGACTCGACAAAGAAAAGCACTTTTAGGGTAGTTTTAGGCCCTGATCAAGAATCACGTCGAACTTCAAAAACTTATATTTTGTCGATGATTTTCAACCGTGATTTCCGCTACCCTCAGGGCTTTTTTGAATTTTTAAATCTAAAAGACATGCTATGGATTTTTAAAAAATAACCTTTTTTGGCTTTTTTCGAAAAATCATTGATAAAATCACTGATTTTCGCAGTTTCTACGTTAGATTCTCGATCAGAGCCTGAAACTACCTTAGAAATTGCCTTCGTTTGTCGGTATCATGACACTTATGGGGGGGGGGGGGGGAAGAACGCCCAAATCACCACGCCCTTCGCCGACACTCACAGAAAATTCCAATGTTCCAAGAGGCCCATAGCGGTTGTTTGTCGGCACAATATTTGTTCTCCTCCTCCTTGAGCATCTCGTGAAAATAGGGTAAACAATAAAGAATAGAGTATAGCATAAGAAAACTAGGAAATCAACAAGGAAAATGTTAAAAGTACCCCCTGAAAAATCGAAAGTTTCCAGAATTTGAAAAATTTTCATCTCTAATTTATAAAATCAAATAAAATACAAAACTTCTCCCGATTTTTCTTTATTTTTTAGCTTTATTCCACTAAAATTGTCCAACCCTGAAGTGTGTTATAAATATCTAAAAATTATTCTAAATTTCCCGGGCTCAAAAATGAAGAAGTATTTAAATTTAAAAAAATTCAAAAATAGTTTTTTCAAAATTTTTTTAAGCTTTTTAGGCTCTAAAAATAAAAACCTAGAAAATAGGCACTAATAACTCGAAAAAGTAGCTTAACAACAATCAAAAAATATGTTATTTAATGTCTTTCAGGTCACTGGTAGCTGAGGAAAAAGTAGGAAAAACCCTAAAAATATTAGACGTAGGCTTGACCCATAGTGAATCAACAGTAAAAAATGACTTTTTTTTTGCTCTTGGGGCTAAAAAAATATTTTTTCTAGTAATATTTTTCAAAATTTTCATCATTGAGGCGAAAAGGTAGGGGATTCGACAGTTCTTGCGTAAAAATTACCCATTTTTGCCATTTTGGGGTCAAATTTGAAAATGCTGCGGGAGCAAAAGCAACAGGGGCCAAAAAAGAGGAAAGATGGCCCCAAAACAACAGTCATCCCTTCAGTGGTGGATGTGGTCTAGTGGCTAAGACATCGGATCCAGGTAAGGGGCCCCGAGCGGCGGTTCAAATCCGGCCTTCCACCCCAATTTTTCGCCTAAATAATATGGTGACATTTGGCGGACATCCCAGGTCGTTTGGTCTTCACACCACTCGACACTCCAGAGACAACAGTTGGCACTGGGGCAAAAGAACCGGAGGCGCGCCGATCCTTGCATAGCGGGAAACGGCCCAACGCCATCTCACGAGCGAGGGCGCTCGAATATAAGAGGAGGGGAATTTAATGACTGATCGAAAATAGCTGTCGGAGCTGAAAATGCTGTGGGAGCAAAAGCAACAGGTGCCAAAATGAAGGACAGATGGCCCCAAAACAACAGTCATCCCTCCAGTGGTGGATGTGGTCTAGTGGCTAAGAGATCCATGTAAGGGGTCCCGAGCGGCGGTTCAAATGCGGCCTTCCACCCCAATTACCGCCTAAATAATATCTTCACTGTTTGGCTCCTCTGCCACGTCAACTGCTTGCCAAAGGAAGCGCCCCCAAAGGACTCGGCTTGTGATCAGTGCCATCGTCTCCTGCTTCCGCGGGTTCTTCCTCATCGCCGGGTCAGCATCTTTGAGGACGTCTCGCTGGTGTCCGCCGTTTAAAAGCACAATCAAAAATAAAAAATCACTTGAAACACAAACACACGTGCATTTGATTTTTGTTAAGTTATTTTATTTGAAAAAATAAGCACTTTTTAATTGTTCAATAAACGGGAAAATGAGGGAAAATTTATTGAAGAGAAAGTTAAAAATTTTTGGGGAAGTCTTACGGTAGGAATTATGGTACTGAATGGTATAAATTTTACGCAAAATAGGAAAATGGGGGAAAACGAATTTTAACGACAAAATGTGAATAAATTAAATAATTAGGAAATTTGCCAAATTAATAAAATATAATGGGAAAATAACGGGACAGAGGGGTGAAAAATTAAAGGCAAATTGAAGGCAATTTATGGAAATTTTTTTTTAATTTTAAGGAAGAGAATTATGAAAAAATGATGGGGAAATTATTTGCAAAATTGGTAAACGAACGGGGAAATAATGACAGGGCAAAATGGGACAAAATTAAAATGACAACTATTACAAATCATTAAAAATAATGCTAATAATGTGGAAAGCAAATGGGATTTAATTTGTAAGGGAAATGAAGTGTTCGCATCCACCCAGGAGCGCCATGACAATGCCCTACTTTGGGCTCTGTTGAGACTCGGGGACACCCAAAATGGGGCCCCTCGTCGCAGCCCCGGGCTGGCCAATTGGCCCAAAACACCAAGCCCCCAAATTCGCTGTTCGATTGCCTTCTTTATTTGCTGAGTTAAAATCCAAGCCAAACGAAACAAAGTTGAAGGAATAAGAATGAATGGAAGAACGGGCCAGGGAATTGAGGATGGCAAAAAGGGGAGGGGCAGCAGTTGGTCAATTGAGGGACAAAAAGTGATGGGAGGGGCTGACACAAAGAAAGGCGGAGGAACCCCCGGCCCAAGCCAAAGGGGTGCCAAGGTCAATGGCCACCTTTTCATCACAACCATAAACATTTTTGAAATCACCTTTTGCTTGGATAAGAATTTTAAATTTAGCCTATTAAAATTAATAAAATTTTTATTATATTTTATCTTTTTTTTAATTTCCGAAAATTTGTTGCCCCTCGGAATTCCGATTTCCGAAAATGTTTGGGGCTTCGAATGCCATCCCTACAATATACCACAGAAATGAGGATAATTAGTTTCATATAAAAACCGCGTCAAGAAAAACACTATAAATGACAAAAATTGTATAGCATGATATAATTTCTAAATGGTGGGTAGAATTTCATGCCGAAGCTTTTTTTACATTAACTTAGAAACAAAAAATCAATGAATCAGTTTTATCGGGTCGCGACTCGAGAAAAGCTTCATGTTTTGGGATTGCGTCAAGAAATCATAATTAGCCCATAAATGAATTAGCACCAAATCAATCAAATCAAATTGCTCAATATTTGAATTGAACATCAATTTCCATTTACATTAAGCGCTCAAAATTTTTTTGAAACGACGTTTCTTTGCTTCAAAAATAAAAAGCTAACCGAGCATAATTTTTACATAAAAACTTAAACAAATTGTGAATTAATTTTTCATTTTATTTCCTTTCCTCTTTTTATTTGATTTCCATTTTCCCCATTTATTTTTTTCGTATTTATTTCCTTTTTTCACGTTCGCTTTCGTTAGTCTTTTCCCCTTTAAAAATGAATTTTTGCCTGTCTCTGTTTTTTATTAGTGCCATTTTTGGTGCGAATTTCGTTGATGAAGTAAATTTAAAACCCATTAAAAATGTAAACTTTGAACATGCCTTGGTAGGCTTTCGCCTGTGCCGCAGTGACAATTGGCAACGGATGCTGCGACACGGAATCAATGCCAATGCACGAATGGAACATCACTGTGTGCGCACTTCAATGATATAAAATGAATTAAAATTCAATTTTGAACCCATTTCTCATTTCACAGGTGCCCCGGCCACCTCGTCCCAAAGTGCAACATTTTCGGCCACAATTGCGTGGCGTGCCGTTACGATTACTCGCCGCCCTCGTGCAATGTTAGCGTTGCCTGCAGCTGCTACTACTGTTGCTATCCACAGTACGCCTCTACTTGTCCGGACGGGTGCAAAAATTGCGTTAAGGACGGGGAGGGCGGATGCCCGCAGAATTCGGCAGCCCATTTCACGCATATCAAGTACAAATTTAACAATGACAGTCGGGTAATAGGAAAAAAACATGAAAATGTATGGTACAAAGTGTGATGAGTACGGTAGTATTTGAGCATTTTTTGGGAAAATGCCATTGGGCAATGTTAATAAATATTATTATGAAAATTTTCTCTGTCTTATTAAGTGCTTTTATTAAGCATTAATAAAGCACTCAAATTTGTAGTGACAATTCTTCGCTTTCACACTTGGAATCGGCTGCAAAAAAGCGAGGAGAATTCGGGAAGGTATTTCATTTTGAGTTTTAAATGGTATAAACTAATTATTTTTGTAATTAAACTAATACGCAGATTGACGTGGACAAAAGCGGCGGAATTTCGTCAAAAGAGACCATTGCGCATTTGGTTAAGACAAAGAATGGCACTTCAGCTGACGATTTGGCCAAAAACATGGCCTGGTTTGCCGACATGGACAGCAATGGGAACAATCGAATTGAACCCGGGGAATTTGATCGGTCGTTGACGGAGTGAAAAGTGACAAAGCGAATGAAAAGCGGACAAAGTGTATAAATCCAAATGAGGATTTTAATAAAGAGTGTTTATTAAAATCTAGAATTTTTTCGGTCGGCAAAATCGCATAGAAAAAATATTTAACCAATCAATTGAGTCTGAATTAAATTATGACAGTAAAGAATTAAATATGAACTTGTTTTGTTTAAAGCAATTTTTAACCATTATTTTTTCTATTTAATTGGATAATAATTACAGGATATTTTAAAAAATTATTGGAACTCATAAATGTAGAAAACACAAAATAAACGTCAAAGGAAAAGATTTATGGCAAAGGCAAAAATATTCCAGAAATTCTTGGCAAAACGCCATTCTCGTGAAATGATGAATGAATCGGTGCATAATATGCACAAATTTACAATTTACAACAAGCATTGGCCTTTTTATGCTTTTGTTACTAAATCTTTTCACTGTTTTTTCTCCCTTTTTCATTTTGAAATTGTAAAACATTTTTATTCATAAATTAAAAAAATTACAGTAACCCACGCTTCGAAAGTGAACAGTAAAATTAATGCCACAAATTTTTTCAACATTTATTGCTTTGTTCCTTCTCTTACGGCTTAATGGCATCTCCGGGGTCACTTTGTCCGCCGGCTCCCACTTGGACATGAGTGTAATTGTCACAGTGCAGAAAAACTATACGGGCGACAATTGTCAAGCAGCGATGGCACAATGGGACGCAGGCGAAGGAAAAGACGCCGAAAAAGGCACTAAAAATGAAAAACAAAATTCAATTTATGGCATTTTGTAATTTACAATAAACGCCCCAATTGGTACGGTTGGTTCTCAGTTTTATTGTTAATAGGCTTTGACCAAAAATACAAATTTTTTTTCAAACGTTTTCTGCTAAAGAAGATTATTTGAAAAATTAAAAACAAAATTGTTTAATTGAAATTTATCAATTTCATAATATTTTTAAATTTAGACCCCATAAAAAGGAATTAAATTAAAAATTTAAAATATTTATTTTTCCTATTGTGTACATAAATTGTGCAGAATGTCTGTGGCGAAAGTGTACTCAGCAGGTGCAGTACAAAGTCGATTTGGGCTACAGTAAGGTAAGTCAGTGCATACTGTATGTCCGAATTTACTTTGTGTTACTGTAAAAATTGATTGAAATTTAATATTTTATTTTTTCTAAAATAAAAGGTCAGAATGAATGATCGGATGCCATTCCAATACCCACGCGGGCTCAACAGAGAAATGTTTGTTCGGGAGAAGAACCGCCAGTCCAGGATGCTGGCGGAACGCGTCCGCCGTCTCAACAATGACGCATTTCAGCCATATTTGTAGGCGGAAATGTTTAAAATAAATAAAGAAAAAAGAAATTAAGGTATTATGAGTTCGAGAAATTAATTCGGCACTTTTACGATGGGCACAGCCGTATTTTGGCATTGTTCAATCTTCAAATGTATTAATTTCAAATTGTAATTAAATTTTTAATTCGTTGAAACTCATTTTCCAAATTAGGGGGGCTCTCATAGAAGAGCAATTGTCGGTGAGCAATTATTTGCACAAAAACCAAACATCAGAAGAAGAATTGGAATGTTCAAAAACTGTTTTGATTATATTAAGATAAATTTAATATTTAATTACCAGGTCCCAAGCATTTTAAAATTTAAAAATGATTTAATCGAATTGGTCAATCGGAATTGGCAATTTGATTGGGGAAGAGTAAGTGATTATTGTGATTATCAACTCAATTTGAAACCCTTTCTAACCATTTTGTGTTCAGCACAATGAAGATGTGACTGACATCACCTTTTTTGAGGCGATCAAATACCGTATCCCTCCCTCGCCAATACCGGTGCTTTTGGCATTTGTTAAAAATGACCTATTGAGTTTTAATTAATATAATTTAAGATGATCGAAGCTTATCAGAAGGAGACGCCAAGCAAACGAAAACTTGTCGAGGTGAGAAATTATTCAAAGCTAACCAACTAGATTTATTATATCAAACAGCACACCAATCAGCTGTTCCGCTTGTTGCTCGAACTTTGGCGCGATTTGTCCCAAAATGTTGCGGCCCGTGAAAATGCGAAATGCCAAAAAGTGATTGCTGAAATTGAGCAGATCATCAAGGTGTTTGTTCCTTAATTTTTAATTTTTCTAATTAGTATTTCATTTGCATAATTATGATAAATGCACAGAAAGAACCGTTGGTGGCCCGGGTGGCTTACAACCCGGTACGGAGCATGCTTGTGCGCAACTTAGAAGTCATTCTTCAATCAAAGATCAGTTTTGCCCTTTTTACCAATGTCCATCTCATTTTATCTGTGATTGATTCAAATGCGTTAGGTTTTCTCAGTTTCAAGAATTGATGGTGAATTTTAAATTGGGAAATCTGAAAAATGATTTAATTTGGGTAAATTTGGCAAAAAAAAAGAACTGAGAAAAAAAAATTAATTAAAAAAAAAACAAAAATAAAACAACAAAAAATGAGGTGCTCTATAGATAATAATTATTATTCAATCTCTTCTGATTTATAAGCGGCACGAGGCCAAGGCGGCAAATATTTTGAGTAAGTGCCTGTTTTAATTTGGTTTCCGATGACAAATTTTCAATAATCGGAATTCGCTTCTCGAAAATGCAAATCCATTTTCAAGAAATAATATGGCCACTTTGCGCTTTCGCTTCCTTTCAATGACTGTAATTCGAATGGAGGAATCGCGCGAATATAACAACTTCAATTTGCTTGGTAATGTTTTGCATGAACTCTGATAATGGCCTAATTGACTGTTTTATTTTGGCAAATTAAAAGTTTCTAATGATCGTTTTGGCATTGATAATTTTTAATTAAAAACATTTTATTTGATAAATGAAGTTGGGTTATCTCATAATTACTGTGTCAAACTTAAATAAAGGCATCACAATTTTCTTGAGTTTGACAATTCCAATGAACAATCGAGCAAATGGAAAAATTGTTTTATTTTATTAAGCTCACGAAATTGGAAATCTTTATAAATTATTTTACGTATTTTATAAACCAAAAATTGGGCTTTTGTCTGATTTTGGGCGTCCATGGCCATGCTTATTTTTTAGTTGATGTTTTTTCATTCAATAAGCATTAGCAATGGCATTGTTAATGCATTCTTTTAATTGTCTTTTTTTAAGTTGATCTTGGCTCTACAATGGGCCTTTACTTTGGTCTGACACTTTTGACCGTTTTTGAGCTGATCATTTTCTTCCTGTTTCACAAAAAATCAACGGCCACCAGCAGTGGCAGTGGCAGTCAGCCTCGGCAAAATGCCAGAACAGTACCAGCTGTATACAGTATTCCTCGTCCAAAAACAGTAGCAAATGCACCATTATCAGTGGCCAAAGATCGTCGGCAGCCAATTATCATCAAAAGGGGAAAAACTGTGCGAAGTCATTAGTTGCGGATTTTCGTATTCCAATTCATGTATTGTTACTATGATTTTGCAAATTATTTTGGCCTAATTATTGTAATTTTGATAAATTGGTTAAAATCAACTGCAAAAGTCAACATTCATAGTATAAATGTAATTTAATTTTTTCTTTATTTGCGATGAATTTTAAACACAAAACAAAAACGAAAAAAAAACAAAAATATGTATAATAAACCTTCTACACCTTAAAATAAAAAATGATTGAAAATTATATCACAATTACAAAAAAAAAAAAAAAACAATTAAGAAAATTTCGCAGTTTCGAGAGGCATCATTAAGCAATTGGGTAATATTTACAAGGTTAACACGGAATTATCGTCGAGAGCATTGTAAGCATGTAGAAGGAGCAGTTATTTTAGCTTTACCATGCTTAAATGGGCACTCACAGAAAAACGACTCCCACTCAAAAATTAAAACCGCATTAAAACGACCCCATTCAAACTGACTTAAAAATGCAAAAAAATGACAGAAATAATTTACTTACTTTTATTTTATTCTTTGAAAATATTTAAATTTAAATTATTATTCTAAATTATTTCGCGTAAAAATGTTTTCGTTTTTGCTGTTTGCCACCGGAAAGCGACATTTTCAATCAATTAAAATCAATATTATGTGAAAATGTAATGTGTAAATTATGACGCAATACATTTTAAAATTTACGATAAATTCCAATAATAAAAATAATTACATTTTGTGTAATTTTTTAGTTTAAGCCTTAAAATGCTTTCTTTAATTCAATTTGGTGTTTTTCTCTTTTTGATGATTGGAATCTTTGAAGCGAAATGCGACCCGATAAGAACATTCAGATCAGCCTATTACAACCCGGGCATTTATCACTTAGCGCAGGTTGCAACTCATAAACTAAGTGATCAGCAGCTAATTAACTAATTAGCACTTGATTCAAATTGGTTTTTTTACCAATTTGTCCTCCTAATCACCATAAATTTCCCTCTTTTCCGGTGATTCCGGCCGGACGATACAAAGTGATCATTTGGGACAGAATGAACGACCAATGCGATGGCCAACACATTTTCCACTTTCGTTCAATTGAGCCGAGAGAGAGAAGATACTTTTTTTGGAATTCGTTTCTGCAATTGAACAAAAGAGAGCGCAAAAAATGCTTTTTCTATTTTTACGAAGCGCAAACGGACGAAGAAGGGCGATTTTTGATGAGGAAAAATTCAAAAATACAAGCGACAAATGCCGAAGATATCTTATACCAATTATATCTAATTCCCTTCAAAGAAAATTGGGTAAAATTTTTAAATTGGCATTTTTGGTCCGCTTCTAAAAATGGCTTCTCTAAACATTCTCAGCCTTTGTCCCCGGCCGACATTTTGGGCCGAAGACTAAGCCAATTCAAATATACCAAATAATATTCAATTTTCTATCCCATAAGCCATTTCTTGTCCAGATGCCAATCGCTTATGGCCCCGGTGAGTTTTTTGCTGCGCAAAAAGTTTACTTACGTGGAATTTCGGAACCCACTGACTCTCTGTGCCATTTTTCTGCTGAAAATCTGTGTTTGCTCAAATATTTGGAGGATGGAGATGCGCTGACAGCGAAAGTGCACAATGTGATGAGCGAATGGCTTACAAATGAATTTCATCAGAAATTAACGGAAAAGGCAAAAAAATTCCCGTTAATTCAGACAAACTTTTGAATTTTTAAGGAAGATTTCTTTCTTGTGACTTATTTTCGTCATTTAATTGGAGAAGCGAAATCGAATGAAAATGCTGGTAGCAAAATGCCTAAAGAAAGTGCCGCTCACCTCGGCATTTTTTGGGAATATTTGAGAAATTCCCAAAAAAACGATCAGTTATGGAAAAGGATGAGGTTGGCAGATGGCCAAATGATGCATCTGATCGATCAATTATGCCAAATTGAATATTCTTATTTATTTAATCATGATCCATTTTTGATCAATGTGTGTGTTTGGGTAATTTGCCAAATTTTCATTCTTATGTTTTTTTTGTGACAGAATTTAACCGAAAGTGCCGATGATAATTTGTGTTCCTCGTGGCAAAATGAGCACATTTTGGCCAAGAAATTCGCCGACATTCCATCAGTGCTGAGTGCATTTAACCATTGGATTTATTTTATGGCACCGATTGATTCGCAACTGCAACTGATTGTCCGTTCTTGGGTTGAACAGTTCGTCCTAAGGACTGCGCACAATGATAATAGCCGTTGCTGGTGGGATTGGCCCGAATTTGACTTGGCCCTTTTCCAAGAAATCGGTTTTGTGCTAATTAGCCTAGCAATGGGACAGTCATAGTAATTATGCATATTTAGGCCTATTTTTTGCAAATGCCAGAAATGCATTTTCACTCACAAGCGAAAAGTTTGCCCGAATTGACGGGATTAAGCAACTGTTGGACTCCGTTTGCGACAACATCAAAAACGCCTGGGGCCCCTGCCCACAACACTCCGCCACCTTTCCCATTATCCAACAGTGGAATACGGCCGTTTGCGTAAATGGAAAATTGCGGGTGAAATTGAATAATTAATTTAATCATTTAAATTAAATTAAACATTAATTTGTGTTGCTCTCTCACAGTATAAGGCTGGGGCGTGGCGTCGCGGGTGCTGTGAAATTGCGTCGCCCTCCTCACGAAAACGCAGCCATCAGCAGACGCAATTAGACAACATTAACAATAGTAATGAGAATGAAAAGGACGGCAAAAAATGCATTATTTGTTTGGAGGGAGAAGTAATTTATTTTAAATAATTTACGCGAATTTTGCAATAAATTATTTAAAATGTAAATTGTCTCAAAATAATAAAATATTTCGTTTAATTAGCGCCAATTCGCCTTCGACCCCTGCGGCCATTTGTGTTGTTGCGAAGAATGCGCAGATAAAATTGAGAAAAATGAACCTGAGCCAAACTGTCCAATTTGTCGTGAGATAATTGATAAGAAAATACGCATTTTCCATCCTTAATGAAAAATCAAAAATGACCAAAGGTTGATATAAGGAACATCTTTGTTTTCATATATACAGATAATTATTATTTATTGCTTTCGAATATAAATAATAAAAAAGGAGTGATGCTTTGTTTAGTCTTAATTCGTGTCCAAAAATTTTTTATTGTTTAAAAGATTTTTATATTCGTGTCCCCAAAAATGCAGAATATTTTAATGACATTTTAAAACCAAAATAAGCTCCAAAACTGAAAAGTAACCATTGTGGTAAAAAGTCAATTTTTGTTGCTTCAAAGTTAATTTTAAAAAATACTTAGAAGCGAAAACTCTTACCGAGACCCTCGAGCCTTTAAATTTTAAATAATTTGAATTTTTGCTCTTTGGCCTCCGTCTTCTCTTAGTTTCTTTTTGTCCGTTTTCCTCTTGTTCAATCGTTTATTTCCTCAATGATTCCCCTCTCTCTTTCTCTCTCTCTTTTGTCTGTCCCTCAATTTTCGGCACTTTTCTTCATTAAATTTTATTTTTCGTCGGCTTTTGCCCCTTTCATTGCTTCTCCAATAAATTGCATTTACTCTTTTCCCTTTTATTCAATGCTCAAATTTGAAATCCCCCAAAAAAATTCACTGAAACATTCAAATTGTTCTTGTCTTTCGTCGTCTCATTAGCACTATGAAAATGCTTCCCCATTTTGTTGTTTTTACATTTTTATTTTCACTTTTTAATTACTGTATCTTACCATTGCAAACGGCGGAAAATAAAAAGTGAGTTTCAAGCAAAGTTTGTCTGTTACTTGTCATTTGTTAGATTGTTTTTTCAAATAAAAAGGGACAAATTTTCGACTGGGAAAGACAAGCGAACTCATCGCGATGATATCTAATAATTTTGTATAGAAATTAAATAGTTGAATATCTTAAAAATTATCAATGAAATCATTTAATAAACTAAAATAAATTTTATTTGATTTATTAATCACTTTGGATCTTAACGAATATTGTTAAGCATAAGGCGCCATTCCGATGCAATCGGATTGAAGCTGATGATGCTAACAGTGCCATTCTCCGCACTGCCAGAAAAGTCTTATAAATTGCCGCTTGGTCAGATAAGAAAACGACAACAGCAGAAAAAAGGCAGACAAAAGGGGAGGTGAAGCGGGGGAAAAGCTGAAGAAAAGCGATAAAATGGACAAATTACATTTACTGCCCAAGACAAATCATTTCCAAATTCGCCAATATTAGCATCTTCCCTTTGCCGAATTTATTTTCCGATCAACAGAATCGGCCAAAAGCTGCCGCGTCCTTCCCCTCCCGTTGGTTTTGTGTTTGATCGTGGCGGTGGGGGCCAATGGGATTTGCCGCCGCCTGTGACCGACGACCATCGCCGACACCACCAAATTGAGCAAATGGCCAAATTAGCCACCGTTGGCACCGACGACAACACACCGACAGGACGCGGCGAAGAGCACAGTGTGGTGCATCTGATCAGTAGACCAACGCAGCTGTATTACTTCGGAGGAGGCGGCGACGGTGGCGACGGAATGGACGACAGAGGCAATGGACCAATGGGAAGGTGATAAAAAGCGTTTCTTACTTTATTATCTAATGACATACTTACTCATTAGCGCTTAATGAGATTTATTTGTATCATTTTTCTGATATTTATACACGGATTTTTTGGCAAAATTCGTAAACTTAAAACTACGGGCTATAAATTAAGTGTATGTATTAAGCAAAATAAAAATTGTAAAAAATATAGAAAGCTTGAAAACCCTATTATTGAACTATTTTTTTATCTTCACGACTTAAAAGAAACATAAAACTTAATACTCAATGTTTTAAATTATGGTTTATCCAATTAATTATATTTTAAAATCACAAAGTTTAAATAATAATAATAATAATTACAATTATTTAAGTGCTGACGGACTCGCTGCTGCTCAACGGTTCGTTTCTGCGTCCGTACAGATCGGTGTTGGCCAAGTGTGCCGAGTGAAAGTGCCGACTGCCGATGTGTTCTACATTTCCTTTGAGGACGACCAAAGGTCGGGCGGCGGCATGGGACGGCGTCCGTTTGTCGACGTGTTCTTTCACTGCTCCCACAATTGGTCCTGGTGTTGCGGCGTCGACTGTTGCCAGGTGATCAACCAACGCGCATTTCGAGACTCTTGAATTTTAATTGATTTAATTCAATACCCTATTTTAAATTGTTTCCTAAATTGAATCAATCAATCACCGTAAAATGTTGCCATTGCTGAGTATCTCACGCCCCTGCGCATTGTCAGCTCGACCCGGCCCTGGTGTTCACCGGCGCCTGTGTGCTGGTGGTGCTCTGTGCGCTGTCCGTCCACTGCTGCTTGCGCTCCGAGTTTGGCCAACGCGTGTGCGTCCGTCGTCTGTTCCGTATGCATCGGCGACGGCACAAGCGCTTCATCGCCAGGGCAAACGCACAACGCCGCAAGTCGGCGGTGGACGGCGGCGCCCCGCCGATTGGCCGAGGAAACGGCGCAATTGTGCGGAAACCGTCCACAACCGTAAGCAGCGGCGAAGCTGAACAGCTGAGGTGAGTAAATGTTGGCATTTACCAATTGGTACGCTCACAAATGATCATTGACCAATGAAATGTATAAACAGCATCATCAGGGAATTCTCCGAATATTGTCCAGCAGAAGAAGCATCCTTTTGCTTTTGCGCTTTTCCTTTTTGTCTATATTAATTCGCGAAGGTTGCGAATAATTTTGAAATATTTCCGGGTTTTTCTTAAACCCGACGTTCCTTTTCTGCACTATTCTTTGCTGAGTGTTTTTAAATTGGATCACCTTGTATCAGATGATATTATCCGTTCTGAAGCTATTGGGTTTGGCTGGGGTTGTCCATCAAATCCGTTGCCCCAATTAATTGCGAAAAATCACAATAAAAATGGGTTAATAATATTTCAATAAATCTTATTAAGGCATTACGAGCAGCAGCAGCAGCAACAACAACAACAACAGAAAGTTCACCAGAGAAGCAGCAGCGATTTACGACGAATGATCAGAAATTCCATTCGGGAAACCATCGGTCGGGGCCACCGGCGATTGGTGAGGACGGGGCACCAATTGAGAAGCGATCGGCAGAAAAATGGGCGATCAGTGCCTGAAATTATGGTCACTGAGCCGAGCAGCAGCTGTTACGGGGCTGAAGATGAACAGGGGGAGGAGGAGATGGAGCAGTACGAAGACGAATGCTAATTGAAGAAGAAAAGGGAAGAGCCAAAGATGGGAGAGATGAAGTCGAACAAAACAAAAATATAGTTTTTTGATTTTAAATTGGTTAATTATAAAATTTAATTTAAAAAAATATGCAACCAATGATGGGTGGGTGATTCATAGATATTTCATTTTCTCAGCTTTTGTCAGTGAAATGAAGGATAAAAAGCTTTTCAATCAAAAAAAACTGAAAATTTCTCATTTAATTATGTCAAAAATCAATCAATTTTTCAACGGTTTATTTAACTTCATTGTTAAAATTATTTATTTATTATCCAATTTTCACTTTGCAACGTCATTTCCAACTTGGCAATAAAATTGCCAATTAACATTTTCATTCATTCATTGATATGTATATATTTTTTGTATTCATAATGTATAATTTTTAGCCTTATAAGTTGTAAAGAAATTAAGAAATTATTATTATTTTTATTTAAAATAAATGTCGACTTTAAATCTTCATTTTGCTTACTTTCTTCTCATTGTTGTGTTTTTGCTTGTGGACTATTCATTGGCAACGAGAAAGAAAAATAAGAACAAAGGTGAGGCAATTATGCTAATTAGCATATCATTAAATATTATTATCCATTGCATTCATTTATAATTTTCATTCAAAGTTCGCTCACTATTTAATTTAATTGGGACCGGACCTGAAAAAATTTGTAAATGGGAATTTCGCGTTTTTCTTTTTCGGCAAAGCAAACGCTTGGCATTCCACCGAGGCCGATGGACAAATAAGCGGAGCCGACAAACAATTGGCCAACACAATTCGGGATTCTCCAAATTCAGTAATACCGTTTTTTTATAAATTTTGATTAATTAAAGGTTTTGCAGGAGGCGTCACATTCATCTGGCGCTGCAATTCTTTCACAAATAAACTCCGATCAACAGCAAAAACCCACCACTGATCAGTCTGCCGGCTCAGAAGCTTCGATCAATTCAGAGGTCAAGGAAGTGGCGAAAGCGCTAAAAGTGTACACGAGAAGAGGAAAACAATTAAGCAAATCAAACGACGCAGAAAGGACGACGCCCACTGTCGGAGAACAACAAATGCCATTGTCAGCCGACGCAGCGGAAGAAAACGGCACAAATTCACAGGGAACGGCGCAGGAAGAGAAACTGCAAAAAATTTTCGACAAACTGGAGACGAATCAGAAAGAAATGCAGAGGAACATTGAGGAAATGCTGAAGGAACATTTGACAAAAATGGAACGGAAAATGGAGGCGAAAGTTGACGAGGTGAAAAATGAAAATTAAAAATTGATAAAAAAAAAGATATTGTAAAGGCTATTTTTAATTGAGAAAAGAAATCCTAAAATAGATATGGTTAAGGTTTTTATATAAAATGTTAAAAGGTACGAAAAGCGAAGGAAGAGACACTGCAGCAAATAGTGGTCAAGATGGAGGCGTATCAGAACAAATTGCAGCGGAGCATTGATCAACTAATTGGGGGACAAAAGGGAAATGGTGGGCAATTAGCAAATGCTCACGTTTAGCAATTTAGTAATCAGTAGAGAAACATTACGTCTTAATGATTATTCTTTTGGAATTAGGGTTAACCATTGGTAACCGATGGGATGTCAACGCACGCGAAAATGGCATCGAGCTAAGTGGGCACAATGAATTGGTTGTGGAACATAATGGATTAAGGAGCGGTATCCATTTCATCTAAAGCACATTAAAAGTATAATTCAACAATTTTCAATGCTTAGGTTTTCGCTCCGTTTGTGCCAAAAACCCAATCCCAAAAAGCGGCATTTTTTACTTCGAAATTAAAGATTTGAATACATTCTCGTCATTGTTAGTTGCTTATTTCGCGTTATTATTGGAAATGCTTTTCCTTTTGCAGTGCCGCCGTTGGATTAGCGCCGAAACATTTGCCATTGGGCGAACGCGCCGCTTATTACGACGGCATAAACACCGACAGACACAACGACAGCTATGAATTTGAAAGGCTTATACAGTCATTCACCACTGATTCGCCTCCTCTCCCGCTTTACAAACATTTTCCAATGCTTAATCCTGGCGATGTGATCGGATGCGGCGTAAACTTGGCAACTCGCAAAATCATTTACACCAAAAATGGAAAATGCATAGGTGGGAAATTGGAAGAAATCAAAATTAATGTTTTAAATTTATTTTTAATTAACGAATGAATCTTTTTCTTTGGAGATACGCCCGGTTTATTTCTCGCTTCTGTCGGTGCCGATCTGTTCCCGTGCGTTACGTTGGATATCAGTGGAAGCAAAATTGAGGCAAACTTTGGGCCAAACTTCAAATACGAAATTGGCAATGACCAGCAATAACAAAGAAACTGCTGATCGCTTTTGTCATTTGAGAGTTTTTGGAGGTGTTCGAGCATTTGTATTTAGAAAATTCATGTAAAATCAAAAATTTATTTGATTTTTAATTTTAAATAAATAAAAGAATTTTATTAAAGTCCTAATTGAAAACAATACCCAACATTGAAATAAAATTAGAATCTTTCAATTTTTTGTTTTTTTTTTGTATTTTAATGAGATAAAAAATGGAATTGATTCTTTTGCTGCAAAGTTTCGCATGAAAGAAGCAAATTAAAAAAATTCGTTTTTTTGGAGAGTAAATTAGTTAATTGGCAAATCGATTTTAATTTAAAAACATGAGAGTCCGAGGTTTCTTTAATAAAGCTCAAAACCTTTTTCCTCCATAATGAAAATCGCTGCCCATAATAAATGATGGTTTCTTTTTCACTGGTCAAAACATTTTAATAATAGAGAATTGAATAATTATAAATTTATTTTCATTTTATTTTTCAAAAAGCTGGGCTGAACTTTCGATTAATTTTCTGATCAGAAACATGAATAATTCCTAAATTTAAATTTGTTAAATAAAATCCGAGAATGTCTCTCTCTCTCTGCTCGTCGTCCGTCGCTTCATTCATTCATTTTGACTTTGCTAATTTTCATTTTGCAATTCGTCCAGCGGCAAAAGCGTGCGGCGAAATTTGGCCAAAACATCGGCCGATTTGGTCACCAAAGCAACGGAATTAATCAGCTCAAATTCCTCCCCAATTCGTTTCAAATGCTTTTGCGCGCTTTGGAGAAGCAATTTGACACGTAAAACAAAGTTAGACAAGCACAACAGCAAAACCTAAGCTAAAAATATTTTAAATTTGCTTTCAAAAAACTATTTGCTGTTGTTTTATTAATTGCTAGTCCATAAATATATAGGACAAAAGCTTCCAATTTTCCAGCAGCGTATGTCGGCACCGCATACAAAATTTATATTCAAATTTTGGTCCAAAGAAGTTTTTTAAATATTGATTAACTGAAAATTGATTTGAGAGAAAAGCTGAGCATCTTACAGGAATTCAAAAGAACCGAAACCATCCATCGCCAGCGGGGCCAAAAAATGGACCCCAAGGGTAATTTGGACAGTGGAAAGTTAGACAACAAATTTTTGGTTTAAAAAATGACAAAGAAATATTTAAAATGGTAAAAAATGGAACTCCGAAATGAAAGAATAATTTAAAACTCACAACCAACATTTATGTAATTTACGAGAAAAAAACAGCACAAATTTTTTCATTTCTATGATACCTTCCGTATAATTATTGCTCATTATCACTCATTATTTGCCCACCTGTTCCTCTGAGATGGGTTTGCCTTCCAGCAATGCCATTTGCATAATTTCGTGCAAATTCGCCATTTGGTCGTGCTTCAACACTTTTTCCGTAAAAATTTGTTGAATTGGCCCTGCAATGTTCGACAATTGCCCAGAAAAATGCAATTTTTTTGCCGCTTCTTTTCTGATGATGGAAAGCGCTGGGTTTAGAAACACAAGTTTCATATCGACTCTTATAAAATAGCGGGGCAACGAGGAAAAAGCGACCAAATCTGAAGCATGATAATGGGAGGCAAATGATACAGAAAATGGGCAGAGTAATTAAGAGAGTAAATTGGCAGGGTAATTAAGGTGGTAATGAGGGAAAACGAAGAAAAGCAACAATAGGCAGACTAAATGAATCACACAATGAATTACCGTCGACCAATCATTGCCATTTTCAAGCTAATTGCCAACCATTTACTGACCCTTTGTGATATCCCACACATGATTTAGATAAGCCTATTGCCAACTCCAAAGCCCCAAAAAAGTCCGTAATTATTTTCAATGGCAGCAGCGAATTTCGTTTTGCTTTTGTCAACAAACCAATTCCTTTTTCACGTAATTTTCAAACTTAATTGGTGATGTATTAATAGTTGCGGTGCTTTTCATAATTTTGATGCTTTTCCACCTGATATTCCACCACATTTTTCACTCCGTCGCCAATTTTCTCCACCCCCTCGGCAAAGTTCGCTTTCAAAGAAGAATCTTTTTCTCTCTCTGGTGGCATTTCTATTCGCCAATTGCGCGTTTTTCTCCCGAAATCCCTGCTCCAATGTCGCCAATTTCTTCTCTAATTTGGTCCATCGCTGCCAATTCCTCGGCAAATTTCACTGTTTCTTTTGGCCCTTCGATTTCTCTCAAAATGGCCAACAATTTGTCACTTTGGCCGTTTGTCGGATTGTCTTGCAAATGGGCCATGAACTGCTTGAACTTCGCGAAATATGCTTCGATGGGTTCCTTTTGTGCCGTGCGTTCCTCCTCATTTTCCATCAATGCGTTGATAATCTTCGCCTGTGCGTTCAGCAAATCGTACACTTTGGCCGCGGCCTGGTGCCGTTGCGTTTGTTCATGTTCAGCCATAACTTTGTCCAGCATTTCCTTGCTGATCGGCTGTCGGGCCGTCAGTTTCCGCTCGGCTTTCTCTTCACTTTTTTCTTCCGTTTGTGTGGCATTCAATGCTTTTTGGGCTTTCGAAATTTCCATGTAAATCTCTTCCATTGATTTTGAATTGGACAACGACGGCACATCGCCCAAAGGGTTGGCATTTTCGTCGTCGTCAGAAAAGTGTTGGCGCTGTGCCGCCGCTTTCATTTCGCCCTTTTCTTCCGCCGCCTTCGACGTGGACGGCATATCAAACGAATCGTGGAGCTGTTCAAGCACATATCCACCGAGTGTCGTCGCCTGTGCCTCCGCTTCCGACGGCTGATATTTTGCGATTTGTTTCCCACGCGCACGCGCCAACGCAGCGGCCGAAGGGAGCTGGGTTTCCGCTTCCGCTTCAGCAGCGGCGGTGGCATGGGCTGAGGATGAAGCGGTGGACGATGATGGCACACCGGCGGTGGCATTTGTTTGCGCCATTCTGAAAGAGATTTGATTTTGAAATAAGATTAATTAAAATTGGAAATAATTGAAATGATTTAATTTTAAAATTGAAGCTTTTAAAATATTCTGATTTATATATTTCTAATGAATTTATCAATATGTTGACTTTAGCCAGGCTTAAAAAGTATTAGTTTACATTGGACTGATAGAATAAATCATTTTTGTTGATAAAATGTGAAAATCTTTTTTTTATATAAAAATACAAATGGGAATCTCAACTTACTTTTCTGACTCATTGCTCAACAGATCAGCCTAAATTTTTATTAAAAATAATTAAAAAGACGTATTTAAACAATTTACATATGAAAAAACCAAAATCACCTCAAAATTAGTTAACACTTATTAACCGACATTTATTGCCATTTAAATTTACTAAAACTCCTAATTACTTCCTTTTTTCTAATTGCCCCCGTCATTGGCCAATTATCACTTGCATTTTGTTCAGTATTGGATTCCGTTTTGTTCTCGTTCGTCTCGTCACCATCTTTTGTCGGTTCAATTAGCATAATGAAATGATTCGTTGTCAAAACAATGACAAAAAAAGGGAGAAAAGAAAAAATTGAAAAACCGACGAACATTTTCTATAAAAGAATTGAAAAATTAAAATAAAAGAAATAAAATTTATAAAATAATATTTAAATAAAACTATTATAAAATTAATATAAAATAATTTTTCTAAATGAATGAATAATATATTCTACTTATGAGTGCATATATATAACAATTTTTATAATATTGATTTGTGACGTAAATTATGTAATTATTTTATGCCTTACTAAGAAAATAAATTTAAATAATTTTGCAGTTTTATTGATAATTTTGCAGAAATAAAGAAAAAAGGGTAATGAAGAAATGAAAAAGGTAACTTAAATATTATTGTTTAAGTTTTCAGCGGTTCAAAAGTTGCATAATTGGTATGTGATTAGTTTTCCATGGCAGTTATTAAAATTATACAATTTTAAAACTGATGATTTATTTGGCTAAACCATCAAATTTTCGACAACAGTCAAACTATCGAGAACATAATTTATGCTGAATGCTTCTAAGTGATTTTAACCCAAATTATTATTATTAGTAAATTTTTTCTCATTAAATTGATAATTAATTGAATTTTCGCTTTCCTTTTGACCTTGGGAGGGGCCACTCGACGCAATCAGCTGTAACTACTTAATTAATTACCGAAATAACGCAACAATCGGCGGATGTCATTTAAGCCCCAACAGAGAAAGGAAAATAAATCATTTTCCATTTAATTCAAACAAAGATTAATTTGTCGGAATAATACATATGCTAACTGGGGATATTTAAGTCGCTTTTGTTTGTCGCTAAATTTAATTTTCCTTTTAGAAAATGGCAATTAAATTTTGTGGTGCTTTCTTTTTTCTGATCAGTTTTCTCGAATTCTGTCAAATATCACAACAGCAAAAACAACGACAAAATTCAATGGAATTTGAAGGCGAAGTTTGGCAAATATTTGAACATTTTTACCAGAAAAAATATTAAATTGTTAAGGTCAGTTGTTTTGACAAACAACAAAATGTACGATTCATCCCAAACAGTGCAAATGTGCTCCTTTTCTTGACATCTTTCGATGGTTGGTGGAGGAAAGTTGAATATTTTAAACCAACTTTTGTTCGTTTTTATTTATGATATTTATTTTAAATATAATTAATTTAAAATATGATGATTAAAGAAAATAGCTACATACAACAACACACTCAATTTGCATTCTTCTGATTTTAGCCGAGTCGGATAAAGAGGAAGAAAAATTGGTGGCCGAAACGGTGACAGATTTGACAGGCATTTTTCGAATTTCTACGGCACTCCCTCCGGTTTTGCCGGTTGTGTGCCGTTACACTTTGCTGGTCGCTTCGTCGTGCCACCATTTGTCCTATCACGGCACAATGGCCGATCAAAGGACAAAACCAGTGGAAAAAAGTTCAAATTTTAAAAATAATTTATTTTTTTAGGGTTGCCGTTTTGTGTACAAAATTAAACAACAAAAATTGAAAGAATTACGCCGTTCAATGAAAAGCATTCAAATAAATGTTAATGGGGAGGAAGTGCAGTGCAATTGGTGGAGAAAATATTTGAAAAGCAAACGAACTCAACAAAAACAGCTGCCAAAAGGCAAAAACGAATTAGCAAAATGTAAGCAAAAAGAAAAAAATGAAAAAATAATAATTACGAATTATAAAAGTAAAATAAATAAAGAAATAATTATTATAATAAAATAACTGAAATTAAAAAGGTGCAATAAAACAGATGTTGAATCATTTTGCCCCCGCAATGATTTGGGACGGGAAAGTGCCAATGAAGCGGTGGTGACGACTGGCATCTTCTTCTGCTATCACTGTCATAATCACATCACCACCAACAACAACTACAACAAGAACACAACCGACAACAACATCAACAACAACAACAATAATGCCAATTAATGTAGTAGAAGTGAACAGAACAACAGAAAAGGATGTGCCTAATAATGAAAAGCCCAAGGATTTGTGTAAGAATTCAAGAAAACAATGCTCATAATTTCTTAAAGACTCATAATTAATTTAAATATTCCAATTAATATTTCATTCCCAAAGCATGTGCCGTTGCGCCGTCCCCCGTCGTCCGTCCGTCTCCGTTGGACGTCGTCCTGCTTTTGGATGGTTCCGGCTCGATTTCCTCTTCCATTTTCTATGGCCAAATTCTGCACTTTGCCAACGAATTGGCACAAAATCTGAACCTTTCCGCTGAGGGAACGCATTTGGCCATTGTCCAATTTTCGAATCGGCCCCAATTGGAGTTTGGCCTAAGCAGCGGAAATGACGCGCAAACGGTGGGAGGGGGGGGGGGGGAACTTATCAATTTAGTGGCCAAATCAACTCGAATTTGACGGCAGAACTTTTGCTTATTTTATTAAATTATTCCATAAATTTGTATATTAGAAATCCATAAAGTAATAATGCACAAAATGTAAAAATATACAATTTAAAATTGACAATAAAATCGCTTTTATATTTTTAAACCTTTTTACTTTTTGAACTTTTTCACAATTTGACAAATTAAGCAAAATATTTGATTAGTTTTGCTCAACAGAAAAAGTTTTCGCTTTCCTTCCGAGGGGAGGGCACTCTGATGAAATTCCATTAAAATTCAAAATATTTGTATAATTTTGATTAATGTTTTAGATTAAGTACAAAATTGACAACATTTCCTACCTCGACGGAGGAACAAATATCGGAGAAGCATTGCTTTTCACACTTTTCCGCGTGTTAGCGAACGGCGAAGCACGTGCCAATTCAGACCGAATCGTTGTGGTGGTCACCTGACGGCGTCTCGTCGGACGATGTCGTTGAGCCGGGTGATTTTTGTTCTTTCGAATTAAATTCAATAATTATATTTGGCAAATATTTTAGCCGATAATTTGCGCAAAAGTGCAAATGCCGAACTGATCGCAATTGGAATTGGAGAAAACATTGACCAACAGCAGCTGAATTTGGCAATTTTATTATGCCAAATATTAATTAATCCAAGGAAAAATATTAGTTTTTAATTGGTTCTATTGATAGATCACTGACAATCCACGGAAAGTGTACGCGTTGAAAAGCTTCGATCAGCTGGAGGCCGGCTTAGTGACCAGAAACATAGAGAAGCAGCAGCAGAATTGTGAGGAAAAAGCATAAAATGAATGATTGATGGACAAATGCCGTGGAGGCAAACAAAAAAAGACGAAAACCCAATTAATCATCTTAATAAATTGGGCAAATGAACACAAACGAAACAGCAGTTAATGGGAATTTTTTAAAACGCAAGTCAACGTAAACTTTTAATACAGAAGAGTGGCCAAGTGTCCTTTTTTCTAAGATTTGTCCTTTTTTGGAGGGGCCGGATCTTAGAAAAGTTAAAATGTCCTTTATTCTAAGATTGTCCTTTATTTTGAGGCTTCCCCAAACTTTTTAAATTTTTTGTGATTATGATTTATTTAGCTGATACAAATGCTACCAAAACTCCCAATTTTCAAAAAAAAATTTTCCCAGCGGTGCCTATGGGCACCGCCGGCCCCCAAAACTTATTTTTTCTTAAAAAATTGGCTCAAAATGTAAAAATTGTTATTTTTGGTGAAAATCTGTTAAAATTTTACAATTTTTTATAAATTTTTGCTAAAAAATCACAAAATTTGGACAATTTTTGGGCAAAATCTGTTAACAAATTGCTTCAAATTTTCAAAAAATTTACCCGGCGGCGCCTATCGGCACCGCCGACCCCCCCCCCCCAGGGTGTCTAAGCTTTTTGGAAAAAACGCGCCGCAAAAAAGTGCACATGCGGTGAAATGAGAAAAAATGATCAGCGTAAACAAAAACAATTATTCAATTTTTACGCTAATAAAATATTTTTTAAGTCGATTTTTCATGTTTTTATTTCGTTTCCTTGACGCTGCTATTAGTTTTAGAACAAATCTTATTTTTGGGGTCCGAATCTTATTTCAAAATGACCCTTAACTATTTAGTTTTTATTTATTTTTCCATCCTTATCACGTCAGCTGATCATAACTATTTTATGAATATGGTTTTATCCTAAATTTTAAGCGCATCTATAAAATGAAATTCTCAAAAAATCAGTTAGTAGTTCGGTCATTTATTTTATTAAAAACAAAAATTGAATGAAGGACAGACGCAAACACAAAACAGTTTAACAAAACAATATTGAAATGAATGAATGAATTTATTGGACTGGGAATAAACACATTCGCTTGAGATGAACAGACACAAAATACAGTGGTAAATTTGGAACCATAAAATAATTGGTGAATTTGGCGGACTGAAAGCATTTTCACGGGGCCATCATTAATTTTTGTCGTGCCGCAAAAATGTGCACGAAAACAGCTAATCTGTAAGCGTCATTTAACAAAAATGGGAATTGACACGGGAGGGCATTGGCACAAGAGAAAGTCAATCGCAGCTCAAAAAAAATGGTGGGCCGGCAGATTTATATTCTAACACTGGAGATATGAAAATGATTGGCTTTTTCAAATGTATACAAAACTTTGCCCCCTGTGATCGGTCCATTCCCTTGACGATGTCCCATCATTAACAATTCCATCGCTCCATTATCATTACCATTATCATCATCATTAGATGCTTTCTGCTAATCATCTCTCATCACTTTCATTACTTGGTCAAAACAACAAAAAGCATCAGCTTCCGCTCTGTTCCGGTGCGGAATTGGTGCTGCTACTGCTACTGCTCGAACTGCCGCTCCCGGCGGTGAAAAAGGCCGTTCCGCCGTCGCCCGTGGTCGCATCGGTTGGCCCTTGCTGCTCCTCCTCCTCAATGGCGATGCTGGTCGAAGTGACAATTTTCTGCAAAAAAAAAAACAGCGGCTTAAAAGAAAAACACAAAAACAATTAAATTGATTTTTCACCAAAATTTAGGGGCAGAGAGAGGGAAAGAGAGAAAGTAAGTAAGAGGAAAGGATTGTTAAAATTGTTAAAAAGAGTTTCTATTTTATTGCGTTTCTCAAATCAATTTTAAGCAAAGGTTTAAATGCGAAGAAAGTTGTTCCCGACTGACTCCCGGCAAAATAAAGTTAATTGTCGATGCCAGCCCAAAAAGCTGTTCACCACACCTTTGGCGGAGTTCGCTTGTCCTTTCCGCAACAGGTCACGTCGCCGTTCTCCAGCATTGCGCAATTGTTCGGCAGACAGGCGAAGGCGCACTCCAATTCAGACACACTGCCGGAGGTATCCATCTAAAAAGAGCAACCAATGAAATGAAAAAAAAAATCAAAAGGTCTTTGATTGCTCTATCTATGCGAACAGAGTCCATCGGGACGGGTGGGAAAAAACGAATCATAAAAGGTGAGCCACCCCCAACAATGTAAGGGGATGTCGGAACTTGACCCATCAATTACTACTCATTATTGCTTGCTGGATATTCCCAGTCGGCTTTCCCATCCCCCCCCCCCCCCCCTCCACGGGTCCCACTTCGGCAAATTCGGGCTGAATGGTGGTCGAGTGGATGTGGTTGTCGTGGAACAATGAGCGGATTTGCTCCGCCGCCAGCACATAGTGGCGCAGCGTGCGGAAACGGATGTGCACCGTGGCGATGATGCGCTCGCCGACGAGGCGCCACACGTGGAACTCGTGGACCGCCACAATGCCGTCGATGTGCAACAGTTTGGACTGCAGCGAGTCGATGTTCACGAAGCTGGGCGTGGTCTGCAGCAGAATCAGCGCAGTCTCATGCACTGAATTAGCAGAAAATCACGGACAAAAGATTAATTTGTGACTTGTATTTTATGGATAAAAAGGTGTTTTTTTTTTTGGAAAAACCAAAAAAGACCTAACAACCAAGGCCCTATATTTCGGGATAAGGCCCAGAAAATCCAAGTGTCCGATCATAGCCGAAGCGAACAAGGTCCAGACCCAAGTCGATCTTATCAATTAGTAATGTATTACAAGCGTAATTTTTTTTTCTTAATTTGTATACTAGTAATATTTTTTACCAAGTGGCAAAGTTGTGCAAACCATCAGACACACCAAAACGATGCTAAAAATGAAAAAAAATGGTGATAAACAAAACAGTTCACTAAATGGCAGGACTGGTTAAAAAAAGATCCGTATAAAAATGCAAGAAAATAACGAATAAAATAGTTTTGGGTATGATTTTTTTTTTCCTTCAAAATAAACACCTGAGCATCGGGTCCATGTACAGCTTGAGCCACTCGACCCCCTCCACTTTCCATGCCACCAATGCGGTTGCGATAACAATCACTGAGCCGACCGCGTCACTGAGCACGTGCAAAAAGACGGCATGCATGTTCAGGTGGCCAGCACTTTGCGACTTGGCTAAAGGGAATCCAATTGGCATAATGCAAAAAAAAAAAAAAACAACCAATGTTTATTTTTTCGTATTAGGCTAGGAAACTAAAATTTTTGATAATTTTCTTGATTTTTTTCCTAGAATTAGAAAAAAAAATTTGCGGCGACTTTTCGGCCGGCGACGTTTTGGGGTGTACCGTAGAAATTAGCCTTCTTTACGAATACTCACCGCCCCCCTCACAATTAGAGGCCAAAATTTTTACAAATTGAAAAGGCTCGAAAAATTTTTGACGATCTTTTTTTGCTTTGCATTGCGGCGCTTTTTTCAAAAAAAAAGCGACGGTGCCGTTAGGCGCCGCCGAGAAAAATTTTGAAATATCTATAATTTTTTAAAGAAAAATTTATGAAATAGGAAAACGAAATCACTTCATAAAAAAAATTACGAAACTTGGAAAAAAATGACTATTATTTCGTAAAATTTTAACGAAATGCAATTGAGTAAAATAAAAAATCAAAAATTTAGGTTTTTCCCATTTTCATAAACTTTTCCTATCTTTACTTGTTTTTCGATTTTCGCCGAAAATTTTAGGATGCTTTCTGATTTACGAATTCTTGTTTGATTTTTTTTTTGAAAATTAAATTGAGTTGTTTGGATTGCCCCACATTAGCGGGGGAGGAGGAGGAGAACTCTGCCCGATACAATCACCACACATCCAATTTTCTTACAATGTTTGTGCCGCGGTGCGCGGGACATCAGCGACTCCTCCACCGCCTCCAGGTCGGACATGGAAATGGCCCTGTTCTGCTCCTCCTCCTCGTCCGCTCCGTTGTGTCCTCCTCGCTGCTGCGCCCGCTTTGTCCCGTCCTGACAGCAGCGGTGGTTCCGGCGCCGTCCGTCCGCCTTCCCAGCGCCGAACAGCGGCTCGTCCGCCTTCGCGGCTGCTGCCGCCGCCGCTTCGGCCGCCACTTCGAGCACTTCCGAGCGGACGTCCTCAACACCGTGGGCGGCGTGGGTGTGCCCTAAGGGACAAAAAGCGATAATTAAAACGGATTTTATGCAAATTGGTTTCCCTAATTGATGGTGGAAAAGACCGATTCAATGATAGTCACTCACCAACATGGCCACGAAACATGATCATCCCAATAAGATTTATGAAAAACCCAATCAGTCCGACCACCAGCACATGAAGCGGATTTTTGATCGGCTCCGGGTTCAGCAGCCGTTGGATGGACTAAAAATGAAAAATATAGAAAAAAAAAGTTTTGAAGGATTTGCCTCAATGAAAATAGTGAAACAAAGCGCCAAAAGGAAAACGCCGTTGACCAACGCGCCGAGCACTTCCGCGCGAACCCAACCGAAAGTGTTTTTTGAGCTTTTCCTTCGCTCGGCAATCTGTGGAAAAAATGATCAAAAATTTCATTAAATGCAAAAAATCGTAGCCGAATCCATCAACTCTGCGAGAACTCTCCATGTTAAAGCGGCTTAAAACCAGTTTTAGTCATTTTGACCCAAGCAAGAATTTTCCTTTTTCTTATTTGTTTCAAAACTGATTAAAATCTTTTAATACAAATTTATAGAGGTCGTCTGATGGGAGTTTTAAAATAAGAAAAAAAACGAAATTCTTCTGGCAAAAGATTTTTTCATTTTTAACAAAAAGCACTTTATAAAATTCAATTAAAATTCAGTTAATGATATAAAATGTGACCTTAAGACAGCCAAACGCAATGCACAAGGCAATCACATCGCTGAGCATATGGAAAGAATCCGCAATAAGTGCCATTGAGTGGGAAATGTAACCGAAAACGAGCTGAAAAAGGCATTTTGGCGTTAATTAAAAGTGCAATTTAAATTATACAATTAAATGCGTGTGCTTACTTCGATGAAAAAGAAGGCAAACGTCAGAAAGATCATCAGCAAAAGGCGACAGCCGCGCGAAAGGTAACACATTCGCCGACGACAACAGCCAACGGAAGAGACACTGCTCATGGACAGTTTAGGCTGAAAGAGGGGGGGGGGGGGTAGGATGAATTAGAGGAAAATGAATTCGAATTTAACCGCAAAAATCCGGCGCTGTTTAAAAAGAGGGGTCTTTTGAAAATGGCTTTTATGTGAGATCTGAACAAAATGATCATTTTTTGGTGTTTCAATGATTCATGACTACTTTTAGCTTTTTTTTAATCAGTTTTATGGCAATAGTGAGAATTTTCATGAATTCGACTTTTTGTTCGAATTTGGTTTCGGGTTTCTGCCCCAGGTATTCACCATTGTGTAAAAAAAAAAATTTAGACCAAAAAGTGAAAAAATTTCCAAAAGACCCCGTTTTTAAGTAGCGGCAAAAATCCAATTAAAATTTACCGAAATGAGTCTATTAAAATAAAAAATGACCTGCAGTCGATTAGCAGCCGCCTGTTGCTCGACCGATGGCCGGCGCATGGCACACGGAATTTGTGGGTTGTCTGTAGACATCTGCTGATTGGAAACCGAGGAAAAGTGAACAAAAACCAAATCTGAAACGGAAATACACGAAAAAGAGCTCATTAAAAGCACAAATTTAAAAAATAGAAATTATTGCAGAGAAAATAAGCAATTCGAATTTAAGTGAAAACAAATGCTAGTAAAACAAATTCACAATTAATCCAAATAAAACAGATACAACGAAATAATGAGGCCTATCGGATTTAAAAATTTTGCGGTAAATTTGCAATAATTTTTGTCTATTTTCCGAAAAGCTAATCGGTCCGGATTATCTCTCCCATTAAAATGTTTAGTTTTGTCGTCAGTGTTCGCTTTCGTCTTTGAGTTTGTGCACAGTGTCTTCTTCGACCCGTTTAAATGCTGAAGCCCGAACGTCGGTTTTGTTTTTTGCGCGAATGAGAATTTTTCGATGCTAACCGAAATTCTTCGGAGCGTTGTTTCCTGTAATTAAAATAGAATACATGCAAAATAAGGCATACTTATTTTAATAGTAAGTTAAGTATGAATAAAAGTACTAGCGATATCGACGGTTAGGCCCACCGTTTTTCGATTTACGAGAAAATGCTAATTTGGATTTTTCTTTAATTCGTGTTCTTAAATTTCTTAACAAAAAAAAATTCCATTAAATTTTCGGATTTTCCCAACGACGCCTAATGACAAATCCTACTAATGGGGCAATATTATAGTAGAAAGTTGTTTGTTTTGAATGAAATGATACCATGAATTAAAATAGTAATGAAAAGAATTTTTTGAAAAAGCATCGAAACAGGGTAACCCCAATGCCAACTTTTGGAAATTGGGTCGAAGCAAAAAAAAAAAAAAATGAAATTGTGATGGAGTCGCCGCCTCTAGATAAATTAAAGGTCTGGCTAAATAAATAATTCAAAGAACGAACAATAAGAGGCAATTAAAAACCGAGTTTAGAAATAAAAAGCTTTCTAAGTTTGTCTATGGAAAATTTTCTTCGGTGCCTAATAGGGTATTTTCGACATTGAAAATCCATCCCACCGTTCTTCCATTAGGCTGATGTGTTGTGGTGAAACGTGCGTTCGGTGCTCTTCCTTGACCAACTCTTCGGAGCAGTTCAGCAGCATGTTATGCAGCCGATCAAAACAGTCATCCATGTTTTGAATCTGCAAAAACAAACAGATAAACAATAAAAGAAAACCTTTTTTAAGCAACCAAATTTTGTAAATGTTGGCATCAATAATAAATTTGCTTGTTTTATTTTATGTGCTAAGAATTGATAAGGCCATAATGACAGTCCAAAAAATTATCTATTTTGGAAAATTAAAAAGGCGTGCGAAAATCTATTAAATTTTCCCGGCGGCCAAAAAAGTGGGTATAAAAAGCAAAAAAAAGGCGTCGCCCGGGCGGGCTTCCGCCCAACCCTGGGACCGTCCTGCCTAAAAGCCCGCACTTTCAGCAGTTACAAACAGAAGTACTGGGCCCAACCGTCCCTCTCCCCCCCCTTTTATGTGTGCTTATTGGTTGGTGTTTGCACCTGGTAGCGCGTCTTCTGTGAAGTGAATGCGAACTCGCCCCTGTTGTTCATGTAGCGTGGGTACCGTTCCACCAATCGTTCGCGCACTCTCCGCGGAATCCAATCGGCCTCGTCGACTGTGAAACGGATTTCCGCCTTTGTGGGGTCTGAATTTGCACATTTTTAAACTCCCATTTTACACAACATTCGCAAGATTTCTAATTTTTGATATTCTTTGACCTTCTTGGATAGCGAGTTAAAAAATTAAATTTTTTTAGAAAGTAATTTTTTTTTGAATGAACTGCTTCCATCTTTTCGAGTGTTGGACAATGGACAATTTTTTAAATTATAATTTTATCAATTTTCTTAATAAATTTGTTGAGAAAAAATAATTTCAAACGATGCTTTAAAAGGGAAAAGTTTTAGGAATTATTGAAGTTTTTATTGCTTTTTGACATTTTTAGCGAATGAGGGGCAATTCGAACACCGTTATTAATAAAGCGGAGAAAATGTTTGTTTGTTTTGTCCAAAAATGGGAAATGCATTTTCATGGGCGATGGATTGGTTGCATTTTAACACCCCTCGACCGGACGGAGAAAAAAACCAATGAAATGAATGGACTTACGACTGTTTACGTTCGAACCACCCGGTCCGCTGGACAAAGTGTACTTCTGTTTGATCCGATCTGAAGCAGGGGAAGGATGGAATGAGCAAAGAAAAGTGGAGGATTTACTTAAAAATGCATTTTGAGTCTGGTGGGGCGGGGGGAAAGCAAACAAATCGGGAGAAGAGGGGACAGGGGGAAATTTGAATGGTCATCCGATGGACGACAAAACGGTGGGGAAAATGGGAAAAGGGGTGAGGGGGTTGGAACTGGATTGGATTGAAAGATGGAAAATAGAAATGATTTAAGAAAAAATGGTAACTGAAAAATAAACCAAAAATACCCGAGAAAATGGGAGGTGGTTCTACCGATGATTTTTTCTATTCGATTCAAAAAAAACAAGACGGGAAGGCAATTAAAAATTCATATATTTTTTATTCGTTTAATAAAATGGTCAATTTGAGGAACATGAATGAAAAATAAGGAAATTCGGACCCGGTGGTTTTTTGGGGGAGGGGCCTCTCCTCTCCCTTTAATGACCGAAATAAAGGGAATTTTAGAAAATTTTGATTATTAATCCAAAGATTTCCGAATACTAATTGTAAGACCAGGGATTTCTCCTCTGCTTTCAGTATTTTCCAAATTAACAATAAAACAAAACCTCGCGGTATCTCTCCCTCAAAATAGAGGCCTTCGAAAAAGTTGTGATCGCGACCGGAATTGCGCGAATTTGAAGGGTCCTTTGACTGAAATGAAAAAGCAATTAGGTAATTCAAATGTATAATTAGTGGTCCGATAGCGGTTAAAAGATTATTTGAATTTTGATTTTAATAAATAACGGCGAAATCACTGATCGTTACCCCATTTTACTAGTAAAATGAAGCGCATTTTGACTATTTAGAACTCTGAAATTGGTTAGTTTTTTAAAATCCATATTATTGTAGAAACAACTAATACGAGTAAATCAGCTTGGCAAAATCAAAAACTAAATTTTATGAGCAAAAACGTTAACTTTGAAACATTAAAATGAGTTTTTCAATATTCGAGACCAACCCAGCGGTCCGTTTTCAAAGTTAAACTCACCAATAAATGTGCGGACGAACATAAGGGTCGATTAAAAAATTGGGAAAAAAGACGAGGCACCAATTGAATGGAAAATGACGGCGACGGAAGCATTGGCACAAAATAATGCCTAAAAGAAAGGACGGGATCTTATTTTCGTTAATAAGAGCTCAAATTAAAGAAAGGCTGCAGATAATTAATTAGGTAATTGCCTCGAGATCGACGGAAAAAAAAAACAGAAAACGGGACTTGACTTACAAATATTTTTGAAATTTATTTGTAAATTACATCATTATGCCAAAAAATAATAATTCAAAATAACCTACAAACGCAGAGGGAAACTAAAGTAAAAAGCTTTTTCATAGGTTGCTTAAGAGCTACTCCCAAAAATATGGATATAAATTCCACGAAGTTTAAACATGCTGATTTTCGTATTCCGTTCGTAATTGTCTTTAATGACTTGAAATTTTGCTGGAAATATTTTAATTTAATTTTTGGCAACCCCATTAACTTTAACAATTATGTCCCCCTATCGTACTGTCCGGCCCTGCTCCATTTCAAGTAATTAGTAAAAAATAATTGGATGAAATACGATCGGGGTTCCCGCTTCCCGACAATTTTCACTCCCTGACCCCGATCTCAGACCTGCCCCCACTCCCCGCGCTCCCCGATAATTTTTCTTCCCCGAGGGGCAGGGTCTTTCAATTAAATTTACCGATGATCTAAGTTATCTTTTTCTTTTCATATCGTAAAAAAAGAAAAATAGAAAAATTATTGTCTGTAGTCAATCGAATAAAGGAGAATAAATCGTATTTCCTTAATTAATGGGTGGGTTTGCTTGTCATAAAGCAGCAGTGTCCTTTCATACATTGATCAGCCGCCCATTCCTTTGATGATTGATAAAATGCGAACAAAGGAAGAGATGAAGCCATCAAATGGACGAGCGGCGGGCAAAAAACCAAAAACACATTGTGGGTTAAACGCTGGCGATTAAGCAATTAAATGTAAGTGACTATAAAATAGTAGTCATCAAAGCATAACAATGTGGCAATCATTAAAAATTAAAATGTGTTTAATATTTGAGCATTAAAAAACGAATTAATCGAGAGATTGTCTTTTCGTCGTTGTGCCCATTCGTATTACTAATTAAAACTCAATAAATCATTCATTAATTAGCTTGCAGCGTTTCACAAGAATCAGAAGTGAAGTCACTGCTTTTGATTGCTGGGGAAAAGAAGGGGAGAGGGGGCAGAAGAAAGAAAAAGGCATTGACAAGTGGGGGAATAACGACAATTGACAATCGTTGAGCAAAAAGTGTGGGAAAATGGATGAAGCAGCAGCGACCGCTTTATGGACGAATGAATGACTAATTAAAAAAAGGAAAGGGAATTCCCCGCCGGCGTGGAGGAACCCTTGCATTTTTAAATAAAGCAGCTTTATTAAAAAATTAAATTAGCATGAAGGAAAAAACATTAATTAATAATTAGGGTCCTATGTACAATACTACGCGACTTTTGCCAACGCTCCGCTGATAACGGAAATTCGTTTTTTCGTTTATATCCACGACTGCTGGGATGAATTGCTCTCTCTTGTCCGAGTGTACATTTCGGATTCTCGTGTTTTTAGGGCGATAAATCCTTCTCGTTTTTTATTTTTCTTTCACAACATCCCTATACAAAATAAATGCAAATGTTTGAAGAGTTTACCTAATTCAGAAATTAAAATATAAAATAATTAATGATCGATCGTTATAAAACTGAGGCTGCTTTAAAAGGTTTTCTGCTGCCGCTACTTCCGAAAATCAGAAGCGATCAAATTAAGAAAATACAAAAGCCAATGAAAAGGGCAGCCGAAATGAGAAGGACGGCCCAGCCGGCCAAATCCCCGTAAAGCATGGCCAAGTACACGGCCAACTTGGCGGCATGCCACCAGAACAACACACTGACAATGACGAGGCTGAAGAGCAGCGCGGACGGGAGATGGCCCAGCAAGCTGTACTTGCCGAGCAACAGCGCCGCGTTGGCGTGCAGCCAATGCAAGTGGAGGCCGGGGATGGCGGAGTCGACGATGCGCGAGTTGAACATAATGGAGCGCACCGTGGACGAGCCCATTTTGCCTAAAGAGATGAACAAAATGCATTTTTAATGAACTAATCCATTTTTTAAAAATTTTTCAATGGCATTTTGCGCGGGATTGGGCTGCGTAGAATTATCGGGCATTTAAGTGGTGGTCATTAGAGGTTCTAATGGTTCGGAACTTTTTTGAGACTGGAGAAGCGAGATAATAAATGACCAAGACTCTCGAGATGAGAGACACAAAAGCCGAGAATTTTTGAATCAAAACAGTTACCATGTCGGATATGTGCTGTAATTGCCGCTCCCTTTTCAAATGCTTCACGCTTTTTCCTCCTCTTTGCTGTGCTTTTTTGTTTTCTTTTATTATTTTCAGAAATTTCCTAAAATATATAAATAATTTAATTAATTTTATGTTAATTTTACATTGTTTTTTTCTCTTTCAATTGAATTTTTCCGAAATTTTCTCAATATAAATTCAACAAAAAAATCTTTCAATTTTTGTGAAACATTTCCAAATTTTTTGAACAGTTTCATCTTCGGCGATGTTTTCAATTTGTGTTTGAAATTTGCCGCTTTTTTATTGCGTCGTTTAAAATTAGTAGAAAATTTCGGCGAAATTTTTGGCAATTTAAAATGTGAAGCTGAATTTGGCGTTCTTTGGCCTTCCGATGCGTCCCTCAGCTTCTGTTCAGCATCATTTTGTTTAAAATTCGTAGAAAATTTCCGCGAAATTTTTGGCAATTTAAAATGTGAAACTGAATTTGACGTTCCTTGGGAAATTTCTGGCATTTTGTCTTGTGAAGCTGAATTTGATGCCCCATGACTTTCTGCTATGTCTTGTTCAGCTTGTTCAACAATTTTGCTTAACATTGGGTTGATTCGCTCATTTAATTTACGATTTTCAGAAACAATTTTAGGCCCATTTTTTGATATTTCAATAATTTCAATATTTCTTTCTTCTGTTTTAAAAGGAATTATTTTTTTAATTTTGTAATATTTACAATTCAATCACCGTTTTTCATTTCTCTCCGAATGTTTTTTTCCTCCCCTTTAAGCGTTGCGTTCAATGAATTGAATAGTTTTAGAGTCCATGCACGAAATGCTTGGCCAATGCTTGTGGCAACAACTTTTTTGACTATGAATTTAGTTCCCTTTTTCAATCGCATATAAAATGGTATAAATACCTAAAATAAAAAAATAATAATAATTGGCAAAGAGGGGCGGGTTACGGTATGCAAGCAGGGTAAGGAACTCGCTCAACCCTCGCTGAAAACCAACAAAATTGAAAAAAGGTCGACCATTTTTTGCTCGAGAGATGAAAATGCCAAAAAATTCGAGAGTCATTTCGATCGAGATTAAAAGCTCCAATGAGAAATTTTCTTCTTTTATAAGTTTGGATCATTTTTAAACGACATACTTCGAAGGGCGACATTTGGCCTGACATTAGTCGCACGAGGCCCTCGTTGATGCCGTAAATGTTCACGTAGTAAAAGCGTGCCAGAAAGGACTGGCGACTCTTCGACTTTTGGCCCAGTTTGTAGCTGAGTCTGTTCAGTGTTTTGAACAGCGATTCCACCGCCCTCTCCAAAGTGCCCATTTCGTCGCGCTGTTTGCCCAACAGTGAAAAGCGCAGCAATTGTTCGTCAAAGTCGAGCCCATCTGCCGCCATCAGACATTGGTTCAAGATCGTCCGACATGTCACAGTCACCTAAAATGGCAAACCTTGTGAAAAGCACCAAAATTAATTTTAAAAAATAGCATTTCAAAAACACACTATCCCAGCTAATGCTGAACTGGTCCATGTTCAGCTTCATCTCCTCAATGAACGCGTCGAGCAACTCGCCGCCGTCACGCTCATTAAGGTAGCCCAAATGGGCCAACTCAAAGCCAATGCCAATGCCTTTGTCCTCCTCCCTTTGCTGCTCATCGCCCACAAATTGCGGAATTTCAAAATGATTTTCATCATCTGCAGCTGTTGCTCGTTCGTGTTCCTTTTCCTTGTCCCAACTTTCTTCCTTTATTCCGTTCCTTTCTTCCATTATTTCGCTACTATTTGTCCATATTTCTTTATTTTCTTCCCTAATTTCGCTACTTTTTCCAATTTTTCCATTTTTTCAATTTGTCCCCCCATTTTTTCCTCCACCTCCTCCCTTCCTCCTCATCTTCCTCCTCTTCTTTTTCTTCTTCCTCTTCTTCTTCTTCCTCCTCCTCCTCCTCCTCTTCTTCTTCTTCCTCTTCTTTTATTGCGTTTAGTTTTTTCTCTCTTTGGCCCATTTCTCCTTTATTCTTTTCTTCTTTTTCCATTTCATTTTCCGTTTCATAATTTTCCGTCCTTTTCTTTATTAAATATTTCAAATGGCCTTTTTTCAATTTTTTGCCCATTCGTTTTGCAATTTCATCAAATATTTTCAGATTTTCTGGGCTTTTTATTTTTTGAAAATTCAATTGATCACTAATTGGTACTAATTGAGCCGTCTCATCACCAAAAATAAATTGCCAATTAATTGTCCCGCCGTTTTCATATCGACCAAACAGTTCCAAGGCCAGCGCAACATTAAATGCTTTATAAAATTTTTCATAAACTTCAAATCGTTTGCTTAAAGGATGTTTCTCGATTTTGTCAACTATTTTGATTATTTTTTGATCAATTTTCTGATTATTTGTATTGTTTGTTCCCGAATTTTCATTAACTGCAATTAAAGAATTAATTGCCTTTTAAATAAATTTATTATTTAAATCTTTATTCATCTTTTGGTTTTTTAAGTCATGACTTTGCCGTTGTTCTCCTTTACCTTCCGCTTTTTCCCCCTCCTCCGCCGTCGTTTCCATTTGGAAGGTGTTCCGTTTGCGTCTTCTCCTCCCTTCCTTCTCTTCGGCTTTTCCTCCGCCGCCACCCTTTCTTGGGCTGCTGCTTCTCATCACTTTCCCTCTGATCAGTTCCCTCACTTTTCGATATTCGTCTCTGATCGGGTGTTTTATTGGATTGGCCATGGCACTCCATTTTTGGAAAGTTTGGCGTAGATTTTCGGCATTTCTGTGCACTTTTCGTCGCTTTCTGTCCGCCCAACTTTTGTCTTGGCGTCTCATCAGAACATCCTCAAGTTGTTCATGCAATTCCACCCACTTTTCCTTCTCACTCCGTTTCGTAATTTTCTCAAAATTCAGACGATGTGTGACACTTTTGTTCAGCGAAGCCAACACTTCACTTTGTGAGAGGAATAAAAATGCGAATTATAAAATAAAATTAAAATAAGATAAAATAAAAATTAAATCATTTTAAGCATAATCATAAGCATCTGATAAAAGGAAAATATCTGATAATTATCATAACAACTTTTAAACTGTTCAATTGATAATTATACCGCATAAAGTGACATTTGTCTTTTGTGAACGGCACAAATTTCTGTGCCATTTGATCCGGGAATTCAATCTCCGAGTCCAATTGTTTGGTGTAAAAATTGACAAAAAGATGGTATTTGAACTGATCGTTGGCAACAGATTCAAGGAATTGACCAATGCATTGCATCAAATGTTGGTCGAAACTTTTCCCGTAAACATCTTAAGATCAACGGGTGGATTTATTTGCAAATTTGTGGCAAATGAAAAAATAAGACGAAATTTAATTTTTAGATTTTTTAATAATTTAGACAAGCCTTCATATTTAATTTACCATATAAAAAAGTTATGCGTCATAATTTAATTTATTTTTTATATAAATCTTATGGCTATTCTATTGCCAATACAACAGACATTAACCATAAAGTAATTATGCGCTAATTATTCCTTAATTGAGTCACCTTCATTAAATATTGGCTCTTCTCCGTCTTCATCAACAACTTTTGCACATTTTTTAAATTCATCATCATCATCATCGGCATTCTGGTCACCGTTAAGCTGATCATTCATCTTTTTCAAATCATCTTTTGCATAAACAATTTTAATTTTTTGCCACATTTTTTCACGCAAATTTTCGTATATTTTTCTCAAATTTTCTATTTCCATTTCAGTATCTTTTTCCCCATAATTATCGCAATTATCGGCGGCATTTGCTTTTTTTGTCCCAATGTTTTTAATCAAATTCAATGAAAATGAGTACAAAAAATAGTAAATGCATCCCACAAAATCCTCTCTTCTGCTGTCATTTTCTTCACCTTCAAATTCAATTTTTTTGCTTTTCCCAAACAATTTGACAAATTTTCTGCCAATTTTATTTAAAAATCTGTCCATCCTTTTCCGCATTTTTTGGCACTTTTTGCTCGCATCATTCACCAACACTTTAAGCCGCTCTTTCATTGCTTTTTCTGCACTTCGCCACCGTTTCATTTCGGCAATTTTCCTTTCATTTTCCAAAATATTTTCATTGGTTTTTTCCTCTTCGCTTTTTATGTGCTCCAATTTCAATGAATTGAACAAATTTATGGCCATATTCTCAACCATTTGTCCCTTGTTCTTCTCAAATTTTGGCTCGTAAATTGGGATTTTGTGAAAATGTTTGATCAAAAAGAAAGCGTCCCCTCTTTTTATGGACTCACATTTTAAACCTTAATTTAATATGTACATAAATAAATAAGATCAATTATGAAAATTTTTGGACATTAAAGAAGCCTTTGAACATTTTGAAAAAAGAATGGCCTGGATTTCCTGGACAAAAACCCAGGAAAAATCCAGGCTGTCATGGCATGGATCAAGGCATGGACTTGGATTTTTTTTTGGAATTGTTTTAAAAAGTAAACAAATCTTTGAGAAATCAATAATTGCTTGGAAAATCTAAAATATTGAGAAGGAAAGCCAGGTTTTTCGTGCCTAACCTGGATCTGGACCATGTTTTTCGATGGATTTCTTGAACAAAAATCCAGGTCGGTTGCCGAAAAATGGCCTGGATCTGGATCCAGGAAAAATCCAGACCGATCTATATGTTCAGGGCAACCTCTACTGATTTTCTCTTTTCAATTATCCATTAGTTATTTGATAAATTTCCCAGAAATCCTTAGAGCCCAAATAATTATTTAATCAATCAGATATTAAAGGAAATTACGCATTTTGCCGTCGATCATTAGACAAAAGCCAAATTTTCGTCGGATTCGTTCACTTTGGCCCTCCAAAAATTCGTACAATTCATTTTGGTAAATAAATCTGATTTTCTGCCATGCATTTGCCTTTTTCTCGGTGTAAATGTTCAAAAGTGCACTGTTTTCGCCAAAGTTTGTTTCGTCCGATGGAAAAAGTCTTTCCCACCGCCAATTAATGCCCCATTTGTACGTCAATCTCCAGACAAGCCTTTGCATGTGCTGGTAAAGCAGAAACTCAACACAACTGATGAAGCCGTTAGTCAAGGGCAAGCTGAATTAGCAGGACAATTATTAAATAGCCGAAAAAGTTAACTAATGACCGTATAATTAGGCACGAAATAACCAAAAGAAAATTATTAGACAGTTTTAAAACATTGGTTTTAAACGGATTTTTACAAGACAATTTATAAAAGCCATTTTATTTTCCGAATCACTTTTTAAATATTCTAATGGCTTTTGAATTTTTGTTTAGTCCCCAAAAATAATCTAGAAAATTGTATCAAATGCAAAATATTCTGACCCATTTTCCTCCGTTTTTGGCATTTTGTTACACAAATCTGTCGCAATGGTCACAATTTTTCTGCCATTTTTTAATACCGTTTTTCTATTAATTTCCTCTTTTTTTGAAATTAAAATTAATTTTTCCAAATTGTTGACAAAATATTCGACAATCTCTGCTGCCGATATTTTTTCATTCAAATTTCTGAAAGATGCAAATTCATTGCTATTCAATGGAATTTTGTAAAAATTTTCTGCTGCAAATTTTGCGTCTTCAGTTGTAAACGGCTTACAATTAATTGCTAAATTTTTTTAATTTTTCAAAAAGAAATATTTTTATTTAAAATAATTATTTAAATAAATAAACCTTCAGTAATTTTGCCAGAGTAAAAGTAGAGAATTAAAAAAGCTGAAAATGGATGAACTAAAAATTTATAAGCAAAATTAACGGCCATTAAAAATGACAAAAACATTTAATTAAATGGAATATATTTAAAAACATGGAATTAAACAAAATCCATAAATTGATTATATTTTTATATTCCCACAGCCAAAATGTGAAGGCGACGACGACAGAAAAAATATTTATATAATTTTTTTTTGCTCAATTGATTTGAAGAAAGGAGCTCAAAAAACGCATTTCCGCATTAAAAATTTTCGATTCTGATGTCACTATCGGTCACTAGAAATCACTATTTTGGCGACTTCGTCACTAAAATAGTTAAAAATCACTATTTTGGCGTTTTGTCACTATTTTTTCATTATTTGACATTTTTGGGCAAAATTCCTTAACAAAAATGGAATAAAACCAAAAAATACACCCCTAAGAATCGACCAAAAAAATTAAAAAAAGCACCCCTAAGAATCGACCTAAAAATTTTTTTCAAAAAATACCACTAAGAATTGGAAAATTTTCATAAAAATTTTTTCCCCCAAATTTTTTTTCTTGACAAAATGTTTGGTTTAAAAATTTCAATATTTGCTAAAAAAATGTAAGAAAGGAATGTACCTCATTTGCAACTGCAACTAGTGAATAAAATTATTTTTTGCTCAATTTTGGCAAAAATTATGTCACTATTCGTCACTATTTTGGACTTTTTTTCACTATTTTGTCACTATTTTGGCATTTTTACTCACTATTTTAGTTAACTATTTCGGGATTTTTCTTCACTAAAATTCACGTCCCTACTGATCAACGTTGTGTATATTTAAAAATGATTTGTTAAAGGTACAGACTCAGCTAATCAATGTAAAATTTAAAATCAAATTCCCTGCCGAATTAGCATATATTCTAATCAAATCATGTTGTTCTTTGTTTTTACTTCATGCTTAAGTTTTCGCCTTAAATATTTTGTGTCCTTTAAAAGCTGCACAAATTTTTGGAATTAAATGACCCAGTAAAATTTTCAAAAACAAATCTTTCACTAAAATTGTTCACTGATGCAGCAGCAGTGATGTCATTCCGAGGCCCCAAAAATTTTCGGAAGTGGAAAGTCGGAATTCCGTGCAGTGCCATCCCTGCTGCGGAGGCGTCTAAATAATCCAATACCAAATGAGCTCCAGAGATATACCGCTCTATGTACTTATTTCTCCGCAGCATAAGTAAACAATTAATAGAGAAATTTGTTCTTGAATGTTACCGGTCACTTAATCCAATATTTGTACATCTTTTAATTTTAGGCATAAAATATTTTGAAAATTTACAAAATTTATATTTAAAAAAAAATTAAATTTGTACAAATAATTTTTGGCTTCCACACATTTTGGGATGGCCTAAATTTGTCAGAATTTGAAAGTTCAATCTCGAAAAATATGAACAAACGATCATAATAATTAGGTTGATAAGTTTTTTAAATTTATGATTTGTTTAAAGAAATGCTCAATAATTTAAATTCTTTTCTTTGACAAGGCCATAACGGTAATATTTGTTTGCTTTATGTGCGAGCATATTTGGTGTATTTAAAAAAATTTTTATTCGCATCTTATAAAGCGGCCCTTTTGACCCCTAAAGTTCATAAATTTTTACAAAAAAAGAAATCATTTTGGGGAGATTTTCTCGAGAATAATAATAATAAAAAATGTTTAATTTCTTAAAAAATTAACGAATTGAAGATTTTGAGAAATTTACCCTCATTCCTGAAAAAATGTTATCAAATAAATTTAATCAGAACATTCAAAGGTTTTCAAAAATGAATAAGAATTCTTTTTCGTTTCCATTGATCAACTTCAAAATTCTCTTCGTCGTTATCCTTTCGCATTTATTCTTTTGCTGTTGACGATGATTCACCAACATTTGGTCCCCCGGCAGCAGTAGTTAATGACGGTTTAATTGAGTACAAATGGTTTTTCTTCCTGCCTTAATTGATGCCATTTTTGAGAATGCTTTTTTTCCTTTTAAAAAATCAAATAAATTTCATTTTGTTTTTGAGGGTTTAAATGAATTAATTAAATTAAAATGCCATCTTCACCGGTCGCGCGAGTGCCCTGAAGGGTTTGCAAATCCGATTTGTATGCCATGTGATCGTTGTACGGAATATGGGAGAGCAAATTATGCCCAATTGTGACCATCTTTGCTTCGTCCGAATAAGGTCCACAGTAGAAAATGAGAACACCCCAAAATTGAAAATTGTATAAAAATCGGAAATAAAATAAATTTATAAAATTTTAATGGAATTAATTTATTTGGTTAGCATAGTAAATATATTTATATTATAATGGAAGGCTCTTTTGAATAAATAAAAATTGAAGGAATAGCCTCAAAAGTTTTTAAATTAATTTTAAAATAATAAAGCAAATTTATTTTTCATTTGTGCCCCCGAAGTGTTCGCACAGCAAAAATGGGGAATTAAAAAAAAAATTTTCTGAGTTTAAAATTTCGAAGTATTGCATTTTTGCCCCCACCCCTCCATTTTGTCCGTTCCTTCACCATTTTTTTCACCTTTCTGTTGTTGCTGGCCCTTGGGTTGTCGAATGCCGTTGACACTTTCATGCTCGTGATGCCGTCCAATTTCCCTTCGCTTAATGTTTTGGAGTTTTAAACACCACAATAACCGTTCGGATAATCATTCAAAATGCTGATCAATCAATCAATGAATGTCCGTGTGTTTTATTATTGATTGATCAATTGATCGGCACTTCCGTCGGTGCCACTCTTTTTACCTGTACAATCGCTTCGCCATGTCCCAATGGTCGTCCAATTCGCGTCCTTTCTCAAAAAACATCATCCATTTGCCCGACTCTTCTGTTGCGTAATTGTGATGCGCCCTTATTTGGTTGGCATTTTCTGCATACAGAAATGGCATTTGCTTCTCTTCCGATGGCTTTTTGTCCGTGTTTATGTACGGTTTCGATCGATTGTTCGGATGAGTGATGGACGACACGGGCACATAATTACCACCGCTACGCCGTCGGTTCCCTTCAGCTGGCAAATTCTCTGCTGCCTTTGTATTCGGTGTTTTCGGCATTTTTTTTTCCTGCTGCGGTTAAAAAATGTCAATGTGATCAAGATTTATGTAGTAATGGGTAAAGGAGATGTTATGTCCCCCGGATTTAAAGCTTTTAAGCCATTTCTAATTACCATTTTTAAGAGAAGAATTTATAATAAGGAAAAGCATTTACAAAATAATTATGTATTAAATAAAAAGGGGGGGGGGATAAGTTTATGTCAATAACAACGACCTCTGAGTATTTTGGTGGGATCAGTGGAATTTGTTATTTGGAAAAGGATTGTCGACCAAAGGCATAGAACAGCACTGACAAATGAGCAGACTGACCACCGCAGAAATCTCGCAGCCCCCGAGGGGGAAAATGGGAGGAATTAAATACTGGGGCATAATGGGGAGGGACTTTGGATAGGATGAGTGGGATAATGACGGCAAAACACACAAAGGGAATGATGGAGGAGGAATGGATGAGATATACAAGAGATCAGTGTGGGTATAAATGACACGATAAATGAGAGAAGAAGGATTGGCTTGGGATTGGACGAATGGATGGACAAATTTATGAGGGGATTGACTCGTTCCTCAAAACTCCCATCATAAGTGTGTATTTTTTTAACGGAAAACAGAAAAAACGGCCAAATCTAACGAAAAAGGAATACGGAAAACGGAATTCCGCCAATGCCTTGCGAAGAATGGCATTCATTGTACAAGGATTGGAGAACATTTGGGAAATAAAATAGAAAATTGGTGAAAAATATGTCAATGCGGGGTGATGGGAGAACAGCAGCAGCCGAATGTATAAAAGAAAATGTAAATAAAAAGCGAAAAGAAATTTAAATAAATTTTGTAATTTGGACTCGAAAAATTTGCATTTTTTAATTAAAAAAGTGATTTTACCTATAGTCAAATGTTGTACAGTAAAAGCTCAAATTATTTTTTGTGAAAATGAATAGAATGATAATTATTATTTCTTTGCAAAATTCATTATATGTGTTAATTTTTTTACGATTTAAACCAAACTTTTTCTCGGAGATGTGGCGCAACGTACACATTAGACACTGGCGAACGACTTGAACTCGGACTGCTGCCGGGATGAGCAGAAGCAACAACCTCAGAATATTTCCGACTGAAACTGCCTTCTCGAGATTCCATTCTCGACTCTCCGTCCGTCGGTTGGCCAATCGCATTGGCCGAAGACTTTAGCACGAAAAACTGATCAGCTTTTTGGGTTGGAATGGCTTTTTCTGCATTATGGCATTCTTCTGCTGATTTCTTCTGACTCTTTTAATTGTATTGGCATTAATTTTTTTTTTATTGTGCATTTAATTTTTTTTTACTTATACTGATGTACCGATTTTCTCAAGTATTCTGGGCGAAGATTGATGCTGCTTTCGCTTTTCTCGGCTTCATTTATTTGTCGAAACTTTGTTTTATCGAAAATGTTAATTATGTATATTGAAAAGACTGACTAATTATTATTAATTAATTTTATATGTCCAACTTGTGTTTTTTGGCATTGTTTCGGCATTTTTTAGCAGAGCAAAAACAATGAGAGCACAAATTAAATAATTAGTCGGTATTATCATTTTGAATAATTTTTTAATAGAAATATTATTTTTTTATAATTATAGAATATTTTTTAGTGTATACAATTTAAGGCAAAAGCAATGCCTTATATATATAAATGCAATATTAAAACACGTAAAATTATTGAATGAATGGTTTTATTTCACCCGGACATGATGCAATATAATGTCACAAAAATAAAAAATATATTTGAAATTTAATCGAAATATTTTTTCTCAAGCAATATGTACAGTATGTATTATTGAGTTTGCTGTTACTGTTACTTTCGCAAATTCACATTTGTCTATTCTGTCTTGTCGTCTCATGAGTAAATTATGATTTTTTTAGTTTTTATTTTTTGATTTGTCTCGAAATAGGACAAAGGGACATTTGCGGGGAGGGGGCGAGGGGGGGGGGGGGGGAGAGAATTTCGTTGTTTATCAGAGGGAGAAGAAAGTGCCCCCCCCCCCCTTTGGTCTTTGAGATTCAGCCGCTGGTGGCGATGGATTGCGTAAACAAACAAATGGATTTATTTATTTATTTGCCTTTTTTGAGGGAAAGGGCAAAGGCAAAAACATGGCAAAACATTCTCAGCATTCTCTTTTCCCGTTTCATTTGTTGCTTCTTTTTTTGTGAAAAGAAAGTGCACGTTCTCTGGCACAAAGGGAATGGCGGCGGTTCGTGTACAGTTTAGGCCCCATAAAACTTTAAAACCGATTTTGGCAATATGTAAATGAAGAATTTTCGACTTTTTGTTCGAGTTCGAGTCAGGGGTTCGAAATTGGTCGAAATGATGCCGGATTCGTGATTAGCGCACCCGAAAATCTATATACTGGGTATGTTTTTTGTTTGTGAAGAGAAAAAAATTGTAAAAAAAATTATGGGGCCTAAACTACACACGAGCCGGGAATGGCACGGCATTTCCATACTCAAAAATCTCAATTGAAATTCTTCCATTTTCCATGGGCCTCCCTCCGCCCTAAATTTAAATTTTCAGAAAGTCGAAAATATTCCCCCGACAAATGCAGCCCATTCTCTCCAAATTTGTGCCCTCCTCAGTTTCGTTGCGTCCCCCCGTCCGATTCGCCGGCATTTCTCTCCCTTTTGGCATTGCGGAGCGTCCGAAGCCTGCCAAAATTCAGCTGCCGCCCCCGGGCAACGAAAAAGGCCATTGGCACTACGAGCGCGAATATTCGCGAGACACTCGCTACACAAAACCGCTTCGAGGGGGAGCCTTCAATTTGATAGGGTAAAATGCAATCAATGCTCATTTGCATTGTTAATGTTATTTGAAAAATAATAATGGCACCGATACTCAATATTAGTTATTTATGGCATGGGACAGAAGACAAAATATGCCAAATTTGCAAAATCCATTGAACCTCCGGATTCGGTGCATAAGATTTTGATACGTTTTTTAATGGATTCTGACCTAAAATGTTCATATTGTGAATTGTTAGGTCAAATAAGAAATTTTGCACAAAATTTTTCGTGACCAAAACAATAAATTCATTTGTAAAATAATTTCTTTAAAATTTAATTAAACTATTTTCTCGATGGGATTGTCTCTTCCTCTTAATCACTTCAATCTCAAATCCCCCGCAGCCTTCTCCTCGAGCCCATCAAACACAAAGAATTGTATCCGCTGTTCGCGATGCCCATTTTCGCCGTCACTTTGGGCTCCTTTGTCCTCCTTTTCAGCGCCTTCAAAATCGAAGTTTGGCTCGATCGGAGTGGCAAAAATTCGTACACGCCCCCGTGGGATTGGGCACGCGTCCGCGACAAATATTGGAAGCTGCCTACACAAATGTGAACATTTAACCATTTTTATTTTAATACTTTTCTCGACTTGGGACTTTTCGAGAGCAGAAAGACATGGGAAATGCCCACCGGTCCTTCCGTGCTCAAAGTTTCTTGACACTATTGACCAGGGCTTAACCAATGATGCTTCTTGCCCTTTAAGATTTGTTAGGCCAGTTTTTATCGCTTGTCAAAATTGTCAGGTTCCAATTAAGTTTGAGTTCCTTTACCGTCCATTGGGTTCTGTTGGGGTTCCCCCGCCGGGCATGGAAATTGCCAAATCAATCGGTAGGGCTAATAATGATGAACATTTTTTGCTCTTCCCTTAACCCATTTGAAGGGTTACTTTGCCTCTTAAATTTGCTAATTAGGTATGACCCGACCGGTGTGACGCACGAACGCCTTTTGGTAATGGAACAGTTGGAGGACGAGTTGGTGGAGGCGGCGCAGAAGCGCGGCACCCGCGACGCCCGAGGGTACCCTTTGCCATTGCATAGCCGAGGGAAGGGCCATTCGGAAGCGAAATGAGGGGACACCAATCACACGAACACCAATTAATGGAAATGTGATGATGATGATGACAGTGATGATGCAACATAATGGTGGCACCACCGCCGCAATTGTGCGGCGTGCCATTCATTTTTTGGGACGTCCCCGTTATTACATGGATTTCCTACTGTAGCATCTGGGGTACAGTGACTTTAGACCTTTTGTTTAAATTCGCTGTAAAGACAATCTTAGGGGGCACTAATTATATGGTTAGGGGCACTAATTATATGGTTAATGTGGATTCCCATATTTAATTTATGGTTTTGTTTGATTTGGCGACATTCGCTATGAAATGTTAATGTATTAATTAAATTTCGCTTTAAAATTGTTTTTTTAAAAAATTAATAGCAGAAAAATACATATATATACAAAAAATTAAAAAATTCAATAAATAAAATGCCGGTTTCCGAGTACTGACATGGCCCTCAAATGGGATATAAGCGGAAAAAAGTCGGAAATGATGATGATGGTTGCCAGCCGGCGTTAAATCCTAATTTAATTGGTTTAGCCAAAAAGTGCTTAAAAATGAAGATCATTTTTTTAAGATTTTTCCTTGGTGAATTGTTGAGTTACAGTTAAATTGCCGACTCAATACCAAGAATCGGAAGAAATTTTCGTCACACTCAGCAAGACCTTCTCAAGGGGGTAAAATATCGTAAAACAAAGCCCATAATTAGATGGACATGTTTTCTAGCTTTACTTGTTTTCTGGCTTTACCCCGCTCAAGTCCCGAAAAGCCTGAACTTTGGTATGAGACTGTTGCTGGTTTATGCTAACAATTCCGCCATTCCTATTCAGAATTTATTTGTCGAAGTATTCAAACATCGCTCAATCAGAAAAGGTGGAAAATTCGCTGCCACCACCGCAAATTGCGCCTCCATTGGGCGTCCGCACCCTCCAAATTGGTGTCGAAGTGTTTCAATTCGCGTTTTGGCACGACGTCCCTCTCGTTGAGTGCCCAATTTCGCAGCGCATTTGTCCTGGAGGGGACTTTTGTTGGTTGACAATGAGTGGTGAACAATTTGTGGGGCAATTTTTATTGCTTATAATTAAGAAATTTCCTGCATAAAATTTCGTGTCCCAAACATTTACGGTCCGACATTTGCGCCTTTGTCCAAAATCGGGTTCAAACTTAAGTATTTAAATAAACGATTGAAAGTGATTGTATCCGATCATTTGAATTTTTGAAAAAATCACCAGAATTAATGCTCCTAAAAAACTAGAAGACTGTGTTTTCTTAATTTTAATGCTGTTTAGGCTATCAGGGCTTGAAAAAATTCAACTTTAAATCCGATTTTGTGGCGCAAATGTCGGAGCTCCCAAAATTTAATGCGCGTAGTTCCCGCGTACCAAAAACAAAATTGTTCAAAAATCAAACAAAAAGAGTATATACAAAAACAAACACAAATTTTCGCAGGTGGTAGAATGTGGAATTCGCCCTGCTTTTTCAGGACCTAGGTCGAAAAAGACGAAACCCTGAGCTCGGTCATGTTTTTTCCAAAGATGCTTTTGTGAAATTATCCCTTCTCCGCTTGCCTGAACCCTTCCGAGTAAATTGTCCGTGCGCCGTGCTCGCCGAACTGAATGTCCGCGTACCAAAGAAACCTGAGCAAGCGGTTGAAAGCCGCACGGATTGAGCCCAAGCCGGACACAATGGGCGTGTCGGACAGACTGAGCCACGCGGGCACCACACGGACTTTGCTCCGGTCCAACTCAACCTGACAATGAGAACACAAATTCCATAAATCCATTTTCAAAGTTGTGGTTTAATTCATAATGAGTTTCTTGTCCATTTTTGATAAAAAGGATTTTTTTTTATAAATTTCAGCGATATCATTAAATACAAAAATTCAATTTTTAAAAAGTTCGGATTCAAATTTTAAAGTTAGAAGATGTTCAGGGGTATAATCCCGGGCGATTACTTTTAAGAATTTGAAAAATTTGTTAATTTCTGGTTTCTGGCGATGAACAACATTTTGGAATTGGATTGGTTTTAAACTTTGCTAAGATTACTTTGGTTTTTAAATAAAATTTCGAGGGGAGGGGGACAGTTCAATTTTTCAAATTGTACCAATTTTTTGGAGAACACTCCCTTCGCAATGGTCGCACAAATTCGGTTCGGCTCCTTTCTGTGCACATACATTCGGAGCAAAAACAGCGACCGGACGCGCAGCAGCAGGAAAAAGATGAGCAAAGCAATGGCACAAAAGAATTTGCCAACGATGCCAAGCTGAAAAGAGGAGGGGGGAGAAATGCCCAGAAAATGCCACTGATTTTCCTAAAAAAATAAGAAGATTCCAAGAGTTACAGAACCATCCAAAAAAAAAAAGCAAAATTAATTATTGTTTTTATACCAGAAATTTATACAACTGTTCATGTAATTGTCATTTTAGTAATTGTTAAACCAAAGAATGGCACGCTAATTGTAAGGCTTAAATCATTAATTTATTAAATATCAAAAATATGTTTCGGAGGTGGAAGCGAAATTTTTATAGATTTAATTTTAAAAAATTTATGAGAATTTTTGGAAGAATTTGAAGAGAATTCGAACCGAATATGGGACGAATTTTTAAAGAAGTTTTTATTACTTGTTAAAAATTTATAAATTTCTTTTAAAATTCCCTAGCTTCCCTACTGTTTGACAATGAGTGGATGAATAATGTCCAAAGGTCCAACCCTAATCAGTTCGTTGTGTGTCACTCTGAGCTTTTGGCGTGTGAATTTGCCGCCGCCCACGCGCACAAAATCATCGACGGCAATTAAAAAGATCACACAGAGAAGAGCAAACGCATAACGGCCGACCGTGAAAAGCCATGAGCCGACCCGGTAATTGTAGACGAGCAGCCAATCGGACGGCCGAAGGCGGTCTAAACGGTAGCGACGAGCGACGACGTCGGCACGGAAATTGTCGGTGATCAGCTGAACAACGAAAGGGCAAGGAGTCAACAGGGAATTATGGACCAAATTGGGCAAAAAAATGACCGGGAAGAAGAATGCAGCAATGGCCCAATGTATTAGGGATTAGAGTGGGCCCGTAACAAAGGGAGGGGGAATTCACACCCTGGGAAACGTAAAAATAAAAAAATTTTGAGAAAATTCTTGGTTTTGAAAAATTGTCAATTTGGGTAGAGGGACTTAGGGTAATGGAAACCACAAAATTTGCAGGTTTAGACATAAAGTAAAGATCAAAACATGCGGAATATGAAGAAAAATGACTCAAAAAGTTGAAATGAAATCACCGATGAAATCCGCCGCGCCTCGCCTCTGCCAAGCGACGGATTTTCCGTGCCCGAGATGGGCGGCATAACTGACGAAGTTGGAACAACACGAAATTCCGGCGAATGATCGGGGGGAGGGGGACACGGAGTCGAAACCTTCGCCCGCCTTTGGTGGCAGAAGAAACGCCGAAAATGGGAAAGTTGAAATTAACATTAATAGTTGCATAATAAAAATAAAATGACAGAATCTTTTTCCGATCTCCAAAACTCCCTTTCCTCAATTTTTTGACTGTTATTTTTGTAGATTTATGGGTTTAGTTTTCCATTGAAAAAAGCCAGAAACCCCCAAATCCATGGGACAAATTAAAAACCTGCTGGAAATGGTCGAGCATTGAAAACAACTAGCAAACGAACCATTTGAAGAAACAATTGAAAAACAGCGAATGATTATCATCATTTATGTTTTGGTTTCGACTAAAATCCATTTTTCATCAAAACTGGCTAAAACCCACATAAAGGTACAACAGTCACACCACAGATTTTGCAATAATAATGAATAAATTGAAAAGAATCAACAAAATTGTTTATCAGCGCTTAAAAAGATAACAATAACACCACCAAATCGCTCAATGGTTTTTCGTAATTCAACGACGTCCCGCGCCAGTCGGCACAGGCCCCTTCACCTCCAAGTTGAGACCAAGTCCCTGAAAATATGAAAATGCACGATGCATAGGTTAGAAACAAAAAATTGCAAATTAATATGACAAAAGAAGGAACGTCCTCCCGAATCCCTTCATTGTTAATTAGTAGGTTTGTTTTCTCGAATTTCAAAAAAAATAAAAATCCCGTAGCACCCATTTTCTCATCAACTGACCAAATACTCGATCATGTCCTTCGTCTCTTGGTCTGTGCTGATCGTCTGGTGATTCTGTGCGTCCAGGTAGGAAATTTCCGGCATGTAATTGTCCCGACGTTCCCGCTCCTCCTCCTGCAATTTGATGGAAATGCCGCGGACAGGGCCTCGCTCAATCCGCTTCATCAAATGGGTGATAAACCTGCAAAGTCCCAAGTGTTTTACTTCAAATCATTGATTGACCCTAACAGAATAATTTTTTCAACTAAAGAATTGAGTACCTCTCATCCTATTTTTTGTTACAATTTGTAATAGGACAAAAAAATGTTAGAAATCCAATTTGTTTTAAGACCTAAACAAACTATTGAATCAGACTGTACATCACCGGATTTAACAAGTATATACATTCTAACAATAAGCCATACTATTTTTATTTTTTGGTCTTCCTTTTAAATTGTCAAAGCCATGAATTTTACTACAGCTTACATTAAACGAAACCTGAACCACTAAAGTTCGGAAACGAAAACAAACAAAACATTTGCCGTACCCGGCAATACGATTGCGCATCTTTTTGCTCGGGACGATGGCCACCTCCTCACAAATGCGCTTGTTGGTGTGGAAGTCGTGTGTCAATTTTGTGTAATATTTCTCAATGATTACACGGGATGCCTTCTTCACCGTTTTGGTTCGCACTCGTCCGACCATTATTACTCGCAGGAATATGTTTAATTGATTAAAATATGCTTTTAATAAAAAAAAAGCTTATGACGATAAAATACGAAAGTTTAATGAGTTGGAAAATGTACTTAGGTAGGTATTCTATATCGTAGGAAAAAAATAGGGAACCGCAAGAAGAGGATTAGGAGGAAGTGTTTCTAAAAGTGATTTTTTTATATGAATTTGGCATAATGTTATTTCTAAATTTAAAAGCAAAATAAATCAACGATATGGTAACAGCTTTGGGTCTCTATTAGAGACAGGGCTCGCAGATGTGAGGCTTTAGCCTCATTTTGTGGTTTTTTGATAGGTCAATGAGGCTAAATTTTCAAAATGAGGCTTTGAGGCTTTTTGTGGTTTTTTGTTAAATTTTTCATAAAAACTAGAAAATAACCAATTCTTTTCCGAAAATTCACAAAATTAAGAATTTTTTCAATGAAAATCAGCTAAATTTATGGTCAAATTTCTTAATTTTTCCTCCGGCGGCGCCTATCGGCACCGCCGGGCCCTAAAAATCCTTTATTTTCTTAAAAATTTGCTCAAAAACCGTAAAATTTGGCCATTTTTGTGGACAAATCTGTTAACAAATCGTATTAAAAGTAGAGACCGGACAACTGGGGTCGGAGGGATCCCGATTCGGGATCCCGACTGAATCCCGATCCCGATCAATCCCGAACATTTGGTAAAAACGATCGGGACGGATCCCGAGTCGGGATCCCGACCGAATCCCGATCCCGATGAATCCCGATGATTTTTTTTCGGGATCCCGCGGGATTACCGGGATTTGCTAAAACCGAATTTTTTTTAACGTTTTGTGCCAAGTTTTGTTAAATGCTTATCTAATATTTATAATTAATCAATTCGATTGTGAAAAATAGTGATAGTAATTATATCAGGTTTTTTATAGAAATTTTTACAAAATTAGAATATCATGCCTAAAAAATCAGACTTTAGGGTCAAAAATGAGAACTTAACAACATAGCTTTAAATATTTTTTTTACAATTTAATCAATTAATATTAATTTTTGTATTTTCGCCTCATGATCATTTTTAACAATTTTAAATTAGAAAATCGTAAACTGCATCGGAATCAAAAATCAGATTTTGAGAATTTTTTCGAAGCGAATTTTTTCAAAGAGAAAATTTTGAAAATTTGAAAGGTAATTTGTTAACAGAATTTTAAAAAACTGTCCATATTTTGTGTTTTTTAACTAATTTATAAGAAAATAATGGGTTCTTGGGTCGGGCGGTGCCGATAGGCATCGAAGGAAATACGTAGACAGCAATTTTATTCTGATTATTGGACAAAATTCTTAGAAATCGTTGTGCCATAAAACTACCTAATAAGATTTAGTAATGTTTTAGTAATTTTAAAAGATAATTTATGATAATTCTTTTTTGGAAGAAATAAAAGTCACAAAATGGCCAATTTTTGCGTTAAATTTTGAAAATTTTAATGGAATTTTGGAGATCTGTGGAAATTTTTTGGGATTTTTGAGGGATTTTTTAAGAAAAATTAGCAAATGACAATATTTTTTAATTTAAAATTCAAGATCTTAATTAAAAAATTGAGATTTTTCGAAAAATTATCGTGACTTCAATCCCGCGGGATCCCGCGGGACTGGTAAGATGGTCGGGAGGGATCCCGATTCGGGATCCCGATGAAATCCCGATCCCGATCAATCCCGAACATTTTGGAAAATCGCTCGGGACGGATCCCGAGGTCGGGATCCCGAATTTAATCCCGCGGGATCCCGAAGAAATCCCGCGGGATCCCGATCCCGTCCGGTCTCTAATTAAAAGTCACAAAATTTTTCCCGCGGCGCCTATCGGCACCGCCAGACCCCTTGTTCCTCAAAAGTTTTTTGGAAAAAGCGCCGCAAAAAAATAACTTCGTTTTTTCATGCTTAGAATTTCACAAAATGTTTACCTAGTTCAACAAAAAATTGCTCAAATTGATCATGGGCAATCAAAAATAGAATATTTGAACATTTTAAACGTGTTTTGAATAAATTTGTAAAAATGAGGCTTTTTGACCCAAAATGAGGCTTTTTTTCTTGCCAAATGAGACTTTGAAAATTTTCATCTGCGAGCCCTGATTAGAGACTCGGAAATTAGTCTTCACAAAATCACTTTATCGGTTTTTTCAAACGTTCAATTATCTCAATTAGAATGCTTGTAAGGAAAATATCGGCCTAGGTTAACTCGTCAAGAATGCCACGGCCCGGGAGCCGGGACGCGATTTGATTGAGATTTTCTTTTTAAAAAACCGTAACCATATTAATCGGAATTGAATAAGGTATTATTCAAATATTTTTTTTTTAATATTTAAAATATTTTATTTTTATCGTCTAGAAAAATTTGGAATTTTAAACTCCAAAAACATATTAAATAATGTTTCATGAAATTGGTATCTAAATTTGATTTTTATATTTATTTATCAAACTTATCCATTCAAATTCAAAGGCATACAAAAATGTTTCAATTATTCCTTAATTGCTCATTTGATGTTAAACTCTCAATAATTTATGTTTTCTTTTTTCCATTTCTATTTTCTCTCATTTCTTGTTTTAAATTTTGTCAGTACTTTGAGTCTGGAGCCTTTAAAACGCGTAAACTTTGCACCAAATTCCCCTCTCCCCCCAAAGTCTCAGTCATTACTGTTCGTTCACTCTCTTCATCTTTGGCCCAATCACTTTGAATTATTTAATCAATACTAACAAATAACAAATAAATAATTCGCTATTTAACTTTTAACAATGATGGTATTAATTTTGTATTAATTTAAATTATTAAATGGAATATTTGTACAAATATAAATGTGCACCCCCCCCCCCCCCCCGGGGGGAGGGGCGGCGACGGGAAAGGGACACACAAATGTTATGAGTTTCATTGGAGAGAGAGAGAGAGATGAGTTAAAATGAGGCAAAACATCCGCGTAAACAACAACCACCTTCGAGCGGCCGTTGGGAATGGCTTTGGTGCTAAAAGTATCCCCCCCCCCCCCCCTCGTCACTCATTGTTTTTCTTCATTTTTGGTCGACTATGGAATAACCTCATTCCCGAAGCAGAGAATTTGTTTTAACTTTCATTTTTAAATGTCAACAACTAAATTCAAAAGCCACAAAACATTCAAATACAAACACAAATAAAAAATTAATCAAATGAAAAGATAAAATACGTAAATTAACTTCTTTTTTTTATTCCACAACATTTTTGAGGAAATGGCGAATACTGACGAAATTAATGTAATTTTAAAATGTTTTATGCCCCTAATAATATTCCGATCATTTTAGCTGATCACTGTGGATGTGCCACCGAATTGTCATTTCACTGTTTATGTGCAGAAACCGAGAGAGAATTTGGAGGGCAAAACTGTAACTATATAAACTGGCATAATATAATTAGAATTTATTAAATATTATTTAAAGGTTAGAATTAAAATTAAATATTATTTAAAGGTTTTTCTCACTGTCCACGACGTCGGCTCCACCTCCCAATCGTTCATCGAATTTGTGAACAGTTCACCCATGAACAGCGTCAAAAATCATGCCATGTTCTTGCATGTTTGTGTGCCGGGCCAGGAAGAGGACGCTCCTCCGCTGGACGGGGAGTGCGTTTTGCTAATATTTGATTTTTTAAATTAATTAAATAATTGGTTAATTTTTCAATTTAAATGCCTTTATTCCTCTTTTTTTTGAGCTTCCCATCAATGGATCAAATGGGTGAGCATTTGGTGCACGTTCTGAATGCCATGGATGTGCAGAATTGCGTTGGCATTGGCGAGGGCGCTGGCGCGGACATTCTTTGCCGTTTTGCTGTAAATTAAAAATTTAAAAAACAAAATCTTTTTCTAAAAATCGAATGGCTAATTAATCCCAGATGGCTTGGCCAAACCGTGTCCTTGGGCTGGTTCTGATCCATTGTTTGGCCACTTCGCACGGAATCATCGAAAGCCTCAAGGAAATTGTTCGTTTGCCATTGACACAATGACAGAATCAATGAATGGTGGCAATTAAAATGGCTATTAATTTGCAAATTTAGTTTTTAAATTTGCGAGTGGAGGACGGGAACATGAACAATGCCGCGTGGGATTACCTTTTCTTGCACAAATTTGGATTGGTCAGTGTCTAAAATTTAATGCGAAATAAAAATTGGAAATAATTAATTAATTCTTTTAAAATATTTCCTCAAAATTTAGCACGAAAAAACGTTGAAGGAAGCGTTCATTGCCGAGCTGAGTTCCGTGCTGAATACAAAGAATTTGAGCCGTTATCTCTACGCGTACAACAAACGGACGGACATTTGCGGAGCAATCGGCGAAAAATTGGCAAAGTCAAAAAGGAATTAAATTAAATTAAATTATTTTAAATTGGAATCATTTGCTTTTCAGCATTGACATTCTTCTCGTCACCGGTTCCCGGGCTTCGCACATTGAAGTAAAAAAGGCAATGATTGACAAAACCAGTGGAAAAATGGCTTTTCCCAGAATGTCAGACATATGTTCGAGAATATGCGTCGCGAAAAGAGCACTTTGCTCGTCATTGACGACAAAATGGACGTTTTGATCGAAGCAGTAAATTCATTTTAAAAAATACACTTTTTTAAAGCATTTCTTTAGCCCGATCGCGTGGCCCGGTCACTGATCCTTTTCTGCAAGGGACTCGGCGCACTGAGTGCGGTCGAAACGCCGGGCATCGGCCGAGTGCGATCGGCGAGTCTGTGAGTGATCGGAACATTTGCAAATGCTCAAAATTAATCCGGCATTTACTTGCGATGCATTTGTGTTGAAAAATCAGCTGATCAGTGCCAAATTTAAGAAGCATGGAAAAGGCTGACCGACCAACGCGCAAATTCTCAGTCGCCTGTTGCCAAAGAAATCGCAAAGAAAGATGCCCGTGACACCAACAAAAACATTGGCACGGTGCCGTTGAGAAAGGCGAAAGCAAATTAAAGCAGTAATGTGACAATTTTCTAATCATTTTACATTTATTTTGAAAAATAATAATCTGTATGAAATAATTTACAAAAATCGACCTGCGTAAAACAAAGTTTTGGTTATAAAAATGAATTACTATTTGTGCTTTATATTTGAAGTAAATTATCTTAATTATTATAGCCAATTAATGAAATTGAAACTGAAATTTTTAATGGACGGAACAATAAAATGAAAAAATAAAATTTATTTATGTAATTTTAGGAAAAGATTTGCTCTTTTTGAATGGATTTCATCTTAATATTCCTGGGATACATTTAAATTTACAACATTAATTCCGTTGGTTGGTCAATAAATGCTTTTGGGGCTGAACTTTGGCGGACATTGGCACAACATTCCTTTTCACTGTTACAATTGCAATGTTTTTTTGCTGTCCATTTCTTCTTATCCAATTAAATTTTTTGGCAATAATTTCCCTCATTTTTGACGATGCCCAAAGCAAAAGCCTAAAAATGGAAGACTAGTGGTAAAATAATTTTAAAATTAATAAATTATTTGAAAAGTTGCCATTGTTTTTACCATGCGGGGATGGCCAACATGGACAAATCGTTGACCCAGGGAAACTGATTGAAATTTGCTTGAAAAAGGGTTTCGTTTTCCTCGAAAGTGAGGCCAAACCACATTTGGACATATGAAGAAGGTTTGTTTTGCTCATCCACTTCATTTATTGAAGTCAGGGAAACCAAAACCTGCAATTAAAGAATTTAAAAGGAAAATTAAATAATTTTAAAATTCCCACCCAAGAAATTGTGGCGATTAAATGGCCAAAAAATGTAATCATTGTGAAAATAGTCAATTTGTGTTCAATGGTTGCATTTTGATGACCAACTTTCCTCAATTTATAAGCTACAATTGAGGCCAAATTCAACAGAAGACAAACGACGCCAACAAAAAAGGAAAACGAAGTGGCAATTTCACTAGAATCTAATTTCTAAACGAATAATTAATCAACAATTAAAAATCATTTTTTAATTAGGCTAATTAGCGAACATTGCCCGTTTTATAATTGTCCAATGTAAATGTGGCATTGTCATCTTGCACATGGATGTATGTGCCCTCGTTTAAAATTGGGATTGTTAAGGGCAACGGCAAAATAAAAGTGACAGCCAAAAAAAGTGGCAACCCACGGCGCCATAACTGAAAAAGAAATTATTTTAAATAATCATTTAATTTAGTTTACCTTTTCATATTTTGTTGGGAATAAAATGGCCGTGAAACGATTAACCAGCAAAAATGTGGTCAACAAATTTTCAATAAAAAATGTGTAATAAAAAAAGAAGAAAAACGAAGCCAACACAAAGCGGGGCAAATTAAGATAAAGCGCCAAAAAGAGGCCAATTTCGCCGAAGCGTTGGGCAAAAAATGAAAAAACAAAATTGATCAAACTCTAAAGTGAACGGATTGATTATTGGCATTTCATTTTTAAATATTTACCGAAACCGCCCTAAAAGCGACGAGAACAAAAAAAGCGGAATTGAAATCGTCAAAATTGGCGACGATGACCACCAACTCCAAGCAGTACAGCAAAGCAGACGGAATGCCAATGGAAAGGGCGAAGAAAAAAGGGAACAAATTGGAATTGGCCAAAACGGACAAAACGGAGAACAACGGAGAGGGGGAAGAAGGAGAAGAAGCCATTGAGTGAACTGAAGCAAAGGACGGGCGAAGATCGGCTTAACAGTCGAAGTTCAAAGTTTCGCCGGTCTCAGCTGAAGATAATCAACGGGAAAACAATGAGATAAACAAAGGCAAGAGAAATTATGATCTAAGTTTGGGTGTTCAATAAAACAAAGGCCGGCCTTAAGTCGAGAATCTCTCGATTTTGCTGTCTCGCTCGGTCTCGAGAAGTATCAAAAAACAGCAAAACACAGCAAAGACCCCGCATTTTACGAGAAATTGAGAATACACGCCCCACTTAATCACCTTGGAAATGAAGTGTTTCGCCAAATGCTTTGCATATATTCGTTGACCAATAATTAAATTTGTTTGATTAGGAGCGTAACTGATGCCGAAAAAGGGACGGCACAAATGCTTCCATTCTCCGAATTACTATTAATTAAATTTATTAGGACTTTGTACGACCGAAAAATTTTTTTCTGGCTTTTTATTTCATTAGTAAATAGGTATGTGTAAATTAAATTGTCTTTATATTAAACTAGGGTAGGTCGGGACCGGGACCAAAACACGGACAACTGAGTACAACTGAGTACCGAGGTCCCGGTTTTGACCGGGACCGGGACCAGTCCCGGGGTTTTTCCCGGTTTTCCCAGCCAAAAATTCCCGGTTTTTCAACCCGAAAAATTCCCGGTCCCGCTCTACTCTATATTAAACAATTAGCCACAAATTCCAAATTAATTTTTCACTCTGTCAAGAAGAAAAGCTTCTTAATGGAAAATGAAAATAATTCAATCATTAGCACTGATATGTATGACACTTAGAGATGGATAAAGCCAAATTGCAAAAGTTGATTTGTTTATTAAATTTTTGAAACTTTTACATCAAATATGAATTTGAATTTAGTTTTCGTTTATCTTTAACTCGACTCTGAGGCTTGAGATTCAGATTCAGTGAGACCGATTGAGAGGGATTTCTTTTGGATTTATGTCCGAGAAAAGTTACAGTAATTAATTCATATTACATCATTTCTTTCTTAGTTATTTTTAACGATAAAAAATTCAATTTTATTTTATTTGTAATGAAAAAGCGAATATTTTCATGTGAATTAATAAATTTATTTATTTGTTTTTATTATCCGACGGAAATTCATCATAATTTGTCCATTTCATTTCCCACTGAAACAAAAACATCATCAGCACAGTTCGGACTATAAAAGATGATTGTTTTTTTCTTATAAATGTTTATTTGGATAAAAAATAAAATAAAAAATAAATAAAAATAATTCGAAAATTCTCAAAATGATTCCCTTAATTTTTATCTGCTCTTTTTGCGTCCATTTTGGAATGAAAACTTTCGCCACTGGTGTAAGCCATCAAATTCATCCACAAAGTGTTATTTTAATAATGGGAAAAAATTAATGAAAATTTTCAGAGATAATTACGCCGTTTTTTGGGAGTCGTCGAGCAAAATCAGTTGAAAACATTAAAATGCCATGGAAAGACAGCGCAACTTTTGCTGCCACAGATTTGGCAAAGCGTTCAAAAAGCGCACAAATAATTCAGGCCACCAAAAATGGTAATTAATATATTTAATTAGTTAAATTTAATTAGCAATAAATTATTTAATTTAAGACAATTTGGGAAAGCCAATAAAAAAGGACAGAATCGAAAATAAAAGTGAATTGGAAGAACGAAAAACATTTTGGAACGCAATTGGAAGTTGGAAGAACAAGCAGAAGAAAGAGGAGCAGCAGAAGGTGAAAGCAGCCGAACCCCGATTATCGTAAGAAATAACAGAAATATTTTGGTAGAAATACAATTTAATTATAAAAATTGTTTGCTATGCCATTTCTGCTTTGCATTGCCAATTATTTAGAGAAAAATCGCGAGTTTTTGCTTAAATACGCCGCTGAAATCGGCCTAAACGCTTGGGAATATGAGGTAGGAATATTTAAAATTATAATAAATTAAACTAAATTTGTATTTTTAAGTGCGTTCCCGGCAAAACATTTGTTGGAATGACTTTTGCCGGCTCTGAGCCAACTTTGCCCTCTCTGCTGCTGTACTGTCATTCCGACGTTGTTATAACAACATCTGTAAAGATTTTAATTTAAAATTAGAATTTATTTATTTTGAAAAAAAATTAGAGCAAATGGACCCATCCGCCGTATTCCGCGCACAAAGACGCGCAGGGAAATATTTACGCCCGGGGGGCACAGGTAAAGCGCGTCTTTTTGTAATTTTTATTATTATTTTTTGTATTAATTAATTTATTTATTGAATTAAAATGTTGAGGATATGAAAAGCGTTGGTGTCCAATACGTTGAGGCGTTGCGATTGCTTCTCAATGCCAACGGGCACAAGCCCTTCCTGCGCACTGTGCACGTTTTGTTCGGGCCGGGTAACAGAAACAAAAATGCCGAAAAAAAATTGGAAATTTTTCCCAATTTGAGACGAGGAAATCGGAGGCCACGATGGGATGGAAAAGTTTGTTCAGACAGACAAATTTCGGGCGCTGAATGTTGGCTTTGCATTGGACGAAGGGTTGGCAAGCGAAACGGATGTCTTCCGCGTGTTTTACGGCGAAAGGGCCGTTTGGTGTGAGTTTTAATTGCCGAAAAGGGGGAAATTTTGACAGTTTCAATTCAAATTCAAATCCATTTTGTTATTTTTAAGTTTGTGGCACAGCTTTAGCACATTCAAAAGAATGTAAAAATAATGTACAAAAAAAAGAGCAATTCAAATATAAAAAAGTATTAGTAATAATTAATTTAGTTCAATATTAAAAAATAAATAAAAATTTGGGTCCAATTTTCCGGCTTTCATTGCTTATATTTTCGCAACAATTTGCCCATTTTGTGAACATTTTTCATATTTTTATTCTGATTTTATTTGTTTTTTCAGGGTTGAAAATCATTTGTCGTGGAGGTTTGGCATGTTAAGCATATGTTTTCATGATTTCCCCATTGAAAAGCCCCTGGACACGGATCACGATTTATCGAAGACACAGCTGGTCCAAAACTGGTAAATAAAGACCAATCATTTATTTTTACACGCAGTAAAAAAGCGAATTTGAAAATTATATATTAATTAAATTTTATTTTATAGGATAAGCCGAAAAAGCATGAATAAAACCAATTTCAAAACCATCAAATTTGTTCTTTTTCGCATTCTTTCCAATTTAAAATGATCGGCTTAATCAAACAGTTTAATTCAGGGCTCCATTCTGAACAGTTTCAACGAATATCGCGAAAGACAGCACCGAAAATTAAAGGAAAATTCGGATTTGCAATTGGGCGACGTGACCAGCGTAAATTTGACCAAAATTGAGGGCGGAGCGCAAATGAACGTGATCCCCTCCAAATACACTGCTTGTATGGTGGCCACCTCATTAGAAAGTGAATTAGCCTTTTCATTCTCAGATTTCGACATTCGCGTGACACCGACGGAAAATTACGAAGTCAGAAAATGGGGGAAAAGAGTTTTTAGTAGGGTAGGTCGGGACCGGGACCAAAACACGGACAACTGAGTACCGAAGTCCCGGTTTTGACCAGTTTTGACCGAGACCGGGAAACTCCCATAGTTTTTAGAATTAATTAATTCAATTAATTTGGAGGAATTGGAGGCGATGTTTGCGGAATGGTGCAGAAAAGCGGGACCGAATGTGACGTACGAATTCGTCAACAAAGGCACAAACAAAAAAGTGACTTCTGTCGACCCATCCGAAAACGAATGGTGGCGCCAACTTTCGGAAGTGTTCGCGGAGGAGTGGGATAATATTAATTACTAATTAATTAATTAATTAATAATAATTGTATTATTATTTAATATCATAAACTTTATTGAATAAAAAAAATAACGGACTTAGCGAAACAATTTCATTTAGAAAGTGCAAAATTTCCACTGAGATTTTCATCGGTGGCACCGACTCGCGTTATTTACGACAGGTAAAATATTTTTTGTAGGATTGCCATTTATTGATGAAATAAATAAAAATAAATATCATTTTCATTATTACCAGAGTTAATTCAATAAATGTTTTTTTTAATAATTTTTTTGGATTAGGCTGGCATTCCAGCGATTGGTTTCTCCCCGATGATTAACACACCCATACTTTTGCACGACCATAACGAATTTTTGAATGAACGCGTTTTTCTGGACGGGGTCAAACTGTACGCCAAAATCATCCCCCGATTGGCCAATCTAAAGGCCTAAAATACGCGGTTGCGGTGAATGGGTTCGGACGAATTTGATAAATCGGAATAATTAACAATAAATTATTTCCCATTTATTTTTTGATCAAAGATTTGTTATACCATATTTGGAAACATCTCTAAAAAATATTTTTTTTATAAATGCTTAACAATTTATTAAAATTATTTTATGGTTTTTTTATGAGTTATTTCCATCCGTTCAATGAATGAGTCATTTGAGATAATTAAAGTCGGAATGGCATTTGCCTTCTCGCGACTGGAAATTGGCCATAAGGTCCAACAACGGGCAAAGGTCTGCCAGCGCCAAATGGAGAAGAGAAGCCGCTGTTCGGATTAGCTGAAAGCCATTTAAAATAATTATGAAAATAATATAATAAAATTAAAAAAAACAATTCACCAAATTCACTTCCCGAAGACCGAAAACCTCCGCGTCCAAAACGCATTGGTGAAATGATCGAATTGGCTAGAAAATTAATTAACAAATTAACTTTATTTTAAAAAAGGTGACTTCTATATGCGTTTGGGCCGAATTTCCCGATGGAACGACCAATTCCCGGCGCTCGAAATCCCGGCACTCGGCCCGGACCAAAATTGGGGCCAAAAAAGGCTAAATAACATTTATTGGATGAAAAAAAATGAAAAAACATCATATTACATGGTCGCCCCAAGGGTAAAAGTGCGCGTCGTCCCGTAAAAGTCGCGCCATTCATTGCCATGCCCAGCGGCGGTGGATAATCGGGTACTGTAAGTAAAAACACGCGATACGGTAGGAATCGAACGACAAACGAAATCCTATGGCATTTTCATTTTGTTTACCTTGCCCAACGGGCCATTGAATGTGCCAAGGCCGAGAAGACAAAGGAAAAGCAAAAGAAAAATGCAAAAACAGAAAAAGCGGAGAAATTGCCAATAAAATTTGAGGAAAGTGAGTCATCACTGGATTTGCCTTTGAAATTCAAATTCAGCAGCTGAAAATCATTCATAAATGATGTCATTAGCCAAAAGGATAATTAATTTCGAAGAATTTAAATAAATGTGAAAATTGTGTTAAAATAAGCACCTTTTCACCTTTTCAACGAGAATGCGAATTATCCCCAAAAAAATATGAACTAAATTTTTGAAAATCTATGAGAATAAAAATTTTTGACCAAACCCACCCAAACTGAGAAGTGATTTTGTAGGAAAATTAATGGTTAAAATGAAAAAGACGAAAGTGTGGGATTATTGGAGGAGAAGAGGCGACAAAGAATATTATTGGCACTCGAAAGAGGGCTTTTCCCATAAGAATTTAAATTTGAAAGGGACAAAAATTTTGAAATGGGAAAATTGAAATGAAAGTGACAGAAAAAAGATGCAAATTTTTGCAGAATTAATGCCAAGAAATAAATATACATATTAATATGAGTGCCAGAAGTTTGTTATTTAGAATTTTGGGTTTATAAATTTTTTTTTTTTGAGAATAATAATTTGGCCAAGTATTATCAGTGATCATGAAAAACTGTTAATGTTTTTCAAAGATCAGGCCATTTTTAGGAATTATGCTTTTAAGCAAGCTTGCTATGACTTGTTATTTTAAATGATATTGTAAAAATGAGCAGAATCTCCGTTTGTCCCTGTAATTTGTTATGGGCATCGGCAGCAACAACAACAACAAAACAAAACTTGTTCCCATGGAAAAGTAACGAATTTGTCGTCCCATTTATATTTCCCCGCCAATTTATTCATTCATTCAAAATGACCACCGATTCCCTCACATTTGGGGAAATTTATGTCGCGTGATGGGCAAAATGTGTGGACAAATGAGCGGACGAGGAACAAAAAAGGCAAATGGCACACAAATTGGAGCAAAAAGAGTTTGGAACGGGGGATCAATCGGTGGATAATTGGGGACGGACTTTTACGGATAAAAAATATGGAAAGGAAAAAGTGAAATCTCGAGAATTTTAATTTTAGAATTCAAATCAATTTAAGGGGAAAAACTGTGTAAATAAATATTTCTTAAAAATGCTTTGTTTTGTCTGACTTTTGTTCCTTTGACTTATTATGGTTATACTTATTATTATTTTTTTTGCGATACAGCTGAACAAGCAATCATTTTTTCACTTTAATTTGGCAATTTAATTTTAAAATATATTTTCAAATTTATAAAACTAATTCAATACTAATATTATCATTATTATGCTCTGTATTTTAATTCATTAATCCATTACCCTACACAATTTATTTTCACCTAATTCCTGGTTTATTTTTTAAAAGAGGGTCCAGTTTTCCGGTGTCTTATATTTTCCTTTGTGTTCCAAAATTCCGGTAGTGTCCAATTTTCCGGTTTCCAATTACCGGTACCCGAAAATTTAATACCAAAATAAATAATAGATGAATATTAAAAAAAGCCAAAAATAAATATAAATGAATATAATAAAGGAAATGTCACTGGAACAGATTTGTCGAGATCGGCGGAACTCGCCACAAAACAATAAAACAAAAGTAATTGTTTTTACGTAATAAATAATAACTCAATTAGTGAATGTCATTTACAAGAGGAAACAAATTAACTTAACAACATCTTATTTTTGTTTTGAGCTTGACTTGTTGTTTTTGTTATATGTATTTAGAGGAAGAATGGATTGGGGGGGGGGGGGAGGCGAATTTTGCCAATGGCTAATTAAACCGAGGGAATTGCCGGGTTTTAATTGATCCTTAATTGACTGATCAACTATGCCATTATATTAAAACTTCATAACTTATATTTGGTCCCTATTTTTGGCACAATTTTTGTGCCGTTTCTTTCGCAGCTTCTGCCGGTTCCTTTGGTAGGTTCCCTCGAGCACTGTTAGCTGTTGCTTAAGCTCTGAACTATTCACCTAAATTGGGCCGGCTTAATAGCCATAAAATGATAAATAAACGACTAACCATAAATTTGTCATAGAGTGCGTCCAGCGTGGCGTCCAAGCCGCAAAGAGTGTTGCCGAGCAATTGAAGCAGTTCGGCCGAATTTTCAGTACCACACAGTTCCAGCGGGTCCAATGGGCCCGGCTCGACCAATTCGGCACCGCCCACCTCGCCACGCTCCATCAACAATTGTGTGGCTAATAATAATTTTTTTCATAAACAAGTAATATTTCAAGGTTTATATTGTTTATATTTTTTCCTTAGTGTCTTTATGAAATTCATTTTTTTTTAAAATGTCATAAATAAAATGAGCTCAATTTTCAAGACTAAAAATTCATTTAAATATAATTTTTTTGTCTTAATGGAAAGACGGAATGACAAAAGAAGAAAGAGAGGCAACCAATTTACATTAATTGAATCCATTTTTTAATTTGATTATTTCCCTATATTTAATTAGCTTCCAAATTAAGTGTTTTTTTGCTTTGCTTCCCCACCGTGGTGGATAAGCATTTGGCGCTGTTCGGGATAATCAGCGAACACTTCGAGCGCGTCCTCCTGGCTAAGCAAATACACCTCGGAATAGCCCAACGATCGCAGTGAATGGCTTAACAAAGAATGGCCAATTCCAAATGCCAAATAGAAAAAGGGTTGGCCAACCCGCGTCGTGCCAACAATTTGCCCAACGGCCCGATCGGTTTCAAAATTGACATTTCGCCAAATGTTGCGCCGCTTTCCAAATGTTCTACGCGTTCATTCTCGTCAATAATCTCAAGAACACCACGCTTCAACACAAACATTTCCTACAAAAATTTCAAAACTCTTTAAACAGTCGAAAAAGTGAAACGCTAACTTTGGCTAAATCGCCGCGACGACAGAGAAAATCATTTGGTGCGAACTTAATGATGGAAAAGTAATTGCCGAGATTTAAAATCGAAAAAATTTAAAATTCCCGTTACGTTTGTGGTTAGTTTTATTTTAACAATACGCTCTCAAATCAGTGGCCGAATTAGGCATTTCTGTTTGCCATTCTCTAATTGCGAGTTAATTGGTGAGCAGCATAAGAAATCCCGACTTTGGTCGAGGCCAGGCACTCTGAAGGGTGTTCAGACCAAAAATCAGACCGAGCTCGACCAAAAAAATGCAGAAGGACTTAGCCAGTAACAATTCTGGACAATCAATTAAACCCGACCTTATCACGAATCTTTGAATTTTGTTTTGCTGATATTCAGGATTAATTTTATGTCAATTTTATAATCCGGTAGGATTTAATTACCATTTGCATTTTTAAGCGCAAGACCAATTCGTAGAGAAGCGAAGTCTCACAATGGGCAAACAATTGCACTTGGCTCTTAATTGGAAGGGAATCATTCAAACCATTCATTGGTTGTAAGCAATTCCGGGTGAATTTTACAATGGTTTCAAAGTGAAGATGAACGGCCAATTCGCCGCGCAGTCGGGCGGGCAAAATGGAGCCAAGGATGGCCTGGGTTTCATTAATTTCATTTTTAATTTTCAAATTAGTCTTAATGATTTGTCCACCCTTTCGTCATGCATTTGCGCGTGCCGTCGGATGTAATGGATACAGTCCAACACGCGCTTTTGCATTGCGTCTTTTACGTTACGGTAATTCATGTAAAATTTGATGCCATCATTCAACTGTTGAAGCTCAGAACGTGTCAAATTCATCGTAGACACCTAAAATTACAAATTAGACACTAAACCCTAAAATCTGAAAAGAATCCTAAAAAATGGCAAATATGCAATAAAACCCGCAAAAAATAGAGATTAAATCGTCACAAACATGCTTGTTTGAAACAAGAACAATAAATTTGATAAAAGAAACTTGGATTTTTGGAAACCCATCAAGATTTTAGGAAACTCTTGGGCCGGCAACAGTCTTTGGTCAAATTCTTTTAATTTTGGTCTTGGGTTCTTTTTTTTTTGACTGGTGAATTGTCTTTACTGGTGACCGACCGCGTTGCCCACACTGCCGACAATGACGGCGAAGACGAGCACACCGATAATTGTGTCGAATATTTCGAGAAAATTGTGCATCGCCGCCGTGGGGTACGGCTGCTGACCCGACGTGGTCAGAGTCAGCGAGGACCAATAGAAGGACAGGGAGTACTGCTTGGAAAAGTTGGAGAACGGCACCTTCGTGGACCTGTGGGGAAGGCCATCTCTGATCATTTTTAATAACGAAATGCCGGAAATGCTTTTTTTTTACCCCTTTTCGGAATTACAATTTTAAAAGCAATGCCGTACACAATTGATTTACATGCAATTGTTTTCCGTTTCCCCCAAGACACTCCAAATACTTTCATGATTCGCTAATTATGCTACCTGTTTTGCCAAAATTCGGCCAATTCGGGCGTGTAATTTATCCGTTCAATGTCCGGATCGCCTCTGTTCGTCTCGTTAAACATGCATTTGTTCTCATCGTCCTCCGTTCTCATTAATACCGTAATGCAATCAGCCCAAACTGGGTCCTTAAGGGCATCAGCTTTATTTTTGATGCATTTAACGATGCTAAAGCATTGAGTGACCTGATTTTTTACGTAATTGAATTCCCAAGCAGCCAAATCCAACGCTAAATTTTCAAATAAAAAAATATTTTCTTTCTTTTTTTTTACAAAATATTCCGTTGATCAGTGAAATTTTGAAGTATACAGCAGCATTCCAATGGAAAAGAATCGTAAAAAGGAACAAATTATAAAACGAACAAAACTTAAAATTGGATTAATTTTACCGTACAAACGACGAGAATATGCAAAATTCGGAAGGCATTTGGGTAATTTGTCCTCACATTTGTCATCTGAGTGAAAATGCCGTGAATTTAGGCATTTTTTGAACAAATAACAACACAAACTTGCACTAATTGCACGGCCCGGTAACACTTGGCCATTCTGTTGAAGCGCACTAAGGACACATTTGGATATAACAGCAGCAAAAAGTCGGTGGGGACCAAAGCGAAGAGATCGAACAAAAAGTGAGCACGGAAATGGGCAAATAAATGAGAAAATGTACGTAATTAATGCATTTAGTGATGTGAGATGATTAATCCCGAGACTTAAATATAAATCCGAAAAAAATTCTTGAGACTCTCGCACACCACCAATAATAATACATTTGTAAAAAACATCGAAATACCTTCGAAAATAACGTTTGGCCAAACGCTTTAAATTGCCTATTGTCATCCCATCTTCCATGTAAGCTGAAATATTTAAAAGTGTGAATTAAAACGGTAAAATAACTTAAAAAAAATTACAAAGTCTTGAATTGAAGAAAATGTCGCACAAATTTACGAAGTCACCGAATGCTAAAAAATATTTTATATTTTTAATAAAAGTGTAAAGCAATTTGAAGAAATGTCCGGACCATTAAGCGAAATCCATGCGGTGAATGTTCGCGGTTCGCTTTGAGTGTCGTCAAAAACGAACAGAACGCTCACCACGGCGTTGTAAAGGAACACCGCGTAGACAAGCAAAGTCCAGTAGCAATAGAAAAGGCCGGACGGGTCAACCGCCGTTCGAAGAAGCATTCTGTTGATTGGCAAACACAGAAAATAAAAAGCCAAGAAAGAACAGAAATTTGAGTCGTTAATGTGCCACAAAAATTTGTGGCAAATTAATTGCTTTCCAATCACTGAGTGGATTTAAAGTAGAGAGTTATTGCAAAATCTTTCGTTAATTATGATATAAATAAGGTTGTTGAATTAAATTGAACTTAAACTCACCCAACTTTACCGGCCCAACCTTGGCGTTCTGTTCTGAGTTTGCGCACCCATTGACAAACGGATGTTGTGACTTGTGCCGTCGTCCCTTGCGTTTGTGCCGTCGCTGTTCCGTAGTGCCCCCCATTTTCAATTGTCGCCCCGGCACTTCCGTTCCGCAAATTCTTTCCCGTGGCACTTTCGCTGTTTTTCTTCCCCATCTGCTCGACTGCTGCCGCTGGTGGATGTTCTGCTGCTGCCTGTGCTGCTTGATCCTGCTGATGGTCTGCTTCTGATGGCATTGTTTGGTTGCGCTGCTGTTCAATGGCACGGAGTCGGTCCATTGTCACTGCCTAAAAGGCGTCGTGATTTAATTGCTTATTAGCAGCAGGAATTAATGTGCTTAATTAGTGTAAATGCCTCAATGGGTTGGTACCATTGGTTCAAACACAAGCGACGCGTTCACTTCGCCAATAGCCAACTCCGACGATTCGTCCCTTTGTCGCTCGGACATTCGCTGCTTCGCTTTCATCCATTGGTGGATAACCTTTGCATTTTTGTTGAAGTTATTTTGAGTTGGGATAGACTGTTTAATTGAGCCCTTTTATTGCCAAGACAAAGCCACAAATTGACATATTATTTAAATTGTTTTATCATATTTTTTCGTAAAATTATGCACAAAATGCAAAAAAATAGGAGTTAAATTATAATAATTGATTCATAAATTAATATTTATTCGTGGAAAATATGTAAATCAAATAAAACTTAAAAACGAAGCCATTCAGCGTAAAATGAAGCCTTAAAGCTTTGTTCATAAGGAAAATTGTCCAATCATCTTCTAATGCCTTCCCACTTACCAAGGTGACTCCGACAATTTCGTGCATGTGTCTTGGCTTCCATTCGCTTTTCTTCAGTGCCGACAATGACGTGCCGATGTGCGAATTCGTCTCCAAATTTTCTGTTGCATTTTCAGAAAATTTCGTGTGAATTGACATTTTGAAGAAAAAGGAACCCTAAAAATATTTTAATAAAAGCTTAAAGAATGTAAATTAACAAAAAATAATTTTTTTTCACTTTTATGAAATTGCATCTGTTGTTTTTACGCCGATTCTTCTGCTTTTTGTCCATCGGTTGCCCGGGAAACGTGACGACTCATTAGCATATTAAAATTGCTTAATCAAATGCATTGGCTTTGTTTCGGACAACAGTTACTGCTCGAAATAGGCGGAACGGGAATTCCCGCTTTTCTCGTCCTGGTCACCATTTAGAAAAGAAAATCAAATCGAGTGCTTAAGGTCACGAAGTTGGAAGTAATTTGATGAAATGCAAAATTTGCGAAAATAAATAAAAGAAATTAATTGTAATTTTAATCAATAAAATAAGACTACAAAACATCATTTAATTTTTGTTATTTTGTGCATCATTCTTTCTTACTAAAGTTAAACATAATAAACATAAAAGATGATCGGCTATAAGATAAATGAAATGATAATTAAATGACAAAAGAAAATTACATTTTTTCAAATTTTATATTAACAAAACAAAACATTAAAATATTTTTGCCTAAAATCATTAAAATTCCAAAATTCTTCGGCAAAATGTTATTTTATGCTTTTTTCCCGCATTGAATTAATTTTGTTTATTTCATAGCTTTCATCTCATTTTATAGGATATTCGTCTTTGAATAATTTATTAAAAGGAAAAAAATACTAATTTTCTGAGCATTTAATTTGTGCGCCTTTTATATATTTTTTAAATTTATATATGCATTAACCATAATTTAATGTAATATAATTGTTTTTTCCTGTATTAAAATGAATTTTTCCATTTCTTTGTTATTCGTCGGAGTCATTTTTCTTTTGAATTTCGTCGATAAAGTAATTAATCCGAATTTAAATGCGAATTAACTCTGAATTTGCACAGACTTTTCCATGCCGCGCAATGGTTTATCCGAACGGATGCTGCAGTTACTCCGCCTTTTTTGGCTTTTTAGAGTAACATTTTTAATTTGACCAAATACTTAACCAATACTGCTTATAATTGTATGTGTATAATGTTGGTAAAAATTTGAGTTGCACGGGACCGGGAATTTAGACAAAAACCGGGATCGGGACTTTTCGGGTTGAAAAACCGGGACTTTTTGGCTGGGAAACCCGGGAAAAAACCGGGACTTGGTACCCATTTGTACCATTTTTAAGTACCAGTCCCGGTCCCGTGCAATTCTAGTAAAAATATTCAAAGCAATTAGTGCCATCATTCAACAAATTTCTGATCTTATTTTTTTTACGAAAATTCCAAAATTTTTAATCTGGGTTAAAAATCTAATATCCCTAATAATTAATTAGATGCACGTTGCTTTTGCTTTGGTGTTTAGGTGTCGTCAAGAGCACCACCCAAAATGTAACATTTTCGGGCGCAATTGTGTTGGGTGTGTGTACCTCTACACATCGCAGAAATGCGACGTGGTGGAGGTGCGGTGCAGCTGCTATTACTGTTGCGACCCACAGTACGCCGCGACATGTCCGGACGGATGCAAACATTGCATTAAGGACGGGGAAGGAGGATGCTCGCAGAATTCGGAAGACCATTTCAAGACTTTAAAGTATTTGGCAATGAGAATCCGTTTTAATGATCTAATAATAATACTAATTAGTATTCCGATCAGCGGTAATGAGTTGTCTCTTTCGTCATTGGAACCGATTGAAAAAGTGAACGCGCACTTTGAAACGGTAATTAGCATAATTAAGAGTGATATACTCAGTCACAATCAATTCCATCTTTATAAACAGATCGATGCGGACAAAAATGGCGGAATTTCGCCAGAAGAGGCCATCGCATTTTTGGTTAAGACAAAGAATGGCACTTCAGCTGACGATTTGGCCAAAAACATGGCCTGGTTTTCCCAGATGGACAGCAATGGGAACAACCGAATTGAACCCGGGGAATTTGATCGATCACTGACGGAGTGAAAGATGCGAGGGCGAGATGATTTGCTTACCGGAAAGAAATTCACAAACCAAACGAATGCCATGAAAATATGACAATTTAAAAAGCTTTTGTTAAATTGAAAATTAACCAAAAACGGCAAAGATTGTTTTTTGTACAACTGTTCTTGACGGTATTGTCACTGTAATGATGAGGTGTCATGGCAGTTCGTACAATGGCGTTTCGTACAATTTCAAATGGGAATGGCCATAACTTTTTTGTTCGTCAGTTAATAATTTCCTGAAAATTGGTATCATTCGAAAACTCTACGTGTTTAGAAGCTATCATTAAGCAGAAGCTAAGCGATTATCATCTCACCAAAAAGTTATGATTTATAGTTTAAAAAATTAGGATTTTCTTGAATTTTTAAGTCTTATAAATCATAACTTTTTGGTGAGATGATTAATCGCTTAGCTTCTGCTTAATGATAGCTTCTAAACACGTAGAGCTTTCGAATGATATTATTTTGAAGAAATTAACGGAGGAACAAAAAAGTTATGGCCATTCCCATTTGAAATTGTACGAAACGCCATTGTACGAACTGCTACCGACCCGATGATAGTTTACCGTACATTCGGCATTTGCTTTCTGTTCTGAGTTGTGCTGCTGTTCTTAGGCGTTTTGTTACTGTATTGGGTTGTGAATATTCTCTGCTTAACGAAAGGCAACACTTTGCCAATTATTCGCGACAAAATTACGCGCATTTCCTTACAAAGCACCAGCAAAAAAAATTTGAAGAAAGTTTTAAATGATCAAATTATGCTCATTAGTTTCGGTCTGCTGCAGGGCGATGCTTTTCGCCATATTAATTACCATGGATGACCTTTTGATGATCAGCGCCCACGCCCAATGTGTTTATATGTATATGAGAATAACAATGTTTGTAAAGATTTCGCTTGTCAAGTGGTTGCACTCAAACCGAGACAACTTGCAGATGCAATACTGTGGTTAAAGAAAAAACACTGTTAAAAATATAAGAAGCAAAAAAGAATATTTTCGGATTTAAATGGAAACTAATTAGTCTCTTTACTAATTAATGAAATGATTAAGCGCAAAGGGATTTCGGCAAAATGTTAAAAATGCCATAAAAGACAAAAAGTGATCGATCTGACTAAGGGCGGACGAAGGGATGCTCTACAGAATGGAAAATAAGAAAACGGAAATAAATTTATGCGGAAAAAATTTTTGCTTTTAAAAATAAAGAAATAAAATATATTTAAATTGTTTCCCTAATTAACTTAACGGTAAATCAGTCAAAAGAAAATTTGAGGGTTTTTTGAATGATTTTCACTTTGACTCATTAGTTTATCAATAGGATTTTTCAAAAGGTTTCTCTTATTTTGAAGAATAAAAAGGCAAAATATCATCAAAAATGTACCTTTCTTTATAAATTTTTGCGGCAATTCACAATAGCAGTCATGTCCGAGTGGTTAAGGAGATTGACTCGAAATCAATTGGGCTTTGCCCGCGCAGGTTCGAATCCTGCTGACTGCGAACATTTTTTCTCTTTTTTGTTTTGTTCGTTTCATATGAGGAACAATGAATTTCCATACTTTTTAGATTTAACAAGCTTGAACTGACAAAAAATATAAAAGTGATTGAGATTCATTGAAAATATTTCTCTGTCTTACCAATTCAATTTTTTAACTTATTTGGACCAGCTCAAACAAACCTATTTATAATAGTCGTACGGTAAAAACCAAGTCTAGCTCAATAATTACAGCAGAAAAAAGATGGACATTTTAATTCCCGAAAAAAACATTGGGAGAAAGCGGACTAATTTACATGCAATTTAATGGGTAAATTATTCACAAAAAGTTCTATTCGGTGGTCCTAAATTGTGTCTGTCAACCATCAGCCATTTTTTTTACTGATGAATTATAATTTGCCTTTTTTATGTCACAGTAAATTAATTTAATCGGTCAATAAATCCACTAATTTATTGATTGATTTTCCGATCAATGCTTCCATTTGTTTGCTGCTGATCTGCTTTCTGTTGATCAGTGCTGCTGCTGCTGTTGTTGTTGTTGCTGTTGTTGCTGGTACTGTTGGTACTTCTTTTTCAGCAATTCGTATTTCTCGCCCGACCCCATGTGCATGTGCGCGCTGCAGAACCACATCGGAATGCGATGGCCGGCCATGAACTGCATGTACATCAATCCGTCGTCGCGGGAACAGCTGCCCGGCTGCAGCGGACAGTCACAGATTGCACAGATGAAGCAGCTTTTGTGCACTGATTTTGGGAATTTCGATTTTTTGTGAAAATTTAATTAGCATTTTAATAAAAAAAAAAAAATTAATTAATGACTAATATTATTATGTTATTACTCGTAAATTTTTCCACTTGGACCTTCTCTTCGAAAATATCGATCCATGTTCTGCAAATTTGGCAAAATTTTTTTGTTGGGCCTGTTCCAAAATTCATTTTTATTCAACGCTTGATTAAAATAAACTTATTAAAAAAAATTAAAAAATGAGCGATTAAATAAATTAAGATAAATCAATTTATGAGTAAATAAATAAATAATAAATTAAATTATAATGAAAAGTGCCAATTTCAAGTATCCGTGAAAGCACTAAAGATCAAAAGGAAGGGAAAGCAATGGAATTTGTCCATCCGATCAAATTATTGATCAGTGTTCGGCCCGTGTTCATCGCCAGCAGCTGTTTTAGCTTTTCACGCCCCCGCAAAATCAAAAAGCATGTATAAATTTAAAATTATATTAATCAATTTAAAATTAGAAATAATTGTTAAAATGAAGAATTTGATGGATCCCAATAGTTAATATTTATATGTATTGTATATCGAATAATAATAATAATGATAAAATATGAATTTTTTCTGTAAAATGAAAAATGTACTAAATTCTTTTTTAAATTTATGACCGGACATTTGGACAGTGAAGTCATTGGACAGAAGCTGACAATTGGACAGTGGACATTACGACAGTGAAGGAAAATTTTTTATTATTAAAAATGGCTTTAATATGATAAGAAATGTTTCTTATGTTCTTATTCTTAAGTCAGACCAGATAAAAGATAAGTGATATTCGAAATAAGCCAAGAAAAGTAAAAAAAAATTTTCATTCATTGTTATAATGTCCAGTGAGTGTCCAATTGTCCGCTTCTGTCTAAATGATTTCACTGCCCAATTATCCTCTTCAGTTGAAATTTCCACTGTCCAAATCTCCTGGAGCTATTTGAATATGAGATAGAGAAGAAGAAGCTTCCCTGAGAGGAAGATTAATGGATGAATTGTGGCAACATTGTTGTTTTTCCCTCAAAGGCTTCCCCGCTCGTTCATATATTTCAAATATAGTGACAATTTTTTTAAATGTCTTCAAAATATTTTATTAAATGGTTAAGAATATTTGAAATAGGTAATAATACATATGCATGTGAATTGAAAAAGATTTCAGTCAGAAAATGTGTGCTGTTGTATTGCTTTGGTTTATGATTATTCACTGCAATTGGCGTATTTCTCCCGCAAAAGTTGGCACTTTTCGCCCGAGCCCAACTTCATGTGCCCGGCACAGAACCAAAGCGGCACTCGCGAGCCGGCCATGAACTGTCGGTAGATCATCCCATCGTCGCGCGAGCAGCTGCCCGGCTTCAGCGGACAGTCGCAAATTGCGCACACAAAGCAACTTTTGTGCACTGTAAGAAATTGTAACATTCTCATTGCCCAAAACGATTCCATGGATTTGGAAATCCAAGGGACAAATCTAAAATTTATTAACTCATTTGAATGTAATTAGTAAATCTTAATTGATGGAAATCAAAACATATATAATTTTCTAAATAAAATGTTATCAAAATTTTAATTTGTATTTACTTGTGTGCTTTTCCACCTGAACCTTCTCATCAAACACATCGATCCAACTACGGCAAATATGGCACATCTTTTTTGTTGGCACAGTGCCAAAATCCATTTTATAAATATTTAATAAAAGCTTAACTTTTCTTTTTAATGAATTTATTGAACACTGAAAACTTTTATTTTTTGTTCATTTCCAAAAAGTGCGACAACTGTTCCTTCCAGAAATAAGATGTGAAATTTCTTTGATTTGAACAAAATGAAAAAGCGATAAAATAAAGCAATTAACATGAATAAAATAAAGGGATTAAAATAAAATAACAAAATAAATACAATTGGATATAATTTAATGAATAAACCTTTAAAAAAGTATAAGAATGTTGAAGCTCGGCGTAAAAATGACAACAATTAAATAATTAATGAAACGAATAAATGACACCTTTTCAAAAGGATTTCACTTTTTATCGGCTGAGTCGATCGAAAAAAAGATCGAACAAATAAGTGAACTTTGAGTAAAGTAATTAGTCAGATTAGCATTTTTATGCTTAATTTTTAAATTTATATTTCAGCACATTTTATAAGTGCATTATATAATATTATGTTTATATTAAAGTTATTTTGGTAAATTTAGGATTTTTTGCATAAAAATACTAACCTTATTAATTAAGATTTGAATTCATGGGTGTTTAAAGATATAAAATGCCACAAAAAAAACATATTTTCCAAGCAGAATTAATATTTGAATCCAATTTATCGTTTTTGACATGGAATTAGCTCGACTAAAAATCGAAAAAAGCTTGAAGGCTTAAAATTCTGCTTAATTTGTGGAGTAAATGCCGTTGTTTTTGCCCGCTGATCATTTCAAATTTTACCCGATGGGTCTGAAAATGTTGTCGGTTCGTCTCTTTCTCTGCTGATCTGTCAGTCGTCCGTCAAGTAAAGGATCAGCGTGTATTCCATGTCCTTCTCCACCTGCAAATGCGTGTCCGCCTGCAGCGGCTTCGTTTCGCCAGAGAACGGCCCCACAAACACAGCCTCACACGTCAAATTGACACACTCAAAACAAAACCCAAATGAAAAATTATTTAAATATTGCTTAAATGTATTATGGAACTGAACTCGGCTTCTGCTTTGAAAAAGGGAATTAATGTGCTTAAAAATTTGTCAAAATTCGGAATTCTGGGGCTAAAACACTGAAAATAGTTCCATTCCTGACACTTTTCGTTTATGGATTTACATCATTTAAAAAAAAAATTATGAATTAAAATTATCTCTCGATTCCTATTTTTTACTGCGTCAGTAATTTTTTGTTGTATAATTAATAAAAAGAATTTTGAATTTAATCATTTTAATAGGGACTAAGCGAAACATTTTTTGTTAGTGCCATGGAATGATGTCAAAAATGTTCAATTTGTTCTGAGAAATGTTATGCCAATTTTTTGTCAAAATGACAGTTTTACAAAATGTTTCTCCTTTTTTGTTCATTTATTTCAATTTTCTTCAAATTTGATTTAAATTCAAAATGGCACTCACTTTGTATTCCTTGGCGAACTGTCCGATCGCTTTCTTCTTCAAACTCTTCACTTTGTCTTGCTTCCGTGTGCGCAAAATGCCCATTCGTTCTGCCAACGGTTCGCCCGTCCATTGGATTTCGTTGCCTTTCCAAAGAAAATCTTTTTTTGCTCGAAAAATGCGCAGAAAAACGGTGACATTTGTCCACTAAATTAATAGAAAATTACAATATAATTATTTAAAATCAATTTATAAAAATGGCAAAAGTTGTTTTATTGTAATTACCGATAATTTCTTTTTCGGGCGTTCGTTGGCCTTTTTCAGTGAAGCCATTAATTATGTGAAATAAATAGTCTTTTTTGGTCAGTTCAAATCTTCATTATTTTGTTAAGGAAAACATTTGAGTCAAAATAAAATTTTGTAAAGTTTAGAAAATTTAAATTAATATACGCATAACAGAGGAAGGGACGGTCCCCCAGAATTTTGCCTTGGAGGGGGGGGGGGGGGGGTACTGCCGCCCTAGGCGACGACCTTTTTTTAGACCCCAATTTTTGTGGTTTTTGGAAAAAATAGCCGAATTTTTTTTTTTGAGAAATTTAGGTGAGGGAGGTCTCGAAATTTTACAAAACCAGCAGTTTCCGGTAAATTAAAATAAGCAAATTTTTGTAAAATAATTTCATTTTAGCAATTTTTAGTTGATTTTCAGTTTTTTTGGAACAATGTTTTTGTTTAAAAGTCAACAGAAAATAATTTTTTTTTTTTAATTTAGAAAAAAGTATTTTCGAATTTATTTGTATTTTATTTGGAAATATTTTATTTCTCAAATGACAGAACAGTGACATTTGTTAAAAGATCGTCCACATATTCCGCAGCAAACAGATCTTTTGCTGATATTTTTGTGAAATTTTATGGATTGGAAAAAGCAAAAAAAAAAAAAAAAGACCGTCAATGGTCAGAGAGATGGAAAAAGCAACTTTAAATGCAGAAAATCTTCACATTTTATCTTAGTGGGACGACAATCTTCGCCCAATTTGTTCAGCGAAAGGAATGAATGAATGATCCGACTAATTAGCAAAAAAAAAAACACACAATAAAACCCCATATAATTACATCGAGGCTTATAAAAATTAAGCGAGATTTGTAAATTTCACAAAATTTACACCTAAAACGAAACAATATTTATGTATGATTTGAAATGAAAAAAGTATAATACATAAATAATAAAAACAATTAATTACATTTTGTTAAACCGTAATAATATTCAAAAAATCAAAAAAAAATTATTTGCTTTTTAAAATTTTATATAAATAATATTTTTTTAATATTTTATTAAATTTCATTTTTATATTTTATTTAATAATAAATAATTTGATTCCATATTTTAGCAGAAAACGGGAAAATTGCCATAAAAAGCACAAATTAAAATGTATTATTTCAAAGAAAACTTTTAATTTTCTTCTTTCTTCAATAAAATCAAAATTTTTTATCACCGTTCCCCGATTGACGAATCCCCGTCCGCCGGGGGTTCCTGGTTTAGTCATCCCCGCTGTCCCCGTTCCCCGGTTTGACCGGGGATCCACCGGGGATCCCCCCCCCCCCCCCCCCCGCGGCTATGACCCTAGTCTGTTCTGTATTGATGACATTTCTTCATGTAATTTTCTAAATATTGCATGCATTAACAATTTTTCTGCTTTTCATTAAATATAATTCATTTTTTATTATTAAATTCACAAATTGTGAAAAATTATAGTAAAGCAATGATTTGTTACTAATAATCTTTTAATTATTATTTTTTTTGTTAAATGGATTCTTTTCATCATTTCTATAAATTGCCACTTTCATATTTAAATTAATGATGCATTGATTTTAATAATTTATGAAAATGAGTTGGCTAATGCTTAATTACTATTTCAATTTAAAAGGTGAGCAGATGGAAAAGCAAATGAACAATTTCGTAATGTTTTTTATTTTAAAGCAATGTTAAAAAAGAAGCATTACAAAACACATACCTTTCATTTATTTTTTCTGAAATTCAAAAAATATTGAATAATTTACAAATATTTCTAAATATCTATCAAATTCTGTTATGCATATACACATTAATTAATTTTATTGAAGACTCTTAATAAACAAAAAATTGTTAAATTTATAAAGCCCATCCTAAATAAATTAATTTAATAATTGTCATTTGCAATGTAAAATTTAGTTTTTATTATACAATATTTCAGAAAATGCACAAAATCATTACTTTCTTTGTCATTTTATTTTTGTATTCTTCTAAATCCTATGGACAACCAAAGGGTAAAAAAAAATAAATTAAAAAAGTAATTAAAAATAATTAATTTAATCACAAGGAGAAATAACCGAAGAGGAAGCCGAAGTCTCGGCTGAAGAAACGGAAGCAGCACCAGAAGTAAAAAATGGCCACTGCAAATTTGAAGGAATGCTTCTCTTGGGACAAAATGCCGACAAAAATGTCGATCTTTTGTCCATTTTGGAAAGTGCCGAAAACAATGAAAAAGCCAAAGATACGGAAAGGACTGACAAAGTGAAAATAATTAGGCCAAGCGAAATCCATCGATTCATTGAATCGCTGGAGGGACAAACAGTGGCCAAAAATGGCATACAATTCAACGTAATGTACGGGGTGAAAGAGGAGGACAAACTGACGATTCAATTTGTTGGAATGCCAAATGAATTTAAGGGGTAAAATAAAAAAAATATATATATATATATATATAAAGGGTTTCAACCTAATTTTGCCGGGATCGAGACAAAATTCAGTGTTTTCAGCCGGGATTGGTTTCTTAAATTGAAAAGTCAAATTTAAAATATTGATTAAATTTTTTTTTCATAGATGAATTCTCAATTTTAAAAAATTAAAAGACAAAAATGGATTTAAATTCAATCTCGATCTGAATTCAGAACACATGCCACTAAATTTAATCGAGATTAATGCTGTCATAAATAAGAAATATTATTCTTTTATTATTATTTAATTGTAATTTTGGTTTTTTTCAAATTTAAGTTTGCTTAATGATTTGTATTATAATGATTGGAATGTTTTGATAGTGCAAAATGAAATGATTGTTCAAAAGAATGAAGGCAAAACCGAGAAAATTGGAAAAATGACACGAAAAGTCACAAATCGGCTAAAGCCACCGCAGCAAATTGCGAATGGAATCGGAAAAATTGGAAATTTTGCGCAAAAAATTGGCGCGAGGCATTTGAAAGCGCCCGAAAATGTGCAAAAGAAAGTGAAAGAAATTGGAAATTCAGTTCAAAAAACTGCGAAATATTTATTAAATTTCGCCGATCAAAATTGGGAAGAGAAAAGTGAGCTTAAATTTGAGGACGACAAAAGCTAAAAATTCATTTTTTGCAGAAAAATTTTTAAATTTAATATTAGCACGGATGCCCTGTACAAATTCAAATTTTAAAATAAAAATCCTTCTCCCGATTTATGTTGTTGATCATGGATTTATTGGTCCCCCTGATCAATCCCTGTGGTGTTTTTTAACAAATTTTAGGATCTCCAGGCATTTTATGCAATGAAAATGTTGAATAAAATTCAAAAAATTAAAATTAAATTTTAATAAGAAACAAAATTAAGTATAACTAAAAATAATCAGAAAACAAAAGTTCTTTTATTTAAAGCATTGCTTTTTACCTTTTGACAGTTATAACGGAAATTTTCTCTCTTTTTGCAATGTTTCGTCTCCACAAATTAGCGGCGAATTTAATTGACAATTTAAATGAATCGGAAGAAATTTTGAATGCGAATTATCTGTGGCCATTGTTTTCATTCGAATTGAACAAGGAAAAATATGAGGTAAAAAATTTAGAAAAAAAAATCTTAAAAATGAAAATTTAGGAAAAAAGAAAAGAAAATGAGGAAAAAGCGGAAGAACTTCTCAAAGAATTTACACAAAAATGGAAAGAACCGGAGGAAATTAAGAAACAAATAAAAATTTTTGAAAAGGACCGATGGGATAATGTGAAAATTAAATTCAAAGTCACCCTGGAACAGTTGGAGCCATCGATGTTTGTGAAAGGTGGCACATTTTTAAATATACTAATTGGGTTCTCGCCTGAATCCCGAGCCATGAAACCCTCTTGACCTACGGTAACCCTGGTTTTAGCATAAAAGTGGTTAATTAAGCAACAAAGCATAACCATCAAATGGCAAATAAGTAGTGATCATTTTTTTCTATTAATAATAATAATAACAACTAGCAAATTACGAATTTGAAACTTGAAACATTTTACCGCAAATGCTAAAATCTAAATTTTACATACAGAGAAAGAAAGTTCTAAATCATAATTCGCAAAAAGCACATCAAAATTTGGGTCTGTAAGCTTTTTAAAAAAGCATTTTTTAGCCTTTCAACTGTCCAATTCCGAAGCCAAAAAAACAAAAAATGCCATTGAAAAAGCGCTGGACAACAAATATTTTGGCCGGCAGTGCGCAACAATTGACGACCTCCGCTGCTGCATTCGGCACAATCGCTTGGGAGTGGAAATTGATTTGAATGATTCGCAAGTGGAAAGTGCCAAAGGGAGGGGCGAAAACATTTTCACTTTGGCATTTTTTGTGGCTTTGTGCGGCGACCAAAATTTTTCGGAGACGGGCGAATGCACAAAAAAGGAAACATTGGCAAAAATGGACAAATTATTTTTGGGAGAATTGCGAAAGGATAAAATTGGGACGATTTTTGAAAGAGAAATTGTCAATCAGCAATTTTATAAGCAGTTGATGAAGCCTTCTGATTATCAGCAGCAGGTGAGAAAGAGGTGCAAATGACAGAGACGGAAAAAGACACAAATTAATCAATTAATGGGACTTGGGACAAATTAGCCGCCGGTGGTTTTAGTGAATTCGAATATGGCATTTTGCAAAAATTCCTCAATATTGGCAAAAACATAATTTAGTTTTCACGAAGATCCGCAAATGACCTTATTTACGCTAATTACTTTTTCAGATTTTAACTGAGGAAATAATGGACAGATTGAAAGTTTATTACGTTCACCATTCACTGGGACTGATCGCCGATTCGATTGGTTTAATTAGCCCAAAGTTTGAGGCCGAAAATGAATGCACAGAAAAGGAAATGCAAAAATTGAAGGACCAATTCAGCAAAGTGATCGAAAGGAATTGTTTCGACACGGCACTTTTTATGCGTTTGCTCCAATTCCAATTGTGCCATTCGAAGAGTTACGGGAAAAGGGTGAGAAATGCCATCCAAAAATATTTGGGCGACAAATTGGGAGCACAATGGCAAGCGGAAAGTGAAGCATTGGCCCATTGGGTGCTGAGCAAAGCGAGCGCGGTGATGGTCCAATTTGTGCGGCAATTGCGCTTAGAAAGAGGAAAAGAAACGATGGCACCGTACATTTATTAGTGAAACCGTCGCGCTGTGAAATTCTCCGTATTTTAGTCCGATTTTTTAGCAAAAAATTCTAAGGCCTAAGTGTTAGTGTAAAAGCATCCCACCACTATCATAAATGGTGCTTTCTTCTCAACTTGAAAAAAACTTTCTTCTCCGTATTTCGTGCCGCGACATTTCGCAAATTGTGCCATCTTTCAACATTTTTGAACAATTATTTGAAAAACGAGCACCATGGGTTTTTGTGAGATGACTTTTTGGTGTTTCTTTTCTATGGCTATCTTTGTTTTGATCTGTTATTGTATTTTCATATCTTTCCAAAATGCATAAATTTAAAAAATATTAAGTTCGGGATTTTTTTTTACATATTTAGGTACATATTTTGACCACTTTTTGTACATATTTTTGACATCCCTAATTCCAAGATTTCGAAGGTCTTTTCGAAAAGAAGGAAAACATTTAAAATCTAACTAAGAAATTTTTTTTTAAAAATTTAAAAAAATTCACGAGAAAGATTACTAATATGCCCCGAAGCGTATTGTTGAAAAAGGTTCATTTAAATCGAAATATATTTAAACTAACTTTCGAGCCTTTTTTCAATTTCTCGAATTTATTAATCATTTGAAAAATAAAAATTATTTCTTTCGAATTTCTTTTCCCCTTTCACTCATAAAGCTCAATTAAATTAGTTTTCCTTATTTTATCAACGCATTTGTACTCTTAACTCAATTTCACATTTACTTTTGGCTGCGCGGGGAACTTTGACAAAAAAGTGTTTTTTTTTCTTTTCTACGAAATTCGATTCTTTCCTTTGTTTTATATAAAAAAATTTTCTTGCACATTATATAAATTAAAATAACATTTTAATTTTCACACTTTTACATTTATTATGTATATGCTTTTTTGATCTTAATACAAAATTCGAATAATTAGATTTTTAAGTCAAAAATCCGTCGTAATAAATGGAAATTCAGAGAATCTATCTTTGAAAATCCAATTTTTATTTATCAACCTTCAGAAACTAATTTAAATTAATGAATTTTAAAATGATCACTATAATTTTAATGCGCATTTTTTGTTTTTCCTTTGAAATGTCGACGAGTAAAGGTAGAATCAGGCATATAAAAATAAAAGTTTCTAAAATTAATATTATTTTGAAGAATTGAATTGTTGGATGGGCTATTCAATGGTCGGTCCGCCGTTCGGCGACGACGACGAATTTGGCCCACTGTTTGCGATGAATTGCACCGGCGAAGGTGTGAAATGCATCAGCACAAATTGCATTTTTGGTATTTTTAATTCCAATAAAAACGACTTGACAATTTATATGATTAAGAAACAAAATAACTGGAAGCACAAAAGTATTACAAAACATCCCAGTCGATTTAAGATTATTAAAACTTACAAAAATGGGCTGGATTTCGCTTTCACATCATTCACCTTTTGGCCCTTTCATTTTCATCTTTTATTTTGAGTGAAAGGCAACGATTTTTATATTTCTATGAATGGCATTTTGTGGAGAATGGCAAAAATATTGTTGAAAAATTGAAAGTCATAAATTGCAGGCAATTTTAGCATAAGGCAAAAATTAATTTGATTTTCATTGGAAAAAATGGCTTGCCCCACAAAACACTGAAATTCTTTTGTTTTTGGATCATAATATCAACACCAAAGTTATAATTTAAAAATTAATAATGTTGCTGAATAAAAATTCCACCTTTAACCTTTCGCCATTTTCATCTTTTTGGGCGATTTCTCCTTTCACTTTTTATTTCGATTTGGCCCATTCCTAGCCTAAAATACCAAGGCCCTCGGGAAACACTGAGCGGGGCCCTGTCCTGGCCGGGCTCTATTAATTAATAATTATAATGCCATCACTGGCAAATAGACAACAAGCACAGCGGCACCGCGCTGCGTTACCACAGTTGCAGCCGTGACGAGATGCTATGGTGCCGAGCGCACCAATTGCACTGCGAGAAAATGTTCAACGGAACGGTGTCAGAATGTGCGAATTGTGCCGAAAATCTGTGCAATGCCGAAAATTATGCAAATTTGGCATTTTCAGATAAAACGGTGGTCGGCACAGCGATCGGAGGTGGGACAATGTTAGGGAGGGGGTGGAATTGATCGCAAAATGATCGGAGTTATTTTTGAAAACATTTTAATTTTTCAGTTTTATTTCTTCTCGGCACTTTGTTTTACTGCCTTCTGAGGAACAGAAAAACTTGGCAAATTCACACGTTGATCCTTTTGTTCTTTTCCACCATGTTAAAACTCTGAATTTTGTCCAACAATTTGTTAATTCGAATTAAATTTTGCATTGTAAATTCAGTTGATTTTTTGGCGCATTTCGCACCTATTCCTTTTATTTTAAATTTTTTAACTTTTTCTTTAACACTAATTGAACCCTTTTGCTGCACTAATTACCCATTTTTCAACTTTCATTGCTCACCACCACCCAGCGAATTCATTGCTTCTTTCTTTGGGATGATAAATGTGTGCTGATTGATTCGCTCGGATGAATGAATGTCCGCCGTTGGTTGGTCATTTTTTGAGTTGATCCATTGACCTGCTTCTGCCGTCGATGGGTTGCTTAAAAGGGCACAATGCCATCAAAAGTGCACACTTTGTAAAATGCGAAAATTATTCAATATAAATCTTAATAATTTAAATAAAATAGAAATTAAAAATAAAGAAAAAATGCCGCTTTTTTCTAAAGAAAGTATAAATATTTGATATTTTTTTTTAGAGAATTCTACTTAATCAAATGCTTAACGCGCAAAAAAAATTTGCAATTTTTGTTTTTCTTTTTGAGTTTTCATGTAATTTTCTTACGGCAAATAATGTGAACAAAGTTGGCGATGGAAAACAACAGCAACAACAGAACGCTTATGTGTCAGTAGATTTGTCTAAAATGGCACCAATTAAAAAAAGATTTATAATTAAAATTTAAAATTAAATTAAATGATTTGACATATTTTAAGCACTGCGCCAATTGGCGGGCGTCAAAGGGCGTATGGGTAAATGAATTTTCAATATTTTATTATAATAATTAATCATGGTAAACTCATTACAGCTTAGTTATCCAACAACAAACTCTTAACACATCAAGCTCAGCTGCCAATGATAATAAACAAATTTTCATCGGAGTGCCTACGCCTCCGCCAGTTCCGCGCGTGCCGGTGCCATACGGTTACGGTAGTAAAAGGTGGTCTTACTTATTTATTAATCATACTACGATCATTATACTAATAATAAGGATATCTCATACAAATAATTCACAACATTAGGACTTTTTAGGTCATATTTTCTCATTTTTCGTTCCTATTTTTGGTAGTAGTTTTTAGGTTTTAAAATCTCGACAAATACTTAAATACTAATTCATTTAGTTTTTCACAAAATGACAACGGCACTTCAAATAGCAAACAAATTTTCATCGTAGTGCCTACGCCTCCGCCAGTGCCACCGATTCCGTACGATTACGGTAGTAAAGGGTAAATTCTTTTTAATTGCCTTAATTAAATCAGTCCAAAGCAATATTATAAAAATTTAGTATTTCGCAAAATCAAACTGTCAATGATGCACCATCAAATAGTAAACAAATTTACCTTGGTGTGCCGACGGCGCCGCCGGTGCCACGCGTGCCGGTACAGCACGATGACCGTAGTAAAAGGTTTTTGGGGGGTTTTTAAATTGTTTATGACATTGGATTTTAGTATTTCTCAACAACAAAATGCCGCAATTGACAATGAGCAGTCAAATGGTAACAATAAACAAATTTTCATCGGTGTGCCTACGCCTCCGCCAGTTCCGCGTGTTCCGGTGCCGTACGGTTACGGTAATAAAGGGTAATTGTTTTTAATTGTCTTAATTAATTGGTCCTCCAAGTCAATATTATACATTTAGTATTTCGCAAAATCAAACTGCCAATGATGCATCATCAAATAGCAAACAAATTTACCTTGGTGTGCCTACGCCTCCGCCGGTGCCGCGCGTGCCGTACTCAAACCAGCAGAGAGCAGTGGCCAGAGGGTCACTAAACTCTATTTTTAAATTCATGGAATGCCGTTTTTCGATATAGAGTTGCCCTGAGGCCCCAGCAAAGTGTCAATTACGCGCCGACGCCTCCGCCCATTCCGCCAATCCCCGCAATTCCGTATTACCCTTACCATCAGGCAAAACGGAGATCCATTTCCGAGAACGACGAACCCTTTTCGATGAGCAATGGACCGCAAGTAATGAATGAGAAGGAATAAAATTTTAAATCTCTATGTTTTTGTTTAATTTTGTTCATTAATTTTAATTATTTTCAGCGAATTTTCCCCCGCGGCGGCAACAACAAATACGTCTACGTTCTTCATAACCAAAAAGATGCTTTGTTGCGTTAAGAAATTGCGCTTAATTGTGTATTTATCAAACAATTTTTAATTATTTTTAGTTTAGTAAATATTTTTTAATTGGGCCACACATAATATGAAATTATTTTTTAATTAAATTTAATTGCTCTTTGACCTCTAATTGATTGATTGGCTAATGAGTCGCATAAACAAATTCACTTAATTTGATGGGTTCGAAATGATGGATAAATTTCCGATGAATGGACAGTTGTCGTTCATTTTTACTTATTTGCTGCTGAATTCCAATCGCCAATTGTTCGTTTTTCTCAGTTTTTTTGTCAATAATTTACCTCAAATGTGTTCAAGTACTCTTTAAATTTTAAACCTTAAAATCCCAAAATTAAAGAAGCCTTTGATCCGAAAGAATATTTCTCTGTCCATTTTTAAAGTATTAACAATTTAATCCCAAAATCCTTTAAATTTAGTCAATTTTTTTTAAATTCCGCCCTCTAAACTCTGAATGAATTCATGAAACATAAATAAATAATTGAAAATAAAATTTCATTTTTCTTTGTTAAAACTAGGGTTCCTCCCCGATCCTCGTGGAGAGAACAGTCGGGGATCGGGCAGGAAATCCCCCAGAAAAAGAATGGATTCATTTAAATAATTTTCACCAAAAAATTGATATTCCATTTTTGATTTTTTGGTTGCTTAAGAAAAAAAGAAAACTAAATTTAATATTCACGGTGGCAAGTCAAAAAAAAAATTTTTTTTTTAAAGCAATTTGTGGTAAATAATAAATAAATTTAAAAGCAAAAAGACAATTCTTTTGTGCCAATGCCCTCCTCCGATTACGCGGACAATGAGGCGGACGATCGAATCAAAGCACCGCCGAGTGAACGCTTTCTGAACTATTCGCTGTTTCACAATTACTCTCCGTACGGCATGCGCTCGTTGGCCTACGATTATGCCAAATACGCGGAGCGAACCAAATGGCCGGTGAAGAATCCGTGCGGCACCATCCAATTCGAGGACGAGCCGCGCACGCCGCGCTTCCAATTTTGGAGTCCGTTGACGGCACGATACGAGTGCAGTTACACACAGAACGTATGAGGAGGACGAAAGCAGAGGATATGAACGGAATGAATGATCACTTACCGATCAGTAATGAATTGATTATAATACAAAAAAGACAAAAAAAAAAACAGACAAAATTTAATGGCATATCGAAGACGCATGAAAATTTACTTTTTGGTACCTTTTTTTATTCGATTTGGTGAAGCATGCCCATGTTTTTGACAAGGTTTTGTAAGCGTTTTAAACTGAATGAGTTAAGAGAAAAAGTATTTGAAACCAAAGAAAGATTTTTTCAATTGAATGGATTTTATTAAAAGGAAAAAAATTATCGACGCCCGTGAGATTCGAACTCACGCGGGGAAACCCCATTGGATTAGCAGTCCAACGCCTTAACCACTCGGCCAGAGCGTCATGCTTAGCTGATGCTTTTTCTTTTATTTCAATATTCATCTTTATGTAGAATTTGCTCCATTTAATTTATAAAAAGTTTACAAAATAAATGCTTACCAATTATAATAAATAAGCTTTTATAAAATTCAATATTTATGTAGATTTTGCTCCATTTAATTTATAAAAAGTTTACAAAATAAATGCTTACCAATTATAATAAATAAGCTTTTATAAAATTCAATATTTATGTAGATTTTGCTCCATTTATTTTAGAAAAAGTTTACAAAATAAATGCAATTACCAATTATATATAATAAATAAGCTTTTATAAAATTGCTTTATAGGAAAAGAGAAATATAAATTGAGAAATTCATTTTTTTTAATGTTAAAAATTATTTATTTATATTCGTTTTTTTATCTGTAAATTCACAATAATCATTTAATTAATTTTGCGTTCGTTATATCATTCCCGGATTCGCATCATAATCCAATACAGAAAACCGACGAAACATCCCGTGGCGGACAAAACAGCGAAAACAATTGCAATAATTAATCCGGTGGAGGCCAAAAACTGGAATTTGGCTGCTTGTTGCTAAAAAAAGTTTGATGATCAACAACCAATTGTGACTCAATAAAATAAATATATTGAAAAAGGATTATTTGACTAATTTTGCCCGCCGTGCCTCTCCTTCCAATTCGTTAAAATTCAGTGAATCATTCCCATTGCGTTGCACCACAGATTGGAATGTGCAAAGGATCATTAAAAAAAGACAAATGATTTGAAAAACGGATGGGACAGAAAACATTTCTGTAATTTATAGAAATTCTATTAAAAAAAGGGTTTAACTGATTAATTAAGAACAATTAATGAAAAGCCCAAAAAATGAATACAAATAAAAAGTGATGGCGAGATAAATTCCAAGAACGACAGAAATGCGCGGGGGGCGGCGGCGATGGGATGGATTAAGCAGCGACGGACGACGCGTCGATAAGGAAAGGATGGAAATGCGATGGGATGGGATGAACAGCGGATAAACGAGTTGGGCGGAACAACAAAAAAGAAAAATAATAATGGACGGAGAGAAGGGGCGAATATGGACAGGCAATGCCAACAAAAACAAATAATAATAAAAATAGTAATTAGAGACTAATTAAAACTTTAATGGACAAAACAGTGACAAAGCAATGGAAAAGGTGGCAGACGAAAAGTTTTTGATTAATTTGATTAATAATCTAATGTGATTTATTTACATTCTCTCTCTCTCATACAAATTTAATTACCCACCCAAAAATTCGTTGTGACAATTATTTTGGCTCGACAATTAAGAAACGTCGAAAAACTTCACAAAAATAAGAGAAATTTCTTCAGTGTGATCAATTAAATTACAAAAATTTTGCTCATTTGTCCTATTAATTACAAATAAATTTGCTTCCAATTCCGATCAGTCGTCCCTTCTCCGCTTTTCCCCCTCTTTGTCGTGCCCCGTGTCGATGGGTCTTTTCTCGAGATAAAGACTGCACATTTGCTGGTCCCCGTCCATGCAACAATAATAAGAGGGCAACACGTCATGCCACCAATGGTTCCACAACAGTGAGCCTCGGTCAGCGGTGCCGGCACCTTCTGACAATTTTAAAATTTATTAGTTACCCTAATATTTATATTTATGATTTTAATCAGAGATATCTGCAAAATAGATAAAGTAGAAGGGTCTGGAAAACGGCCCTCCGGTCTTGGTCAATTAAAACTAAATTTTTTAGTATTTCTAAGCATAGAAATAGCGAGGAGCCCGGCTTCAATGGCCAGCCTTAAGGCTCTTTGGCTGATCAGTCAGTGCCCACCCGTTCCGTCGGTGATCAGTTGTCCATTTCTGTAGCAGCACTGCTGTCCGCCCGGGTCGTCCCCTGTGCGGGCCCATTGCCAAACGGAGGCCCAAAAGTTGGCCGATGAGCGGAAGCAACAGTCTGCGCCGGGGTGGTGAACGTGTGGTGGCGATTTGTCCTCGGAAAAGGTGCCGTTGCGCTTCGCCTGCTGCTCAATGGGCGGACAGCGGGGCAGGCGGAGGTGGGCAACGCCGCGGTCGTCGGCGAACCATCGCCGGCACTTCGCTGCCCTTTTGTCGGCCGTGTTGTAAACCGTTTTGATCACATTGGTGGAGACTGAAGTGGTGAAAAGAAAATAGATTTTTTGAGACTTTTACTGAATTCTCAGCCAAATTTGCTCATAATGAGCATGGCTAATGGAAAACATAATTTAATTTGGTGCGCATCTCTTTTTGAAATGTTCGTTGACCCAGGGTTTTAGGTTACCCTTAACGTTTTTTATCAGAAAATTTGGACGGCGTAAGGGACTTTCAAAGCGGCGCATTCGCTTTGGTAACAAATTTGGGTTTTGCACGGCTTAAGCCGATTCAAATGTGGAACTGCGATAATATTACGCAAACCAACGCTTGCTTTATTTAAATATAATAAATTGCTACCATGGATTTTTGCGAAAATGCTCTTTTTCCCATTTTATTTATTTTTTCTATTTAGTGTTCTCCCATTTTTCAATTTCTCTTTAAATTATTTTCTCAATTTAATATAATAATGATTTTTTGGTTTAAATTTAAGTTTAGCAAATTACATTGGCGACTGATCATTTTTTGCTCAAACTTAGTCTTTGGTCTAAATTTGATGAAGTTTTGGGCTGATGGCATTTTGGGGTGGTGACTTTTTGGGTATGACAACAATTAAATTTATTTTGATGTAGTCCTCTTAAGTTTATTTAACAAAAAAAGGTCGAATATTTTAATTTTAGGGTTTGATTTTAAGAAAATTTTTTATTTAAATGATTTATTCGAAATTTCCATTTTCAGACCAAGACCATGGAATCTGATTTTCGAATAGAATGCTTATCGAGAAAAATAAATAAGAGAAATTTTTCTTTGAAATAAATAATTTTTCAATTATTTAAAAATTATTTAATTTACCAAACTTTTCCGCCTTTGGCAAAAATGAAAATTGATGAGCTGGACAAAAAATGAAAAGCAGCAACACGAGCACTTTGTGGGCAGACATAATAAATAAAAATTATTGTCTAAAAAGGTAGGGATGCACGGGGCCAGCAGGAAAGGAATCCGCGGTATTCCCGGATTTTGAAAAGCCCAGTCCCGGTCCTGGTAGGGAGGGCAACTGGAAACCAAGAAAAACAAGCACTCGTAAGAATTGGGGTCCGAGAGAAAAACAGTGAGGGAAATTGGAAGAAAGTAAAATATTTGAAAAAATGTACACTTAATTTTTCGCTAATTACTAAAGTTATTTTTTAATTTGTTTTTACTTTATAGCTTTTTTTTACCAAACAACGAAATGTCTGACACTTGGAAAACTTTTCAACAAAATTTGGATTTTGAGTTTAATTCCTTTTTGTTTTTTGATAATCTGGATTTGAAAGAATTGACAAGAAGGCCTATTACCCCAAAAATTTTGGAAAATATTGATCATAGTCCCCAAACTCAAAAATACTTAAAAACGGTCAGAATCGATGTAAAAAGGTTCGAAATGGGTTGGAAAAATAGAATTAGGGGCGCGCTTGCCCTTTTCAGGCTGAAAAAGTGCCGGAATTGGAGTGCCAAACTCAGCTGTGACTCAATGAACGCACTATAAAAAGCACTAAAAAGACATTTTAAATAATTCTTCTAGGGTAATTTGTGGCGCTGATCACGAATATGACCTTTATTTTGCGAAATTCCGAACCCCGAACCCTAATTCGAACAAAATTTAAAATTTATAAATTAAATGAAAAACAAATTTTAGGGGTTTTTAAAAGAACGTCAAATATAAAAGATTGAATTTAGCTTATTGCGCTAAAAAACCGCCGCACACTCGACTACGGCGGCCAGTAGGTGGGGCGAGACTACGGGCTACGGAAGAAGTCCGCGCGTGATCCGCAGGCGGTTGACTGATTGGCGGGGGCCCTTCGGGCCCCCGCAGTCAACCGCCTGTGGCGCTCGTCAGACTTTTTCCTCCGCCCTCCGTCTCGCCCCACTACTTGCTCCGTCTTCGCATGCTCCCTTTTGCGAAAATGTTCATAACCGTGTTCAGCAACCTCGAAAACCCCTAAAAATTTGTTTTTCATTTAATTTATAAATTTTGTTCGAGTTAGGGTTCGGGGTTCGGAATTTCGCAAAATAAAGATCATATTCGTGATCAGCGCCACAAATTACCCTAGAAAATCATTTAAAATGTCTTTTGAGTGCTTTTTATAGCACGGCCAATTGAGTCCTAGCTGAGTTTGGCACTCCATTTTCGGCACTTTTCATCCTGAAAAAGGGCAAGCACGCCCATAATTTTATTTTTCCATCCCATTTTTATGCGTTTTACATCGATTCTGACCGTTTTTAAGCAATTTTGAGTTTGGGGACTATGATCAATATTTACCAAAATTTTAATTCTTTTTGTTAAAATCTTGAAAGTTTTGTTCCCTTTTCGAATTTTTTGAAAAAAATTTCAAGAGGTCGGTCGGTCATTTGGTGCATTTTTATTGCATTTTTGGGTAAGAAATTTTTAATGCCGAAATAGGGGCGAAATGCCGAAAATTGTCATATTAGGGATGCCCATATTTTATGGGACCAATATAGGGATTCCTAGGAACGAATTGGGGCGTTAAAACAAAGAATTTTTTTCCGCTTCTTAATTATAAAAAATGAAAATTAAAAGTATTTACAAATGAATTAAATTATGTTATTCAATGGATGATTTATATAATAGATTACCAAATAAATTGTGAAGCAAATGAATAAGGAAAGAAAAGAAACTTTGCAGCTAATGGAGCAAGAGAAACAGAGATAAAGAAAAGAGAAACAGGGTGAAAAAGAAAAAAAACAGATAAAGGAAATACAAACTTAGTAAAGGGAGAGAGAAAAAAAAAGACAATGGGAAAGGAAACAGAGAAAGGAGAAAGAAAAAGAGATAAATGGAAGAAAAAAAAGCAAGGGGAAGGGAAACAGAGAAAAGGAAAGAGAAAAAGAGAAACAGAAAAAGAAAAGACAAAGGGAAAGAGAAATAGAAAAAGAGCAAGTGGAAGGGGAAGGGAAACAGAGAAAGGAAAGAGAAAAAAGTGAAGGGAAGAGAAGCAGAGTAAAGAGAAAGAGAAGCAGATAAAGGGAAGAAATTTTCTTCCGTAGGGTATGTTAACGGATCGGCCATTAGCGGACCAGGAAAATAGCAATCAATTATTTATCAAAAAAAAAAAATTAGGACATAAATTTTCAAAAATTATGTAAAATATAAAAATATTAAATTGTAAAAACTTAATTATTCAAAAAAAAATTAATCAACAAAAAATAACAAAATACCACTGATATTAATAAATTTAATTATTTAATCGATAATTTACTTTATCACTGCTTATAAATAAATATTTTAAATTTTAATAATTATCAAAAACAATTAGAAGATTAATTAAACCCGAAAAACCACGATTTTCTCATTCATTCTATTGCTTTTATTTTTTTTTACTTTTTATTTTAAAAAACGTAAAAAATTTACAGGTTATGTTGAGTGTTTTTATTTTGAGAAAAATCTCGTCTTCGAATTGCAGCAATTTAGAACATTCAAAACAAATAATAAAATTGAAAATGCTGTAAGAAATGATAAGTAACTGATTTTTAGAAGTGTTATTTCGATTTTCTTGTATTTTCTTACAAATTTTTATGTTTTTATAAGTCGCTCATTAGAGTTGTACGGGACCTGGACCGAGGCGGGAAGTCCCGGTCCTTCGAGGTCCCGGTCACGGTTTCCGGTTTCTGATTTTCAAAATCTATTTCCCGGTCCCGGTAGGGCAAACGGGAACCGGGAAAAACAAGCACTGGTAAAAATGGGGGTCTGATTGTGAGTGAAAAATTAATTATAAAAATTGGAGTTAAAGGAAAAAAATAAAAAAAATAATAATTAAGGAAAAAGCGCGCCGAAAAAAGTGATGTGAAAAGCAAATCTGATTTCTAATAATATTCGATCATTTAGTCCAAAAATGATATTGTTTGAAATAATTTAAATGCATTTGGTTTGATTTGAGTAAATATATTATAATTTAATTTTGTGTTAACTTTTGTGTTTTATAAAATAAAAAACCAAACAAAAAATTAATTATTTAATATTTTCACTTGAAATAAATTTAAATTAATATTTTTTTTGTATTTTTTTATTGGAAAATTTTCCGGATGGTCACGGTCCCGGACAAAAACCGAGTTCCCGGTCCCGGTTTTGGTAAAAATTCCCGGTCCCGTACAACTCTACTCTAAATCAAAAATATTTTGGTGAAAATGATATTTTGGGCTTCTCTCGCCAAATCTAAGCCGCAAAAAAACATGTAAAAAATATAAAAATTCAATCTCTATTCATATGTTAATTCTGTGAAAAACTACACACATTGGATGAGTTTTCTCCACCAACTTCCGTTCTTCGCAGAGAAAAGCGCCTATGATCACTAAAATTTATGCGATTAAATCCAGAATTTACAAACTTATCAATTAATTGCTATGAGCATTTTCATGTGGGCGTAGGGCAGTGGAGTGATGTGTGTATGCTTGGAAAAATGCGACTGAAGTATTTTTTTCACAAATCCGAAGTCAATGTTTTAATGCCTAAATATTAATGAATTTGTCAAATATCTTTTTTTGGTACATCTTCAATCCCATAACACTGACTCTGTTCTTCATACTTTAACGAGGTTAAGCTTTTGTTTGAAGATTAAATAACTTTAAAAGGTGAAAACTCGCCAGACATTGTTTTACTAAATCTCAAAAATACGATTCATTTCAAAAGCATTCCAACAAGCATGAGCTCCAATGATATACACTCCAGCTTTTAAAAATGAAAATAATACTAAATTAATTCACTCAGATAAATGAATGGATATGTGAATGCAAAGTGAATGCATTTCTATGTTAAAATTTATTTATCCTAAAACATTTTTCATCTCGGCACCTACGCTCACTTGGCAAAAAATTTTTTGTTTGGAATAATTACATTTTTTGTGATTTTTAAAGCTGTTTTCCATTTTCTGCTAAAGCTCTAATGTGCTTAATTAAGATGCATAATTTCCAAAAAAAAAATATTAGAGAAAAGGGACCGGTAGTTAATTTTGCACATAATGCTTTAATTCAACAATTTTTAAAAAAAAGTCATAAAAAGATTTTGTAATTAAATAAAAAATTATTATACATGTTATTCTATTGTAAAAATTATAAAAACATTAAATAATTCAGAAAAGCATCGCTTCGATAGTTAAAAATGTTTTTGTAAAAATATTAAATAATTCAGAAAAGCATCGCTTCGATAGTTAAAAATGTTTTTGTAAAAATATTAAATAATTCAGAAAAGCATCGCTTCGATAGTTAAAAATGTTTTTGTAAAAATATTAAATAATTCAGAAAAGCATCGCTTCGATAGTTAAAAATGTTTTTGTAAAAATATTAAATAATTCAGAAAAGCATCGCTTTGGAGTTAAATGTTTTTGTAAAAAACATTAAATAATTCAGAAAAGCATCGCTTATAGTTAAAAATGTTTTTGTAAAAATATTAAATAATTCAGAAAAGCATCGCTTCGATATTAAATTTGATTGTGTGGGTGTATATAAAGACGATCTATCTTCAATTGCTTTCCAGGGAATAAAAATAATCCAAATAAAAAAGTCAAATAAATTAATGCTATTATTTATAATATTTAGATTAAGCTAAGTATTCAATTATCAAAAATACCCAAAAATGAACAAATCCCAAATTGTCGCCATCGCTGTTGTGCTTTTCGCCACAATTATTGCCATGGATATGTTCCTGATGACAACTGCCCAATGTATTTACAACCCTGATACAAATTCGTGCGATGATCCAGGATTAACATGTAACACAGGTTGTTTGCAGGATGACACTACTTGCAACTGCGGTAAAATAAAATAAATAAAATTTAACAACACAAGAAATTAAGGATGGTCGCCTCAAAATGCCTTGAATGGTAGTCAAAAGTGACCGAAGAATGCAGTCAATGGATTGATTCTTTATTAAATAGCTTGTTAAAGAAAAAAACGAAAATTGTTAATAATATTTTGTTGCATTTCAAATTAATAAAAATTAAATTCAAAATTTTTGTTAAATGAGGCTTACTTATTACTTACGGTTAAAATTTCAGCTCGATTGGTTCCCTGAAAATGGCCAAACTTCCAAAAAATTGAAGTGCCCCTATTTTAATGTTACACAACAGGGATGGCAAGCTGAGGCCACAAAATTTTCGGAAATCGGAATTCCGAAGGTCAAAAATTTTCCGGAAGCCGGAATTCCGACCCTAAAAACGTCGGAAATCGGAATTCGGAAATTTTTCAAAAAAAAAATAAAAAATTTTTTAGGTGTGAAATTTTTTAATTCTTAACCTTAAAAGGTGATTACCAAATGTTTTGGTATATTTGAATATGTATTTTCTTGAAAAATTATTCAATCTTACGCCTTCTTTTTGCGGCGCGTTTTTTTCAAAATTTTTGGGGAACCAGGGGGTCTAGCGGTGCCGATAGGCGCCGACGTGAAAAATTTTGTGAGCCAAATACAATAACAAACAATTGGAAGTACATACATGAAAAAAAATAATTAAACATACTGGCAATGAAACCGCTGGTAGTGAAACGGCGGCAATGAAAGCGCGGCAATGAACCTCCTGTTCCGCAGGTCCACCGCTATCATTTCCACTATTTTGGTGTTTATGATTAAAGTTTTTTTCGCCATCTTTTTCCCATGGGCCTAAAATCATTATCAATAAAAACAAAAACCTAAATGGAATAACTTTTTGCTTGCAATGAGTGCAGTATGTTCGATTTAATGTGCTTTGAAGGCGGAACAGATTCACCATCAAAATCATCGTCGGCTATTGTTAATGGGACCGAACTGCTTAGAGCTGATGAACAAAATGCCCCAGATTTTAAAATAAAAAACTGGTTAGAAATGTTGACCAGCCTTTTATGCTCAATTGTTCAAATGCAGCAGAATCCTTTTTCTTTTTTGCAAACTCTATGCAAATCTGGGTGTTTGTGCTCCAAATGAGAAATTAAAGGTGTTGTCGGAGCTCTTGGTGGATAATCCTTTTTAAAATCGAAATATTGCAAAAAGCAACACGACCAGATAGTTTGAAATAGTTCCAAATCAATGACATTTTAAAGACTAATTTTGAGAAATTTTGAAAATTTATAACATTTCTTGTGAAAAATAAAATTAACTAAATTAATTTTTAAAATACTAAAATGTGATTATAGGCCTATTTAGGTCATTTTTATGACATTTTGTGCCTATTTCACCCTTTCAGAAGAATTTTTTTCTAAAAAAATAACCCATTTTAAAAATTTTATTTACATATTTGGTACATATTTTGGGTTTTTCTTACATATATCGGGATTTTTTTACATATTTATGTACATATTATGACCACTTTTTGTACATATTTTTGACAGCCTTAATTACATATAACAAATATGAGCATGCCAAAATAATAATTAACTGAAGAATTTGTTTTAAAAATTTAAATTTTCAAATATATTCATTCTTCCAAAAAGCGAAATGCGAAAGCAAAAAAAAATGCGAAAGGCGAAATGCGAAAAGCGAAACGTCGGCCCATCCCTGAAATGTACCTCATTTGCAACTGCAATGAGTGAATAAAAATTATTTTTGCTTAATTTTAGGCTGAAAATTATACACTTCGTCCCGAGGTCAGTTGGAAACATTTCTAAATTTTTTTGGTGTCTAAGCTGGACATGGATTAGATTCAGAAAATATAAGTCTGGACCAGGATGGGAAAAGCTCTTTGTTCGGCTTCGAAACTTCACTTTTTAGAATTCGAAGTTCGCCTTTGAGCAATTATTAGGCTTCGCTCGGCTTCGAGTGTTAAGCCGAACTGCGCCCAGCCCTAGTAGACAGATCCCTCATACTTATATAATTGCCCAACAATTTAAGATGAATGCCATCATTCTCTGCTGTTTTGGCTACGATACCACCCTGACACCAATAGCTGTTCAAATACCGGCGACTGCAACACCGAATGCATGTTATAGTAGGGCTACGTAACATTTGTGGTAACTTGGGAATCGATTTGAGAGAAGTTTAGGGACCCGACACATAGGAATTCCAACATTTGAAAACGAATTTAGGATTTAATGAAAAAACAAAAAATATTTATCTACTGAGCCCAAAACTTGGGACAAAATTACGTTTGCTTTTACAAGAGTAAACCAGTTTGTTTGTGAACGTTTTATAAATATTTCCGGACTCAAACGCGAGAGAGTAATAGAATTTGAGTCCATAATAACCATAGACCCATATGTACGCAATTTACTAATTTATTTAAAACGCCTTTCCCAAGGGCCAACGGGAACAGAAATTCGTCAAGGGCATTCAAAAAGTCCAAGACTGTTGTAATCGAATACAGCAACAAAATAACAAAATCATCTTTCCGGTTTCTTATCTTTCGGGTCATTTTGTTGATTTTCATTTGCCGCTCTAATGCGTTATTTTCTCAACTGGTGGCATTGCTCGGCGATAGGTCACTCGGTTAGCATTGCTCTTCGGCATTCGGTTGTCGTACTTCGTTACGTTGGTACTCATTTTTTGGACAGGTGTCGTTTTTGGCAGGTTTCTCTTCTTGACGAAGGTCAACACTTTGCCAATAATTCGTTTGAAAAGGTCGCGCATGTCCTTACAAAGTACCAGCAAAAGGAGCTGAATAAATTGTGAATTTAATTTTTAAAAATTCAAAAAAGTTTAATTGCCTCGTCTGAAATGGGATACAAAGAAATGACGAATTGGAGCGGATAAGACAAAATTTGTCCGATTGGATGACAGAGCACAAATTCGTTGTACCAATCGTAATTGCTCGCAACACCGGTCATCGTAAAAACAATAGCCAGGATTTGAATGGCGAAACATGTCGCAGTGATTCGTCCGCTGTTTTTGTCCACTGATTGTGAAGCATTCCCACTGCGATTATGCGCTTTAAAGTGTTAGTTGGGTAATTAAAAAGGTTAATTGTGTTTTACCCTTAATCCATGCCAAACGAATAGCAATTGCCACATAAAATGAGGACGAAACACCCAAATAAGTCAAATAAGTCCACGAATAATGTGAAAGAACTAAACTCAAAAAACCTTTGTATTGGATAATAAGTCACAATTAAAAAATGTTTTTAAATGTCTTACAAATGTAAAAAGGAGTCAAAAGGAAGGACAACAAATGCAAAAGCACACATTGGAGCAGAATGCATCTTAAAAAAATTTAAATGTAATTCTATTATTATTAGCCTAAATTCAAATAAAACATTTTAGTTTTTAGGTGATCAAAATCAAGTTCATGAATAGTTCGTCTTCTATGGTTATTTTTTCTTTCACCAAAAAGCGATCAAAAAACCTGCTTATTACTTTTGATGTAATTTAGACAAAAAAAAAATCACTTTTTTGTTATTTTGTGAGAGTAAAGAATGGGGAGGAGCAGTGCGTATGCTCTGTTTGCTGCCAATGCAATGATATGCAAACGATTGTTGACCAAACTGAACATGGTCATGTTTTGTCGGGCATTTTGGCTGATAGAGACAAAACGGATGACCAAAGGATAACTCAAAATTTTGGAGAATAGGAAGAGAAGATCAGGGAAAAGCTGAATGGAATGAAAGGCACTTTTAACTTATTAAAAATATGTAATTATGGTGGTGCCGCCCCCCGCGGCGCCTTACGCACTTTGCTGACCAAAATGTACAGAGCGGTGCGTTCTCGGACCAATTTGAACAACGGATAAACGCAAAAGAGCAGGAACAGAACGCAGAGCAGCCAAAAAGTGATTTGAGTGAATTCACGCAATTTTGAGTTGATCGACGACTGATCAGTTGCATTGCTGCAATTCATTGGCGAGAATGCTGTTTTTTCGTACCAAAATACCGAGTTTAATAAATGCGAGTGAAATAGATTAAATTTAATTGGTAATGCACTGACTTAAATATTACATGGGGAACAAATTCCACCCTTCTATTATTTGGATCACATATAATTATGAATAATTAATATGTGTTTTAGCCCAACCAACAAATAAGCCAGTGCCAATTAATGAAAAATGCCAAATTATAATTAAATCGGACACGGGCCACCCAAATTTCTCAAAACTAAACAAGTAATTACGCCCACAATAAAGGCTTACCATTTGACCACCTGCCGATTTTCGTTTTTTATTTTATTTTTTATTTCTGCGCTTTACTTCGCCAGACCATTCAAAGTTTTGTCCAAACATCTGCTTCCTTCACCGGATGCGATCTTTTTTTTTTTTTCTGGGTGTACATTGACATATGAAAATGGCATGAATTGTGAGAAAACGTTTTAAAAAGCGAATAAATGTTTTTCTGGGTATGGCCGTGCCAAAGTGACGACTAACGGAGAAATTTTTTAAAATTAATTAAGAAAATAGTAAACGAGAGTATCACACACCGCGTTCACTAACAATAGAGACGGAATTTTAAAAATGCGGGCCCGTTCCAAAATTTTGGCCGGGCGCCGCGGGCTTTTTTCAAAATTGTTGAGATTTTAATTAATAAAATAAAAAAAAAATTGGTTGTCTTATATTTTAGCCTAGAATTAAAGCAAGTCATGTAAATCGACCTTTTGCTTTTTAAAACACTTTTACGGCACATTTTTTCAAAAAACTTTGGGGTAGGGCGGCGGGGGTCCAGCGGTACCATAGGCGCAGCCGGGGAAAATTTTAAAAATGCCCGGTTTTTTTTTTTTGAAAATTTACCGGGCCCGTCCTGTCTCTATTAACAAATAAGCAGTTTTCCAAACAAATAATCATGGTATCGATTTTTATTACGAATTTAATTAAATTATGAAGATTTAAAAAAAATAAAAAAATAAATGAACAAAATTTACAAAAAATAAAATTTAAACACAAAAAATAAATTGGCCAAAAAATTGCTGGGAAAGAAATAAAAATGTGCAAACGAAAAGAACTCATCAAAAATGAATATATTATTAAATTATTTAAAAGAAAACTAAGAAATTACAAAATTTTAAAAATTTTCTTTTAAAAAAGACAAAAAAAAAAAAAGAAAAAATCATTTAAATTTTCTGTTAGAATAGAAAAATAATTCTTTTCATATTTCATTAATAATAATAAAATCATAATGCAAATAATGAATATATTTTTTTTTGTTAATTTTTCCTCAAAGAAATGTTTTTATATTTAACTTTTTTTTAATTTGGTTACTATTTTCATCACTTAAGCCATTTTTTCAACCAGAATTTAATTAACTTTTTTGTTTTGGGTTTTCTTAGTCTCTTTTTTTTTGTGAATTTCATCTGACAATTTATCCCCCCCCCCTTCAATTTGGGCATCTAAAACTAATTTTTTAGACGTATTAATGGCGTCTTTCATCCAAGGACGAGTTTGATTCCGTGTAATTCCGTCCGTCCCCGGCGGCTTACGCACTTTGCTGATCAAAATGTACAAAGCAATGCGTTCCCGTGCCAATTTGAACAATGGGTTAATTTCAAAAGAACAGAAACAATGCGCAAAATAGCCCATAAATACGATCAAGGCATTGATTGATGCACTTTGATACCGATCGAAGAAAAATGGATCAGTGCAATCCATCGGTTGTTGAAAATCGGATTAATTTCAAAAACTTTTTTCACTGTTTAATTATGGGATGAGCGAAACTTCTGCTGCTTCGATAAGGCTTGTTTGAAGCTCTCACACGATGTCTTTTTAGTTTTCTTAAGTCTATTTTAAGAAATTCGAAATTATCGACCAATTGTTGTACAGTTCGCATGAAAAATATTTTACTTATGAATCGAATTCAGTGAAAAATATAATTTTTACGAATTGCGTCGATAATGAATTTGTGACTTTGAATAATCCTATTCAAATGTGCCGTCGTTTTGAGGTCAGCGTTTGCCCCTCGGCCACTGTTCGGTCATTCATTATAATTATAAGTTGGGCATTTTTAGTTACATAATTTTTTTTTTCTGTGGCTTTTGTTTCGCTGAGAAACGCACAAAAAAATATTTTTAGCCTGGGAATTCTTCATTTTAAAGCCACTATTCGTCACTAGGAATCACAAATTTTGAAACTTTCCACCACTAAAATAATAATGCCAATAATTTGGTCATTTGGTCACTTTTTGCCTTTTTTTTTTTTTGGGTTTTTTTGAGCAATTTCTTAACATAACAAAGAAATTTTTTGTAAATTTCTTAAGAAAAAAACACCAATTTAAATGTTTTTCATCATTATTAATAAATTTAGAAACTTTTTTTGCTATTTTCGTCATTTATTTTGTTGCCATTTTTAAACTCGCCATTTTCCATCCCATCCAAAATATGAATTATTATTTCTTCTTCCAAATGTGGTAAAATTACCAGGGGATTGGGACTTTTTTAATTGTTTTTAATGATTGTTTTTGATGAGAGAAGCACGAAAATTTTGTGAATACAACATTGAATTTTTGTCAACCTTTTTTCTTGGTCCGCCAAAAAATTGGATAAGAAAAATGTATTAAATGAAAAATTATGGTGGATTATTTTTCTTAAAAAAACTTTTGACAAATTCTGAAAAACTAAAATAATTTAACAAATTTTCAAATGTTTTGAGGAAAATGTTCGTAAAAACAGAGCCTATTGATTTCTTTTGACAAAATTTATGTCCTAAAATGTTTGTGAAAAATCAATGACGTCACTCTTCTCAGGTGCTGCTAAAAGGATGTGAAGATGGGGCTAGACATTAAACCAGTGAAAAAAAAAATTATATTATCAATTAAAATAATTATATTTATATATATTTTAGTTTTCATTTACATTTATTTTATTGTCACAAAAACACATTAAAATGAGCACAAGCACACCAAACATATCACTCACAACATTCGGCGACATCACTTCAGATCAAAGTAACGGCAAAATGGAATCAGAATAAAAAAATTACAAAAGTTGCCATTCATAGGGAGAGGAAAAGAATTTTGAAATTAAAAAAGGGATATAATTAATTTAAAACCATTCAAAGGCTGTGCCATTTGAAAGAAGGCAGTACTAAATACAATATAAACCCAAAAATCCTTCACATTTTTCAGATCATCTTTGGCCCTCTTTTGCACTGTCCGACGATGAAAATGATTGGGATCGGTTGCAGGGCCAGCGAAAAGCAATTGACGCAAAAATAGCGGAATTGGAGAGACGGCAAATGATAATGGAGGGCACCGAAGCGACGCCAAAGGCTAAAGACAATTTCGAACCATCGACGAAAAATGGAAATGGTAAGAGGGGGGGGGGGGGGGGTAATTAACTAATGAATGAATTAATTAGCCGGATGCTTTTATTACAGCATTATTTGACAATTCACTGAGTTTAAAAGTGGAAGAGTTGAACAGAAAATACACCGAATTGGAGGAGGGATTGAATGATGCGAAACAAAAAGAGGAAGACAAACTGGCAAAGGTTGAGGCTGAAAATGTGAGTCCAAAATTAAAATTTTGGTGAAACGGAAATCATTAATTGACCTATTGGTGATCCCGAATAAAAAATAAATTAAGAATTTTCATTTTTAGCCAATATTTAAGCTTTATATTTGTGATTTATCCATTGAAATTGAATTAATTTAAAATATAATAACAATTCATTAATTGGACCATGCCGTACAATAAAAAAATATTTAAAATTCAGAAGGATCTGATGGTAAAGTTTGCGGAGATGATTAAGGAATTTGACACGTTGAAGAAGGAAATGAATGATATGAAGCACAAAGAGGGGGACAAACTTTCAAAATTTGAGACTGAAAAGGCGCGTCATAAATTAAATTTAAATAATGAAAAAAGTAAATGAATTAATTAATTTTTAGAATGAACTGTTGTTAAAAGTTGCTAATCTGGAGCAAATTGTTCTCGAAATGAAAGGAGGCCAAAAGAATGGAACAAATTTTGAAAATTACAATTCAGAAACGAATATCCCGGAGATTAACGAACAAAATGAAAAGAAAAATGGCAACAAAAGAGACAAAGCAAATGCCAAAATCATTGGCCGGACAAAGGCAAAAGAGAACGAAAAGCAGAAAAGCGAGGAGAAAGCGGCGGAGGTAAAGAGAAGGATTCCATCAACCAAAGCACAAAACACAAAAACAAACAAATGCTATTCGAGACTCTCGACTTGAGAAAGTCTTGGCTTTTTGGGGCCTTGGTATCACTTTATGGGATTAACCCCCCGTTCTCGAATATTGTCACAGCTCCCTGAGAAGGACCGAGTCGTTCTGTTGCACGGCACAACGCGCGATGGTCGCATTGGCATCGCCTGGTATTTCGTGCTGCTCCACTCGCACAAACCGCCGCCGGTGCTGGACGGAGCCCCAAGGCTGGAAATTGATGAGCATGGGCAGATTCTGTTCTGTGGCTGGGGCCGGGAGCCGCCCAACGATGTAATTAAAGCGACCAACACGAAGTACGGGCTTAAATTCGCGCTACGAAAAGCCAAATGAATTAACTCGGATCACCCCAAAAGCAAAGCGAACCGAATTCGGCAACTCCATTCATTGGCATTGGCATTTTAGTTGATCAGAAAACTTAACAATTTTTTTTTACCATGCTTTTCAATGAAATAAATGTTTGAACTTAGTTTATTTTTATATATATTATTCACTGCTATTTCTTTCGTTTTTCATATTCCGGTCGTGCCGATAAGCAATGAGCAAAAAAAGATTTATTTCTTCTTTTTAAATAGAGATAAATCTGTAAATATCTTAAAAATTACTATAAAGATTGAATATTTGTCGTATAAAGTTAAAAAAGGCTCACAATTTTTTAAACTTATGTCTATTAACGTTTAAACGAAGAATTTCAGGCTAAAAAAGAGTTTATCGTGCATTTTTCAGCGAAACAAAGTTGAAAGTAGAATGTTTTAAAAATATAATCTGCACACTTGTCAGAAAATAAATAAATTTATTTATTTTGTTTAAAAATGACCAATAAAAATATACATTTTATTGAAGCAAAAATTATTTACATTATAAATCAATTAAAACTACGCATTTAATAGCATTTTATTCTGCACATTTTCATCAAATTCCTCAGATTTATTTAACAAATGCTTTATTTGATCAATCCTAAAAAATTAAAAATTAATTTAAAAATATTTTAAGCACGTCTTCATACATTTTGTGAAGCTTTTGTGCACTTGTGAAAAAGGAACTCATTAAAAAATGTTTAAGGCGCGGCGAATTCGAATGATTCTGCTGATAAATTGGCACCAATTCATTCAAATTTTCATTCTCTGTGGTAAATTCTCTTTTAAGTGAAAGGCCAACGATCCAAAAAGTGCAAAATGATTTTTCCCTAAAATTTAAAAATATTAAAAAAAAGAAAGGAGAGATAATTGAATTATTGAATTAGTCAATTAGTCACTTTAATATGTTGCAAGTGGTTTTTTGTTCAAATTTTGGGATCAGATGATAATTGTCCAATTGGGCTTGGACTGAATTGGCCCATCCCAACAAATTTTGCCGAAGTCGGCTTTTCTGATAGGCACAATTTGATGAGTACGAATCAAAGTCGAAGGCGACCGATTGTGAGCAAACAATCAACGCAAAATGCACAAATTTTTCTTCATAATTTATCTCTTTAAAAATCCTTTTCCATTTTTGGGGATTCTCCGCCAAAATTTCACTTGCTGAAAAGTAATTTTTTATAAATTAATTTCAATTAAATTGAATTAAATTTTCGACCAATTTTTAATTCTTCGATAATTGTCCTCATTGTGAATGGATTGACATTAAATGCAGCATTTTGTTCTGGAAAACTCGGCGTAATTATTGTCATCGAACTTTGAAGTGATTGTCCCAAATTAATGGGGGGCCAAAAACGCCCGACAATTTTGTTCAATTTGTTAGGAGTTAATTGCTTCAGCATAATTGGAACATTTGGCCAATCCCTTGATTTAAAAAAACTAATTTAAAAAATTATGCTTAATAATACTTTTACCATTTGGCATAAATTTCGAAGAATTGAAAAAGTAAAAATGATACGGGTGAATTTGGGAACAAAACGCAAATTTGAGTTGCCATTATTGACAAAGTGATGCCATTGAAAAAGCCAAATAATCCCGAATAAATTAAGCGAGCTTTAAAAAGGCAAATTATAACATGCTAAATGGATAAATTTAATTTTCAATAAAAAAAATTACTTTTCGCCCAAACTTTCACAATTTTCAGCAATGATGAAAGCATGCTTTCACTTTGCACCAATGCCAATTGAAATTTGGCTGATTGATAGCCTTAAATGATTTATTTACTAAAATTAAAAAAATATATAAAGTTTTACCGGCCAAAGAATAAATTCCGCTCTCCGTTTTCAACTCCGTTATCATTTGGTCAGTTGCCAATTGGTCCAAATCGGCTTCGTCTGATAAATTTTTATCGGGCACCGGCACCAGCAAAAGATCGGCCTCAATTTGGCCACGTTCAATTCTGATCAACGGCACTCTGCCCGGCCTCCAACTCACTGATCCATCCGTTATTTTCTTAAAAGTTTTTTCGCGAATTAATATAATAATTATTTAATTTAAATTACTCTTTTCAGCAGTGAATATAAATTATCGCCATTGTAACTGTGAAAATGGCTAATGTTTATTTGGTCTGGCACCACACAGATCAAATCCAAGTCGGACCCGTCCAATTCGGAGTTCATCAAAAAGGAGCCGTTCCTCAACAATTTTGTTTTTGGCACTTTTTCTAATAAACGAACTTTTGAAAAATAATTTTTATACAAATTACTGTCATCTGTGTTCGCGATTGGAATATTCTGAATCCATTCCTCAATTATCTGTTGGATTTGTCCGTTGAAATCGCCAATTTCCGCCCTTTTGCTTTGCTTAATTGAATACGGTTCAATGAATTCATTTATCTGTAATGATTGAAGAATACAGTAATAGATTATGTATAAATAAGAATTTTTTTCAAATTAGTAATTTTGTTAAACCTTTGAGGGTTTTTGTGAATTTTTGGCAACTCTGTTAACAAAAGATCCCATATGCTTTTTTCAAATTCCCCGTCCGTGCTTTTGGCACCGCCGCTAAAAGGTCATATTTTGCTTACAATTTTTTTACCTCTTGTGACATTTTGAGGTCTTTCTCCAAACTTTCGGCACTTGTTCTGATCAGTCGGTACTGACTTCTTTCATAAACAGATGACCACGAATTATTATTAATTGCTTAATAAATTTTTGTTTTTTAAATTCTCGTAATAATAAATTTTTTCTCTAAATAGTTTTACTAATTTTTCATTAGACATTTTTCTCTCAAAATCTCCGTATTCTTTGAAAAATTAAATGTCTTACCCAATTTTTGCTGTTTTAGCATTGTTTCCATTTCAGCTACGTATTTTTTCAAAAATTCTTTTTCTCCATTTTCTTTTCTCATAATTCGTTCAATTCTTTCTCCGTCTGTTATTTTTTCATTTTTCACAAAATTTGTCAATTTTTTAGCACATAAAATCCCAAAAATTTGGAGGTGCAATTGCTTTAAAATGTTTTCAATTTCGCCCCTTTTATACGTTCCCAATTTGTTTTTGCTTTTGCCCTTTCGCTTTTCCTCAAGCTTTTCAATTGCTTTTTCCATTTGTTTTTGTTCAATTGGTCTTAATATAATTAATAATTACCATTAATTAGTTAATTATTATACATTAATTACCCAAATGTCATCTCATTAAGTGCGATGTCCAATGCAAATAGTTTTTGCAATTCAATTCCCATTTGTTCGCCTTCGGTTGGCATTGCATTTTTTGCAAAAGTGCGCCATTTTTCCTCAAAACTTTTCAAAATTTTCGTTTCGTAATTTTTTGCCCGAATTTTGATGAATTTTGATTTTGAATGAATCGCTCTAACAAACGCTGCAACATGCAAATAAATCACACAATTCTCTTCTTCCAATTCATTTAATAAAAATTTGTCGTAAAATTTGGCCAAATATTTTTCATTTAATAAATCTTAACAATTATATTTTACATAATTTATTTAATATTCACCTGAATAATTTTCAATTTTTATTTGCTTCATTGCTTTAACACATTCTTCTGACAAAAAGCGATAATTTTCTCCTTTTTCTGATTTTCTTAAGTTTTTCTTCCGTTTGATCACTCTTTCCTCTTTTTCTTCTTTTTCCATCCATTTTCTATCTTTTCTCTCTTCATTTTCTCTTTCCTCTTTTTCTTTTTCCATCCATTTTCTCTCTTTTCTCTCTTCATTTTCTCTTTCCTCTTTTTCTTTTTCCATCCATTTTCTCTCTTTTCTCCCTTCATTTTTTCTTTCCTCTTTTTCTTTTTGCAACAACAGTTTTTTCCTTTTTATTTCTTCCTTTCCTCGCCATCTTTTCTGTTCGTTTTGTCTCTCTCCTTTTTGTTCGCTATTTTCTTTCCTTTCCATCCCTTTATTTTCTTTTTCTTCTTTTTCTTCACTATTTTCCTCCCTTCCGTCTCTTTTTTCCCGTTTCTCTTTTCTTTTTCCATTTTTTCATTTTCATTTTTGTTCCATTTGCACTTTTTCTTATTGTAATTTTTCTGTTCAACTTTTCCTCTTCCTTTTTTCCATTTATTTTCTTCATCGTTTTGTCCACCCATAAAATAATTCATTTCAAAATTTTCATTTTTTAAATTTTCCCTCGAATTTTCCATTTCTTTTTCTTTGTTCTTCTCTAATTTGTCACCATCATTTGGATTATTACTCTCATTATCTTCATCAATTTGTTCATCATAATTCGCATCTTTGAATCTTTGTTCGTCATCGGAAGAAGAAGCAGCCGATGAAAACTTTTCATTCAACGAAAAATATTTTGTCTAAATTTGTAATAATAAAATAATTAAAGACGGGGCCGGATTTTTAAATTTATTTTGAAATATATTAAAACTGCAAAGTTTACGCCGGTGTTTATTTTTCCCTATTTTCGAGTTTTGTGGTCTATTCTTTGGCTGATTGTGCTTAAAAATCCTAGCTCTTTTCTAATTAATTTGTTTTAATGTATTTGTTAAATAATAAATTGTATTTTATTTACTTCATGGTTTAGCCATTCATTGATCTTTTGAATACCGTCTTTGTTGAGAATTGTGCCGAGTGATTCTTCTAAATGTTTTAATTTGTTATTTACTGTCCAATAATTTTGGGGAAAACATTCGCTTTTATGGCACTTTTCCCCTTCATTTTTTCTGAATTTACTTTTTCCGAATATTTATAAGAATCAGAAAAAAATATATTAAAATGATTATTTTTTCACTTCATTAAGAAGGGAAACTTTGGTCCCAAAACAGCGATAATAAACCGATCACTCACTGTGATTGATCAGAATGCCTTTGAATGGCCCATCGGTTTCGTCATTTTCCTCCTCCAATATGGCCATCATTTTTTCCAAGTGTAATTTGGCCACCATTTCGTCCCTTCGATTGGCACTTTTTAAATGTCTCCCCACACAAATCAACATTTTGATTTGCACCGACTGCAGCTTTTCTAGCCACGCTTGGTGCGTTTGCCTTGCGACTGAAGTGTTGTCAAATTCGGCGAGTGCCACCGGCACACAAAAGGCCAAAGCGCCCGGAAGGGACACATCGACGGGGCCATTCTCGAACAAATGCATCAAAGACTGAAAATTGAAGAAATATTTAACAATTTGCATTTAAATCGGGGACAAAAATTCGGATTTTCAGAATTTTTCTGGGCGTCGGAAATGCAGCCACTGGTCTATTTGTATGAATTTTAAATATTAAATTTTGAACACTTCAACAAGTGTTTTTCCCCAACAAACTTCTTCTTTGCCCGTTTCATATTCCTTGGCCATTTCAGCGAGTCGATTTCGATGGGCAATTAGCAATTCCTTCGCTTTCGACGCTTTACGCCAATTTTGCTTTGGTAATTCTTTAATTGATTTCACGATGGTTTTTTCATGCAGCCAAAAGCTTTTTGAGTATAATGACCACCAGTATGACAAATCATCCACAAGTTTTAAATGCGCTTGCAAATGCATAAATTTGGACGAATTGTCATCTATTTTTTCTGTTATCTTTTTTTCAAATTTTTATTATTATTATTTCCTCCCCGACTTTATTTTTTAATTTCTCCGTCCATCCACAAATTTTGCCGTGGGACTTTTCCCTCCCCTCGAGGGTCGGGGAGCAACCGATCAAATAATAATTTAAATTAAAAAAAAATTGATTCATTAAAATTAAATTGAATTATAATTTTAACTTTTTGGTTTAATATTAAATTCCCACCCAATTCTGTGAGAGTTTTTGTCTGTTCTTCCAATGCTTTTAGCAATAATTCGTCGTAGAGAATTTTTTCCAATGAAATTTTTGCTCTCCATTTGCTTGTTTCATCTTTGGCACAAAAAAGTGCTTGATAAAAACATGTAAAAAAATTGTTCGTAATTTGAAAATTCACTGAAAATAAAAATTAAAAAAAATTGGAAATAATTCTAAAAATAATTACAAATTATGCCCAATTTTTCTGGATAAGCACTGAATAACATAACCATTCGCGGAAACCCGAGCAAATTCTTAAATTTCGCACAAAGCTCAAAAATTTCTTCTATTTTCTTTCGTTCGAAAAGTTCACTAAATTTAAAAAAGATTGAAATGAAAGAAAAATTCAATTCCGACTCTAAAAATTTGTTGAATTTTGGACGTTTTGGGAGGAACATCATCAAATCGGAAAGAATCCATTCGGAAATTTGTTCATCCCTTTGCAGGACACTTTGGAAGGCGACTTCCAAGTTGTAACAGGACGGTTTCTTGTCGGGGACATGGATTTTGGAGTCGAAATTGGACGCGATGAGCACCCCGTGTTTTATGAGCAGCAAATAGCACATTTGGCGAATAGCACCAGGCGAAAGAGCGTACTTGGAAAAGTTATGATAGGGCACATTAAGGACACTAAAATAGCAAAAACAAACAAATAAATAATGTAAAACAAAATGAGGGAATGGGCGAGAGAAAACAAGGTTGAATTTCACAATTTTTATAATGCTTGAAACTAAATTTCCAATAGTGAGGAATAAGTTTTGCAAATACCTAAAATTTTTTTAAATAATTATAAAGATTAAGCAGTAAAAAAGCAATTTCATCAAATGGTTGGATTATTCTAATATGATGTTTCTCTAAGTTTTCACTAGGTTATCAGTTTTTTCCCATTGGTTTCTTTTTGGACCATACAAAATCAACAATTTCTGATCACGCATTAATCTGAATATGCAATGACCACCAGCAAATTACCTTAATATACACACAATTGGGATTTCTCATTTATTAAATTTGGGAATAAAATTTGTTCAAAATTCCGAACAAGAATTCTAACAGTGTTATTTATCCTCAATTTCGTTGAATGCATGGCAGATTTTGGATTATTTTTGAATTAATTGCTTAATTAATGATGCCCTCCCACCGTTGGATGTCGCCGCTGAGTTTGTCATAAACGGAGACCGTCCTCGGCGCCATTTTCTCTGCTAATTGACCTCCCATTATCAAATTAGCGTCCATTTTTTCAAACTTTTCTTTGTTTTGCTCAATTTTTCTCTCTAATAAATAAATGTGCGTGTAAATGGCAATTCGTCCCGCCATTTTTTGCCGCATTTCATTCGAATTTTCCAAAAAATATTGCTTATAAAAAGTGTCCAAAAAGTAATGGTGAAGCCCAGCAGCGGTGGGGAAAAAGGTAAAGCCTTTGTCTCTTATGCCAAACAAAAATTCTAAAGCAGATAATAAAGGAAAGCAATTACATATTTATTTAATATTCGCCCTTTAATTATTAATTTGTTAAACCTTCCAAACAAAGGTCCATTAAATTTTTAATTGATGAAGTGCCACTTAGTGATACATCGAATTTTAAAATTAAAATTAATAATAGAAGCAAATCCATTGGGAAAGCTTATTCGTCTAAAATAATGAATAAAAAATTAGGAAATAAAACGCAATTATAATTAATTAATTATGGAGTTAATAAAATTATATATTAAGCAAAAAAAAAGTGAATCAATCGGAAATAAAAGTAATTATAATTAGTGATGCCAGGGAAATAAAATGCCAATTAAAAATGGCGTGAAAAAAGCAATTTATGCGCATGGACGACACGCAACAAAGTGGGAAATTGCGTCATAAAATTAAAAAAACATTCAAATAATGATTTAATTGGCACAACAATTAAAATTTAGAGGAAACGAATTAGGAGAATAAATGCTTATTTATTATTAGGGCTGGCAATTTTATGTAAATACATATTTTTTCCTTGGCTTCTCCATGGTCTAAATAGTAGAAAAAACACTTTCTTTTTTGTTTTGCGAACAAAAATTGGTGGGATTTTAATTTACATATTTTTAAAATATTTCGGGATTTCTTTTCATTCTGTCCAAAATTATAGGTTCAAGAATTTTTTTTTACTATTTCACCTACTTCCATGGACCAATTGAGCTGAAATTGTTACCAATTATACCTTTCCCATAAATATTTAAATACACAAAAAAATTACAAAGTGTAGAAGAAAAAATTTCTTTATGTTTAAACTTCTTCATTTAATTAATTATTGGCAAAAAAATAAGCCATTAGCAGAAGAAGGGTGAGTGAGACCACTTACTCTTCTGAATATTCAGAATAAAAGTATCGTAGACAAAAAATTACTCTTCCGAATGCCCCTAAAAATTTTTGAGGATCTTTCAACTCTAATGCGGATTTATTTTTCCCATTAATTTTTTAGGGTTTTTTCTTTTTGAAAATCCTGATTTTGGCCAAAGTTTTGTGACCCTGTTAAGGTTCCAGAAAAAAAGGAATTTAATCCTGAAACGCGCGCCATAGTCCAATTAGCCGGATCATTATCCTGAATCTTTAAAACTTTCAGTCTCTAAACATTGGTGTGTGAACACATTTTTTCAAATCAAATTTAATTTTATAAGATACAATACAGTAAATCACAGAAAATTTTACATTTTTAAATATTATGTGCTGCAATCACTTTCCATGGTTATCATCGTCATTTTTTTTCTCCAATTTTGCCAGCCAATGAAAGCATTCGAAGTGTGTAATTCCGAGTCTAAAAAAACGGAGCAATTTGTCTTTTTTTTTACAAAATGCCATTCAATGCGTTCTTTTTGGCAACGAACCGGCTCCAATTTGTCGGGAAGGTTGTTGAAAAACTTGTAGAATTCGCTGTGCATGAGCTCCAAAAAAGTGGGTCGATCATTATATTCTTTGATCAGACTGAAAAAACATAATGGAATTTTAAGAAGAAATGAAATTTTAAATTCAACCCACCACATATTGACAAATTGGATGGTTTTGTGTGTGTAATTGTCCATCGGACCCATGAAAATGGGATCCCCGAACACCACCAGCTGAATTTGTGCGAAGAAAGCTAAAAGGTGTCAACGCAATTAATTACTTTTTGCTTAATTAGCCTTACATTTGCTGCTTAAGTCCGGGTAAGGGTATTCGCCCCGGGCGGTTTCAATCTGACAAAATGTAAACAGCAGAAAATCAATTGATCAAAGCAACACAAATGATGAATAAATGACCAGAGAAATGCCAAGACTCCACACGTCGGTCCGAATGTCGTACCCGTCTTGACTCGCTGTTAAGCGTTCCGGCTAAAACCAAAGCATGTTAATTAGCGGTAATTAGTAGTTAATTGTGTTAATTTGCCACTAGTAATAGCCAATTAGAGACAATTTCCCACCGACATATACGGTCTGCAGCCAATGTCCTTCGTTTTGGCAATTGAGTCCTTAAATAAAAATTCGTTTTCGCGCCGCAATGTGTTCAAAATGCCTCGAGGTATCCTGAGATGCCAAAATCGCACAGTTTTATTTGACCACGAATGTTCAATAAAATGTTCGAAGGCTTAACATCTAAAGCGAGTGCAATTAATGGGATGATCACTGATCAGTTAAACATGCTTATTCCCTGACAAATGAGTGAAGCAACTAAGCCCAGTTCTGTGAGCTTGCACATATTTTTGGCATTTATTCTAAATCTCTTTTTGAACAGCCAACTCTATTAAAATTTATATTGAAAAAGGCAACATATATATAAGTAAATTACGATTAATTCGATTTTCTCTGAAAATTCATAAATTTTAATTTTTTATTTTTTCTCTAAAATGATTTTTAATTCCAATTTAGATACTACGTGATTCTTCACTTAAGTTGAACATAAGAAATTTTGAGAAATTGCACCGTATATTTGAAAAAATATGTGTATATTTTCAACCCAAATGTAACTTTTTTAAGACGAGTCGTAGACCATCGTCCAAAGGTAATTCGGCAAAGAATTTATTGAATTTTTTGTCCATCTTTTTTTTCTCAAAAGAACTCAGATTCCAATAAAACTTTTTTTTTCTCAGCCTAATTGTTAACGATGTCATACTTAAGCAGATGACGAATTTGCGCTTACTTCTTTAATTTTGGAATTGTTAATGGGAAGGGTATTACTGAAAATCGTTTTAAAAATGGGCCGCATATTTTTCACCCCAAAATCTTAGTCAAATGGAGTTGGCCCATTTCGCCACATTCACTCCTCACCTCGGTGGATTATGTGTTTGAGCTCCTTCAGGTCATTCAGTGCATTGAGAACCTGGCCAAAAAGAAACACGAAGGGTGCCGTGTATTAATTAGCGCCTCCCCTCGCTTGGTACCGTAATGCCGGTAATTCCGAGTACGGTCTCCTCAAAGTGTTCCTTGGCAACGCCGTGCACCAATTTGTAGAGGCGCTCAAGCGAAAGGTCCATCAATTCCATGCAAATCAGACAATCTCCCTGCAAATTCAAAGTAATTTAAAGCCCCTCACAAGCAGCAAAAGGCAAGTAATTAAATTTCCGAACCCATAAAAAGAGGGAAAATGAGTGGATTAATAGGGGGCATTTATGCAATCGATTTGAGTAATTAATAAATTGACAGGTCATCCTCTTATTATTCTACGTTTTATTTCACAACTCTCTCTTTTTTCTTTTATAAAATATTTGGATTTTTATTATTTATTTTGAAATAATTTTGCCTCATTCCAAAGATCGTTTACGATACCAAAACATTCTCGGCTTTTAAGTGCAACCAATTTGTTTAATTGGTCTCAGAAATGGGTCAGAAAATGTTTTTACAATTCTGCGCACCTCATGGAACGAGAGGCCATAATATCGGACGACGTCCGGCGTCGCGCCGGTGGACGCGTCCTGAATGGCGCGGACTTCCTTCTGCAGCTGACTCATCGAGCGCACGTCGTCCGAGTCGTCGAACCTCGAAAGATATGGGGACAGCAGTGAAAAATGACAGTTAATTAACAAAAAACAGCAGTAGTAAGTAAGAAAGGTTATCCGACATTTGCGCCTCAAAAATAGGGCGCCTAAAGCATTAAGCACAAAAAATCCGAAATGCAAAAATAAAGCATTATAAAGTAACCTTAAAAGCATCAAGCTGTGCTAAAAACCATGCCCCCGACATTTGCGCCTTAAGTTTTTTCAATCTTTAATCGCTAAACAGCATTATAATAAGTGATAGAAAGTGATTGTTTCTGATAATTCGACAGTAAGTAAATTTTGAAAAATCATCAATTATCCAAACGGCAGAATTAATGCTCCTAATAAACTAAAAGACTGTTTTTCTTAATTTTAATGCTGTTTAGACTATCAGGGCTTGAAAAGTTTTAGTTTGAGTCCGATGGATATAGGCGCAAATGTCTGCATACAGTATGAAATCTTTTTTAGGAAGAATTTTCCGTATTTTTTAAAAAATCCTTGAAATTTACGGAAATTCAGATTTCGATCTATAAGTCAGCCAATAAAACAAATCGACAATAATTTGATGTTCACTTACAAATTAGGCAGCTGCTAATTGACAATTGACTGACCTATTGGTGAGAACGCGAACACGCTAAAAGTTAAAGCATTTGACAAAAGTCACAATTCTTTTTGCTGCGATGGATTGCACAGCAAAACAAATGGACCGAAGGTTTTCGACTAATTGCCAATTATCCAGTTGTTAATGAGTCCATTTAAAGAGAGTTTTTTTAATTTTGAAAATTTACTTTCACGGCAATTTCGCGCCCCGTCGGCACGTGCACCATTTTGTGCACGTGCCCAAAACGACCGGCGCCGATTTCGCCCAAGTCGCGCAGGTCTTCCACGCCAAAACGGTGCTCGCGTGGGTCGCCCGGGAAACAGAGACGGCCCGACATGAACATGCGGACGAAGCGCCTAAATTGCGGACGAATTTCAAATTTAACACACTAATGAAAGGGGAAATGGCAAAATATTTGGTATTTGGTATTCTCAATGTTTCAAAAGCTCATTTGATCTCATAAGAGCATTTAATGAATACACTGGCTCTAGCCTAATTACCATAAGTGTTTTACATACTCAAAATTGGGTAATTAACCAAATTAATATGCTTGATGTTTATTATTGCGTGTATTTAATATATTTAATTCAAAAGTATAACTTTTTTTTTCCTTAGAAATACAAAATTCTTCAAATTTATATCATTTTTAAGCTATTTTTTTAAACTGCGACTTAACCAATTTCAAATGATTAGACAATTGATCCGAAATTTTACAGTTGAAAAGAAAAAAGGATTTTTCAAATTTTATTAGTCATTCAAATATTAAACCCGACGGGGGCTCATAAAAGAAAAATAGAAATGCATTGACTCAAATAAAGACTAATTACTAATTTATATAATTATGGTTTTTACGACCTTGAAGCTGACACTGAGATTTCTGAAGATGAAGGTTTAGTTAAACTAATTAAGACTAATTTAAATTACCAAAATCAAATCCCTGTAGGCTGATTTTTACTCTGGAGAATTAATTATTAATTAGGACTAATTTGGCACTCCCAAGAAGCAATTTTCCTTCCTTCCCCTCGTGGCTGACATGTAAGAAATTTGCTGAATGTCCGTCCCGTCCGGCACACAATGGTCCTCCCCCTCCTGCCGCTGTTTCGTCTCCGTCCGCCGCTGCGGCGCGTCGCCGTCGCACCGATCTGAACCAAAACGAAATGACCGACGCCGCTTTTCACATTCGTCCGCCACCGGCACAGTCGCGCATTGCCAGCTGAGACGGCGCGGAAAGGGACGCGGCAGCGGAATTGGCGGAGGAGGAAGGCGCAGTCGTCGGGGAAGTGCAGCCGAGGCCGACCAACAGACGCGCAAAAGCGGGCGGCGGAGCGCATTTGGCCTGACCAAAAAGCGGACAATGCTTTTGGACAAGCAAATTGGGATTTGAACTAATTAGTTAGAACATTGACTAATGCATTTATTAATATTCAATATTTACAATTAATAAAATAAATAGGGAATCCTAACGAAAATTAAACCTCGGCCAAAAGTCGGGGCATTTTGGCGGGACGGTGCCAACCCATCGGCCGATGTTTGGAGGATGCGGAAGAGGGTTGGTCCATATTTATGCTTTCTTAAAATTGATTTGACTTTGATGAGCGGTAAATTTACATTATAGACCTAATTAACAAATAACAAAAAATTATTCAAAAGAGTCAAAAAATTAATTTAATGCAAAATGAGTGAGTCAGCAACTCCATCTCCCACTCCGTCCTATCCAATTCCGTCCCTGCCAATTCCGTCCCATAAATTATTAATTATTTTGTCATATTTTACCATTTTTACAAATCGCTTAAATTTTTAGTGAAATTATATAAAAAAATAAACATTATAATTAATCTTGGCGGTGTTTATCTTTTCGGAGGACAAAATATTTTTTCTAGAAAAAAATTTTAAAATTCACTTAAAATAACCCCCAATTTACACAAATAAATAGAGCCGTCGGGGACGGGATCCCACCGGGGATTTTCTTGGGGTCCGGATCCTGGACTTTTTTTTTTTGAAAAAAGCCGGGACAGGTCACGGCAATCTTATCCCCGCCTGATTCCAATCCCGAGTCCCAAACTTGCGAATTGAGTTCGGGATTCAAAAAAATTTCCGGGCGGTGCCTAAGGCAAAATGCCTAAAATTATTTCTCTTTATTTTGATTGATAAGTGAGTCTAATAATAATTTTTATTAAATCCAATTAAGTTCAAAACATTTTTAGAAATTTTTCCATTGATGACTCTTATCGGCACTTTTTGCTTTGCAAAATAATATTAGATAAAATATTGTATTACTATGTTGGTAACTATTTTTAGAAAATTTACTTAAATTTTTTCAATTTTTTGAAAATCGAGAAGCCCGGCTGGGATCCCGGCCCTAAATGACGCTCGGGATCAGGACCCGGAAAAATCGGAACTTGAATCTCGGCAATCTTATCCCGTTCGGATCCCGACTTCTTTAAAAGACTGGAGCTCTATAAATAAATGAAAATGAGTGACAATTATGAACACTAATTTTATTGTTATTAATGATCGTAATTGAAAAAAGTTCTCTCCCACGATATGCGGGAGCATTGATAAGGTTTTTCCTTTTTAATTAGTTTTTGAAATCCCTCCTAAAAAATTACCGAATGTTTTTTTCTATGACAAATTTGCAAATATTTCCCTTTTTGAAATTGTAACCAAAATCATTTTTATAAATTGCTATTCTGTAAATTGTTAGAAAAAATGATTTTGTTATTTTTGGCTAATTTTCATGTTTTTTTTTTTTACATTTTTCGTGTCTTTTAGACTTTTTATGACTTTTGGTACCTTTTGGCCTTTTTATTTTGTGGGTGGACATTTCGCCTTAAATCGGATGTTTCGCCTACAAACTCAAAATCGGACATTCGCCAACTAATTTCGCCAAATAGTTTAAACATTTTAGCTTTATAATGATATAAATTTTAGCATAAAATTGGTATGTCTCAGTAACGAATTTTTAAATAAAAATACAAAAATATGAAAATAAAAATTAAAAATCTTTTCAAAGTCTGAAATTCAAGCCTTGATATGTCTGAAAATCAGGAGACATTGGATTGGCCAGCTCTTCTTACTTCACAGCCATCATAAATGAAGACTGAATGACTCACCTTTCTTTCTCCAAAAAACAGGCGGATTTGTATTTTCAGTGGCGCAGTTAAATTATTTTAAATATAAAAAAATGAATCTTTTTTCTCAAAATTTATTATTAGTCCATTTTTTGTAATTTAAGTCGCTTTTTCGAATATATTTTTCGTTTCGTTCAGTATTACTTATGTAAATCTGATTTTTTGTACATTGACTACCAATTCACCACCAATTGCTTATTTATATTCAAAATTATTATTTATTGTTCTCACAACATTTTCTTGAAAATGGCACAACGAAATGCAAAAAAAAAAAGGGAAAAAGAGAAAGTGGACACAATTTATTATGCATTAGGTAATTACATGGTTTGACTTTGATTGACTTTTGTGGGAACTTCTGTGAATTATCATTTTTTTTCTTCTTTTTTTTCTCATTAATTGGCACTGGCGTCAAGCGAAACAAATGAAAATAATGTGCTAAAATAATGGGTATTAATTTAGGTTCTACTCTAAAATATTTAATCCCTCGAATTGCGCTGAATTTCGACAATTTTTAAATTCATTTTAGTATTTTCATTATTTTTTTTTGGCATTTTGTCTGTCCGACCTAAAGACAATAAGAAATGTTTTTTAGTACGTGTGTCTATACGTGATGTCAATGTTGCCTACGGCATGTGACCAGACTTACGATGCCCTTATCTGAAGTCTACAAAATTATTATAAATTGAAAGAGCATTACATTAATGGGAAAATGACGAAGACAATAATGAACAAATGAGGCGTACTGTAAGTGCAAGTCATTATATTTCACATTAATTAGCATTCATCCAATTAAAAATGGCGTGAAAAAAGCAATTTATGCGCATGGACGACACGCAACAAAGTGGGAAATTGCGTCATAAAATTAAAAAAACATTCAAATAATGATTTAATTGGCACAACAATTAAAATTTAGAGGAAACGAATTAGGAGAATAAATGCTTATTTATTATTAGGGCTGGCAATTTTATGTAAATACATATTTTTTCCTTGGCTTCTCCATGGTCTAAATAGTAGAAAAAACACTTTCTTTTTTGTTTTGCGAACAAAAATTGGTGGGATTTTAATTTACATATTTTTAAAATATTTCGCGATTTCTTTTCATTCTGTCCAAAATTATAGGTTCAAGAATTTTTTTTTACTATTTCACCTACTTCCATGGACCAATTGAGCTGAAATTGTTACCAATTATACCTTTCCCATAAATATTTAAATACACAAAAAAATTACAAAGTGTAGAAGAAAAAATTTCTTTATGTTTAAGGTTCTGCATTTATTTCATTATTGGCAAAAAAATAAGCCATTAGCAGAAGAAGGGTGAGTAAGACCACTTACTCTTCTGAATATTCAGAATAAAAGTATTGTAGACAAAAAATTACTCTTCCGAATGCCCCTAAAAATTTTTGAGGATCTTTCAACTCTAATGCGGATTTATTTTTCCCATTAATTTTTTAGGGTTTTTTCTTTTTGAAAACCTGATTTTGGCCAAAGTTTTGTGACCCTGTTAAGGTTCCAGAAAAAAAGGAATTTAATCCTGAAACGCGGCCATAGTCCAATTAGCCGGATCCTTATCCTGAATCTTTAAAACTTTCATTCTTTAAACATTGGTGTGTGAACACATTTTTTCAAATCAAATTTAATTTTATAAGATATAATACAGTAAATCACAGAAAATTTTACATTTTTAAATATTATGTGCTGCAATTACTTTCCATGGTTATCATCGTCATTTTTTTTCTCCAATTTTGCCAGCCAATGAAAGCATTCGAAGTGTGTAATTCCGAGTCTAAAAAACGGAGCAATTTGTCTTTTTTTTTACAAAATGCCATTCAATGCGTTCTTTTTGGCAACGAACCGGCTCCAATTTGTCGGGAATGTTGTTGAAAAACTTGTAGAATTCGCTGTGCATAAGCTCCAAAAAAGTGGGTCGATCATTGTATTCTTTGATCAGACTGAAAAAACATAATGGAATTTTAAGAAGAAATGAAATTTTAAATTCAACCCACCACATATTGACAAATTGGATGGTTTTGTGTGTGTAATTGTCCATCGGACCCATGAAAATGGGATCACCGAACACCACCAGCTGAATTTGAGCGAAGAAAGCTAAAAGGTGTCAACGCAATTAATTGCTTTTTGCTTAATTAGCGCTTACATTTGCTGCTTAAGTCCGGGTAAGGGTATTCGCCCCGGGCGGTTTCAATCTGACAAAATGTAAACAGCAGAAAATTAATTAATCAAAGCAACACAAATGATGAATAAATGACCAGAGAAATGCCAAGACTCCACACGTCGGTCCGAATGTCGTACCCGTCTTGACTCGCTGTTAAGCGTTCCGGCTAAAACCAAAGCATGTTGTTAATTAGCTGGTAATTAGTAGTTAATTGTGTTAATTTGCCACTAGTAATAGCCAATTAGACAGATTTCCCACCGACATATACGGTCTGCAGCCAATGTCCTTCGTTTTAGCAATTGAGTCCTTAAATAAAAATTCGTTTTCGCGCCGCAGTGTGTTCAAAATGCCTCGAGGTATCCTGAGATGCCAAAATCGCACAGTTTTATTTGACCACGAATGTTCAACAAAATGTTCGAAGGCTTAACATCTAAAGCGAGTGCAATTAATGGGATGATCACTGATCAGTTAAACATGCTTATTCCCTGGGTGAAGCAACTAACAAATAAGCCCAGTTCTGTGAGCTTGCACATATTTTTGGCATTTATTCTAAATCTCTTTTTGAACAGCCAACTCTATTTAAATTTATATTGAAAAAGGCAAATATATATAAGTAAATTACGATTAATTCGATTTTCTCTGAAAATTCATAAATTTTATTTTTAATTTTTTCTCTAAAATGATTTTTAATACCAATTTAGATACTACGTGATTCTTCGCTTAAATTTAACATAAGAAATTTTGAGAAATTGCACCGTATATTTGAAAAAATATGTGTATATTTTCAACCCAATGTATGTAACTTTTTTTAAGACGAGTCGTAGACCATCGTCCAAAGGTAATTCGGCAAAGAATTTATTGAATTTTTTGTCCATCTTTTTTTTCTCAAAAGAACTCAAATTCCAATAAAACTTTTTTCTTCTCAGCCTAATTGTTAACGATGTCATACTTAAGCAGATGCCGAATTTGCGCTTACTTCTTTAATTTTGGAATTGTTAATGGGAAGGGTATTATTGAAAATCGTTTTAAAAATGGGCCGCATATTTTTCACCCCAAAATCTTAGTCAAATGGAGTTGGCCCATTTCGCCACATTCACTCCTCACCTCTGTGGATTATGTGTTTGAGCTCCTTCAGGTCATTCAGTGCATTGAGAACCTGGCCAAAAAGAAACACGAATGGTACCGTGTATTAATTAGCGCCTCCCCTCGCTTGGTACCGTAATGCCGGTAATTCCGAGTACGGTCTCCTCAAAGTGTTCCTTGGCAACGCCGTGCACCAATTTGTAGAGGCGCTCAAGCGAAAGGTCCATCAATTCCATGCAAATCAGACAATCTCCCTGCAAATTAAAAATAATTTAAAGCCCCTCACAAGCATCAAAAGGCATGTAATTAAATTTCCGAACCCATAAAAAGAGGGAAAATGAGTGGATTAATAGGGGGCATTTATGCAATCGATTTGAGTAATTAATAAATTGACAGGTCATCATCCTCTTATTATTCTACGTTTTATTTCACAACTCTCTTTTTTTTCTTTTATAAAATATTTGGATTTTTATTATTTATTTTGAAATAATTTTGCCTCATTCCAAAGATCGTTTACGATACCAAAACATTCTCGGCTTTTAAGTGCAACCAATTTGTTTAATTGGTCTCAGAAATGGGTCAGAAAATGTTTTTACAATTCTGCGCACCTCATGGAACGAGAGGCCATAATATCGGACGACGTCCGGCGTCGCGCCGGTGGACGCGTCCTGAATGGCGCGGACTTCCTTCTGCAGCTGACTCATCGAGCGCACGTCGTCCGAGTCGTCGAACCTCGAAAGATATGGGGACAGCAGTGAAAAATGACAGTTAATTAACAAAAAACAGCAGTAGTAAGTAAGAAAGGTTATCCGACATTTGCGCCTCAAAAATAGGGCGCCTAAAGCATTAAGCACAAAAAATCCGAAATGCAAAAATAAAGCATTATAAAGTAACCTTAAAAGCATCAAGCTGTGCTAAAAACCATGCCCCCGACATTTGCGCCTTAAGTTTTTTCAATCTTTAATCGCTAAACAGCATTATAATAAGTGATAGAAAGTGATTGTTTCTGATAATTCGACAGTAAGTAAATTTTGAAAAATCATCAATTATCCAAACGGCAGAATTAATGCTCCTAATAAACTAAAAGACTGTTTTTCTTAATTTTAATGCTGTTTAGACTATCAGGGCTTGAAAAGTTTTAGTTTGAGTCCGATGGATATAGGCGCAAATGTCTGCATACAGTATGAAATCTTTTTTAGGAAGAATTTTCCGTATTTTTTAAAAAATCCTTGAAATTTACGGAAATTCAGATTTCAATCTATAAGTCAGCCAATAAAACAAATCGACAATAATTTGATGTTCACTTACAAATTAGGCAGCTGCTAATTGACAATTGACTGACCTATTGGTGAGAACGCGAACACGCTAAAAGTTAAAGCATTTGACAAAAGTCACAATTCTTTTTGCTGCGATGGATTGCACAGCAAAACAAATGGACCGAAGGTTTTCGACTAATTGCCAATTATCCAGTTGTTAATGAGTCCATTTAAAGAGAGTTTTTTTTAATTTTGAAAATTTACTTTCACGGCAATTTCGCGCCCCGTCGGCACATGCACCATTTTGTGCACGTGCCCAAAACGACCGGCGCCGATTTCGCCCAAGTCGCGCAGGTCTTCCACGCCAAAACGGTGCTCGCGTGGGTCGCCCGGGAAACAGAGACGGCCCGACATGAACATGCGGACGAAGCGCCTAAATTGCGGACGAATTTCAAATTTAACATACTAATGAAAGGGGAAATGGCAAAAAATTTGGTATTTGGTATTCTCAATGTTTCAAAAGCTCATTTGATCTCATAAGATCATTTAATGAATACACTGGCTCTAGCCTAATTGCCATAAGTGTTTTACATACTCAAAATTGGGTAATTAACCAAATTAATATGCTTGGTGTTTATTATTGCGTGCATTTAATATATTTAATTCAAAAGTATAACTTTTTTTTTCCTTAGAAATACAAAATTCTTCAAATTTATATCATTTTTAAGCTATTTTTTTAAACTGCGACTTAACCAATTTCAAATGATTAGACAATTGATCCGAAATTTTACAGTTGAAAAGAAAAAAGGATTTTTCAAATTTTTATTAGTCATTCAAATATTAAACCCGACGGGGGCTCATAAAAGAAAAATAGAAATGCATTGTCTCAAATAAAGACTAATTACTAATTTATATAATTATGGTTTTTACGACCTTGAAGCTGACACTGAGATTTCTGAAGATGAAGGTTTAGTTAAACTAATTAAGACTAATTTAAATTACCAAAATGAAATCCCTGTAGGCTGATTTTTACTCTGGAGAATTAATTATTAATTAGGACTAATTTGGCACTCCCAAGAAGCAATTTTCCTTCGTTCCCCTCGTGGCTGACATGTAAGAAATTTGCTGAATGTCCGTCCCGTCCGGCACACAATGGTCCTCCCCCTCCTGCCGCTGTTTCGTCTCCGTCCGCCGCTGCGGCGCGTCGCCGTCGCACCGATCTGAACCAAAACGAAATGACCGACGCCGCTTTTCACATTCGTCCGCCACCGGCACAGTCGCGCATTGTCAGCTGAGACGGCGCGGAAAGGGACGCGGCAGCGGAATTGGCGGAGGAGGAAGGCGCAGTCGTCGGGGAAGTGCAGCCGAGGCCGACCAACAGACGCGCAAAAGCGGGCGGCGGAGGGCATTTGGCCTGACCAAAAAGCGGACAATGCTTTTGGACAAGCAAATTGGGATTTGAACTAATTAGTTAGAACATTAACTAATGCATTTACTAATATTCAATATTTACAATTAATAAAATAAATAGGGAATCATAACGAAAATTAAACCTCGGCCAAAAGTCGGGGCATTTTGGCGGGACGGTGCCAACCCATCGGCCGATGTTTGGAGGATGCGGAAGAGGGTTGGTCCATATTTATGCTTTCTTAAAATTGATTTGACTTTGATGAGCGGTAAATTTACATTATAGACCTAATTAACAAATAACAAAAAATTATTCAAAAGAGTCAAAAAATTAATTTAATGCAAAATGAGTGAGTCAGCAACTCCATCTCCCACTCCGTCCTATCCAATTCCGTCCCTGCTAACTCCGTCCCATAAATTATTAATTATTTTGTCATATTTTTATGATTTTTACAAATCGTTTAAATTTTAGTGAAATTATATAAAAAATTAACATTATAATTAATCTTGGCGGTGCTTATCTTTTCGGAGGACAAAATATTTTTTCTAGAAAAAAAAATTTTAAATTCACTCAAAATAATCCCCAATTTACACAAATAAATAGAGCCGTCGGGGACCGGATGCCAGCGGGGATTTTCTTGGGGTCCCGATCCTGGACTTTTTTTTAGAAAAAAGCCGGGACAGGTCACGGCAATCTTATCCCCGCCCGATTAAAAAAATTTAAGGGCGGTGCCTAAGGCAAAATGCCTAAAATTATTTCTCATTATTTTGATTGATAGTGAGTCTAATAATAATTTCTTTAAACCCAATTTAAGTTCAAAACATTTTTAGAAATTTTTCCATTGATGACTCTTATCGGCACTTTTTGCTTTGCAAAATTTATAATAGATAAAATATTGTATTACTATGTTGGTAACCATTTTTAGAAAATTTACTTAAATTTTTTCAATTTTTTGAAAATCGAGAATCCCGGCTGGGATCCCGGCCCTAAATGACGCTCGGGATCAGGACCCGGAAAAATCGGAACTTGAATCTCGGCAATCTTATCCCGTTCGGATCCCGACTTCTTTAAAAGACTGGAGCTCTATAAATAAATGAAAATGAGTGACAATTATGAACACTAATTTTATTGTTATTAATGATCGTAATTGAAAAAAGTTCTCTCCCACGATATGCGGGAGCATTGATAAGGTTTTTCCTTTTTAATTAGTTTTTGAAATCCCTCCTAAAAAATTACCGAATGTTTTTTTCTATGACAAATTTGTAAATATTTCCCTTTTTGAAATTGTAACCAAAATCATTTTTATAAATTGCTATTCTGTAAATTGTTAGAAAAAAGGATTTTGTTATTTTTGGCTAATTTTCATGTTTTTTTTTTTACATTTTTCGTGTCTTTTAGACTTTTTTATGACTTTTGGTACCTTTTGGCCTTTTTATTATGGTGTGTGGACATTTCGCCTTAAATCGGATGTTTCGCCTACAAACTCAAAATCGGACATTCGCCAACTAATTTCGCCAAATAGTTTAAACATTTTAGCTTTATAATGATATAAATTTTAGCATAAAATTGGTATGTCTCAGTAACGAATTTTTAAATAAAAATACAAAAATATGAAAATAAAAATTAAAAATCTTTTCAAAGTCTGAAATTCAAGCCTTGATATGTCTGAAAATCAGGAGACATTGGATTGGCCAGCTCTTCTTACTTCACAGCCATCATAAATGAAGACTGAATGACTCACCTTTCTTTCTCCAAAAACAGGCGGATTTGTATTTTCAGTGGCGCAGTTAAATTATTTTAAATATAAAAAAATGAATCTTTTTTCTCAAAATTTATTATTAGTCCATTTTCTGTAATTTAAGTCGCTTTTTCGAATATACAGTATTAGTTAGAGATCGGATACGGGCCGGACCCGTATACGGGTTTTTACGGGCCCGTAACCCGTAACCCGTATTTTTTTCGGCCGATACGGGTTTTTACGGGTTAAGGGTTTTACGGGTTTTTAGCCCGTAAGCCCGTAACCCGTATCGATGTCAAACCCGTAACCCTTACCCTTACCCGTACAATTATGATACGGGTTTTACGGGTTAATTTTCTTACGTTTTTTAAGGTGAAAATGGAGTAAATTTTTAAATTTTGTGCAGTCGATTCGCCAAAACTTTGAAATTGGGCGGTCAATTTCGTAAAATTTTCGGTGAAAATCGAAAAAGCAATGATAAATATTGGAAAATTTATGTAATTTGAAAAGAAATCAATTATTTCTCTACCAAAAATTTTTTAAGTTATTGAATAGCTTTCGTTTAAATTTTCTATGAAATTCTTTTTTATTTTTAAGAAATTCTTTTTTTTACGAATTGGATTTGTAAATTCTTCAAAATTATAAATCATTTTAATGAAAAACTGTCAGCAAAATTCATGAAATCAGTTAAAAATCGCAAATTTGGTCAATTTTTCTATTAAATCTATTAACAAATTGCAATCAAATTTTAAAAAATTTCCCGGAGACGCCCAACGGCCACCGCCGGATGCCAATTGTTGTATTTTTGAATTTTGTTGCTTAAAATTTATAATAAAAATTATTATAATGTCTTTTTAGCTTTAAATATTCAAAATTTGTATTTATTAAACCTATTTTTATCAAAAAGAAAAAAACCCTTACCCGTATACGGACCCGTATTATTTTTGAATACGGGTTTTTACGGGTTAAGGGTTTTACGGGTTTTTAGCCCGTAAGCCCGTAACCCGTATAGATGGCAAGCCCGTAACCCTTACCCTTATCCGTATTTTCTCAAAATTCCGATCTCTACTATTAGTTATGTAAATCTGATTTTTGTACATTGACTACCAATTCACCACCAATTGCTTATTTATATTCAAAATTAATTATTTATTGTTCTCACAACATTTTCTTGAAAATGGCACAACGAAATGCAAAAAAAAAAAGGGAAAAAGAGAAAGTGGACACAATTTATTATGCATTAGGTAATTACATGGTTTGACTTTGATTGACTTTTGTGGGAACTTCTGTGAATTATCATTTTTTTTTCTTCTTTTTTTTCTCATTAATTGGCACTGGCGTCAAGCGAAACAAATGAAAATAATGTGCTAAAATAATGGGTATTAATTTAGGTTCTACTCTAAAATATTTAATCCCTCGAATTGCGCTGAATTTCGACAATTTTTAAATTCATTTTAGTATTTTCATTATTTTTTTTTTGGCATTTTGTCTGTCCGACCTAAAGACAATAAGAAATGTTTTTTAGTACGTGTGTCTATACGTGATGTCAATGTTGCCTACGGCATGTGACCAGACTTACGATGTCCTTATCTGAAGTCTACAAAATTATTATAAATTGAAAGAGCATTACATTAATGGGAAAATGACGAAGACAATAATGAACAAATGAGGCGTACTGTAAGTGCAAGTCATTATATTTCACATTAATTAGCATTCATCCAATTAAAAATGTCTTATGACGACAAAAGCGGTTACGCAAAACGGCAACACTTTTGTACTAAAAAAAAAATAATTAGCCAATTCCATTTAAAATTTAAGGCTCGAATTCACTCACATTTCATTAAACATACAAAAAACCAAAAACCAATCATAAATTTAAAAGAAGAATTATTTCCCCTTTGGTTTTTCGATTTTCTGCCGCCAATGAATTGTGGCAGTGATCCGACTGTTGTCAAATTGCGCCAATGTCTTCAAATGACTTATTATCTGGTCTTCTTACTGTTTCTCACCTTCTGTGTTTACCCTTTGATCAAATTGGCTCGAGAACGCTTGGCTCTGTACATTCTGATCAGCAAAGTGCGAAGGCGAACATGGGGAAATTAACCAAAAATTGAACACTTAATTAATCAATTAGCCAATTCAGTCTAATTAAAACAGTTAATTATTGTTGTAAGTTAAATGATTTCCTTCCCCATTTAGCTTTTTCCTGCCTTCATCATGATATGCTCCTTCTTCTTGGGCATTGATTCGGTCATTCGTTTCGTCAATATTGGCCAGATGGTGCGCCAAAGTCTGATCATTTTCGGATTGGTTAACTATCGTTTGCATATCATGGCATTGGCCCTAAACAGAGCACACGCACTGTTCTTCCCATTTCATTACAACGAAAAAGTCACAAAAAGGTAATTAATTAAAAAAAGTCACAAAAAGTAACTAGGTAATTAATTAGCTTTTTTTGCGCAATTAATTAACATTGCTCCCATTTTGATGCATTTTTACGATTCATTAAGGGTTGTTCTGTTCCAATGTGTGTTCTTTCATTTGTTGTCCATCCTCTTCACTGTTTTGGCATATTTTCACCCTGGCAAGTGAATGTTTTACTGTAATCATTGGTTACTGTATTTTCTACAGTATCAATTCCGCTTTTCTTCTCTTTAGTTATCTCACTTTACACTTGGCCATATCTGATCGTTTCTTCCTCATTTTATGTGGCAATTGCAATTCGTTTGGCGTGGATCAAAGGTAAAATAAATAATTAATTTTTTTCTAAAATCCCAATTTATTCACTTTTAAAGCGCATAATCGCAGTTGGAACTCCGAAGGGGCGTCCGCCCAATCGTCGGACAAAGACAGCGGACGAATCACTGCGACATGCTTCGCCATTCAAATCCAAGCTTGGGCTTATGTATTGATAAATGCAGCGGCCAATTACAAGTGGTACTCCGACTTTATCAGCTGTCACCCAATCGGACAAATTGCTTTTTTCCCCATCCAACTTTTCGTGTGCATTTATGTGATAGCGGACGAGGCAATTACAATTAAAATTTAATCAAATTTTGAATAAAATATTAAAATAAACATTTCTTAAGCTCTTTTTGCTGATGCTTTGTAAAGAAATGCGCGTTATTTTTGTGCGAATGATTGGCAAAGTGTTGCCATTTGTCCGGAAGAGAAATGCCACTGAAATGGCGCCATTCACAACCCAATACAGTAGCCAAATGCCGAAGCCAAACCAAACACAGCACAGTAAAAGGCAGATGCGAATGATCGATGTCAATAACACGGTAAATCATTACGCAGAGAACAAATTGAGAAGATAACAACAGCTGATCAATCAGTCAGCAGAAAAGAAGTTTTTGAACCCCGAGAAAAATTGGCCAATGGATGCTTTTCTTTTAATTGTTCATTGACTCTTTTTATTATTTTATTATTAATGTATTTTTAAATAAATTTTTGAAGGAGTGACAGTAAATAAACTGTTTTGAAATTATTTTATATACATTATTAAATTGCAAAATAATTAATGGAATTTATTTATTTAAATTATATTTGTTTTATTAAATTACATTTTTAAACGAGAGAATCTCTTCACAATTTATTTGTGATAGATTAATGATATGGAAAATATGATTCATCGAAAGTGTCAGTGGTTTCCATCCAAAAAAGAGAGAAAATATAAATGACGGACATTTTTACACCACAATATGTTATGTTGATTTGTACACAATTATTTGTTTTTCTTCTCAAATGAAAATAAATGTATTTCCAAAATTCACTTTTTGTATTAAATAATTTTTCGTTTTTCAATTTTTCTTTTCAATTATTAATTAATAAAATTCATTAGTTCCTCTAATTGCCTCTACATTTTCCAAATTGCGCCATGTCTCTGCTCCTCAACTGGGCCACCTTCACTATTTTTACCATTGCTTTGGCTGTGCCAATGTTTCAGTCTTTTTCCGGTGTCCAATCGTACGCTAATGATGAGTGAATGAATGACTATTAATAACCCAATTAATATTCTAATTTTATTTCAGCAATGCTTCTTCCCTTACGGGCGAATCAATGAAAAAACATTTTACGAAGGAATATAACGCATTGGACCAATGCACCAAAACGAAAGCTGACCAAAAGATCGGCTCCTTCTCATTGAGCTTCAAAATAATCGGAGAATGCGTCAAGGGGTGCAAAAATGCATAAATTAGTGAATTTAATTAATTAAAACAATGAATTAGCATGCTTTTTTGTTACCCGGGCTCTTTGGAGCAAAGCGGCTCACAGTATAATTATGGGATGACGGTGGGCATGCAATACAAAGTGAAAAACCAGCCAAATGTAAAAGTTTATCAGATAAAACCATTTTATTGCTTAAACTTTGTCAGAATTCCGTCGCGAAGGAATGCGAAGAAAAGCATCGTTTATTGTGCTTGAGTGAAAAAAAAGAGGAAAGGCGGCTTTGCATGGAAAGCCCAGTTTGGCACGGCATCAGAATAAGCGGCCCATTCAATGGCAGCAAATTCCAGTTGGAAATGTCAATTGCCAAAGAAAAGTTGAGCAAATTTAAAATTCTAAAAATATTTTTTTATTTTAAGCTACGAATTCGAAGTGCCCAAACACCGTAATGAGTTCAGACTCATTTTCGGTAATCGTCATAATCTGTTGACACTTCTCATTGATGAATTGGGTAAGTTATTTTAAAATTAATTAAAATTTCATTCACTTTTCAGGCAATCAAATTGAATTTCTGAACCATAACGACGACAAAATCCGTGACGCATTCATTGCGAAGAAAGCGCACAAAGCGACAAAACTGAGAGACCACGTGGGCCTATGGATGCTCGGCTTGGATTTGTTGCCGATGCTAAGCCGAAGGACGATGCATTTGCATGCTTACAGAGGCTGTTCCTGCAATATGCACGCATGGGTGAGCAGAGCTTAGTGAATTTTTTTAGCTTCCATTTGGCATTTTGGAGACAAACTGTCCATTTTTAAAACGATGTAAAAATAATGGAAAAATAGAAAATATTTTCATATGTAATTTTAGAAAAAAGGTATTTTGTATGATTTTTGCAAATTTTGCCAAGACATTCTTTTTCTTGTGGCTTCTATAAATGGAAATACTTATAAGCTTTACTCAGGGCTCGGATTCGTACTTGGATGCCAAGTACATACTTGGATTTGGGCTTTTGTGCTTGGAACTAAAAATAGATGTTTTTAGTGAAAATCTGTTTAGAAAATAGTCAAACTTTTCAATTTTTCTCCCGGCGGCGCCAATGGCACCGCTTACTAGAGGTGTGCCGTGATTCACGGTCACGGTTACGGTTACCGTGAATTTCACGGGTTTTTTCACTCACGGTCACGATTCACGGTACCAATTCAAAGTTATTCCGTGAAAAATTTACCCTGGATAAAATTGAAAATTTACGAATTACATATTGTTTTCATAGAGAATTTGGTCATTTTTTGGGCAAAGTTTGCTAAGAAACAGAGCAAAATTTTCAAAAATTTCCCCGGCGGCGCCTATCGGCACCGCCGGCCCAATCTCTATTCCTGAAACTTTTTTGAACAAAGTCAACTACCTATATTGTGCGAAAAACAAATAAAAAGCAACTTTTCAAGGATGACCCCATTTAAATAAAAATCATTAAATTTCTTTTAAAAACTCGCTCGAAATAAAGTTTTAAAAATGATCGGAATCAATTTAGAATATGGTTCGGACTCCGCCCCCGTCACCCATGCCGGGGGCGGGACAGGTTTTTTGGCCTCACCCCCGCCCCCGCCCCCGTGACTCAGACCCCCGCAATCCCCGCCCCCGCGAGCTTCGCCCCCGCGGGGGCGCGGGGGTGAAAATACACCCCTAAGAATGGCATTTCTTTGGATAAAAGGCAAAAAATTTATACAATTTTGAATTTTTTTGGTAAATATTGATCATAGTCACCAAACTCAAAAATGCTTAAAAACGGTCAGAATCGATGTAAAAAGGTTAGAAATGTGTCGGAAAAATAGAATTGGGGGCGCGCTTGCCCTTTTTCAGGCTGAAAAAGTGCCGGAATTGGAGTGCCAAACTCAGCTGGGACTCAATTGACCGCACAATAAAACACTCAAAATGCATTTTAAATAATTTTTCTAGGGTATTTTGTGAGCTGATCACGAATATGACATTTGTTTTTCAAAATTTCGAATCCCGAACCCGGTTCGAACCGGTTCAAAACTCGAAAATTGAGAGCTTTGGCACTATAACTTTTTAAATGATCGAACACTGACAAATTTGGTATCATTCGAACTTTCGCAAAAGGGAGCATGCGAAGACGGAGCAAGTAGTGGGGCGAGACGGAGGGCGGAGGAAGACGTCTGACGAGCGCCACAGGCGGTTGACTGCGGGGGCCCGAAGGGCCCCCGCCAATCAGTCAACCGCCTGCGGATCACGCGCGGACTTCTTCCGTAGCCCGTAGTCTCGCCCCACCTACTGGCCGCCGTAGTCGAGTGTGCGGCGGTTTTTTAGCGCAATATGCAAATTCAAACTTTTATATTTGACGTCCTTTCTAAATTTAAAATTTTGTTCGAATTAGGGTTCGTGGTTCGGAATTTTGCAAAATAAAGGTCATATTCGTGATCAGCGTCAAAAATTACCCTAGAAAATTATTTAAAATGTTTTTTGAGTGCTTTTTACAGCAGGGTGCCGATCTATTCTTATTTATAAGAAATGTTCTGATTTCTGGCTATTGTTCTTATTTTGTTCTTATTTCTTAAAATTCTTCAGAAAATTTGTAATTTTATGGCGTAATATCACTTTGATTTTCAAAATTTTCCACGGCGGTGCCTAAGGGCACCGCCGGACCCCCAAAATACTTTGTTTTCTTAAAAATTGGCTCAGAATCACAAAATTTGGACAATTTTTGGACAAAATCTGTTAATTGTTTTCTTAAAAATTGGCTCAGAATCACAAAATTTGGACAATTTTTGGACAAAATCTGCTAACAAATTATACTCAAATTTTCAGAAATTTTCCCGGCGGCGCCTTTCGGCACCGCCGGCCTTCCGCCCCGCTTGTTCCCAAAAAAGTCTTTAAAAAATGCGCCGCAAAAAAAAATCGTAAAATCTGATATTTTTTTTGAGCCCGATTGTATTAAATGTACGATTTGCGTATTTCCTCCCCAAAATTGTTAAAAATGATCATGGGAGGCGAAAAATACGAAAGTTGATTCTATATTAATTGAATAAAATGTTATACAAGCGATTTAAAGCAATTTTGCAAAATGTTCTTATTTTTGACCCAAAAATCTTTGAAAAATTTTCGATCGGCACCCTGTTTTACAGTGCGGTCATTTGAGTCTTTTTACATCGATTCTGACCGTTTTTAAGCATTTTTGAGTTTGGTGACTATGCTCAATATTTTCCATTTTTTTAAACATCTTGACCATTTTTTATAAAATAAAGTAATTTTGCTTTTCTTTTTAGAACGTCCACAATTATGCGAAAAATGCAAATTATGGGCGCGCTTGCCAATGGACACTTCAGTACCCGATTTTTTTAAACTGAAAAATGCAAGCGAATTTGGTCATTTTTTGGACAAATTTTGTGCACAAATAAGACTCAAATTTTCAAATTTTTTTTTTGCGGCAGCGTCTATCGGCTCCCCTGGACCCCCTTTTCCCAAAGTTTTTTTTTGTAAAATCATACCAGAAAAAAAGACGGTGTAAAAAGCAAAAAAACTCGCCGACAGAGAAAAAATAAACTCAAAAAATTTCACGGTCACGGTCACGAAAACCGTGAATTTCACGAGTTTTTTGGATCACGGTCACGATTCACGGGACCAATTCACGGTCAGGGTTGACGGGGTCAATTCACGGTCACGGTCACGATTCGCGGGTTTTTTCAGTCACGGCACACCTCTACCGCTTACCCCCCCCCCCCCAAAAAAACTCATATTTTTCCTTAAAAAATTGAACCAAAATCGCATAAATTTGTCATTTTTTGGTGAAAATCTGTTAACAATTTACACTAAAATTTTCAAAATTTCCCGGCGGCGCCTATCGGCACCGCCGGACTCATCCCCAAACTCCCAAATTTCTTTTTGAAAAAGAACGCCGCAAAAAAAAGTAGTTTTGAAAGCATAAAAATCTATTCTCAGTAAACTACCTCTTTTTAATTATGTATTGTTCAAATTTATGTGTACTTGGATTTCACAAATTTCCCCCCCCCCATTATGTACTTGGAAAGTGACTTCGTACGATCCGAGCCCTGGCTTTACTCAATAATAACCTGCTCATTTGCCTTTGTCGACCAAAATCGAAAATGTGAAATCCTGACAAAAAAAAAAATCAATTTTCTTAAAGTTTCATAATCCGCATGAAAAGCTCGTGTCGCACGAAATGTATGGTGTCCCACCAATTCCGACGGAATGTGCCGTGGCGCAAGACAAGGAATTCGAATTCCAATTGGAGCCCATCAAAATTGGCAATTCGTTGAACGTTTCTTTCCGCATGGAAAAAAACGCGAACTTTGTTCACATTCGTTTGTTGGACGAAAAACGGAGCCTTATTTTCGCCATGGAAATGACGAAAAATGACACAAGATTGGAACCGGTAAAATGTAGCAAAAGTCGCACTTTTTCAATAAATAGTTTTTTTTAATATTTAAATTGCATTTCGCACAAATTAAAAAGTTCTTATATTCTCCGTAACAGAATATTGAACTGATTGATTGTGGTAATACGCGCTTTATGAGAGCATCTCACAAAATCAAAGTACAATTTGTTGTACAGAAATTTTTTTATGAGATTAATGTGAATGGCAAAAAATGTGCCAATTATTTCCCATGGCCAAACGATTGGATGGAAAGCGACAGACGCACCGAAAGAATTAAAAGTGTTACGGTAATGACCATACAAAATACAATGCCTACCATAATTTTCTACAATGTTTCACTTTTTTAAGTTGAAAGGTGATATCTATACAGAAACGATTGATGTCAGGCAGAATAACACAGAAGTAGTAAGTCCCATTTATATCTTTGCTCCCTCTGTTTTGGGCATTTTTTGCCGAGAGTCTCGGCTTTGGTATGAAAAATGCCTCGGCTTTATTAGTGACGTTGCCGAGTCGCTTAGCCAAGTTTCTATTCTTGGAGAGACTTTCGGTCTTGTTCAGCACTTTCGTTTTCTTTTAGGTGCCATTCCAATCAGTTCAGCCTTATGTACATTTAAATGCTCCAATCTTTGCCGATCATCAAATCCATTTTATGGGTAAAACCAAAAAAGAAGCCAATTCTGTGCGATTTTATTTATTGCAAAGTGCCCTCGAAATCAACGATTACTGTATGTATCAATAAGATATTGTATTTGCCTAAAATAATGTCGAGTTTTCTCAGTTGGCACTGCAATATTGGCATTTCAATTGAATTTTTCGTCCGATGGTCAACTCAAAAATGTGGAAAGTAAATACCAAGAATGGGAAAAAGTACGGTAGATTATGATCAATTGACAAAATTAATATTACTCACTTTCTTTGATGTTAAACCAACGATTTTAGTTAGGACGGCGGAACAAATGGAAAGATTACAATGTAACGACGCGATTTAATAAATTACCCCGCGGGGCACCATTTGAACTTTTCATAAATTTGAAGAACGATAATGATCAAAACGAGCGTAAGTTACGTAATTTATCAATGGAAAAAAAGAAATTGTTTAATTTTGTAAATGGGACTCAATATTTGCCACAAAGAGCAATTTTAATTATATAAAAAGAGAAGTACCAATGTTTTAAATTATGCTAACAATAAAAAATGAATTAAACGGAATTAAATGGACAATTAAGAACCGTTGCTGGAAACAATTGATGTGAAGTTGACCACCAGTAAGAAAATTGGACGAAATGTGGTGACCTCATTTGAGTTGAAAAAAGATTTTTTGAAAAAGCATTTCGTCACGACAATTGGGGTAATAAAAGTCGGAAAATTAATACAAAATTCTGTTTTTATTTTTAGGTCGACGGCGACGTGATTCTTTTTGCAGAACCAATAGCTAAACAAATTGTCAACCCAAGGCGGAAAACGGAAACGGTTAAAATGGCATATTTATTTTTCTTATTATATTTTTCGTATTAAAAATATTGCGCAAATTTAAGCGTGGAGATCGTTGTTTGAGTTTTGCTCTTTTGAGTTTGAAGCGGATTAACTCATTAGAAACAACCAGATGATTAAATATTCTTGACATCATTCTATATCCCAAATTGATTTACCTATGTGTGTTGCTTTTGTCTGAGCCTCGTTCTTTAGCGAGGGTTCAATGGTACTACGTCATTATCAAAAACCATCAAAATGGGCGTTACTCAAAAAACCCATCAAAATAAAAAAATTCTCAAAAATAACAAAACAAATTTTTAATATAATAAAAAAAAACACTTAGGGCTATTGAATAATATCAAGATTATAAAATTTGATTCATCTTGGGCGAAGTTATATAAAATTTTCTGTCAAAAATTTTCCATTGATGGTTTTTGAGCGTGCTGGGAAGAAACCGCTACCATGAGCGTTTCTTAAAAACTGCCAAGTTGTAGGAAAACAAAAAGTGTAAAACATAAAAATTAATAACTTGGTTCAATTTCAACTAAATTAATATTACATGGTATCATTCATTAGTTTTTTTGTTATCATAAGAACATTAATTTATTTTTTTAAAGAAAAGTTATTTGTTATATTCCACAAAATCTTATGTCAGAATTTTGTGACAAAACTTTTTTGAACCCCAGTGAAATTTTTTGGAATTTTAAAGATAGATAGATTAAATAGAGTACTTGAAATTCTAAAAAGAAAATTAATCTAATTGCTTCTGAAAGTTATAAAGCATTAACAGGCTATGCTTTTTGCGGGACCCACGCGTTTCGGCGCTCGCGTTTCGGCGCTCGCGTTCCGGCGCCAGCTCGTTTTTCCACTATAGCTTTTTTCTTCGGCATCCAAATCCAACAATCTTGGTATCATTCGAAAGCTCTTAACATGCTCTATTAGCCTTACAAAAAGCAAAAAGATTTTCAAGCCTGGAAAAATTTATTAAGAAAAAAGTTCAAAAATTTCGATTTTTCGCAATTTTCATGTATAACTTTTTTGATAATTGTCTAATCGCGACTCAATACCTTAGAAAAAGCTTCTAAACATGTTAAGCTTTCGAATGATATCAACAATGTTGGATTTAGATGACTAAGAAAAAAGTTATAGTGGTAAAACATGCAAGCGCCGAAACCGAGCGCAGAACCGCAGTGGACCCGCTATTGCGATGGTCATGCGGATTTAATGATAAATATTTAGAATTTTCAAGTCATTAAAATGAGCCAAACTTATTTAATATCTTCGATAGCCCTAAGAATTCTCTATTTATCTCTAAAATTTCACTAGGTTTCAAAATTCCTACAACTTGGCATTTTTTAAGAAACGACTTACAATTAGCACCTTTTTTGAGTAACGCCCATTTTGATGGGGTTTAAGTAACGACTCGGCACTGTTGCTTCGATTTCTCTCGTTTTAAATTATTCCTATTTTATAAGCGGTCATTGACTTTCGTGTCCAGACATTTGCGCCGCGCCAATGTTCAAAATTGAATTCAAACTAACATTTTTTTAAGCCCTGATATTCTCAGCATTAAAATTAAGAAAACACAGTTTTTATTTTATTTATTAGGAGCATTAATTCAGCTGTTTGAGTACTTGTTGAAAATGTCGGGTAACCCTAACTTTATTATATAAAATTTGTCCAAAAAATTTGCACATTTTTTCAGTGCATTTTAACTTTTCCGGCGTTGCCTATAGAGCTGCCCGGAAAATTTTGAAAATTTTTGGCACGGTTTTTTGAACATGCTTACACCAAAAATGACCAATTTATGAATTTTAGACTGAAATTTCAAAATTTATAAGAAATACAAATTTTGGCAAAAAAGAAAAGAAACTTTTTTGACAAATTAATATTTTTAATAAACTTTCATAAAGATGTTGGCATTTCTATGATATTGAATTATATTAATGGAAATATATTTTTAAATTTATCTTTTAATAGTTATTATTTAGTTCAAATAAGTTAAAATGTGAGTTGTCAAATGGGATTAACCCAGGTTAAAAGGAACACAATTCATGTACATAACACTCACTAACCAGGGATGGCACGGAATTCCGAGTTCCGACTTCCGGCATTTTTGGGGTCGGAATTCGACTTCCGAAAATTTTTGGGGCCTCGGATGAAATTTCTGATAAAAAGTCGAATTTTTTTTTGAGTTTTTTTTTTTCAAAAATTACAATTTTTGTACAATTTCTGTTAATAAATTGCATTGAATTTTTTAAAATTTTCCCGGCGGCGCCTATCGCCACCGACGGACACAAAAATCTTTAATTTCTTTGAAAATTTGCTAAAAATCGCTAAATTTGGTCATTTTTTCTACAAAATCTTTTAACAAATCGCATTTAAAATCATTAAAATTTTCCCAGCGGCGCCTGTCGGCACCGCCGGACCTCTCACCCAAGTCTCCCAAATTTTCTTTGGATAAACCGCGCCGCAAAAAAGGGTGTAACTGTCCTAAAAAAAAATTCCAGAATAATGTAAAATTAAATAAAAAAAATTTTGAAATTCATTAAAAAAAATTTCAAATAAATATATAAATATACTAAAAACAGTTTGAAATCACCTTTTACATGGTTAAGAATTTTAAAATTTAGCCTATTAAATATTTAAAAAATTTTATTATACTTTATATTTTTTGAAAAATTCAGACTTACGAGTTCCGACATTTTTGGGGTCGGAATTCCAACTTCCGAAAAAATTTTGGGCCTCGGAATTCCATCCCCCCCCCCCCCCCCGAGAGGTCGGGGAACAATCCTACCCTATACCATAGAAACATTACTTGGTGAAACAAAATTAATTTTAATATAAAAACTTTTGCAGTAGTTAATGAACATCCGAAATTTGAACAAACATTTCTCTTTTTTCACAAACAGCCAGGGTGTTAAGATTTTAAATTTTTTTCCGGTAGCGCTTAAATCCCCTGAAAACTTTCAAAATTTTCACTAAAAAATGTCATTTTTTTAAACCAATTCATAAAATAGTCAAGCATATATAAAATATTCTAATTGAAACCCCCACTCCAATCTTCAGGCGCAAAAGCCTGAGGCGCAAATATTGTTCGCGTGATAAATTTAACCTCCCTATGCCTTTTTAGCGCATTCGTGGCGAGCCCGATCCTCCCGATTTTAATCTGCCACCGAACTCTGTGCGCTTTCCGTTTCATTTTTTGGATCCGCTTTTGTCCGTCGGCGATTCAATCGAAATTAAAGGCGCGATAATGGAGGAGAAGGAGTTCTCAAACTTTGCTATAATGCAAATTTATCTACTCCATGAAATGGCGCAAACTGACTCCAAGGGCAAGAGAATTTTTGGAAAAAAATAATAATTAAAATGGGGAGGGTTGGACGGGTCCGGGTACCTGACCGGGTCCGGACCCGGATACCCGGCTTTTTCAAAATCCAATACCCGACCCGCGTTTGAATCGTATTTTAAATGATCCTTTTTGACACAAAAAAAAAACTTATTTTTTCTGTAAAGGTTCCTTTTTCGAAAAATTCATTATGGGGAACCAACCACCACCCCTTCTGTGTAATAAGAAAAGTTGTCTATCTCTGACTAATTGTGATGTCCTTGAAGGCACATGTCCTTAAACGTAAGACTATTTGGCTAGCCTAAGCCCAATAATATTTCAAATGCATATAAAATCGGGAAACTCTAAATAAGAGGAAATTTGTGAAATATTATTTGCACATTAATTCAAATATAATTGCTCACTTTAGACAGTCACGTGCCACTCGAAATTAGTTTTATCTTCGCAAACCCTTTTAATGGAAGCGTAATGAAGATTCGGTCATATTCAGAAGACGTAACATTTTAGTGTGAAGGCAAAAATAAAGAACAAAATGACAGATTTGCGGCTTCCGCGCCACTTGCAGCCATACAGAACAGAAGTCCAAACTGTTCGCCGGAGAACAATTCAGAATTAGAATTTCCGTCGAGCAAAGCCAATTTAACATTGACATCCATGGAGCCCGAGTTGCCTCTTTTGTGCCCAGCAGCAAAATGCCCACATGGACTGGCAATGTTTTAGGGGTGAGAGAGAGAGAGAAAGAGGGACAGAGAGAGACAGAGAGAGAGAGAGAGAGAGAGAGAGAGAGAGATGGGTGAAAATGAAAAATTTGAGAGGTCATGACAAAAAACTAAAATTTGATTTTCGACTTTTAGCGTTCGCCCAATTTATTCGACTTCTTTTAAAATATTTCGCAAAAATTTGACTTTATTCAATTTTTAATAATTTCGCAAAAGTTAAACTTTTATTCAATTTTTAATATTGATTTTTGAAAAACTGAAATTCTGTCCGGACACCCATCTATTCTCAGAAAAAGGATAATTCATATGTAAATGACAATTTGTTCATAGGTTTTAAAAATGAGAATTTTTATTTTATTTTTTTATTATTTTGAAAAAACAAGAACACTCATTAAATTATTAAATATTAATTGAGTGAAATGCCAAATTAAGATTGTGGGAGACTTAAAAGAGAAACCAACGGTCAAAGTGAACAGAGCGAAGACAAATCGAACAGCAGAAAAGGGGGGAAGGCAATTTGTGCTAAGAGTGCCGGACGAAGACAGAAAAGCGCGGAACAAAACAATTCAAATTCTGGGAGAAATCGTGAACCCAAACTTTACCATCAATTTTATGTACGGAGCGTTGGAAGAAAACCCAAGTATTAGGAATATTAATAAGTTAAAATAATTTAATATTTAATTGGAAGATTATTTAGATTAAAATAACAAAAATTGAAGTGCAAATAAGTGAGCTTTAAGGTCCCTTATACATTAATTACTTTCATTTTTACGGTTTTGTATTATTCCCCTTAGATATTTGAATATCTTTTTAAGCATTAATTATACATATGTCTTAAAAAAAGACAAACCTCAAAATATTAAGGCTTTTTTAATTAAGTTGGTATAAATGTGCTGAAAATGACCTTAAACTCCTATGGTCTGAACTCCAAACTTTTGGTGGGTGACACATTTTCCATTAATGCCCATAATTTCATCTGAGTAATTATTTGACAGGACAAAGAAGCTAAAAAAGAACTGACGTCTTTTAAGTCGGGCAAAAGATTAAATTTGACAATAGCAATTAGAGGACGTCAAATTAAATCGTATTTGAACAACAAAGAAATATTTGCCGAACAAACGACGATACCCTACTGGGCCATCCAATACATTCGAGTGAGACGAAAAATGGATAAAGCATAATTAGAATGGGATTTGAACGAAACTTTATAATCAACGGGGCCAATTTGATAAGATAAACCGAAAAAACCTTTTTTTCAACTGACATTTCGATTTAGACAAATCCAAGAAAACTGCAAAAGATCTCAAATACAAAAGTTTTCTTATTAAATTTTTAGGTAAAAAGCAATTTAAAAATCACGAAAATATGCGAAATTCCACCAGTAAATTGGGTCATCTATTATTAATTTAAAAAATGAAAAAAACAATAATTTAACAAATTCAGATTGATGGCGATTTAAAAGCAGAAGAGCGTGGAACTTTCGTGACGATCGAAAATGAGGCAAAATCATTAGAAAGATTATTGACATCATTCATATTTTAATCAGCTCATTTGCTGCGCGTATATGCATTTAAACTACAAATGGAGATTAATAATTGATTCCAAGGGTAGGGTTCTTAAAATGCCGAAATTGGAAACTTATCCAAAAGAAACCTAGCCAAAAAGGTAGTGCTTTGTTGTTTGGATAAGATATTTAGATTTTCTATCAAAATAAGAGACAGACCCAGGATTTTTGTAACCAAAAATGGGCCTATCCATGGCACCCACCATTAAATTGTCGGTTGCTTACGTAGAAATGACACATGTAAATTATTTTTTGCTTTTTACTGCCGGATGCATAAATATATATTGCCACGGAAAAAAAAATGTTTTTATTTACATATTTATTAAGGCTGAAGCAACAATTCAGCGAATGACTTTAATAATATTTTAAAATATTTTTGAATATAAGTTATTATTTTAATAATTATAAAAATCGTGTGTTTCTTTTCTTATTTCATTTTTTCAGATATTTAAGTGGTAAATTGATAATGCAATTTTTCATTCGCTTTTCATTAGTCTTTGTTTGTTTTTATGGCAAATTTGTGCCGAACATTGGCCAATTCATTTGCAAAAATGAAGAAAAACAAAATTTGATATTAGTAAAATTATACAACGACGAATTAGCCACAAATGACGACACTGGCGAATTATGGGAATTTATATGCGAATTGGAGCAACAAAATTTGGCAATGGAAAAAGCATTCGAAACACAAAAGCAAAATGGGAAAATGTGGCGAAAAAGTTCGGAAACATTTGATGGAGAAGCGGAATTTTTTAGGCACAAATTTGAAATTATCAGACGGAAAGACAATGAATTGGCCGAATCATTCACAAAATTAAGGAGCACATTTTATTCAACAGTTTTAAAGGGTATTAAACGACTGACTCCCAGACATTTCATCAAAAATAATAAAAATGAATGGAAAGAAATGGACAATTAGGCAATGGCATTACGAAATAGTGTCCGTCACTCTGCAAATGTGTGGTAGCTTGATGAGCTCGATTTTCGCTGTTTTAATGTCCATTGTCATTGTCCATTTTTGCCCAATTCATTTAACTGACAAAACACTTAAAAATATGCCAAATTTCGAAAAGCTCCGCCATAATTATCTAATAAATAATGAATAGCCTAATTCTTAGATGGGTCCATGGCAGAATGCCTTAGAAATCAATTAACCCAATTTGTTTTGATGTTGGCACAACGCTTCAAAATCTCAAAGGAAGTAATAATGCCAAAAAAAGAAGAACCGACAATTGGGTTGAAACTGATAAAGGAATTTGCCGAATTGTGGAGAGAGATCAAAGGAAAACAAAAATCAAAAAGCGATTACAAAGGCACTGAAAATGGAAAAAATAATGGGCAAAATGAGCGAGAAAAGTGTTGGGATTCGGATGAAAAGCAACGAAAAATGTTAAGGCTTGTTTTTACGGCTGTTAACGGAGATGGCAACATAATGGCATTGAACGGTGCCACAAAAGGTACATATTTCCCATTTAATATAGCATTTCAAATTTAAAATGATCAGTTAATGGCGGAGGCCGCCGTTCGCAAAAGCGCCGCCGCAAAAAACGCGACTTGGTCCTCCTAATTCTGCTAATTGCCCTGCTAATTTCGCTCTTCTTTACCGTATATTCGTACTGTTTACACTGTTCCAACGACGATTCGCTTGAGCAACAGAACGCGGACATGGAAATGCTTCTCGTTGTTCGCCAAGCAAACGAAATTTTTGTCAAATTTCGTTACGGCGGCGAAGAAACGGATAAGAAAGGCAACCCGAAAAGTGACCATATTTACATTGTGGTGGACGGTAAAGGTGAATAACCTGCTAAATTAATTATAATAAATGATTATGTATTACCCTTTTCCCGACCCTCAAAAAATGATGGGATTCGGAGTTTTTGATACAGTTTAATCTTGCTTAGAATTAAGACACTTTTTTGTGCAATTTGATTTTCGGCTTTTATTCTGAGTTTTTGGCTAACGGACCATCTCGTATAAAAACGGTTGTTAATGTAAAACAAATGTCAGAATCATTTTGACGCAAATTTTTATTTTATGAATATATTAAAATGAATATGATACGGTTAAGATTGGAGGGTTTATCAAATTTCTAAAGTGTATGTATGTACCTACCGATTTTCTAATAAATTTGGAATTTTTGACTGCATTTCTTCCCTTCAATTTGGCCCAGAAATAAAGGCTAATTAGTTTTTTTTAAATTTTAATTTAGAATTCGATTTCGTTGGCGGTGGAGCACGGTCAAGATCAGCGTAAGCATATAAACTACAACAAATTGTTTTTTTATTTTTACGCTTTCATTTTCAAAGGCATTTTTGTAAAAAATGTCCCACCGAAATAGTTTCCATTTGATCCGCCACTAATTGTCCCACCGGAAACCGTCGAAAGTGTTGATGGCCATTTTTGAGGCAATGCGCACTGGGAATTGGCCTCCCGACAGTCACACTTATGCCCTCCACTCGTGCATTGACTTTGCCTACCAATTTGTGTGCCGGTTGAACAACGGAATGTGTGGCACATTTGATTATTTTTATTCGTAAACTTAATGTTAAATTGTTAGATGTCCGGAGAAGGACCGTTGGCCGCGGCCGTTCGTCGAATTTGACCAGCGATGGGTGCACAGAATGGCCCATTTGGGCCGTTTGTCCGTGTTCGACTTTCGCTATCGCATTTCCCCACAAAATTATGAACTTTCGCGCGACATTTTGCTTCCCATTGGCAACATAATTAGCAGCAAAAAACAATCGTAGCAAAGAGAAAAAGGATAAAACGAAACCAAAGGGAAGAAGAGAAAGCATTTTGATAGAAATGGCAGACGAAAAAAACATTTTATATTTAATTAATTGAGGAAATAAAAACATGCTAATTCATGGCGGACTTTTGTGGATTTTCATGTTTCGCGTTTTGTCAATTTTATCCAAATTTCGACAATTCTGCGAAATTTTTGGTATATAATTCATTGATTAGAATGTACATTTTCGATTTTATTAATTCTGCGACCTCAAAACATGTTTTGATTTTGGTCGTTTCATGCTCTCCCTGCTGCTCCCTCCCCCTCTTTAAAATTGTACAAACATCGGCGGACGGATGGTGATGACTCATCCTCCCTCCGCTCCGGCCAATTATTTACGACTTTTTACATTTATTTGATCCATTTCAAAAGCAAATTCGCTTCAAAATTTTCTGTTTACACAGCTTTCCCCCCCCCCCCCACCTTATTCGCCCTATTCATTTGATTTCCTTGCTATTTTACTAATAGGGGCAATTAACAATTAATTGCCTGGCATTGCTTAATACCGCCCGCCTCCTTCGATCTTTTCGGTCGAAAACCACTCATTCGTCGATGTTCTCCGACTGAATAACAATTTATTTATTCTATCCCCCATAAGATAATTTCTCCCCAAAATAGATGATGCTGATGATCGGATGAGTTTATTGATCCATCCGCCTGCTGTCATCCCTTTTTTCCGTTTATCCCAATTTTTATTCCCAAATAAATTTAATTCAAAAAATTTACTATTTTTGAACCTGTTTTTTTAGCAGGATACACAAAACCGAAAAAAACCTCCAAAGTATCCGCGCAAAATAACTGAATTTTTAGCTAAAACCTATCATCATTTGTGACCACTTTCCTATCCTATGCTATTTGTCAGTGGGAGCCCCCCTCCCCGATCAAAGATCACTCTTTAGTCTGTTGTGTCCCCCACAATGGTTCATCCCCCCGATTCATCCATCATTCCTGAGCATCTCAATCATCCGGAGAAGAAGTCCCCCACCAAATCTACTTTTTATATTTCCATTTCTCGGCGACTAATTTACCTCTTTTTGCATTTATTGCCTTTTTTAATTTTTTTGTCCATTTAGGCCTAATCTTAAAAATCACTCATTGATAAAAAATGAAATCCTTCTTCAATTTCCCATTTGTCTTTTGTGTTCTTTTGCTCATTGGCTGCGTTGACAAATGCGTCGGAGGAGTCGCGGCATTGCCGCCAAAATATTTGGGCATTGAAAACCATGACAAATGCTTAACCGAGTAATGAACTCTATTTTTTAATTGGTTTGAACAAATTTTTAAATTTAAGCGAGCCAATAGGCTCTTCGCGTCGGCTTTGTTTGCCAGCGCAGAAAAAAAGCGAATGCCCAGACGAAACGTTGAAAGCGCTTAATGTACATAATTATTCAAAAAATATATTATAATATTTAAAAACAAAATTTAGGATTTGGAAGAAGGCCAACATCCGCCGACTTGCGCATGAATCAGAAGAGAGAGAAGCAAATGATGAAAGGAATTGAAGAATGACAGGGAAAAGCCTGGCTGAACAAAATTTTGTCTATAAAAATGAAATAAAAGTTATGGAAAATAAAAAATATTATGGTTTTGATTAAAAGGAAAAAAAGGGCTGTGATGTTTTGAAATTTTCGGCGCCCAATTATTCTGATTCGGCGTAAAAAAATTCCATTTGCCATGCCATTTAACGAATATGATTGAATTTCAATCATGGATGATCCGCCGGTGATTACGGATGGCAAAAATGCCGAATTTCATGGTCCACTAGCTAATTCAAACCATGAGACCAAATCATGTAAAAGGAAAAAATATCCGCTCAATTGGCATAATTTTAATGGATACGCACGCATTCACATAAAACATTTGCTATATTCGACGTGGGAATATGCGCGAAGGCATCAATAATCAGATATTTATGCATCAAAAATGTGGCATTTCTAAGAAGAAAGCCTATTAAAATAAAATGTAAATTATAAATATTTATTCATTATTTATAATTAAAGGCGAAAGATTTATATTTAAGAAAAATCCTGAATCCCGAAATAATACCGCCCTAATATATCTAATAATTTTTAGACAAAATGAATATTGTTTTTTTCTTAATTTCACTGGCCAGCATTCTGCTAATAGGTGAATTGCGGATGCTAACCAGGCTCAATTTTTGAGTTTACATGTGTATTCAATCGCTTCGTTTTGATTAAATTTCTTCTAACACACTAATTAAATCAGTTTAAATTTATAAAATTAAATTATATTTCATAATAGGTAAAACAGCTCGGCTTCCCAGCAATAAAAAGGGAAATGATGCAAATAAAAGTGATTTTGCGAGCACTTCGAACTCCCTAGATCAAACACAAAATAAACACAGTAAAACACAAACAAATTGGAATTAATATTAATTGAATTTAGTTAAAACGACGGACGACGCATGGAACTTTTTGAAAATTGTGAAGGTGAAAAAGGTTTTGTGTAAAATCACAAATGCTTTTGTTTAAGCAAAGATTTGTGGACAATCCGTCGGTGTTCAATGAATTTTTGAGTGTCATGAGATCCTTTAAAGACGAAGTAAATTCAAATAATTAATTTTTATTTTTTAACTAAAATTCCAATCGCAGAAAGTGGACAGTGCCGAATTACATCAGCGAGTTGCGCAACTCTTCACTAATGAGACTGATTTGATGCGCGCCTTTGAATCGTTTATGCCCGGGGCATGTTTCAATTTAGAAATTTAACATTTACAAAGCTTTAATTTTAATTTTACTTTCAATATCCAAATTTATTCTTTGAAATCAACAAAATTCAGGTTTTTTCGGTTTCATATTTTTAAATTATTTTTACAATTCTTGAAACTCTTAACTTATTTTTTCCAATTGATTTTGAATTGTTAAATTAAAAACCAAGTCCGATTCAAACAGGGCCCCGATTATGAAATACCAAAAGTTGATCAAACACAGGAGGATGCGGTCAGATTTGTGAAAAGAGTAAAGGCGAGTTTATTTGAGCTCAAATTACTTTTTGTCTATTCGATAATAGATAAAACGGACCATTCATTGATTAAAATATCTCGTTAACATACCAAGGCATTTCCATAAATAAATTCTTTTAAGGAAAGATTTGCGAGTGAGCCCGATTTGTACAACCAATTTTTGCATCACCTAAAAGACTACAAAACAAAAGTAATGTTTAATGTTCAAGTGTAGTACGGTAGGTAAAGACAAGACAATTCAGCAACTTGATAAGACCGTAATCTCATTGGGTCAATTCTCAAATATTAAGAGGCAATTAGATTGGAACGCCATTTGGGTGAGCAGTAATTTCAAAGAAATAAGTGCAATTATTTGATGGTCCCATTTATCAGCTTCTTAAACTGTTTTTTGACTGATTAAAGTGCCAATCCTTTCCGACAGAAAGCGACTCTCGACGAAGTCTATAAGAAGGTTTCTCGTCTCTTCGAAAAGGAAAAGGATTTGCTCAATGCATTCGCCTCCTTCATTCTCCTGAACATTTCGGACAAAGACGTATTGGGCAAACTGAACATAAAATGACCAAATCGACTGAGGAATTGGACGGACACACTTTCCTTAGCATTAACTCCCTCGTAATTCCCCGTTTTCAAATTTCATATTGTATTCTGTCTATCCAAACTATTTTTCACTTCCCGGTTGTCTAATTATAATCATTGGCACAAAATTAGTGAATTGTTTTCATTCACAAAAATATTATATGAGAAGATGGACAACAAATATTCCAATAAAAAGAGGAGTTAAATTGGGCTCACAGAGTCCGATCAGATCAGATAAATTTGCTCGTCATTCTGTTGGAATAATTTATTCTTTTCCATCCTTTCTATTTGCCCCTGATTTTGTCACCGGCGCGCTGCACACGCTCGCCTGTAAAGAATTAGCCAATTAGATAATTCGGTTTGTTTTTACACCCACTCCCATTCTTATCATGATCACCCACTCTTAAACCGCAGTGTGCCCTTAGTCGAAAAATTGCTAATTAATCCACCCTAACTTCCAACCGATTAATTGCCAATTTGCCTCTCCCTCATCCCAAACTGCTTCCGTTTGTCCTACCTCCGGCCTCCTTCGTCTCGTCCCACTTCTCGGCAGCCTTCTCCCTGTTCTGCTCCATCTTATCGCCCGCTTCCTCCTGAATTGTGTTGGCCATGGTTTTTCTCCATTTTGTCATTTCCGATCCCGACGGGCTTTACCTTCTTGCCGGTGGCATAGTCCTTCAGTTGCTCCGTCTTCTCACTGCCGTACTCCTTGGCACGCTCATAACGGTCCTGCGCCCCCTGCTTGGCATCCTCGTAATTGTCGGACGCCCTGTCGCGCATCTCCGCCGACTTGCCGGTCACCGTGTCCTTCGCAGAAGTCAGCGAGTCGGCCACCTGACAAATGAACAGGAAGTGCCATTAACCAACTGCAGATCTCGATCACCCCCCCCCCCCCTCTCTCCCTTATCCCTCAAAATCCCACTTTGTCCTTGGCACTAGTCAGCCATTCCTTCGTCCCTTCCGCCGCGTTCGACAGACTTTCCTTGGTGCTCTCGTAAATGCCCTTTTCCTGCTGCTGTTGTTGTTCGTTCTTTCGCTGTTCAGTAGTCATTCTGCTCGCTTTGTTTGTTGGAATCAATCGGAATTGTTTAGCTAAAAATTTACCGAAGCAATGGAGAGGTATTAAGGATAAAATGAAAATTCGAGTGATAAATGAAATTCGGATAGAACCAAAAAATGAAAATCCCAAGTGTTAAGGGGAAATGCCACGGCATTCACTGATCGAGTTAATTGAGGATCTTCTGGGGCCTTACCCCCAGTGAGCATGCGATCAGCCCGTACGATTTTGGGAAGCATGTTTATGAAATCGTGAGATAAATGCCGGAATTTTGTTTTGTTTCCTAAATTAAAAAGGTAAAGGCAACTTTGGTAACGTCAACATTATTGTAATCAACTGGTTATCTCCTTACAATTATTAATGGTTTACCCGAAATCCAAATCAAACAGTCCCAAACCCCAGAGCTTCTATTAAAAAACCAAATGTTACAGGGAGCCAAAATTGGGTAAGCACGAAAAGTGAATTCACCACAACAGTCTGGAAAAGCCAATGCATGCTTTTGGTTAAAGATGGAGTGAATGAAGTCGGATTTGCCCTTTTTATGTGTGCTAAGTCGGGGGCCCCCCCCCCCCCCCCCCCCGCCCCCGCAAATGTTTTTATGTTTTTGTTTACGGCGAAATGAAAGGCGTAAGCGATGTTTGGTGCCTTATTTTTTATGGGTTTATGGAGTAAACAAATAACAAGTGAATCGGCGGTTGGGAAACGTGGAAAGAAAAAGCGGACAGAAGAAAAGAAGTGGGGGATGTTTGGTGGTGCTTTAAGAGGAAGAAAATTTCGGAGGAATGCGAACCGAACGAATCGAAAGCTTAAAATTAGGGGTCTTTTTTTCGCAGAAATCGAATTGGTTTTTTCATAATGCCTAAAAAGGAGATAAGTGCAATTGCCTTTCCTTTTCACCCCTTTCCTCCGTGTTTGCCTTTTCTTTTTCTTTTTGTCTATCGAATTCAGGGTGATTTGATCATTGATCATTGATCTTTTTAAAATGCTTTTCATTTCAATGCTTAGATGATCACTGGTTCACCGAATTTAATAAACAAGAACGGGTATTTTTAGGTTTTTTACATACATTACAAATTCATCGATTGCTTTCCCCCGCGGGGCTTTGGCCAGTTTTGCGGCCCTATTTCACGTCTCTTTTCTCTCTCTCTTTTTGCTCTCCGTTTTGTCTAAGTCTCTCTCTCCTTTCTTTCTCTCGAGTCGAGAGTCTCGACTACCTCTCGCTGTTTTCACTTGGCCTTTTCTCTTCCCATTTCTTATGCCCTGGGGGTTCTTTTCCTTGTCCTTTTCCTTTTGCCTTTGGCCAAATGAAAAATAATATCCATACATAGACAATGCATATGCATTTGCATATCAATGGAAATTCGTTTTCCCTTATTCCACAAAAGATCAAACATAACATTTCAAAATAATTTTAAATTATAGAATTTATTAATTTCTTTAATTCTCTTTTAATGGCATCATTTTACGAAGCATCTACAAGGTTTTGCTTTAAAAAGCAATTGTCAATATAATAATACACCAGGTCTACCAATTTACAGTAACTTTTTAAAGGATTTACCTTTTTGAACGGGCTCAAACTGCCTAGCATTTTTTAATTATTATTTTTTGTTAATCACCTGGTAAGTCAAAACGGTTTTGAATGGGATTTAATTAATTATATAGTAAATTAAAAATCAAACCTAGATTTTTTATAGATTTCCCTAGACGCTAAAAAGATAGAAAAACTAAAAAAATCTCCGGCTTAAAATGACAAAAATTGGTGCAAATATTCGTCCAATTAAGTCATTGGTTCGAAAAACCGCTAAAAGGAAACCGGGAACTTTGGCCAAACCCTTATTTTTGGCATTATTCCTTGGCATTTCAGTGGTATGAATTGGGACCGTTTCTCATCAGAATTGGATGATTCGCTGCTGAACGATTCGACTACACTGAAGGTGAAGAAGGCATTTTGGAGTGCGAAGCAGTTGCTCAGGGAAAAGCTAGGCAAACGCGAGGACGAACACATTGTGGCGGCTGACGCCGAGTTGGACACGCATTTGCAGACATTTCGCCAAATTCGCGACTCGACCCAAAAACTGCTTAATCTGATGGAGACGCACCAGCGTGAGGTGATCGATCATTCATTGTTTTTTTAAATTTATTCCTTGCATTTTTTTCGACCGATAGTTGTTTTTTAGATCATATTACCCAACAGCGTAAGCATCGTAAAAATACGATGCTTCATACAGTACCTAAATATCCTATTGTATTGTATATTGTCGATTTTTTAAAACAGCTTAACGAGCTGGCACAATTGGAGTTGGACATTGCGGAATTGCTGAACGAGGAACAAAAGGACGAAAAGGCGCACCTGCGAAAAGTGCTTCAAGTGGCCGGCAACGCGGAAACGAACTCGTCGAAACAGAGGCGAGAAGACAAAACAGGGGAAAATAAGTTCAAAATCATACTGTATTGTGGTTACAGAAGAAATTAATAGTTTTTAAATATTAAAAACGGATCCATTGCCTTTTCAGGCACATTTTGCTTGGCTATGTGACACGATTTGGCAATGTTCTTTATGTAATAATAATGGCAAAAACATTGTTACCATACCACCATCAATCACTAAATTTAGGATTTCATTGAGCGCGCTGTCTCTGACTGTGAGCAAACGGTGGACGCGGTAAAACATTTCTCTTTTCATTGTCATTGGCCATCGTTTGTCTAATTGTCATTTTGGTGTTTGAGGTGGGCCGGGCACGACTTGATTACCGTGGCTCACTGTTGTGGTTGAAAAAGTGCAGCGAAACATTGGACCCTGGCGATTCGTCACACATGGAAGTGAGAAAAGCAACAGCAAAATACAAATCAATTTTATCGAATTATTTAATTTAAATTTAAATTAGGATTTTCGTAAAGTGCAACATGTTGTAAAGTGTCAAAAGCACCGATTGGATCAGCTGAAGGAGGACATGGCCATGAAAGTGGGCCTTAAATATGATCATTTTCACACTCAACTTCTGATCAAATGCAAAATGTTCTTTTATGTGTCTGTGTTGCAAAGTGCGCGAAATCGCATTTTGGCCGACAATTTGGAGGAGTACAAAACGGCACTGCTCACCTTTCACAGCGAAAATGCGGCTGAATTTTGTGCTTCTTCAGAACAATTTGACGGATTAGAAAGCTATGAAATTGATGTGTTGAAAGTGATTTTTAAAATGCAAAAAGAAACAAAAATAATAATATTTGAATTAAACAAAAAACAATAATTTCATTAGCTGATTAAAAATTTTGTTTAATTTTAATTAATTAAAATTATTATTGTAGATTCTTAACGACCCGATCGGATCAGCAATGGAGGATCAACGCAGATCACACACAACAGACGGAGTGTCAAAGCCAGACAAATTGAACACTTCGGGCCCGTCCAGTGCCAGAAGAAGGCAACTTTCCGCTGGCAGTGACAATACCGAGTGAATAATTAATTATCTAATTAGAATTAATTTACCCTTTTAAAAGCTTGGTCGAGCTGGAGGAGGTCGAGCTTGGAGTGGAGGCGAGCGACCCGTCCATGGAAAGAGTGCGCGAACTGCTCCGTTTCGAGGACGATGCCATGATTGGAATGGCACAACCGGCGGACCAAGTCCGATTGAAATGCCCAGCGGCTACATCTTCGGAAAGCATCGGGCTGAACTTGCTCAAGCATTCCTCATCTTCTACAGCGAATCTGCTTGATGACCTTCAACACGGATGGGACTCAATTGGCTGTTCATCTGCAGCACTTTACGATTTAGAGCACAAAACGGAAAATGCAGAGACTAAAAGCCAATTAAATTGTAAATGGTCAATTAATTAGGCATTATTGTTTTTGTTCTTCAGCTTGTGACTTCATTATAAATGCGCAAAGTGCGAAGCACTTTAAACCCGAAAAAAGCGGTGGTGCACTTTTGGAGGAAATAGAGGTAGCGAGAAATATTACTGGAAAATGCGTCACTAATATAAATATTACGGTAGTATACAGATCTGCCGAAATTTAAGCTTAAATCGATATTAAAAGAATATACTGTATTCCCATTACGGTATATTTGTATTTCGCGAGTTCTAATTGGTTTACAAAATTTTTCACCAGCTTAAGATACAAATTAACCATTTTTTATTTCAAAATATTATACTCTGAATATTTGACAAAGGAATTTAGGACCTTTTGTTCGAAAGCTGTCCTTCAAGTCCAAATATGCACGAATTTGGGACGAATAACAATGGGAATGAACGAAAAAGCTTGCTAAACATTGTGGACATTGGCGGGGGCGCTGAAAATATGCCGAAATTGGCACCAGCCGCAAATGGCAGCGCAACACACGGCAAAAGGAGAAAAGGTGATCGGTAATAGATTATTATGATTTCGGTTATTAGAATGGGCGATGTGCGCGTATCATTACGAAAAAATAACACTCAAAAAAGCTTCCCTCAAAAACCAAAAACTTAATTAATTTATTGAAAAAAAAATTATAATTAGGTAATTAAGATTAATGGGCAACGAACGCATTGCATCAAAGAAAAGAAAAAACGAATTATTTGATCGACAGATGAAATTAAATAAATGTCCAATTTTATGTTTATTAATCAATGAATAAATATATGCAAATATTTATCAATCGGTCCTTTCTTTCATTCAAAAATTCAGGCGAAAATATTCAATTGAACATTGAAGAAAAGATGTCCGACAATAACCGAAGAAATTTAATTGTTTATTGTTCAGGATAAACAACAAAAATTTAGCAAAAGCCTCATCACTTGGCGGGCAAAAAAAATTGTGAACAAATTTGAAAATTACTAAATTCTATCCTTAGTTTTATTTATTCTTTATTAGATATTTGAGAGAATTTAAAGAAATTTCTTATAAAAAATCCTTTTTATACCCATAAAAATTTTTTCCAAAGAGACCAAAAATCAATTTTAAAATATTTAATTCAAAGCCTAATTAGGACATTTTTTATGGCATTTATATTGTTTTTTAGGGTGGGGGTCGGTTTAGTCTGAGCCAAGTTTAAACATCATGACTTTTTTTCAGCTGGCCAAATTTTATAAATTTGGCATCGTTCGAACGCCCGGCCCCTACATGTTTAGAAGCTGTTGATAAGCTATTTCTAAGCGATTGAAAACTTTTTAAAAAAATTGCAACATGAATACTGCACAAAGGTCAAAATTTTTGCATATTTTTACTTATAAATTTTTTACATGTCCGTATATCTTTGTGTTTTTTGGAAAGCCAATAGAGCTTGTTAAGAGCTTTCGAATGACACCAAGTTTATTGGATTTGGTCAACAAAGAAAAAAGTTATGATGTTCTAAACTTGTCTCAGACTAAACTGTCCCAGTCCGTTTTTTTATAGTTTGAAATGAGAAACAAAAGAAACTTGGCAATATTTAAAGACAATGCGAAATTAAATTTAAAAAAACCCATCAAATAAATTAATAGGAAAGAAATGCCAAAATTGCAAAAGATGCTTAAAGTAGGCAAGGAACGCATGAGAAAATGGAGAAATGTATTTGCGAATTATTTAACAAAATAAAATAAATATTTCAAAATTTTTAAGCCGAACACAATTAAGTGTGGAAGAAAACATTTGGAATTGGAATTTACCAAAAGGAAAAAAACAAAATTTTTAATTCGGTGATTTTGAGTTAATAAATTAAATTATTGTTAATTGGTGTGTATTTTTGTTGAATTTCATTATTAAAGTGCTCGAGAGCCCTTAGGTTTCTCGATTAATTAATTTATAAATTTCATTTGTTTCAGAAAAAAAAAGTTACGGTTTAATTTCTGAAATCTCTATTTCGATTTTTTAATTATGCATAATTACAAAATATTTCGAAAGAATATTTATTTTAAATTTTTAAACACTTTAATCAACTAATGTCTAAAGTGACTTAACCGGAAAGTCTTTTCTAATTTTCTTTAAAAAAATTTGACGTGTCAAAATTGTTATGCATTTTTTGTTAAATAAAATAATATAATTGGAATCGATGAGAAATTACATTTGATATTAAAATTTAGAGAATATTCACTCTCATAAATTAGTCATTTTAATTTTTTATTTGAAAATAATAAAGAAAATACGCACGATGCTTTAATTATTATTAAAAATGCGCTTAATATTTTCACTGCTTTTCTTTTCGTTGCCTTTTCCCGCTTCGTTTGTCATCCCCGGCATGAAAGGTTTATTTAATTTGTCATTGCTCACTTTGGCATTTTGTTGCCCCGCTTTTTCAGCGCTTCGCCAAATGTTTCTCTCATTTCGCTTCTCGTTTAGCCCCAGCGGTGGCTGTCAACACATTTTGCTGGACGATTTTTACACGGAATATTTGCAAGAAAATGCCAACGAAAATTTAATGGAAAAGCGAATTGCCATTTACACAATGATTTACATGTTGCATCAGAAGACGGAGCAAAACAAACCCGTTTTGATGAAAATGAAAGCCTATTTAAGGGAGGAAGAAGAAGCGGACATAACGCAACTGCAGCAGACAATTAGCAGGGTGGAGAACATGCTAACGGACAGCTTTTATTACCACGTGAACAAAGCATTAGCCTGGTGACAACAGTTAAAATCACAATTTTACATTTTTCTACTAATGAATAAGAGACGGATTTTATTTATTTTCAATATTTTTTCTATTTTTATCTTTCATGAATTAAAATGGTTTCGAAAATTTAATTGTTTAAGATAAAATTGAAACCAAATATAAAAAATTTGTCCATGTTTTGGCAATTTTTGTCCAAATTTCAGCGTTTTGTCCATGTTTTTGTTGGGTTTTTTCTATATTTTAAACTATATTTTGAAATTTTTTGTCCATATAAATCCGCTCCCTATTAATTTAAGGCTAATTTTATCATTTTTGGTCGAATTTTTTTTTATAAATTTAAAAGAATTTCCTTTTTAAACATGTTTTCTTTTTTAAAACTCAATTTTTTTATAATTCTCATCAAATGTTTTCGGCAGTGCCAACCGTTGGCCAACCCTTCCGCCGCCACAAAAAAAATTGAAATCAGTTTAATTATAATTCATGTTTTCCTTTTCACTAATTAAGCATCCATAGTTCGCTTGTTGCCCCATTATACACATTGCCAAATAACAATTGCCGTTTGTCCGAAAACGATTTCTTGACCATGTCGCTGTGCAATTTGCTTCGCGTCCGCCATGAATTGAACAAAGCGCTGGGAGAAAAGCCCCCCGAGGGAAAATCCGCCGAAATGGAAAAAGTGCCGCCGTGCAAAACATTGAGCGATGCCAAGGAAAGTGTGGAGAACAATTGGCAACTCATTTTGGATTTGATGCTCAGCGATTTGATGCATTTCTTTACGGGGCGGAAAAAATTGTGCAACTTTTTTAAGTTAGCAGTGAATTAAAATAAAACAATTAAAATGGATAAAAAACATTTGAACTTTGGGGTTATTTAACAAAAATGCTCCAGTTTAAGTAAGAAAAAACTTAAAAAATAGCAATAAACACATAAAAAATGCAAATAAAAAATAATTATAAGCAATAAAAAATGCTTTAGTGCTGTACGGAAAAGGAATGATTACGCTGAACTCCAAGCAATTAGGACAAAATTCGTGAAATTGTTCGGCTTCCCAAGAATGGCAATGATTAGCAACGCACACCATGAAACACTGGGGTTTTTATGTCGGTTTAATGAAATTAAATTTAAATTAAATTAAATTATAAACGATTATTTTTTGTTTTTTAGTTTCTTTCCAACGATACAATGATTTGTACGCGCAATTGTACGAATCTTTTTTTGAAGCGAACACAAAAGTTGGTAGATGGAGAGCTCGAATTGTTTTGGAAACTTTTTTGTACGGAGAATGGGCCGAAGATTTTTTGGGGAATGCATCTCAAAAAATATCGACGGGGGAAAGTTCGTTTTAATTGAATAATTGTCATTAATGACATTGGCATTTTTACCCGTTCATGCAAATAAACACAGAAATTTGAAGGTGAATTCAGTGAATTGGTCCAAGAATTGGTCGTAAATGTCATCGATCAGTTGAGGTTCGATTGGCTTTTATATTCGAAACTTTTTTGGCATTATGACAAAAAAATTCGTTTGAACGTTGAAAATTTTGCGCGAAATGGCAAAGTGTCAAAAATTAGCGAACGATTTTTAGCAGACACCAAAATGTATAAGCAAATGGTGAGCGAGAAGAAGGTGAGTAGCAGAAAATAATAAATAAACGAATAACTCAATGTTTCATTAAGTTTTGGACCGAAAATTCAAATTTGCATTTATTTTTGTACATATGAACAGTTTATATATTCAATATTTGCTTAAAGAAACTTAAGAAATACAATAAAAAACCAAAAAATGGATTTAAAACTTAAAAAAGCAAAATTTTTATTGTCGTCCGTAGTATAAAAATAAAAATTTTAAAAATTGGTTTTAACTTTTTCCGTAGAATAATATATGAAAATAAAAACAAAATTATCTGAACTTTTTAAAAAATCCGCAAATAAAAAATTCCCCGCCATGAAAAAACTTATGCCTAAATATTATGCTTTTGTTTTAGAATGTTCCGCTTATGTGGGAGAATGGACCCGAGGACGTAACTCTGCTGAATGTTCTCGCAATTTGTACCGAAGAAATATTCGCACAAATTCGGCGAATTGAAAAAATGCAAAATTTCTCCACAAAAAATAAGGCGACAGAAAAATTTTCTGAAGAATTTCTTTTAGAATTTACGCTGTGTTTGAACAGAAATTTAAAAAAAGTAAAAAAGAACAATTTTTTGGGGAAATTACATTTAAAGAAAATTAGCAAAATAATTAACGATCAATCGGAAGATGAAGAAAAACATAAAAAAATGTTCTCCAAAAACGGTTTTTGTTGTAACTAATTTTTAAAAATATTACAAATAATTCTTTAGAAAAATTACTGAAAAATTTTCTAAACGGCGAAGAAATTACAAAAATTAGGAAAATGTTAGCACCGGTAATTTATTATTTAAAAAACAGAAAAAGTGTTTCAATTTAAGACCGAATATTTAACAGCAAATGAACAATTGTCTGCTTCTTCTGATTCATCCGATGGAGAAGAAATTTTTACAGATGCAAAAGAAAATTTCAAAAAGAAAAATGAAAATGAGACAAAAATTATGAATAAAATTGAAGAAAAAACGGAAAAAATTTCAGAAAATTTAAATGAAAAGGAAAAAGAACTTTCAAATTTAAATATTCAGCAAAATGATGAAGAAAACTCGAAAAAGAAAAAAAAAGAAAAGGAAAAGGAAAAAGCGAAATGGAAGAAAAAAGAAGAGGAAAAAGGCAAAAAGAAAGGAAAAATATTATCAAAAAGTGAAAAATTAAAAAAATCAAAAGCATAAGAAGAAAAAGAGACAAAAGAAAAAGGAAATTCGGAAGAATTAAAAATGAAAAGTGAAAAAGAAATAAAAAACAAAAAAATAATCGAAAATGGGAAAAAAATAACGAAAGAACGGTGGAAAAACATTCAGCAGAACAAAAATGGGAAATGACAGGAGAGACAAGTGGGTAAATGAAATTGGAATTTAAAATATAAAAAATTAAAACATGAATATTTATTAGTAGGGATGCCATCTTTAATATTTTTTATAAAAGTTTTTTAGGTACCAAAAACCCAAAAAGGCTAAATTTTCGTTCTATTTAAATTTTAAAACTTTAAAAATTTCCAAGGATTTAAAAAATAAGCAAAACCTTAACAGATATAATAAAAAATGGGCAAAAGCTTTAAGTAGAAAAAATCTGAAATAGGAAAAATAGGCATAGAAAGTTAATCTTAAAATAATTATTTAAGGTAAAAATGAGGGAAGCGATGAAAATTCGACAAAAAGTGCCGAAACGCGTCGATCACTTGACGAAATGATAAACCCAAAACAGAATTTAACAGTGATCAGTGATCATTGTTTGCCTTTTCTAAACAATGCCATCGAAACGGACTTTTTCGAATTCAAAGTGAAAAAAGTCACCAAATTTTCTGACGACAATTATCTAAAAGCAATGTACCAGAAATTAATTGACCTTATAAAGAGTGAAAATTCGGAGAAAATTTCCAAAATTGAAAATCCAACGATAAAATCGCTGCTCAGAGTGTTGGACATTGGCATTTACGTCAACCAAATTTACCAGCGAATCAAAGCGGCGAATCAGCTGAAGGAAGTCGCAGAAAAACAGCACTTCCAATTGAATCCATCTCAAAAATTCAGCAATCACTTTGATGGCATTTTGTCCACCATTTCAAGGTTTGGCCATTTTATTTTTGATTGGCACAGTGAAATATTTGAAAAAAAGACTTTCACGATTTTTTGTTTTAAAACAATTTCGGGCATTTGTAATTATTTCAGTCATCGTTTCTTTTTTCACTATTTCTTTGATTTTAAGATTATTTAGGCATTTCATAAGAATTCTTGAATATAAAAAAATGTAAAAAAAATAAAAAATAAAAATTCACATATAAGTAACGACATAGCAATATTTCTAAAATGTGCACAAAAAGGCAAAAAAGTTTTATTGAGAATAAATTTGTTCAATATTTCATAAACATCGGCAAAAAACGGTCAGGAAGAAAAAGCAATTTAAATTTGAAATTTAATTAACCATTAATTTCAGAAATTGACCTGTCAAAAGGCACCGACATGAGGCATTTGCTGAAAACAGTTCATTTGGAACTTAAACAGCTTATAATTGGGCCAATTTCTGCAGAAGAAAAGGGCAAAAGTTTGGAAAATGAAATTTGCAATATGAGCAATCAAATGCATTTGAGAAATTTTGTAAAATTTATAATCAAAACGCCAAAAAGCGAATGGGAAAAATTGGACAAAATTTGCCAAAAACAAATTTTGTTGACGATAATTAAATTTGGAAATGCCAACAAAAGTGGTAAAGAAGAGGAGGAAGAAAAGAACAATTACCGAAAAGTTTTTGAAGCATTTGCAAAATACGAAATTTCATATGAAAAATTTGAAGCGCAAAGGAAATTAGGCAAATTTAAATGGAATTTAAATGATTAATTAAATAATTATTCTTAAAACATATTCATTCAGATCAACATTTGCTAAATTTATATCAAACGGACAAATTTTTGAATGAATTTATTGAAGAAAGAAAACGCCGAAGTTTTTCAACATTAAAAAATGAAGAACTTCCTGAATTATTACAAGAAATAAAATTCATTCAACGGAAGGACACAAATAATGAAATGGTTTTAAAATAATTATTTTAAAATTAATAACTAATTGACAAATTTAGTTGACAAAAACATTAGAAAATGACGAATTTATGGGAGATAAGAAAGAACATTTCTGTGAATTGATTAGCGAATTGCAAAATATAATCCAAAAATGGGTAAAAATATCAAAAAAAATTAAAAATTAAAATTAAAATTGCTAATTTAATTTAATAAAAAAAATTAAGTCGGAAGATGCAAAATTGGAAACGAAAAATGCAAATTTTATCAAAAACAAAAATGAGAATTTCCAGCCAATTTGCTTGTTGCCGGAAGGGTTTAACCGCCAAAAAATCTTCGGAACTGTCCAATTTGAGCACAGTAAGAAGAATGGATGCCAAAATGGGTCACTTTACTGTATTCTTTGCAATGTAAGAAAATAAAAAAATTAAATTAAATTGAGAAATAATATAATATAATTAATGGTGGGATTTTTAGGCTATTCCTCGAATATGTTGAATTAGGAATTAAAATGCATTTTAGATGTGATTTGGAGTTCCTAAGATGACTTTTCAAATGCTACTTTTGCCATTTTTAAATGCCTATTTAAAGACACCACTAAAATGGAAAATTTTTCAAAAATTATTCACTAAATCTTTGATCAAATCTTCTAATTTTCAAAATTATAATCATTAAGAAAAAATATTCAAAATCTTATTATTAATTTATAATACATTTGTTAAAAAATTTAGTCCGTTTTTTCAAGTTTTGCCAATTTTTGGGGATTTTCGTGTCTAAATCTCGATTCCTAATAAAATAATATTCACAGAATTTGCACACTTTGTCCATTCAAAAATATGAGAAGGACGAGCATTTGTCCGTGCCAACATTGAAAATGGTTTTTATGGGAGTGCACATTTTAATTCCGTTCATTTTCGTGCCAATTTTAAAACATTTGCCAATCGGAAAATATAATGCCAAACAAGTTGAAAGAATTGGGAAAATAATGGCACAAAAAATTGAGAATTTATTGGCAAATGACAATTTGGACGAAGCACAACACAAATTTGAGTGGATAAAGCGAAACGAACAAATGCAAGAAAAGAATGAAGCATTGTCAAAAGCATGTAAACAAATGGATTGATTAATTATTAATTAGTTGATTAATTAGTAATTAATAATGCTAATTAAAGCGAACCTTTAATTAATAACAAATTAAGCAAAAGAAAAAGCGGTTGAAATTGAGGAAGAAATTAGACAAATGCTAAGCATTGAAATGTTAGTGGAAGAACACAAACGAAATGCATTAATAAACAGAGAAAAGGTCAAAGAAATGAAAGCGATGTTGACAATTTTATCGGGTATTATTTTTATTATTATTATTATTATTATTAGATAATTTTAAATATTAATTTCAATGTTAATTTTAAGATTACGGAAGTGACATTAAAATTTTGAATTTTCTATTAACGGACAATGAAATTGGCACTGATCAAATTGCAAAAGAAAGCAAAAAGCTGAGCCTATTTCTGCAAGCAAATGCTTATTTGGAACATTGGGCAAAAAGTAAAAAATGAATTAAATAATTTAAAAGAAACGTTTTTCAGATAAAAACATTTACAGCACTGAAATGGGATTTTTGGACACGAAAATGCTCAAAATAATGCTAACGAAAGTGTTTCTGCTTTACCCAACAGCTTCTTCGCTTCCTTTCATAATTCACAAATTCTTTCTGACCTTCTCAACATGGTAATCAAAAAAAAAACTCAAATAATTTTAGTTCCATATTTAATTAAAATTTAATTAAATTGTTTTTCAAACTTTTTGGAGTCGAAAAATTCCATTCCAAATTCCTTAAAATAGGCCAAGTTTTTCCCAAAATTCAGGCATTGGCCATTGCCTGTTCAGTTGGAAATGGTAAATGCCAATCAGAAAAGTAGTGGTGCCATTTTGATTTGGTCGCCAGGGAGAGAATGGACGAAAAAGCAAACTTTGGCACCGAACGGATTGAGAAAAGTGTTGAAGAGAGTGCTGACAATGCCAATAATAAGGCCAATGTTCCCAGAAGAGAATTTGGGCCAAGAAATTAATTTGCTAAATGCGCAAGTCATCCGATGGAAAATGCGAGAAGGTCTTTTTAAATTTAAAAATTTTTGGATAATTATTCCGTTTTTTTGTGGTTAATTGCAGCGATAATTCACCTTTGGCACGGGAATGATTTGTCGGCATTAAATGAAGAATTGAACAAACCAACAGAATTCATTGACACGGTTTTTGAACAGTTTTCTGTCAATTTTTGAAATATAAATTTTGCATTTAGTACTCCGATTTTGTTACAATTAAATGCGTCGGCTCCGAATTTTTTATTGGAAAATTCTGTGATTTTGTTGGCAAACGAATTGGGCACAAATTGTTAAATTATGCTGAAGAATTTTTGGAGGATTCGGTCGAATTTTTTCATTTATATCACAAAATTATGAACCTTCAGCCTCAAATTAAAGAACAAAATTTTCTAAGGATTCAACAGAGCCCAAAAAAGTTGGAATTATTAATTTCCGATAAAATCTAATTATCGAATATATTTAAATTTTCATTTAATTCAATTTTTAAAGTATTGGCCAATTTGAAATGCTGTGGATTGTCGGAATTCAATTTAAAGAAAATTTAAAATACAAAAAAATGAAAGAAATTAAGGAAAAATTGGGGGAAAATTTGATAACAAATTTTGATGTTGAAACTGTCAATGACTTTCAACAATTCGCCTTTTTCAATGTCAAATTGCACTCAACAATTCACGAGAGAAATGAACTCAAAAAATTATTGAATTTTTAGTTCCAACTTATTAAATAAATCATATAATTATTTTATCTTTTCACCTATTAATGCAGTATATATGCTCAATTTAATTGCAAATAAAGTTCACCCAAAATCGGCTCAATTTCCCTTCAACAATTGGTTAAAAGTTAATTAGCTTCATCAAGCCATAATTTGAAATTTTTATCCGTATAAAAAATACATTATGGCAAGAATGAGAGAAACGAGCAAAGAAAGGGCTCATAGAGTCCAATTTCTCATCGGTTCATCCAATTAACACCATCTTCTGGCATCACTCCCCCATTCCAATTTTCCATCAGTAGTTTTTGCGCCTTCCTCTCATTTAGATCTCAGTCTTTCTGAAATTACTTTACAATTATCTAATTGACCAATTAGTGCTAATTGTGTGCCCACCGGTCGGCCTCTCCCGCCACTTTTCTCCCGCCCTCCTTCAACTGTTCCGTCTTCTCTTTTCCGTATTCCTTTGCGCTCTCATATCGCTCTTGTGCCCCCTGCTTCGCGCCTTCGTACCCTTCCGACGCTTTTTCGCGCGCTGATTCGGCGTAATCGGACTAATGAATATAAAATTCCGGTTTTAAATAATTCAACAGAATTTCCAAGAAAGCACCGCTTTGTCCTTCGTTTCTGTGGCTTTGTCAGTCGCCGTTTCCTTTGCAGAAGAAAACGTATCGGCAACCTGTAAAACATTCTTCCAACTTTTTCCTCTTTGTTCTTACAGGATTCGGTGCTACAGTACCCCTCCCCGCCTTACCGAGTCCTTCGCCCCCACCAGCCAATCCTTCGTGCCTTCCGCCGCGTTCGACAGAGTGTCCTTGGTTTTCTCGAAGATGCCTTTGTCCTCCTCCCGCTGCTGTTCGTTCGGCGGCTGCTGCACAGTCACTTGGACAAAGCCAACAACGATAAATGCCAATGCTGTAACATTGACGGCAGTTTAATTGAGTTTAATTAATGGGGAGGTCCGTACTTACCCCAAATGAGCAAGCAATTAAGAGCAGTTTTGGAAAGCATTTTCAAATAAGCAATTTAGGAATTGTGTAATTTGTTAAAGCTTAAAACAATTTGAATTTCGAGGATTTGAAAAAAAACAAATATTCAGGATGAAAGGCAATTGCGGGGAAGAAAAAAAGAAAAATGAATCAGTCGATGGACGACCGACCGATCCTATTTATGTGTCCATGCTTCTTCTCCCTCTCCCTCTCCCCACGCACAAATGTTTTTGTTTACCATTGGGGCATAAGCGTTAGACACTCCTTCTTCTTCTTGTTTTTATTTTTAAAGTAAACAAAATAAGCACAACTGTTAAAGTGATGATGATCTCTGAACAGCGAGTTTTACACAATATTGATCAGCTCCTTCCTTTTTTAAGCTTCTTTTGCTTATGATGAGTCATTTTGATCAATGATCGGCTAAAGTTCTTTCATTCTCAATACATAATTATGCACCGTCCGAGCTGACTTCAAAGGACATAAGCGAAAAAAGTGCATTTGAAAAGACACCAAAAAATATAAAATATCATTCATTAGAAGGGCTGCAAAAAATATGCACGAAAAATGACCAAAATATGCACCTAAATATGCAAATAAAGCCGTGAAATATGCACAAAAATCGCAAAATATGCACCAAATAAGCACAAAAAAAACTTGAAATTAGGGGGTGCAAATTAATTATAAAAATTTTTTTCTCATATATTTTATCGGTTGTTTTTCAATTGCAAATCAGAAATTTCTCAAGATTTTCGGCAGTGAAGCTCACTGTTGGCCCATTCGCGCATCCATTCAAATTTGGATTTAATTTTAGGCATAATAAAAAAATTTTCCTAAGAAATATTTGACGAAAAATGGCAAAATATGCAAAAAATCTGAAAATATGTTAAAAAAAAAAGGCAAAATATGCATGAAATATGCAGAAAAAACCCAAAATATGCAAAAATATGCAAATAAAAGTCTCGACTTTTATACGCAAACACAAAAAAGAAAGTGTTTTTCCTACTATTTAGAGCATGGAGAAGCCAGGAAAAAAAAAGCATTTGAATATTTTTTGCAGCCCTGTTCATTAGATCTGGGATTATGTAATTCACGAAAAACCTTCAAAAAAGTAAATAACAAAAAAAAAGTCATAAAATCGCTAAAAAGTCACGAAAAAATATAAAAGGTCATGCAAAAATTTGCCAAAAAAATAATATATTTCTAAACAATTTAGAAAATACATATCATTTATCTTAGGGGTGTTACATAAGTTTTGAGCCTAAATTTTATTGTGCTTTTCAAAAATCCGTATAAAATTTAAAATACAATGGATTTCTTTGATCTTTTTTTTTTGTACATCTTGATGTTTCTATATTATCTACTAAATTTTTTGTTATTCGTTTGCTAATCATATTTTGTTAGCTTTTTGCTAACAAAACTCAAAATAAATTCTTGCACTAATTTTTCACGAATTTTTTGTGGTTGAAAATAAGTAATTTTCAATATCAAATTAGGGTCGTAGAATCCAAACATGACCTAATCTGATCTATCTTTGCTATCTGAGCTTGTATTGCTTCAACTTCATGCATGAAGTTCTAGCTGTACAGGCTCATTGAGAACCCAGAGTTCAAATATAGGGCCATATTCTGACTCAGCATGCCCGAATTACCCAAAATTATGGGTCCGACTTGGATTTAATTTGTGTCATTTCCGATTAATTGGCACAATTTTTATGGGAAAAGTGACGACGAATCGTCCTTATATTCAGTGTTAAAAAAGGTTAAACTTAAAATTTATTGAAAATCAGCAAACAAATCGACAGAAGCTGAACAAAGTCGGCAGAGTCAATTGGATCGAGGGAAGAGTTCGGCTGCTGAGAATTGAACTTCCAGCCGTCGAAATTGATCTATCTTTAGTGCCGGTTCCTGACAAATATTTGACGGAAAATGGCATTGGCGATTTGTTACAGGACAAAATCATTGGACAAATGCAAAGCGAATCGGGAATTTATTCGTTGGCAGGTGAGCAAAAAATATTTATTTAACTTAAGCCAAAAAATCGAAGTTAAGGCTACCGGTCGGCACATTTTCAATTGTCACTTTTGTCTGAACGGCACAAAGAATTTAGGATTTTTTGAAAACCATAAAAATTTGGGCAAAAAGTCGGTTATCTGAATGAATTTTGCTTTCCAATTTTGCTTTTCAGCTCGTCTCATTTATTCCGGCATTTTTGGTTATTTTAACGGCGTTACTTTGGCAATTATGGCAACAAAATTTGTCTGCTCTTTCCGAATGCGCCTTTTTCATTTTTATTGTACCAATTCTTCTCCGTTATTCAAAATGGTAAAATAAAAAATAATTAAAAATTATTTTAAATAATTTAAATTCAAATTTTATTCGGAATAAATATTTCATGGATTGGATCAATGCTCCGATTTTGCTTGAAAGTTAACGCCAAGCTCCGAACAATTCTCGAAGAATTGACCATCGGTAAAAGGATGGGTATTCATTAAAGCAAAATCCAATTTAATTATCCAAATTCCTGCTAATTTAGCAAATGAAAAGCTTTTCGAGGACCAAAAAAATTGGAAGGAAATTTTTGAAGAAATTAAAATTGAGCAAAGATTTGAACTTTTTGCGCTCATTGTTTGCTCGGCCCCTCATTTCGAGAATTTCACTACAAATTTGCCTTTCAACGGAGCAAAATCCGAACAAATTTGCTGAAATGGGCCAATTTGGCAAGTGTTACCGACAAATTGGTCCATTACCAATTAATAGCTCAAGCGGAACAGAAAAAAACGCTGCCAAATTATAGCAGGGTAATTTAATTTATTCATTTTTCAATACCAAAGTTCGAAATTTTAATTAAAATTAAATAGACATTCTGCTTTTTGTCCTATTGGCTTGTCGGCATCCAATTAAATGCTCAACACAGCAAAATGAATGATTTTGGCGATTTGGTCCCAATTTATGGGCACAATTCCACTGATCCCGCGGATTTAAAAGAATTTGTGATGTGCTCATTTTATTCAAGGACAGAAAAGCTCAACAAATTGTAAAACTTGTGATTTCATTTAAATAATAAAACCTTGTAATAATTTAGAATGCGAAAATTGCAATTCGAAGAAATTAAAGGAAAATAATTCACCAATTAAAGAAAGATGCATTTGTTTAATTAGTGTTTTTGTTCATGCTAATCGGTTTTAAATGTTTGTTTCCTTTTGTAAAAAATAAATGCCAAAACTTTATTTTTATTTGGGAAAGCGAAGAAATACTTTTTAATGATATGATGTATATTCAGGCTTTTTATTTTTGTGCTTTTTGCAAAGTTGAAAAAAAGATCTAACAATTACAAAAAAGTGGATTCTCAAAAAGTCTGTCTCAATGTTAATTTTTTAGATGCCTCTGAATTTCAACGACGGCAAATTCCATTGATTTGCTGAGTTCGTGCCGAAACAGTCATAATCTGATGAACATGAATGGTATTTCTGGATTTTTTGTTTCCAATTTTCAATTTTTTGGCAATGATTTCGCGCAGTTTTGACGAAGCCCACAATAAGCAACCTGAAAATGAAAAAATTAATTAAAATTTGGTCTTTGGTGTTTTGTTTACCAGGCTGGGATGACTACCGTGGAAAGGTCATTTACCCACGGGTTCTGGTTAAAATTTGCGAAAAAAAGAATGTCATTTTGGGCCGACGAGACATTGAACCATTCTTGGACATAGGAAAAGCGATTGTTGTGCTCGTCAACAAAATTTGTTGCAGTTATGAAGACAAAAAACTGAAAATTATTAATTATAAAAAAAATTTAGAAATGTTTCAGCTTTTGGCATTAATTAATGTGACCATAAATATCGCCATGAGCAGTTGGCCAAAGAAAGTGGCCACCGTGTAAATGGTCATTTTGCGCTCATTCGCCGCATTTTGGTCATTTTGTTGGTAATTGCTGCGCAATTTGTAGGCCAAAAGTGTGGCCACATTCAGAAAAAGGCAAACGATGCCAAAAAGAACGGCAGACCAAGCGGCGATTTCACTGCTGTTCAACTCCTAAAAGGGCAATTTTAATAAAATATAATTAAAACTATTAATTAAAATAATACATTTTCCGTCTTATGGTCGTCCAGAGTAAAGGTGGCATTGTCATTTTGAACATGGATGTACATGTCCAAACCAAAAATTGGGACGGTGAAAGGCAGCGGAAAGATGAAAGAGAAAGCGACAACAAAGGGCAAGCCGACACGCCACAACTTTAATTAAATGGGAATTTAAAAACAATTAAAAATGAATTTAACACCTTTCCATATTTCATTGGGAAAAGAATGGCGCTTAATCGATTTAAGAGCAAAAAAACGGTCAACAAATTCTCCACATGAAAAGCGTAATAACCAAGAAAAAACAGAAATGCCAGCAAAAGCCGCGGAAATTTGAGGTAAATGGGAAGGAAAAGGCCAATCTTGCCAAAACGATGGGCCAAAAAAGCAACGAAGTAATTGATCAGACTCTGTGAAAAGGAATGAATTACATAATTAAAGCCGGAACATTAATTGCAATGATTAATTTTTAATTATTTTCCTACTAAAATTGCACGGATGATAATGAGGATGAAAAAAGGGGACGAAAAGTGTTTGAAGTTGGCGACGATGACCAGCAACAGCGAGCAGTACAGCACGGCAGACGGAATGCCAATGGCCAAAGCGAAGAGAAAGGGGCACAAATTCGAATTGGCCAACATGGCCATTGCGGAAAAGAACGGCGCGGAGGCGGAGGAGCCCATTGGGGGAGAGAGTGTGGAAGTGATGTAACAGGTATAAAAGAATGACTGAAAATGATTAATTAATAATTAGTTATAGTTATTGTTTTAATTATTGTTTTGGCATTTTGTCTGTTCAGTCGGCGGCAATTCAATGCCATAATTTGTGAAATAATATTATTAAACTTACGCCGATTTTATTTTCAGTAAACCGGCGGTTTATTTAATTATTAGAGAGAGAGTGCTTTTACGCACTTAGAAACACCAAATATGCGTTTTCCAAGAATATTAACTAAAAGCCCACGCAAAAACACAATAAAATTAAAAGAAAATTTGCTTTAAAAATTGTCAAAATGGGGATTCAAAAATTCCCATAGAATGGAACAAATGGCGAAGTTTGAATCCAATTACGGATGGGAACACTGTTTTAAACTGAGTATTCTTCAGTAATAAGTCATCAAATTCATTCGCATCATTAATTTCGAAACATTGGTTCATTTTTGCTTTTCTTTCATGGTTAAATGTATCGTTTAGCCAATTAATTGACTGTATCTGCATATTAAACATTGGCTAGAGATCAAACATTTTTAACGGTAATAAAAAAGATGGCGTAATGCAAAAACGGCGGCAACAAAATGAAAAGGGACCGATTTTATGCTTTTTTAAATTCAGCTAAAATAATCGATTTTCATATTGCAGATTTTTTGATTTTTATCTATGCATATTCTGGCCTTTTCACAAAAAAATGTAAAAAGCACCTCCAAAATGCTTTTTTTAAAAAATCAAAAAATACTTTTTGTTTGCCAAAATTTATTCTTAAAATTTGTGTTGTTCCCCGACCTTCGAACAGGGAGAGAAAAGTCGGAGATCGGGCAGGAAACCCACGAAAAAATTGTCAATGTCGAGGAATAACAAACACCCACGTTGGGGAGAAAATTTTTCATAAAAATTCGAAAAAATTTAAAAATTTCTCGAAAACAAAAAATATTAGAAACTCATTTAGAGTAGGGTCGCATGGGTCCGGATATTTAGGCAAAAACTGTTTCAGGATCCAAGTTTTTAACCGGGTCCATCTGGTCCTGAAAAAATTATTAATAACTTATTCAAAAATAAATACATATTCCACGAAAGAGTTTGTAATTTTAATTTATTAAATAAAAATATTTCGAAAGTTCGATATAAAACCCCAATTTTATTTTTTAAAATCTTTAGAAGATATAAAAATTTTCAAGAATTAAGATACTTAAAATTTTTAAATTTTTTCAAAAATTGTTTGAGATTTTATTTTAACTCAATTATTTTCATGAAATGAAGAGGTTATTTTTACCCTGATCGGGTCAGGGAGTAACCCGACTTCAAATCAATTTTGGTCTAAACTAATTTTTTCAGCCTTGAGTAAAAAAAAATTTTCTCTTGAAAATTCGATTTTTTAAAGCTAGTTTTTGTTTTTACGTCCTAATTTTACATTTATTTTATTTTTGTACAAAAATAAGGGCTGTCAGCTACGTCGAAAAATTTAAAATCAAATTTTTTGATCTCCAAAAAGAACGAAAAAAACCTTTTTGTTCTATTTTCTATTCATATAATTTTTGTTTTAATTGCATTAATTAATGCTCATTTTTATTTAAATTATTTTTTTCTTTATTTGCAATTATATTTTTTATTTTAAGCTGAATCCAGTTTTCATTGTGCATTTGATGATAGTCCCGTCGATTGATCACTTCGCTTCTTCACACATTCATTTCTTTTGGGATGATTCCCCGCTGACCTTACGCCGACAAATCATAATTGTTAAAACTGGCTCCAAATAATCCAAAATGTAAATTTAATCTCTACCCAATTTTGTTTTAATTACCCTTTCATCCCTTAATTAATTATCTTTGCCTTTTCACTTAAGCATAATTATGCCGTTTAATTATTTTATTTTGATGAGCAACTTTCACCATTTTCTTTCCTGCTGTTCCATAATTTTTGTGCTGTTAATTGGCGTATCCTCAGACTTTTCATTAAGTTGTTTATTGGATTTCAATTGAATTCATTTTTATTATTTTTTATTTTACAGTGTGCAATCACGGCTACCGTATCACTTCCATTCGCCGTGTGAATTCCGCCCATCAACGAAAAGGAATCGTTTTGGGATCATTTGCCATTGAGTGCCAACCGATTGTTTCTTCGGGAAAAACAAATTTAAAAGTAGGAAATGGGGAAAACAAAGAACAGAGAAATGGAAGAAAAAGAAACAATTCATTCAAATGTCAAATAATTTAATATAAAAACCTCGCATTGAGCGACGGATTGGACTTTTAGGGATTGGACTTTTGGGAAAGCCCAAATGCCGTTTGCTCTCAAAAGTTGGTCCCCCTAATTGTCGTAATCCCAGGGGTCCCTAAATGAGAGGTAAAACGGCGGGGAAGAGGGGGGGGGGGGGCGTGGAACTCAGTCCCAGGGAGTTTAAGGCGGCGTAATAAAAATGAGCCACAAAAGGGGGAGAGATTAACAAAATGAATGTTTGCCTTATCAATTTAAAGTGGGGAAAAAGCAACAATTTTATGTAATTTGAATGGCAACATTTTGTGATTTTGAACTGTTTTCACAATTAATCCTCAATATAAAAGATAAAACGAATGAGGAAACTAAAAACTTTTATTAGCTCTTTTGTTCTTTATCCCCCCCCCAAAAAAATAAACTTTCCATAGATGAGAGATGAATAAATTAGTAATAGTGAATTTAATTTTTTTTTCCCTAATTTATTCTCGTAATTTGAGGTGAAATGTTCGGCATTGGAGACGACGCCGCAATGCAACGGATGGGCGGAGGGGTGCAGCGACCAGCAATGGCTGGGCGGTTTCAATGCCTATGTGATGGACAACAGGACAAATGCCATTCTGTAAGCCTAAAACCCTGGCATTCCATTTGCCAATCTCATCCTTAAAATTAGGGTTAGACGGGTCCGGGTATTTGGGCAAAAACCGGGTCCGGGTATTGCCGGGTATTGAAAAACCGGGTACCGGGTCGGGTACCAATTTTCAAACCGGGTCCGGGTATTGCCGGGTATTGAAAAACCGGGTACCGGGTCGGGTACCAATTTTCAAACCGGGTCCGGGTACCCGGTAAAACCGGGTATTTAAAAATTCAAAAAAAAATCCATTTTTCAAAAAAAATTTCATTAAAATAAAAGCTTATACTTTTAAAAAAGCATGAAAAATATAAGGTTTACAAATAAACGCTCGTTATTTAAACTACTTTTTTTTGCGGTGATTTTCCAAAAAACTTTTCGGAACCAGGGGCGGTCCGGTGGTGCCGATAGGCTCGGCCGGGAAAAATTTTAAAAATTTACTTCTGTTTTGTTAACAGATTCTATTCAAAAAGTGACAAAATTTTGTGATTTTAGATAATATGTTTAAAGAATTTGTACCAAAAAGGTTCAAATTTTCAATAAATATATGGTTAAATTCTCCTAAATTTATTATGGGGAATTATAAAAAAAATTAATAATTTTTTTAATAAAATTCTATTAAAATAATAGTTATTAAAAAACTTCGAACTTTCTTTACGTAATGATAAAATATCAATTTTCAATAAAATCTTTAAAAAATGTTTTAAAGAGTTTGCAATGAGGAAGGATTGCACTTAAGAAAGAACGCACTAAATCCAATAGACTAACCACTAAGCCATATGAGTAATAAATAAACTCTTTTCTAAATTAAATATTAATTAAATTAAAAAAAAATTTTCTTTCCTCCAACTTTGGTCAACATTTTGACCCTGACCCCCATTCTTACCAGTCTATTTTAGTACCCGGTTGGACCCGGACCTACCGGGTCGGGTACCGGGTATTGGATTTTCAAAAAACCGGGTCCGGGTCCGGGTAGTGAAAAAACCGGGTATCCGGGTCTAGGACCCGGTCGGGTACCCGGACCCGTCTAACTCTACTTAAAATACTGAAGAATGGCAGACAAAATTTAAATAAAAATTAAAACATAAAATAAAAAAATATAACCATTCCACCCTGTTAAATAACTTTCTGTTCAGATTGGACCCAATTTGTTGTGAGTCGCCGCAGGTAATTGTTGATCAGTTGAGCTGTGCCACGGAACGACTGAATTTGGCACTGATGCCATTTGAACACACAATCGCAACAGACGACTTCATTTACAGGCAAAAAATTAATTAAATTAACAATAGGCTTTTGTTAAAGGGGCATTCATTGTTGGCACCAATACAATCAAAGCGGCACACCGGTCGATTTTGTGTGGAAAATGGAAATTTGCCAATTCCGTGTCAATGGCATCGCCACAACGGGATTAGCAGCTTCATCATCCTCTCCTTCATCATGTAATAATTAATTAAAATTAAACTAATTCATTTTATCCATCATAATCTCCCCACCCTCAGATCGGAGCTGTCCCCCCTGCGTGTGCCATTGCGGCATCAGTGTTTGCGGCAACGGATTTGAGCCGGTCCGAGTCACACACAAAATTATGGGCCCAAAATGCGCGTGTAATTGTTCTTGTCGATACGAATGTGTATAATAAATAAATTAATACAATGGAACGTATTTGCAATGATAAGCTCAAAATGGTCTTAAGTTTTTTATGGCATTGGTAATTTTTGCAGGAAAAGCCACCATTTCGCAACATTCTCAAAAGCTTTAATTGACAACTGAATAATTAAATAATACAATGGTTAAAACATAATAATTTCATTAATTTCTCTTATTAATTTGTTATATTAATGGTAAATAATGAATTATTTTTCTTTGATAATAAACTCCATATTTTGTGTAAATGCAAATGTTTTCCAAAATTAATCCTCCTTTTTACAGCAGCGAATTTTAATTAATTTTTGTTCCATGACTGGGTAAGAAGTAATGCCTTTACATTTTTGGAAGGGCCATAAAAATTCACATATGTGAAAAGAATCAGCTATTTCCAGTAACAATTTAATTTTATTTGAAGACATAAAATGAAACATTTCTCTTCTAAATAGAAAAAAAATTCCATTTTTCTGTAATTAATGACTAATGAGTGTTCATAATGATAGCCATGGCGAAGATTGCAATGCAACCTCAAATTGTCATGCTTCTCGCTGGCTCGAAGATTCATCGCAAAATTTGGTTAGTAAAACTTTGAAAAAATCTCAAATGTGAGGGGTTTTAAAAAATTAACAGATTATTTTTCCCTAATTGTTAGTTTGACAACACGTTAATTGGCCTGTCACTGATTTCGATTGTCGCCAACATTTTGGTGATCATTTGCGCTCGCCGACTTTTTGTGTATAATTGCGACACAATTCACATTTACATTGCCAGCATGACCTTTGGCGATTTGGTTGTAGGTGTGCTTTTTATGTTTAGGGACGCCAATTTATTTTTTGAATAATTTGCCTAAAAGTAACCTAAACTTTGTCTTTTTTAATTTTCAGTGCTTTGCCAAATTTTCGAGTCTTTCGAAAGTCGGCGTCCCTTTCTTGGCGTTGTGCCGTGCATTTGCGTCTATCTTTTGGGTTGGTCCGGCATCGCCGTGTCCGCCTTGTCGCTGGTGTTGCTGAACGGAGACAAACTGCTTTTTTTTAACTTTCCAATTTATTATCGCGTGATCAAATCAGTGCGAAGGGCACTTCGAATGTGTGCAGTGATTTGGACAGTTTCATTGGGGTAAGAAAAATTCCTCATTTTTGTAGAGGTGCGGCGGCGTCTATCATTTTGAAATTAAAACGGAAAATTGAACAAAATTTTAACTTAAAATACATGGGCAATCAAAACGAAAAAGTGATTTTTGTTCCGTTATCAATTCTTTAATTACATTTAATCCTTTTAAAATTTAAAATTGATTCACCAAAAATATTTAATTTTGGTTATTGTGATTTTATCTTAATTTATCCAATCCATGGCTGCTAATTTTTTGCCATTAGGTTATTGGGTTTATTATGAAATTATGAAGAATTGGGGCCCCGTGGTTAATTAATTTTTTTTGAAGAAATAATATTAGAAAAAAGCAAGCACTTTGAAATTTCCTAGATAACCTTCCACATAAGCACAAATTAAGTCTTAGAATTAAGAACATTTGGCAACCCTTTTTAACTCATTAGTATTTTTTATAAATTATTTTTCTCTAATTGCCGGGTGTACCTTCAGTGTGCCAACGTATTTTTGGCTTTTCGGCATTCTTCGCATTCGCGATCCGGACAAATGTGAAATGACGGTGGCGGAAAAGCAAGATATAATTTCCAAATTTGTCCAAACATTTTAGGTCAATTTCGAATTTGCTCCCGGCATGGAATACTTTTACACGATTTTCATCACTTTGTTTTGCATTTGTCCAATTTTTTCGTCTGCGGTGGTCAGCTGCTATTTGCTCCGATTGATGCGGACAAAACGCCAATTCCTGAACAAAATGCGCAAAAACTTCAACAACATTAAAGCTGCTGTTGCTGGTGGCGAATTGTGCCAACAGGCACCGGCATTTTCGAACAAAGTGTGCCACTACTAAAATTTATTATTATCTCTCCATTACTTCAAATTGTTTACTTAACGGTTTAATGACTCTTTACATAGCAAGGTTCTTATTCGGATTAAAACTCAAAAAAGAAATCGCTTAAAACAATTGTTTGTTGCGAAAAACGGAAGTTCAAAGATTTGTTTTTATTTTTTTAATCCATTTAATTTCCCTATTTCAAATTTTAATGCACATTTTGCCAATGCCTTTGTTTTTTTTGTTTCTCTCCGATTTTCAGCTCCGTTCGCTGGTGTTCATTTTCACCACCACTGTTTGGACCGCTCTTTCGCTGCTGCCCTTCCGCCTTTTGATGCTTTATTGGATGTATTTGGTGGACATTGACCATTTCTGTGCCGAAAAGTGCCAATGGTTGCAATGGATTTACAACTTCGCCTGGGCATTCCTTTGTCTGCTCAAATTGAATCCGGCAAGAAAACGCATCGGATAGAATTTAATTTAAATTAGTATTTTAAAATAATTTGCAATTATTTTTTTCAATTTCTGATCGTAAATCCGTTCATCACCGCCATCATTTACCACCCCTATCGCTGTACGTTGCGCAGAAAATTCTCAATGCCAAGCGGACGAATGAGAGGATCAACGACAATGAGCAGAAGCTAAAGGCATTCCACACGAGAAAAACTGTCCATAAAAAAGAAAATAATTCAAAAATATTAAAATTAAAATGAGTGATTTATTGAAAAACTCAAGAAAAACAGAGGAAATAAATAAATGGGTATGAAATTGAATATTTTGCAAAGATTTATTTTTTTTTAATTTGTAATAATAAAAATAAATCTGAGTTTAGAACGGCCGTTTATTCATACATTTTCTAAACATAGAGAAAGAAAATGGAAATTAATTCAATAGTTTTTTGAGTTCATTTCTCTCGAGAATTGTTGAGTGCAATTTGACATTGAAAAAGGCGAATTGTTGAAAGTCATTGACAGTTTCAACATCAAAATTTGTTTTCAAATTTTCCCACAATTTTTCCTTAATTTCTTTCATCTTTTTGTATTTTAAATTTTCTTTAAATTGAATTCCGACAATCCAAAACATTTCAAATTGGCCAATACTTTAAAAATTGAATTAAATGAAATTTAAAATATTTTCGATAATTAAATTTTGTCGGAAATTAAGCATAATTAAGTAATTCCAACCTTTTTGGGCTCTGTTGAATCCTTAGAATATTTTGTTCTTTAATTTGAGGATGAAGGTTCATAATTTTGGGATATAAATGCAAAAATTCGACCGAATCCTCCAAAAATTCTTCAGCATAATTAAATAATTTGTGCCCAATTCGTTTGCCAACAAAATCACAGAATTTTCCAATAAAAAATTGGGAGCCGACGCATTTAATTGCAATAAAATCGGAGTACTAAATACAAAATTATATTTAAAACAATGACACAAATGTATAAAACACCGTGTCAATGAATTCTGTTGGTTTGTTCAATTCTTCATTTAATGCCGACAAATCATTCCCGTGCCAAAGGTGAATTATCGCTGCAATTAGTAAAAAAACGGAAAAATTAAATAACCCGAAAATATATTGGTTACCTATCATTTCGTCACTGATCATTTCGTCACTGAGGAATAATTTAAAAAAATGTTGGCAAAATGTCATTATTTAAATTATTTTCACTAAATAAATATGTTTTATTTCGAAAATGGTTATTAAATAATTATGTTAAAAATAAATTCTTCATTTAATTATTTTTTTTAATTATATATTTTTTAAATTCTTTGTTACATGCGATGGAAAACATGCACAAAATAAGAGTGCGAATTGGCCATTATTCGGTTCATCGTAGCTAATAAACGAAAATAAGACTTTTCATCAAATAAACTCTTTCTGATAGGCAATTTCATTATTCTTTTTTTGAACACGTCACCAATTCGTTGGAAGGGTGGAAAAAGTAAACAACAGATGTGCGGATTTAAGATAACGATCCATTAGCCAAATCAAAATGTGCTGGCCAATTTGCACTCTTATTTGTGCATGTTTTCCATCGCATGTAACAATGAATTAAAAAAATACATATTTTAAAAAAATAATTAAATGAAGAATTTATTTTCAACATAATTATTTGATAACCATTTCAGAAATAAAAAATATTTTATTTAATGAAAATAATTTACATAATGACATTTTGCCAATATTTTTTAAATAATCAGTGACGAACTGAACAGTGACGAAACGATCAGTGACGAAATGATCGGCCACCATATTAATTTTGCTTTATGTAAAAACCTTCTCGCATTTTCCATCGGATGACTTGCGCATTTAGCAAATTAATTTCTTGGCCCAAATTCTCTTCTGGGAACATTGGCCTTATTATTGGCATTGTCAGCACTCTCTTCAACACTTTTCTCAATCCGTTCGGTGCCAAAGTTTGCTTTTTCGTCCATTCTCTCCCTGGCGACCAAATCAAAATGGCACCACTGTTTTTCTGATTGGCATTCACCATTTCTAATTGAACAGGCAATGGCCAATGCCTGAATTTTGAGAAAAACTTGGCCTATTTTAAGGAATTTGGAATGGAATTTTGTCGACTCCGAAACGAAAAAACAATTTAATTAAATTTTAATTAAATATGGAACTAAAATTATTTGAGCTTTTTTACTTACCATGTTGTGAAGGTCAGAAAGAATTTGTGAATTATGAAAGGAAGTGAAGAAGCTGTTGGGTAAAGCAGAAACACTTTCGTTAGCATTATTTTGAGCATTTTCGTGTCCAAAAATCCCATTTCCGTGCTGTAAATTTTTTTATCTGAAAAATATTTCCATTTTTAAATTATTTTAATTTATTTTTCACTTTTTGCCCATTGTTCCAAATAAGCATTTGCTTGCAGAAATAGGCTCAGCTTTTTGCTTTCTTTGGCAATTTGTTCAGTGCCAATTTCATTGTCCGTTAATAGAAAATTCAAAATTTTAATGTCACTTCCGTAATCTTAAAATTAACATCCAAATTAATATTTAAAATTATTTAATAATAATAATAATAATAAAAATAATACCCGATAAAATTGTCAACATCGCTTTCATTTCTTTGACCTTTTCTCTGTTTATTAATGCATTTCGTTTGTGTTCTTCCATTAACATTTCAATGCTTAGCATTTGTCTAATTTCTTCCTCAATTTCAACCGCTTTTTCTTTTGCTTAATTTGTTATTAATTAAAGGTCCGCTTTAATTAGCAATATTAATTACTAATTAATCAACTAATTAATAATTAATCAATCCATTTGTTTACATGCTTTTGACAATGCTTCTTTCTTTTCTCGCATTTTTTCGTTTCGCTTTATCCACTCAAATTTGTGTTGTGCTTCGTCCAAATTGTCATTTGCCAATAAATTCTCAATTTTTTGTGCCATTATTTTCCCAATTCTTTCAATTTGTTTGGCATTATATTTTCCGATTGGCAAATGTTTTAAAATTGGCACGAAAATGAACGGAATTAAAATGTGCACTCCCATAAAAACCATTTTCAATGTTGGCACGGACAAATGCTCGTCCTTCTCATATTTTTGAATAGACAAAGTGTGCAAATTCTGTGAATATTATTTTATTAGGAATCGATTTTTAGACACGAAAATCCCCAAAAATTGGCAAAACTTGAAAAAACGGACTAAATTTTTTAACAAAATGTATTATAAAATTAATAATAAGATTTTTAATATTTTTCTTAAGATTAAAATTTTGAAAACTAGAAGATTTGATCAAAGATTTAGTGAATAATTTTTGAAAAATTTTCCATTTTAGTGGTGTCTTTAAATAGGCATTTAAAAATGGCAAAAGCTGCATTTGAAAAGTCATCTTAGGAACTCTAAATCACATCTAAAAATGCATTTTAATTCCTAACTCAACATATTAGAGGAATAGCCTAAAAATCCCACCATTAATTATATTATATTATTTCTGAATTTAATTTAATTTTTTTATTTTCTTACATTGCAAAGAATACAGTAAAGTGACCCATTTTGGCATCCATTCTTCTTACTGTGCTCACATTGGACAGTTCCGAAGATTTTTTGACGATTAAACCCTTCCGGCAACAAACAAATTGGCTGCAAATTCTCATTTTTGTTTTTGATAAAATTTGCATTTTTCGTTTCCAGTTTTGCATCTTCCGACTTAATTTTTTTATTAAATTAAATTAGCATTTTTAATTTTTTCATATTTTTTGAAATTTTTACCCATTTTTGGATTATATTTTGCAATTCGCTAATCACTTCACAGAAATGTTCTTTCTCATCTCCCATAAATTCGTCATTTTCTAATGTTTTTGTCAACTAAATTTGTCAATTGTTAATTAATTAATTAATTAATTTTAAAATAATAATTTTAAAAACCATTTCATTATTTGTGTCCTTCCGTTGAATGAATTTAATTTCTTGCAATAATTCAGGAAATTCCTCATTTTTAATGTTGAAAAACTTCGGCGTTTTCTTTCTTCAATAAATTCATTCAAAAATTTGTCCGTTTGGTATAAGCTTAGCAAATGATCATCTGAATGAATATGTTTTAAGAATAATTATTTAATTAATCATTTAAATTCCATTTAAATTTGCCTAATTTCATTTGCGCTTCAAATTTTTCATATGAAATTTCGAATTTTGCAAATGCTTCAAAAACTTTTCGGCAATTGTTCTTTTCTTCCTCCTCTTCTTTACCACTTTTGTTGGCATTTCCAAATTTAATTAGCGTCAACAAAATTTGTTTTTGGCAAATTTTGTCCAATTTTTCCCATTCGCTTTTTGGCGATTTGATTATAAATTTTACAAAATTTCTTAAATGCATTTGATCGCTCATATTGCAAATTTCATTTTCTAAGCTTTTGCCCTTTTCTTCTGAGGAAATTGGCCCAATTATAAGCTGTTTAAGTTCAAAATGAACTGTTTTCAGCAAATGCTTCATGTCGGTGCCTTTTGACAGGTCAATTTCTGAAATTAATGATTAATTAAGTTTGAAATTTAAATTGTTTTATTTTGTTGTCAATTTTTTGCCGATATTTATGAAATATTGAACAAATTTATTCTCAATAAAACTTTTTTGCCTTTTTGTGCACATTTTAGAAATTGCTATGTCGTTACTTATATGTGAATTTTTTTTTTTGTTTTTTTTTTTTTTACATTTTTTATATTCAAGAATTCTTATGAAATGCCTAAATAATCTTAAAATCAAAGAAATAGTGAAAAAAGAAACGATGACTGAAATAATTACAAATGCCCGAAATTGTTTTAAAACAAAAAATCGTGAAAGTTTTTTTTCAAATATTTCACTGTGCCAATCAAAAATAAAATGGCCAAACCTGAAATGGTGGACAAAATGCCATCAAAGTGATTGCTGAATTTTTGAGATGGGTTCAATTTGAAGTGCTGTTTTTCTGCGAATTCCTTCAGCTGATTCGCCGCTTTGATTCGCTGGTAAATTTGGTTGACGTAAATGCCAATGTCCAACACTCTGAGCAGCGATTTTATCGTTGGATTTTCAATTTTGGAAATTTTCTCCGAATTTTCCCTCTTTATAAGGTCAATTAATTTCTGGTACATTGCTTTTAGATAATTGTCGTCAGAAAATTTGCTGACTTTTTTCACTTTGAATTCGAAAAAGTCCGTTTCGATGGCATTGTTTAGAAAAGGCAAACAATGATCACTGATCATTGTTAAATTTTGTTTTGGATTTATCATTTCGTCAAGTGATCGACGCGTTTCGGCACTTTTTGTCGAATTTTCATCGCTTCCCTCATTTTTACCTTAAATAATTAGTTAATAGGGCTGTCATTTTAAGGTGCATGCCTAAAATTTATGTGCACCGTTACACTCATTGTCAGATAAGCACGAAAAGGGCGTTTTTAGGGAGTCCCGACATTTGCGCTTATGTCTAAAATCGGATTCAAAGTTGCATTTTTTCATTCCCTGGTAGCCTAAACAGCATAAAATTTAAAAAAAACAGAGTCTTCTCGTTTATTAGGAGCGTTAATTCTGCCGTTTGGATAATTAATGATTTTTCAAATTTTACTGACTGTCGAATTATCAGACACAAACACTTTCTGTCACTTATTTAATGGGCGATTAGTGATTGAAAGAACTTAAGGCGCAAATGCGGGACATGGTTTTAGCATAGAATGAAGCTTTTAAGGGTTAACTTTACAATGCTTATTTTTGCCTTTTTCCGATTTTTTGTGCTTTATGCTTAGGCGCCCTATTTTTGTGTCTTTTTTGCCATTTTTTATAAAATGCAATAAAAAAACAAAAATACACTAATGGAATACTTCTCAAAATTCTTCCTTTATATCTTTTTTCATAACCAAAATTTTTAATATGAAAATTTTCCTATTTTTGAAAAACTTTGAAATATTAAATTTTTCGTTTTAAAATTTAAAGAACAAATTTGTGCATAGATGGCATCTCTAAATAATAAATATTCTATTATTTATTAATTTAGCACTTGTCTCTCCTGTCATTTCCCATTTTTGTTCTGCTGAATGTTTTTCCACCGTTCTTTCCTTATTTCTTTCCCATTTTCGATTATTTTTGCCATTTTTTATTTCTTTTTCACTTTTCATTTTTAATTCTTCCGAATTTCCTTTTTCTTTTGTCTCTTTTTCTTCTGATGCTTTTGAGTTTTTTAATTTTTCACTTTTTGATAATATTTTTCCTTTCTTTTTGCCTTTTTCCTCTTCTTTTTTCTTCCATTTCGCTTTTTCCTTTTCCTTTTTCTTTTCTCTTTTCGAATTTTCTTCATTATTTTGCTGAATATTAATTTCCTTTTCATTTAAATTTTCTGAAATTTTTTCCGTTTTTTCTTCAATTTTATTCATAATTTTTGTCTCATTTTCATTTTTCTTTTTGAAATTTTCTTTTGCATCTGTAAAAATTTCTTCTTTATCTAATGAATCTGAGGATAAATAATCATTTGCACTGATATATTCGGTCTTAAAGTTTTTTCTTTAAAATTTTGGCATTTTAACTAATAAAATTACCGGTGCTAACATTTTCCTAATTTTTGCATTGTCTTCGCCTTTTAAGAAAGTTTTCAACAATTTCTCTAAATGAAATTCGCTTTTATTTTTTAAAATCTCTATATTTAAAGTCACCATTTTTTGAGAAAAGTTCTTTGAATTCGTCCCCTCCTTCTGATTGATTGTCAATTAATTGGCTAATTTTCTCGAAATGCATTCTCGACAAAAATTTATCATTTTTTGTTTTCCTTTTTAAATTTTTGCTCATACAAATAATAAATGTTGCGCCAATTGACTCAGCAAAATTACTCAGTGCTTTCTTTTTGCTCTCATAATTTTTAATTCGGTCCATTTTTTGCATTTCGCCGAATGATTCTTCCGCGCATATTTTTAGTGCCTTTAAAAGAGTGACGTCATCCGGCCCATTCTCCCACAACACAAAGAATTCCTGGCATTAACATATTTAAAATTATATTTAAAATTTAATAATGTAAAATTGTTATTTGTATTTTGGTTAGGCATTTAGCACATTTTTTGCTTTTCGAGCAGCTAAAAATCCAATTTTAAATGAAAAATATTTGATGCAATTATTTGAAAAAGAAATCGTTATATATTGCTAAAGAAGATCCTTTTACAAATTCTATTTTAGTCCTCATTAACTGTGGATTAAACTTAAACTAATAAAAATATTAAACAATTAATTAAATTACCTTTTGCTTTTCTTTAGCCGTTTTCTTCTCAAGTGCAATGCGATTTTCCACAATTAATTGCTCAATTTTCGCTGCTTTTCCCTTACTTTCGAGCGCAATTTGCTCGATTTTGCCACAAATTTCTTTGTCTTTGGTCCAAAATCCTTCCAAATAATACAGCCAAATGGCTTTTAAATCGTCAATTATTTCCGTCCGCATTTCCATAAATTCAGTCGTCGTCTTCTCCGCCCGAGCAAAAGCCATCGGTTGCAATTCGAAAAAATTCACCCATAAAAATTTTCGCAATATAATCGTCGTATAGAAATTTGGCCAACACAATTTCTGTCCTCCATTTTCCCAATGCCGTTCTGTCTCGTAAAAATGACTGATATAAATTTGCGTAAAATGCATCATTGGACATTTGACAAACTAAAAAAATAATAAAAAAATAAATAATAAAAAAGTCAACAAATAACCGACACAAAAAATCGAGCTGCTCACGGAATCCAACCAAAAGCATTGCCATGCGAGGAAAGCCAAGCAATCGGGCCAACTTCTCATGAGCTTTTTTAATTTCATCAAAGTCAGCCCTTTTTTTCATTTCGCTTAAATGATACATTTAATGGCATTTTAAATATTTTTTATTTACTCAAAAAATTTGACGAGTTTTTTGCGGGCCAAAAAGAAATTCAACAAATCGCTGAGAATCCATTCCAAAATTTCGTCCCAATTGTTTTGCACAATTTCTTTGGATTCCTCCACATTTTCGCAGTTTGGCTTCTCCACCGTTGCGGCGTATCTGATGGGGTCGGAACTCAACGCTCTGAGCAGTTCAAATTTCAGCTTAAGTGCGTAACACATGGTCTGAGCAATAACACTGATGCTGCTCAGATGCGACTCAGTAATTATTCTGTCTTGCTTGAAAAATGTCATAATGTGAACCCTGAAAAAGCAACGACAAAAACAAATGTCTGAAATATGGAAATTTAATGAATTAAGCTAATTTGCGAAGAATAGAAGCCGGGGATGTGCCATAGGCTTAGTCAGAAAAATATGTTTTTCATAGAAGTTTCTGATGGTTTTTTGGGACGACGGATTTATCTGAAGGATTACTCATGAAAACCGTTATAATAACAGAAATTAATTCAAATTTCGGGTCAGCACAAATTTTCCGTTCACTAAATTTCACTCCTTTTCATTTAATTTTTTTTTCAAATTTATTACTCGCCAATTCCTTGACAAAATTCTTTGTAGAAATTCGATTTTCTTTCGCGTTGAACATTAAGGAATTTGTATTGGAGGTCAACTTTGATCTTTTCCAATCGCCCTTTGTTCTGCTCAACTTTCCAACGGAGCATGTAAAGGTGCGTGTAAAGTGCGATTTTGAACATCATCAGTTCTTCATGCTCCTCAGAAATTTCGCCAAAAAATTCCATGTAAAAATCATCCAAAAATTGGTGCTGAATTCCCCCGCAGGGGTTATAGCTGAAGCGCGTACCGCGGAACAGACCTTAATTAGGTACAAAATGGGAGAGGAGTGGTCAAAGCTAACGCAAATTCAGCACTCCAATGGGAATACATTTGTTGGCCGGGGCAGAGAATTTCTATAAGAATCGGAAGAAATCGGCGCTGAAATGGCTCAGACCGGGACAAATCGCAGAAAAGAGGTGTCACTTTTCATTTAAGAAATTCTTGTAGACCATAAAAGGTTAAATTTACGGATTCCCAATTTTAATAAATAAAATTTTTTTTGAAAGTTTAGGGTTTACCAAGAGGAGTTTCGAGATGGACAATGAAATTTTAAGAATTTACTAATAAAATTTTCATCTGTATCTGTTATTTTTTAATTGAAATTTTGATGATTTTTTCTTTTTTTGTGTCCAATTTTCCTGGGCTTAGTCGGGGACGGATCAGATTCATACTTTAAACTTTTAACTCAACCGTAGCTAATTTATCCAATTTCTGAGCTTTTCGTAAATACATTCCAGCGTTAACACCAGTAAATTTCAATCAAATATAAATGAGAAATTTGAAACTTAGTTAAGCTTACCCTTCAAATAACTTTCTCCGGGATAATTCGACGATGGACGAAAGTAAAGAAAAATATTTAACAATAAAAGTAAAAAGCGCATTTTTAATATAAAAAAATAATGAAATATTTTATGATGCTAAAAAGGTAAGCCTATTTTATTTATTATTTTTTCATTGCATTAAAATTAATTGAAATATTTTTTGAAGAAATAAACCAACAGTATCGATTTAATTGGCATTTACTTTACATATACAATCACGTCAATTCATAAAAAATATATTGTATATATTATTCGTAATAATTAATATATAGTGGACCAACGAAAAATTGTGAAAACTGTTGACTTTTGTTTTTTACGAAAAATTCAAAGGAATAGGCTAAATTTTTAAAAAACTCAAATAAAAAAAACTTGAAGAAAATACCATAGGATAAAAAAAAATTATGCACGAGAATTCAAGACCTATAACTTTCCGTACTGGGCTTTTTCGTAAAAACAAAAATTTTCGATTTCATTTTTTCGAAACAACAATTGGTGCCAACAGTGGCGACTTTTAGAATATTGGAATTGTTGGCCAATTTTGTAACGATTTATACCAAAAATTGGCGATTTTTGGCTCAAATTTTGCAAATTTTAGGGAACTTTGGGTCCGGGATCCCGGTAGACGCACCGGGGAAAATTGTGAGATTTTTTAATGAAATTTCTTAAAAAGGTGTACTTTTATTGCCTTTAAAATTCTGCGTTTTTATTGTCGGGGCAAAAAGATGCGCTTGTACGACAAATGTTGAGCGTCATTTTGACAAAAGTCGGCGTCGTGAGAAGGCTGGCCGTTGTCTTTGCTTATAGCTCAAAAAATTACCGGTTTTGCCAATTTTGTGTTGTAACTAGAGTTGAGCGGGACCGGGACCGGGACGGGAATTCCCGGTTTTTTCAGGTCCCGGTCCCGATCCCGGTTTTTGGAAAAACAGAAATCCCGGTCCCGGTTTTTCCAGTCCCGGTCCCGGCGGGACTAAATAAGCACTGGTAAGAATGAGGGTCTGGTGAGAAAAGAGAAGGGAATTGGTGAGGAATGGGAAATTTTTGAGAAAAAAAATTAAATTATTTATTATTCTTCCATTATCTTGTGTGGTGAAGTGGCTAAACCTTCTGACCTTCGGTGGTCTGCTCTTGGGTTCAATTCCCCAACATAACAGAAACTTTTTTCATATTTTCTTTACATTATTTCATTTAAATTTAATTAATAAAAATAGTTCAACTTAAAATTATTAGTTTTTCTTTTTTTAAGCAGCCTAAAACCACAAATGAATCAAATATTTAGTCATTTTTTGACAAATTCTGTTAACATATTACACTCAAAATTTCAAAATTTTTCCGGCGGCGCCTATCGGCACCGCCGGACCCCGCCCCCAATGATCCAAAAAGGTTTTTGGAAAAGCCGCGCCACAAAAAGAGCAATTTAAAGCAAAAAATTTAAGAAATTGTTAATTTAGTTAAAAAATCCAGAATTATATGACTCAGAAAATTCTAAGACCCCCCCCCCCCCCCCCGAAATAAAATTTTTTTTAATTTTCCTAAGAATAATGGAAAAATTCACCCCAAACGAAAATTTAAAAATTTTAATGTACATTTATGAATATAAGAAAATTTTCGAAAAAAAGTGCAATCAAATTTTCTTCAAAAAATTTTCACTTGGGAAAATTCCCGGTTGGTCCCGGTCCCGGCTTTTTTCGCGGTCCCGGACGAAAATCGAGGTCCCGGTCCCGACTTTTCTGGTCCCGGTAAGTCCCGGTCCCGGTTTTTGTCAAATTTCCCGGTCCCGCTCAACTCTAGTTGTAACGATGTGCTGGGGCACCCGGACATTTGGACAGTGAGTGAATTTTTTTTTACTATTATAAATGGCTGCTTTAGCAGCAATTAAAAAAATAATAATTTTTAAGAATATTTAGGTAAATTGAATTTTCTTAGTCTGATCAGGCACTAAAATAGGTAATTGATTCTTTCTAAAACCAAGATAAATTAAGTTTTTTAAAAAATAATCAAGATGAATTTTATTGCTGTTTATTAATGAGCCCGGCGCTTACAAATTGACTAATCAGATTGGAAGAATTGCCAAATGTCCTAGGAAATTTTTTTGTCATTGCTAAAGCCATTTATAATCAGGGATGCGATCGAAAAATTTTCAAAATAAGAACATCAAGACCAAAAAATAAGATTTTTGGGTCCAAAATAAGGACATTTTGCAAAATTGCTTTAAATCGCTTATATAACATTTTATTCAATTAATATAGAATCAACTTTCGTATTTTTTGCCTCCCATGATAATTTTTAACAATTTTGGGGAGGAAATACGCAAATCGTACATTTAATACAATCGGGCTCAAAAAAAATATCAGATTTTACGATTTTTTTTGCGGCGCATTTTTCAAAGACTTTTTTGGGAACAAGCGGGGCGGAAGGCCGGCGGTGCCGAAAGGCGCCGCCGGGAAAATTTTTGAAAATTTGAGTATAATTTGTTAGCAGATTTTGTCCAAAAATTGTCCAAATTTTGTGATTCTGAGCCAATTTTTAAGAAAACAAAGTATTTTTGGGGTCCGGCGGTGCCGTTAGGCACCGCCGTGGAAAATTTTGAAAATCATAAGTGACATTACGCCATAAAATTACAAATTTTCTGAAGAATTTTAAGAAATAAGAACAAAATAAGAACAATAGCCCGAAATAAGGACAAATCTTACAAATAAGGACATTTTTATTTTGTAAGATTTGGACCCTCCAAATAAGGACAAATCTTATAAATAAGGACAGATCGAAACCCTGTTTATAATAGGAAAAAATTCATTCACTGTCGTAATGTCCACTGTCCAATTGTCCGGTCCTGTCCAAATGTCCACTGTCCAAATGTCCGGTCACGGGTGCTGGTTAGAATTGTGAGCATCTGATCCCCACATAAATCACTCTTTCTCTGTCTATCTCTGTCTCTCCCTCTATTTCTCTGTCTCCTCTATTCTTTCTTTCTTTCTCTTCCCTCTCTCGCTCTCTCTCTCGCTCTCTCTCTCTCTCTTTTCCTCTCTCTCTGTCTCTCTTTCTCTCTCTCTCTCTCTCTCCCTCGCTTTTGCTCTTTTCTCTCTCTCTGTGTGTGTGTCTGTGTGTGTGTTTTAATAAGTGTGCTTTATTCGACTGAGGAATATTACAATGCAACCATATATCTTCTTATTACAAATTCAAATGCTTATTCAGCTAACCATCAATCGTTAATTCCAATATATAATCATTTTAATTTAATTTTATTATAAAAATATTTTAGTAATATTATTTTATATGAATTCAAATTTTATTTTAGCGAAATGAAGTTTTCATTTACTAATTTATTGTATATTTTTATTTTAAACATATGTTTTTATATCGAAAATTCAAATGCAACTTTTGAAATTCGAGAGTTCGCCTGTTCCATAGGAAAAATAGCAGGAATTCACAAAATGGAAGGTATTTTAAATAAATTTGAGCGGTCAACTCCGTCCCGCTAAATAAAATTTTTAATTTTAATTTTTCAATTTAATATACATATAGTATAAATATGAAAATACCTTTTTGTTTTCCATAATTTTTTAAATGAGTATAAGAGAGTAATGGTTATAAAGTTTCAATAAACCTGAAGTCAAAATTTTTATCCATAAAATTTTTGAAAAGTAATTATTTTTTTCATTTTCAAATTTAATAGATTATACAAAGGGTTTCAAATTCGAAAAAGAAAATTAGTTCATTGCATCAGAAAAAGTTAAGAAGCATTAAATATGCAATACTTTTTGCCATGGTATTATAGTCGTTTAATAATTTTAATTCATTTAAATTGAAATTGAGCTAAACTAATTCTTATATTCGAATTCTTTTTTAACTTTTTAATTCCAAAAAAAATTCATTCATTTTCAAAAATTTATGGGTAAAAAATTTTGACTTAAGACATTGAAATTTTGGTGATCAAAACTTTTTATAATTTTGTAAAAAAAAAATCTAATATTCTGTTAGACAACACTTAAAGCTATTGAATGATACCATAAATATTAATTTGGTTTAAACTGAGCCAAGTTATGTGTTACATATTTTTTCTACCCCTTGGCTTGTTTAAGAAATGACCCTGGACCTTTCTGACAATCTCCCAATGAATCGATTTGAGCCGAAATTTTTCTGTAACCTTATCATATTTGAAATATTAAAACTCACAATTAGCAAGAGAAAACGCAAAAACATTGAATAGAATAGCTTTATGAGCATTTTCTTCAAAAAAAACAAAATAATTTAAAAATAAAGCGAATTATAAACACCTAAAAATATTTATCTTCGATTCTTGGCACTTAAATCTGTTTATCAAAAAATACATAATATCAAATTTTCTTTATTCATATTCATTTTTGAGCAATTTGGTGATTCTTTTTAATTGAAATATTTGTTCGGTTTATTTAACAAACTTGGCTTCAATAAGTCCGCTTGTAAAAACTTGAAAATTTAAATTAATATATTTTAAAGTGACAATTTAGAGAAAGAAGATTCAATTATCACTGATTACAAAAAGTATCTGAGCAAACCAATAAGACAGGGAATGGTCGTCCATGTCGAGAAACCTTTATTTTATGCCGAAGATGACAGCCATAAAATTTTTGAAATTCAAGCAGTGAATTGGCACTTTCAAGCATTGGCTATGGAAATTGTGGAAGAAGCACTTCCAAATTTAAACATTGCGAAATTGGATGAAGAACACAAAAAAATTGTAGCCAAAAATGGCAAAATGAAAGGCATAGACGGCACGAAAAAGGCACTGTGTTATCATTACAATTTTGTGGAAGAAATTGTTGCGAATGGATACAAATTGGCGAAGGACAAAACTATGTGGAAAGATTTTGTGGAGAAAAAACGCATTGGACAATTGGTCAAGGCAAGTCATTTAAAAGCTTAAGACAAATTCCATAATTACTAAAAGATACATAAATGATAGCTTAATTAATAATTTTTTTATTATTATTTGTTCTTCATTTTACTTGTTAGGTCAATTCTTTTGATGCTTTTGAAGTACCGACAATAAAATGGTTGGACATAGTTTGTAATTCAAAGGACGAATGCGAAAAAATTGTTGAAGAATTGAGCAGTTCTGAGCAAAAATTAAGCATAATCCATGCCGAAAATTTGGCAAGGGCCATCCGAAAATCGGAACAATTTCGGCACTTTCTATGCAGCAAAGACACGGATGATTTGCAGATAATTGTAAAGCCAAGAATTGAAAAATTGGTGGGCACTTTGGAATTGATGCGACTTGAGGACCAATTCCCGGAACACTTGCGAATTGGTATATTAATAAATAATAATTTCAATAAATTTCTTTTAAACTAAAAGTTAATAATTTAAAATGAAACTTTTAAAATCGAATGCCTTGGGATTGATATTGATAATTAAAATATGAATGTAAAAATCTATTCCAAAATTGAATTCACTCTTTTCATGTAAGATCTGATGGGCCAGTCGACCATTTTGGAATGCCTCCGGCACATTCTCTCATTAAATTTTCATAAGCGCAAATCGGTGTTTTTGCGTACCACAACGGCGCAGATGATCGGAGTTTTGCACGAAAAAGAAAAACAATTCAAAAAACAACTGTCAAAAAGGGATGCAAATTTACAAAAAACATTTGAACAAAAAGTGGCAGCGATTTTAGCGGACGCATTTAGCGATTTGCACTCATCAAAAACAATTTGTGTAATGATCAAATTTGTGCAATTTGTACAGCAGAGCAAAAAAGAGAAATTGGAGACGGAGTTGAAGCGATGGAAGGCAAAAAAGTGTGAGGAGGAGGAGCAGCAGCACAAAACATTGGACGATTATCTGATGAAAGAACTTGGCAAGGCGTACAGAGACGCCATTTTGGCACTGCTCCAGGGCCAGCAGGGGGCCAAAGAGCGCAAAAGGGCCGACAAAATGGGCGAAATTATGAGAGGAAGGGGAGCCAAAACGATGCTACTTCAAATCATTGGGCCAAAACTGTTCAATGAGTTGGAGGAAAAAAGCGGACATTTGTTGGAGGGAATAATTCCTTCAAATTGTAAGTAAAATCAATCAGTAAATGGGCAGGGTAAATAGGTATTTCCGTAAAGAGAGCAAATCAATTTTCAACTATCAAAAAGTCGAATTTTATAATTCTCATTGATAGCGAGTTTTTTAAGGTGTTTCTGTTTGATGAGAAGGCTAATTCAAAAAAGGATTTATTAAGCGATTTCTGTTACTTAAAAAAGAGTTTCCATTAAAACATTAAGATGGCATCTAATTTTATCTAATTATGTAATTGCTCATTTAGCTTTTTTAAATGAGGAAATTCTGTGGGAACATTACGAGACGACACTTTTGGAAAAGTCGGCCTTGGGACTGGGAAGCAAAATGCAGGCCGATGTAATTACTTTTTGTCGTTGGCTTCACCGACAATTGGTTAGTGAACGAAACATGCAAATTCTGTGGGATCGAATGAACAAATTGTTCGATTTGGAACACGACGCACTGTTTGTCGGCTTGGAGGAGCAAAATTGGGACGCGATGGAAACAATTTTAAAATTGGGCAGAATTTTCACGGAGACGAAACAATTTATGGACGACGAAATATTGGGCAAAAAATTAGTACAAAGTTCAAATTATGAACAGGAAATGTTGAAGAGCAAATGGGAAAAAGCAATTAGCCAAAAAGGCGACGAAAAAAAGCGGGGAAAAGGCGACGAAAATGGAGAGATGGAACAAATTTTTGAACAAAATTCACCAAGCGGAAATCTTTGGACTGATGGGACGTCATGAGCACATAATGGACAAATTCAGAGAATGTTCGTTTCAAAACTGAATGAAAGAATTAGAGAACGGACGGGACCGGGATTCCGTGGGATTAAATTCGGGATCCGACCTCGGGATCCATCCCGAATCTTTTTAAAAATTCATCTGGAATGATCGGGATCGCGATTTCATCGGGATCTCAGAGTCGGGATCCCTCCCGACCCAAGTTGTCCGGTCTCTAGAAAGTTTTTTCGTTTTACAGCGCTTTCCACAAAATAAAGCCCTGCCGGGCTAAAAAGCAGAAGATATCACAATTAATTTTTGCAGAAACAAATAATAATTGTCTTAATAATTCCTTTCTTTTAGTTTACACAGAAGAAATCTTTTCGAGATTTTCGCTTTTCGTAAAGATTTCTGAATTTATCAACGAATGGGAAACACTTTATGGAATGGATGAACATAAAAAGAATGCAAAAAGAAATAAAACTGGGAAAATTGGAAAAACGGAAAAAAGCGAATCGGAAATGGAAATTGAGGAGGAAAAAATCGCAAAATCAAACAATTCAAAGGGACGACAAAAGGAAAAAGTAATGAGAAATATAGTACAATAGAAAAATTTTAATATAAAATTATTAAAGTACATAAATATGTAAAAATAATAAATATTTATTTAAGAATCAAAATTTTGGCTGCCCCGACAGAAAAACACCAAGCGAATTGTCTCCCTTTAATGAAGAAAATTTCATTCTGAAAGGTACGAACGTTTTTGCAATTTAGATAACATATATATTTTTTAATTTTCATTAATTTGTCATTTAACTCCAGCAGATCAAAGTTTGGCGTCGGATTTCATTGAATTTTTCCAAGTGAAAAAAGACAAAGTCAAAATTATTATGAACAAAATTGGACAATGTTTTTCCATTGAATTGAGCACAATTTTATGGGCTTTAACCAATTTTCTACAGCAAATGGAAAAGGAAATGGAAAAAGGGTTCACAACTAAAAGCAAAAGTGTCCAAATTTGCGTGGCGTACCATCTGATAGAATACACAGTAAAAAGTGAGGCCAAAGCATTGGACCAATGGCGGCAATCTTTGCTCTACGAAGAATTCATAGACGAGGCATTTAAAATATTGAAAAATATAATTGTTTAAGATGGGAATTGACAACTAGGCTGGGAATTTAAGTCATGAGCTTGTCACGAAGTTTGAAAATGCTGATTTTCTTCTTCAATTTATAGTTGTTAAATGACTCTGAATTCCGAGGCCTAAAAATTTTTACCGGAATTGGGCAAATAATTCCGTGCCATCCCTAATTTTTTGTAAGAAAATCTGCTTTTTAAAGTGCAGTTTCAGAATTTTACCAAAAATACATTAATAAATGGGTAACTCGGATGGAATTAAACCCTCGCTAAAGTACTGGCTCAGATATTATGGCAAAATCTAAGCAACACTTTGTTTCATCACTTCACAGAACGATCAAATCTTTTTGATGGATCGGATTGATCTTTCGCAATGGCTGCAGCAAAAGTGTGCTTCCGATGCGGCTTCTGTTCATGTTGTGTCCCGACTGTGCTCAAACCGTGCAAAAGTGGCCGAGTTCACCGCTTACGCATTTCGCGAGTCGCTGAAAATGTCGCGGCAATTGCGGGGCCATTTTTGCAATTTGAAAATGCCAACGGAGGAAAAGGGACGTTTTGAAATTAATGAGTCGAAGCAAATTGAATTCATCGGAGGAATGAGCGAAATTGAAATCGCAAAAAACAAATTGCTCATTTTGGTCGGTCGCCTCCATTTCATTCGCTTCGAAGAAGAGTTTCCCGAAGTGTTGAGAATAGGTTGTTGCTTATTTTTTCATAATTATTTTCAATAAAAATTATTTAATTTTAGTGCATTTGTTTCGGGTTATTTCGAAACCCTTGAAAAGGCGGGAATCGCCACCCGATTCCCGCCCTGAATATTCTGAAAGCAATTTAAGTTTTAGTTTAAAATGTTTCTGATTTAAACTTTCTCCCAACCCTGGAAAGCTTTTCGATCATCCAATTTTTTCTTGAAATGCTAAATTGAACAAAAATTATTGGGAATTTTTTATAAAAAATTTAAAACATTAAATTTCTTTTATTTAGAAGGATAAGAGTTGCAAATTTTAGCGTTCGGGAGAAAATTAGCAGTTATAAAATTTGGAATTTTAAGCTTACTGTTGTTAGCACACGTTTAGTAAAATATTTTGGCATTTTTGGGTTTTTTTTTTGCAATAAAATCCGTTCCTATTAATCACTCAGATGCAATGCTGAGTATTACTCAGCCCATTCTCTACACGTATTTGTTCCCGCTTAACTCGCATACAGAAACGGCAAAAGCGGCGGAAAGTCGAATTGGCATTCCCTTTATAATTCGCCACATTAATTCTTATTTGGCGGCAAAAAACAAAGAGCCATCAGCCGATGCCAAAGTGAACAAAGCATTTGCCAGAAAAGCGCAGGAAATTTTCACAGAATCGTACAAAGGGTTGGCGAAACTCGGCACTTTTTTCGGCGGCGATGGCATGGGAAGGACTGTGTGCATTTTGATGGCATTCAAACGGCTAATTGAGGGCATTTTGCCATTGTGTATGGCGGACAAAAATTGCAGCAATTTGGAACAGCTCAAAAAGTGGAGTGCCAACAAAAATTGCGCAACGGACGAATGGAAAATGAATGCATTTAATGTAAAAAAAAAAGAAAAGTGACACGAAAAACTGAAAAAATATTAAAAAATAATTATTTATACAAAGAATTTTTAGTAAAAATTGAGGCAACTAAGCCAATATTTTGCTTTGATGTAAATTGCATAATTAAAAAATAATTAAATGTTAGATAATATTTATTCTTAGGAACAAAGAAACTTTATGGCATCTATTCACTTGGAAATGTTGAGGCTATACATCGGAGAACAAAGTGAATTTGCTGAATTTATAAGAAAAACGCCTGGCGCAAAAATTCGGATGCGCAAATTGTTAGTCAAAGAGGCGAATTATGAAGAGTTGATGGAAAGTTTCTCAGCGACTGTGCAAAACGACGAAGGTGCGGGTGATTTGCACATTATGCATAATTTGGGTTGTACGTAGAGTTTTCACTTGGCTGGATCCATATGCCTGGGTTTTTCCTGCGTCCTGGTTCAGGTCCAGGCCATTTTCCGACAACCTGGATTTCCTGGATCTCTCTGTACAGGAAACTCAGGTCCAGGTCAAATATGAAACAAGTCCAGGTCAAGATTAGGCAAGAAGAAGCTGGATTTCCTGGATAATTTTAGAATCGTATTCAAGTGACCAATTTTTTACTTAAGTTATCAAAAATAGTTAATAGATTTAAAAACTTAAAAGTCCCTTAAATATATTTCTAAGCAATTAATTAATAAGCACTTGATAAAAATCACTTTTATTGATTAAATCATAGATTTATATTATGGTGTCATATGGCAAACCTGATTTATTATCCTAGACGAACGACCAAAAAGCCAAGAAACCCGATCTTTAGCTCAAAATCATAAATTTAAATTAGAAAGCCCGATTTTTAAAATTGCGGGATTAATCTTGCTAATCCATTCCTGTAACAGATTTTAAAACCCCGCAACAGAAAATGCAATTTGAATTTACCGGTCTCTAAATCACCACCAGTTTTTATCTACAAGTGGGAGCTTAAAATTTTGTTGACCAGAAAATTTAGACATTTTTTCACGCCCAATTGAGTATAATAAAATAATTTTTTTTTTAGTTTTCACTGACAATTGGCTGGTGAATTCTTATTTGGAATTTCTAAATAATTTTGAAGCATGTAATGCTGAAATGAAATTGGTCCACACTTTGGCACTGTCCTATGCCGTATGGGTGCGATGGATGGACGCGGAAACGGCACCTGAGAATCCCCGCCTTTCGATCGGAATGAGAGAAATTTACGAGCAAATTTGGACCAATAAACGGTCATACTATCAGCAAAAAGTGTATGATGCACTTTTTGACGAACCAATGGAAGTTTTGTTTTTCGAATTGGTCGAAATTGGCGAAGTGTTCGATAAACTACGAAATTTTGTGGAAACGAAGAGAAATGAGAAAAATTGGGACCAATTGGGCATAACCAAAGTAAGCCGAGGCCGAAATGGGCAATTATTAAGCGAACGAAAAAAGGGAAAAGGGGGCAATGGGAAATTATTGAAAGAATGGGACGAAATTGTCGAGAATATTAATCTGAGAATGAAGAAAGACGGCATAATGGAGAAGCCATTTGAGAAGGAGCAAATCCAATTGACTGAATGGATTCAAAATTTGCACTTTATCGCACTGAACGCACTGATCGGACAGCAAAAGTCAATGAGGGACAAACTGAGAAACGGTACGACGCATCTGTGGGGAGTAATTCATAAAGTTCCGAAATTTTGGCCAAAATTTTGAAAGTTGGAATTCCGTGGCTCAAAAAAAAGTTGGGACCTGCCGCAATTCAACTCGAGAAAGACAAAATAAGAAAAAATTTAATTCTCAAAAATAAGTGCCACAATAGGCTCTATTTTATCATTTTTCAAAAATTCCATTGGTTTAGACTATGATAAATATGATAAATAATTCGCCTAATTTGAAAAGACCAGCAGCAGGTGTCTGCTGATGATTTACCAAAGCTGGCTTTTTGCCAGCTTGGGTCCCGCTTGGATATTTTTAATATAAAAAATTTTGTGTCAGTACAAAAAACTTGCCATAAGACCTTATTTTGAGTGAGACTGAAAAAAATGTCAGTTAAAATTAAGAAAAAATTCAATAAATTACATTCTGAAGAAGAATAAAAAGTAAGAAAATAATTCGAATAACATTTGATAATAATTATACCTTTTAATTATATTTATGGTATCAGAGCTGAAATTCCGGCAAAAAATTGTTGAAAAATGGCTAACCCAATTCATGGAATGGTCAGTGGCTGAGAAAGTTATAAGTCAACTCAAATTAAATGAGGAACAATTTACGATAATGAGAGAAAATGAAAAGAAAATGCAAAAAGAGGCGGAAATTTTGGAAGAAAAGGAAAGAAAAATTGAAGAAGAAAAACGAAAAAAGGAATTGGAAGAATGGGACGAAAAGGAGAAAAAAGGCAAAAAAATAAACGAAAAAGCGAAAAAAGAAAAGCAAAAGCAAAATACGAAAATTGGTAACCAAAAGAAGCAAAAAGAGGCCGAAGAAAAGAAAAGTGACGGGAAAAGTGAAAAAATTATGGAAGATTCGACAAAATTGAAGCAATCTTCTTCTTCTAATTCGACGAATTCAACCGACGAAAAAAACAATGGCAAAAGCGAAAAGAAAAAGACGAGAATCACGAGCAATTCCATCGGAAATGGGCAAAACGTAGCGGAAAGAAAATATAATGAGCAAAAAAATGGAATAGAAATGGAAAAGATCGAAAAGAAAAAACCGAGACTCTCGAGCAATTCCATCGGAAATGGGCAAAACGAAGCGGAAACAGAAAAGAACGAGCAAAAAGATGAGGGAATAGAATTAGAAAAAGCTATGGAAAATGTGGAAATACTAGGTAAAAATCAGTGAATTTTAAAAATTGCTAAAAAGTTGCATAAAAAATAAAAAATTCAAAAAATAATTTAGAATTTACAAGAGAAGATTATTTAATGGGAAAATATGAAGAATTTTTGGAGAAATCAAATGAAAAGAGCGGATTAATTCTCGACATTGGCATTTATTTAAATGAAATAGTGAAAAGATTTGAATTCATTGAGCAAATAATGCAAATGAAGGCAATTAGTGAATTTGAAAAGCATGAAATTGAAACTATTTATAGTGGACAAAAACAAAGGGACGAAACAAAGCGAAAATGGAAAGAATTTTTACAAAATTATGCTGCCAAAGCAAAAAATGGCAATTTAAAAGACGAAACTTTGAAAGAATTTTTGTACTTTTTGTTAAAAGAAATTTATAATGGCCGAAATTTGGGGCAAATTGGACGACGAAAGACGGACCAATTTGCTGACAATATTATGCGGGAAGGAGGATGTCAGTTTGAAAAAGACAAAACATTCATTGGAGAGTCAATTCGCGGTGAATTTGGAAAAGTGGCGCAAAATGTTGGAGCAAAAACGAATTGGTAAATTAATTAATTAATGGGGTATTTAATTTTATTAAAAATTAATTAATGTGATAAATGAAAAAGTCAAAATAAAAAGAATAAAAACTAAAAAACAAGAGCCTGATTGGTTGTTATTGTTTAGATAAAATTTCAATAATTCAACACAGAAAATATATGTTAAAAAGCCAATTCATCAGCGAAGAAAAAGTGATAGAACAAAACGATGAGACAAATTCATTAATTTTGTCAGAAATTAATCAGCAAATATTTTTTGATGAAATTGATGATAAAAATCACTTAAAAGAGGCAATTAGGTGGTTTATAATTTAATAATGTTTAAAATATTTCAGTTGGATAAAATTCTGCTCGAAAATGAATATGAGCACACAGAGAAACCAAACGAAGCATTGGCTGCGCTAAAATCAATTGTTTCCAAATGGGTCATTCTAATATTGTTAATTATTAATCGCATCGACTTTTAGTCTCGGGGTGAGGCCGTACTTTTGGAGATCGGCTCGTTTATGCTCGGCGCAAATACTGCCAATTCGGACGTCGACGTCATTTTCATAGTGCCCGAAAAGGCGACAAAAAAAGAGGAAATTAGCAAATTTTTTGGCACGACAAAATGCGATTTGGCACAGCGACGAATGTGCGCCGATGGGTCATTTTATTGTCATTTATGTCAGGTGGATTACGATTTTGCTTGTTTTTCACCTGATTCCTTAAATTTGTTTATTTTTCAGAATGAAAAAGTGGGGTCTTTGAAGAAAATGCCATTTGCCTATGTGCCGTTGGTTGGCTTGGAATTCGATGGCATTCAATTCGATGTTTTATTCGTTTCCATTCCGACCAGTGAATCTCTTCCCAAGAATGGGCCGTTGAGCCGAAACGAAGTGATGGCACTGATCAGAAAATTGGCTGGGCAAAAGGAAGCGGACGAAAAAATGATCAAATCATTGGCAGGTAAAGTGTTTTTATACTTTTCAATTTTGTCTTTGTTTTGCATTTCCCTGAGATTTTTTTAAGAAAAAGCATTGGTAAATAAATCTTCAATAAAAAATAACATGGAAACAATCCATTAATTAATTGATGATCAGAAATATCAAAAAATGATTTTCATACGAAAATTTGTCTATTTAAAAGTTCATTCTGTTTTAATTCTTCGGCTTTAAGCATTCATTTCAAATGAGAAAATAATGGCGTTATTGGGAAGAAAAAACATGCAAAAATTCAGAAAATTTCTTACAATTTTAAAGTTTTGGTCAAAAGGTAGGTATATTTTTTGCAGATTAAACCGATTTTATAACACATTTAGCTAATTTTATTTATGAACCAAAACTTGGATTTTTTAACGGGATTTCGTTGGCAACAATGGCCACCAAAGTGATGTTGCTTTATCCGAATGCTTCCATTCCCTTTTTGTTGGACAAATTCTTTCTTACTTTCGCATTATGGTATACATAAATTTAATTAATTAACGGATCTTAATAATCGGCTTAAATGCACTAATTACCTGCCCTCCCCCCCCCCCCCCCAAAGGGATTGGCCACTTCCTTTACGTTTGGAAGAGTATGTTCCGGACGAACTCCAAACCTTTTCATGGACTCCAAAAGATGAGGAGCAAAAAAGGAATTCACCGCTGTTGATGCCAATCATAACGCCAGGCAAAAAGGGACAAATAAATTTGGATAATTAAAAATTAATTTGTTAATTTTAGCAAATAAAAATTAAATTTGTTAGTTTATTAAAGTAAAAATATTTTAAGGATGTTTGGAACAGAATGCGATGTTCAACATGAACAGCTCAACATTTAAAATAGTGCAAAAATCAATGAGAGAAAGTCATTTCGTTAATAATTTTATACCTTAGAAAACAACACTTCCCCTTTTTAGGCCTAATTAAAGTACGAAAGATTCAAAATTCAAATCCCTCCAAAAATTGGGGCCAATTATTTCCGACTGCTAACTTTACAGAGAAGGTAATTTGGGAATGAATTAAAGAATAAAGTAACTTTTTAGTTAATTAATTCTTAGTAATTAATTAATTAACTCACTAATTAATTAAGTACGACCACTTCTTCGCTGTGTGTTGCATTGTCGCCAATCCCATTCATTTGGAACAATTTTGTGACTTTATTGACAGACGAATTCGACTGCAATTGTTGCATTTTGACCAATTGACGGATGAAGTCAGCTTCAGTCACATAAAGACAGAAGGCGGGTCAAAATTTGAGTGCCCAAATTCAATTTTAATGCCATCTTTAGCTAAGAATCGGTAATTAATTTAAAATATATTTTAATTAAATGATAAAAGTATTATGCAATTTGCATAAAAGTAAGACACCCGCCGTTAGGCCTTTTGGTGTCACTAATATTTTAGAGAACTTTGCGAAATGAAAATTTTAATATACATATGTAGAAAATTTTACCTAAATTTCATTGATGACCTAGCTAATCTGTACCACAATTAATTATCAGGGCTGTTAAAAATATGCAAATGCATTTTTTTCCTGGATTGTTACGTAGTCTAATTAGTAGGAAAACATCTTCTTTTATGTATTTGCGTTTAAAAGCTATGCATATTTTTGCATATTTTTTGCATATTTTGGGCTTTTCTGCATATTTCATGCATATTTTGCCATTTTTTGTACTTATTTTCAGATTTTTTCTTATTTTGCCATTTTTCGTCAAATTTTCCTATCCTTTAGGGAAAAAAAATTTGATTATGCCTAAAATTAAATCCAAATCTGAATGGTTGCGCGAGTGGGTCAAAAGGATTTACGGGAAAAAAACGTACACCAATTTGATGCATATATTTCAGACTTTATTTGCATATTTATGCGTATATTTTAGCCATTTTTCGTGCATATTTTGACAGCCCTGTTAATTATTTAGTCGAATTTTACTATTTAAACAATAGCTCGAATTTTAATAATTTACAATATTTGTGTGAAAAGAAATTATATAGAATTATTTTTAAATTACTAAGGCATTTGTCTCTGCACAAAGCGTGGTTCGTCGGCATTGAATTGTTGGAGAAAAAAGCGCCAAACGGTGGAGAAAAGGAGCGCATAAAATTGAATATAAATGCAAAGCTTAACGAGGAATTTAATCAGAAAATTTTGGAGAGTTATTTTAAAGCGAACGGATGGCACCCGGCCGAATTGATTTCGAAATACGTGGACAAATCGGAAGTGATCCATGGTTAAGTTCAAGAATCAGACACCGACATCTTTTTTGTGTACATATAACTGCTGTTCATTTATGTGCATGTCTTTTTTAATGCCGTTAAATTTATTTCCCAAATTAATTGTTTTTCTCGGGGCATACGCAAAAAAAGAGTAAAACAGTCTCGTAATTTGGTACTCAAGTGTCCAATTTGGGCAGTGACTGAACCGTCAAACTTCACAAATAACGCAAAAAAAAAGCATTTTTAAGCTTGAATATTTTAAAAGATAGAGCATTTCTTTTCCAAATAATTTGGGGCCTTAGAAATTTATTCTGACCGTTTTTGAAAGGTTTTGCTTTTAGGAATATTTACATTATTTATGCGTTTAAAATTAATAGCTTATGAGCTTTTTCGACACAATGTTAAAAATTTGTTTGGTCGATCGGAATTTTACCATGCAACATAATTAATTTTTCTAATAGACAGGCTCATACAGTTCTTAGCGAATTTTTGTTATTAGCAGTGTACCAAAAAATAAATGTAGAATTATAGATCAAAATCAATGGTTTTTTATATTATTTTTAAAAATATATGACACATCAAGCCTTTTTTACTTAGAAGAAAAGTTAATAGTAGAAGAAGAAATATAAAAACAATTAAAAGATATAATTAGTTTGATTTTTTGAAACCGAATTTCGAAAATTCAATTTCTAATTCAATTTAAAATTCAATTTATTCTAAGGAATTAATACAAAATCAATTCGAAATTCAATTGAAATTCAATCCAAAAGCAATTCAAAATTCAATTGGAAATTCAATTGTTTCGTTCCGCGAAACTGTTTCTCGCTAATGCACTTCTCTTCCGCAGCTCCAACCTGGCCAAATATTGGGCCAACGCTTCTCCGTCCTTCGCCTTAGCTTTGATCATTGTCGGCTCCATGCCGGCCAAAAGGCATTTGTCGAGGCGACAGCCGCGGCATCGGATGCCATCTGAGAAATGAACAAAAAATATTATTTAAATTATTAATCTTTAACAATTTATAATTTTGCCTTCGCCAATTTGGCAATGTTTTCCTTCAAAACAGTTGAACAAAGTTCGCTTGGAAACAATACGACGAAAGAATTGCTTGCAGCCTTAATTGATCAATTATATTTTAATAATTTATAAATTACCAAAAATTGGAAAATTTGATTTTTTTTTTTAATCGGTTTAACATTTTGTTCAATTTCAATGTTTTTTCATCACCAAAAATTGAGTTAATAGGAACTGAACCTTTCTAACCAAATGACGAATTGTGTCTTAATTAGAATTTAATTGCTTTTTTAAATTTTTAAATTCAAATCAAACAAATTTGAAATTTCCGGTCTCAGTTTATAAGGTAAAAAACCGACAATGGCATAGCACCCCACTCATTTTGCCAATGAAAATGCCAACACTCACTTTCGCAACATTTGACCCCGTAATAAAAGTAAAGGCTCGGCCTCGCGCACACTTTGCACTCGCCCACTTCCCTTTTCATTCGTCCCATCCCAATTTTGTGCTTTCCGTCCGTTTCGCTTTTATCCTTCGTTAATTTGGCTTTTTCTGCTCCATCATTGCCATTTGCATGCTTTTCCGTGTTCAATTTTGGCATTTTTTCCCCATTTTTCCATTCAGTGCCGTCATTTGGCTTTGTTGATGATGAAGTTTTGCCCAACTTTTTTGCCATCAAATATTCAATTGCCGCCAAATTGCCGCGTTGTGGGCCCAAAAGAATGCGTTGTATGAAATCCATCTCCATTTGGACAGCCCTTGCCAATGCTTCTGCTGTTATGTGATTATGTGATGTGCGCTTCTCCATTTTTCGAATATATTTTTACTTTCTAAATTAAATTTAAAATAATTTTGATTGTAAATTTTCGTGTAAGCTTTTGATAGTTTTTAAAAGAGGCAATAAAATGTAAAATGAGTATCAAAAGCAAAATATAAAATACAATATTAATGTATATTGATCGATTATAATATTACATAATGATAGATGTATATTCAAATTCCAACAGCAGTATAAAGTTATGCGTAGTTTATGATATATTATATGGGCAATAGAAATCTATTGGACTGTGTTGATTTTCTGCATGTCTGTCTTTACCCTTTGCATAAACATTAGAAGTGTGCCGTGACTCACAGTCACGGTCACGAAAACCGTGAATTTCAAGGGTTTCTCGGTCACGATTCACGAGGTCAACTCACGGGTTTCCGTGAATAATTTACACTGGTTAAATTTTTTTGGGCAAAATCTGCTAAGAAATCGTGGCAAAATTTTCACCGGCCCCTTCCCCTATTCCTGAAATTTTTAAAACAAAACCCACTGACAACATTGTGCGAAAAGCAACAAAAAGAATCAAATCTCGTGGATAGACCCCATTAAGTCCTAAATCTAAAAATCGAGTAAAAATTTAATCATATGCAATGAAAATTATTAATTTTTTATTCAAATAGTTTTTCCAGTATTTTTTTATTTTCTGCGATCATTTTCTTATTTCGTCGTATGTATACTTTTTTTGCGGCGCGCTTTCTCCGAAAAACTTTTAATACTGACCAATGATCATTTATCACATTAATTAATTGTTCGTTTAGTGCTACACGGGATTTGGCCTGGGGGCGGTCCCTTCTCCCCATCCCCCCTGCCCTATGACTTAGCAAATGTGTGCCCTCTAGTGGAACTCCAATCACTTTTCCGTCGGATCCGGATCCCGACCAAACTCCAATAGGAAATTAGAAAAAATCAATAAGTCTTATCATAAATAACAGCAAAGAAAGTAACGTTTCTAAAAATTGATTTATTGATTTTTTGTTTTTCTGAGCTTATGTCGAAAAAAGCTTCGGCTTGAAATTCTAGTCATAGTTTAGAAATTATTATCATGTTTTACATGTTGTATCTTTATAGCGATGCCATGCCGAGGCATTCCATGTTTATTAGTGATTTTTTATAAGACCGTGGCTTAGGCCAAGAACAGTGCCAATTCACAGCTAATATCTTTTTTTTAAATTGCCCCTATTAATTAATTTTTTGAGCGAGATCCGGCAATTTCATCGGCGATGAATAATTTTCAAATAGATATATTTCCGATATTTATTTATTTGTCAAAAAGAAAAATAATCCACTGAAGGGAAAAGTCCGCTTATTTTTAATTTTATTTTGAATTCTTAAAAGAGTTTGTATTTTATCAAATTGATTCCACAATTTTGTTGCCCTCCCAGCAAAGGGAATGAATTTTTTGCCTATTTTATATTTTGTGTTAAATCTATAAAAAAGGAAGTTAATTAAAGCATGTTGACGGATTAAAATAGAAAATAATTTCAAATTTGTTCGGCCATAAACTCTTTTATGCGCCATGAACAGATCGAATAATTTTCGCCTATTGTTATTTTCTAGTGTGTTTTTTTTGGGGGGGGGGGGGGGGGGGAAATGCGGCATAACGGAAAAATACCCGACTAATCTTTTTATTTTTAGCGGTGCAGAAATGAATGGCAAATTAGTCCTCCGATTTAACTTTTTATTATAAATATTTTAATTTACAAAATTTCTTTCGCTTTATTTAATATTTAATTGGTTATTCATTTTGTCATTATTATTTGATGTTCAAATTGGTTCAGCTGGTTTTGTTTCTGCTGCAACTGTTGCGGCTGGTGAGCTTCTTCCCCAATTCCATCGTCGTCCCCGATTATTTCATCCTCCATAAATCTGATTTTTGAAAATAATTTTAATTAATTTTTTCCTTTTTATTTGCCTAACCCGCCTCTGTGTTCGGGCTGATGATGGGCCGAACTTTGTACAAAAGTGTCATTCATTTTTGATGTTCCCGTCGGAGGAGAGCCAAACACCTAAATTATTATTAATTGTAAATTGAAATTAATATTAAATTTAATGCATTTTTTAATTTTTATTTTATCTTTAAACCCAAAATTTTATTTATTTTAACCAATCGGTTTTTTAATTTTTCATCAAAACTAACCACGGAAAAAATAATTCCGACCGAAATGCACAGAATGATCAGAAGCCACACACAGAGAATACAACTTTATGTTGAAAAACAATTTGATAAAGCATTTCTGTGTTCATAAAATCTGATTTCTGCTTACCACCGATAATGACGCACCAAAAAATGAGCAATTCTGCGATTAAGAAAGAATGGAACAATATTTAAATAATTGCACTATTTTCATTTGAATTATATAAGAAGTGTAAAAGTACCTCAGTCGAAATTTTGTTGTTATTTGAGGCAGCGAATAACGGTAAACGGACACTTTATCAATGGACAAATGACGCCTAAATTAAGCAATTAGTGATTAAATTACTTAAATTTCAATTTTGCTTACCATTTTACCCTCCTTATTCGTTCATTTTTGAAAAAGTTTTCTAACATTTTAATTGAAAAGATGAACACTGGGCAATTCTGAATAGTTAAATTTTTTATTAATTAATGCTAATTAGTAATAAACACCTCCAACTTAAGGTCTTGCGATATCCACAAATATGACCCTGAAAACATTCGAATTAATTATATTTTTTGTGTGTTTTTGGAAGCTTACAGTCTCCGTCATCCGGCGCGACATTTCGCTCCAAAAATTTCTTTATTTCCGACCGATTTCTCTCTGAGAGGGACTGTTGGATGAAGCGATCAGCCTAATTAATGACAATATTTTAAAAATGGTATTATAAAACTGTTGTAAAATATGAGAAAATATTCCTTCATACCAATTAATTTAATGTGATCATTTTTAATCTCGCAACAAATTATTCTTAAAAAGCTAGGAAAATCTTCTAACAATAATTTAATTAAATTTTTTTTATATTATAAAAAATAAATGATTAGTGAAATTAACCCGATGAAAGAAACGAAATGTTTTTTAATTTTAAATTATTTAACATAATTTATTTAATGAAGATTTTTCGAAAAAAAAATTAAAAGAAAATTCTCACGTGTTTTTTGCATAATTTTACAGTACCTCCATGCCCTGAGGACGGATACAGTAATGCGGTATTTCCTCGTTTTGGTGTCGCAGCAAAAACAATTCCCCCGGCACTGTTGGCACTTCGTTGAACAGCTGCGGATTGTTATCAGTGCGAATTTGGCGGATGACGTAATCCGACTCTTGCACAGACGAACGTTGGCCAAACGTGCCATTTTCGAGCACTCTGTCCTCGTTTTTCTTCTCATTGGTGCCTTAATTTTCGAATATTTTTAATATTTAAATTATTTTAAAATTGTTAGTGCTCATAAAAATTTTTCACAAAATGTCTACAAGCGCCTCCCCCCCCCCCGCTTCTCCGCCGGATAAGAGTCCGAGCATGTTTCGCACCAGTGTTTGAGGAGGTGCCGATCAGTTGCACATTGTCCGTCGATTGCGCCCCTTCCACCGTTTGGTATGCCAAAACACGCATCTCTTCGGCTCCTGCCTCCTCCTCCTCATATTCGTCTTCGTCGTCCATTTCTGGCGGCTCGTCCAAAAAATAAATGGCACATGCGTAGCCGAAATTGATCACGCGCGAGCAACGGCGGCGCTTGGATGCCATTGCGGCGGAGACCGTACCGCCGGCAGTGTTGGCCACGAGGGAGGACGAGGCGATGGACGGCGAAGTGAGCGAGGAGGGCATCGCAAAGCGACGGTCGGACGAGGTTCGCTGCAGCGAAACGGTGGAGCAAGGCGCACCACTCTGACGACGGAAGGATGGGTGAGAGAAATTCAGAATTGGGACTTAAACTGCCCCACGGAAAAAATACCCACGGAAAAAAATAGTGTCTGTAAATTTACTGATTTTTCCCGGTAAAAATTTATCGAAATTATCGAACAATTCCGAAATTTTATTTTGCTGAGCATAAACCCCTTTTTGGAAGTAAAAAATTATATTTTCAGCGCAGAAATTAAAAACGGACCATCCAAAAAAGGATAATAATACTCGGCTTTAAGTTTTATTCCGTTTTACCGCATTTAATGCCGCTAAATTATTCTTTTCGCTGTGTCTGTTGCAATTTAAAGCGCTAAAATCCGATTTTCGTCGTGAATTGAACATTGTTGTCCTGTTGTTGTTGTTGTTGCTGCTGTTATTTTTGGGGATTGAGAAATGGTGGTGAAAGGAAGGGGCGGACAATTCATTTGTCGTCGTGGCCATTTCAGAGGGCCAAATGCTCAATGGAAACAATATTTAGTACTATTAAATAAATCGGCTGTACTGTTAATTTAAAAAAAAATTTAGAAATTAAATCTAAAACTTAAAAATTGAAAGAAATGCAAATGAACAAAACATAAAATTTTAGATTTTTATTTATAAAATATTTTTTTGCATTTATTATTTATCTTCAAAAAAAAACTTTGAAATAAAATAAAAAAATGTATTATAAATCAGGCAATAAAGTTGATATTTAAGAAAAATGAATCAATTTAAACACAAAAATACTGTTATTTTTATTTGTTGTTTAACTGGTATTCCCCAATTAATTTGAAATATCATTGAACTATAAATTTTAAGAGATAATACTTTTGAATTATACATTTAATCAAGCCATTTTCCAGATGTAAGCATTCAAATGCGAAATTTCTTAAATTTGCTTTATTTATTTTAGTATTCTTTGAATATTTGTTCCTGGCGTTAAACCCATCGAATTCCAAGAATTTTTGCAAAATCTTTTCTTTTTTGCTAAATACATAATTAGCAAATGGACCAGTGACATTTATGCCCCGAAGGGCAAAAAATTTAAGAAACATTAGGAGGAGAACAGTCAAAGTCAGCAGAAGCATAATAGGGGGGCTAACAAATACAGGGGAAGTCGCGTGCTCGCGGGGATTTGTCGTCAACTCGGCTTTACGTTCTATGGTTGGCAAAGTTAAATCTTAAATTTTGTGATCAATAACATTAAAGGCTTTTTCTTTTCAAAAGCAAACTCAGAAATAATCAATCATGTTGTTAGAAGGGATTTCTTTTCCTTTTTTTAATTTCCTTCTTTTAGCGGGCATCAAAGCGAATAAAATTCAATTAGTGAAAAATGTGAAGTCGGGAGGAAAAGGGAGTCTTTTGAGGATGAGATGACAACACATGGGAAATGAGGGGAAGGGAAGCGAAGGACAGCTTCTTCCCGCCAGCATTTCCATTTCCCGCAGAGAACGGCCGATGAACGGACGGATGAATTAGCTATGCGCTTGCCCTGGGAAGCATCCGCCAACGATGCCGAAAACGAAGTCAATGCTGAAAAAGAGGGGCGGGGGGGGGGGAAGTGTGCCGAGCGAAAAACGATGCGGCGACGACGAAGGGCTGGGAAAAAGTGGGGGGCGGGGCAGCGGACACTGCGTAAGTCCAAGCCAAAAGCAACACCGCCCATCCCTAAGATATAAGCAGCGACGACGGCACTCCGACTGACGGAGGAAAGGGGGAGGAAAAAGACCCTAATGGGCGGGAGGGAGGAGGGAGGGATGGATGGAGAAGATGCGAAAATGTCGTGCCATAGCGATGGAGACGAATGACAAAAACGCAGGGGAAAGATAAAAATAGGCGAAGTACACGGAAAAGAAGCTGGAATAAAGATAAAGCAAAAGGGGAAGAAACGGTTGTAATTAAGCGATTGTTTAGGCAAAATGACGGGGAGAGGGGAGGAGGAGGGAAGAAGGGTGATAAGAAAATGAAAAAAAGACTGATTGGATGGGGGAGGGTGACAAGGAAGAAAAATTTAATGGCACGGCATTCTGTTTCTCATCCGGGAAATTTAAAGGAAGCAATTTGTAAAGGAAAAGTCCATCTTTCCGTCTCAGCCAACGACAAACTCCGCGGCAGTCCGCCAAAAAGGAAAATTCAATTTATTTGGCATTGTTTTTTACTCAGACGCTAAAAACCTCATTAGGTTTTGTGATGTTTTTCCAAAAATGTCAAATTTAAATGTATACATTTAAAGGTGCGCCGTGACGCATGGTCACGGTTACCGTGAATTTCACCGTTTTTTTTTGATCATGGTCACGGTAACGATTCATGGGACCAATTCATGGTTTTTCCGTGAATAATTTACACGGGATAAAATTCAAATTAAAAATTACATAATGTTTTCATAAAGAAATTTGGTTTTTTTATTTTTGGTCTATTGAATTTTTTCGTTTTCCATTTTTTTATTTGGAATTTTCAAAAGACAGAAATGCCAAATATTTTAAAGAAATGCTTTATAAAACATTTTCATCGTAAATTTTACCCAAAATTCATGAAAATTTTCCCGGCGTTGCCTATTGGCACCGCCGGCACACAAAGCTCTTTTAACTCTTTAAAAAATTGACCAAAACAGCGAAGTTTTGACATTTTTTGAGCAAAATCTGCTAAGAAAACGGGGCAAAATTTTCAAAATCAGAATTTTCTTATATTGATAAAAAAATAATTTTGTTCTAAAAAAAATTAATTTTATGGATAAATGTAAATCTTTTATCATTTGACGCAAAATTTGGTCATTTTTGGACAAAAATCTTATAAAAATTTAGCCAAAATTTCAAAAATTCACGTTCACGAAAAATGAAAAATGTGTTTATGTTAAATAATGCACAACTTTTTTATATTATAATTTACAGGGCTGCAAAAAATATGACGAAAATGAAAAATATGCACATAAATATGCAAATAAAATTGCCAAATATGCACCAAATATGCACAAAAATCGCAAAATATGCACCAAATATGCATAAAAATCGCAAAATATGCACCAAATATGCATTAAAAAAACTTGAAAATTAGTGGTGCAAAATAATTAAAAAATTTTATTCCTCATAAATTTTGTCGGTTGTTTTTGTAATTGCAAAACAAAAATTTCTCAAGGTTTTCGGCAGTGAAGCTCACTGTTGGCCCACTCGCGCATCCAATGCACGTAATACTATATCTTGCCCTTCAGAAACTTTCTCCGTTTAATTTCGTACAGACTAGGCTTAAGACTAAGCTTAAGCCAAGGCCTAAGCCTAAGCCGAAGCTTAGCCTTAGCCTAAGCCTAAGCAAGCCTAAGCCTAGGCCTAAGCCTAAGCTTGGGCTGAAGCCTAAGCTGAAGCCTAGGCCTAAGCAAGCCTAAGCCTAAGCTGAAGCCTAGGCCTAGGCCTAAGCAAGCCTAACTAAGCCTAGGCCTAAGCTTAAGCCAGCTTAATTTTAAATTTTGTCGTAAATTAAATCTCGGTTTTTTTGTTCGAGTCAAGATTCGGGTTTCGAATTTGGTCAAAATGGATGTCATAATCGTTTTCAGCGACCTCGAAAACCCCTAGAAATATGTTTTCTTTGTAATTTATGAATTTAGAATTTTTGTTCGAATTCGGGTTAGGGATTCGGAATTTTGAAAAATAAATGTCATATTCGTGATCAGCGCCCCAAATTACCCTAGAAATGACTTTTTATTTGAAAATTTCAAGGGGGGTCACAAAACCGAAAAGAACCGAATAATCGCAACATGAATGCCACTTAAACTGTCAATTTCGCGCAATGAATAATTGCTAAAAAATATTAATGGAGCAAAATGATAGCATTTCTATTTTCAAATTCTTTTTGCTGAAGCTTTAAAATTATAAAGAATTTAGTATTTGATTAATATTCAAAAACATTGTCAAAGAATATGAGGATTTGGTGTCAAAAGGACAAGAAGCGAAAAATATTTTTCAATAAAACCAATTTTGGGTTATTTAGGTGAGATACTCAACCCATCAGAACCTAATCAAATATTTTTAAAACATTTTTAGAAGCAAAAATGTTGAAATGATTTTGAGTAATGCCGAATTCTTGAAAGATTTGTCATTAGGCAAATGGATGCCAGTTTTGCAATTTTTTCGTAAATTTTTCCTTTTTTTCGAAAGTGCTTAAATATTTACCAATTGCAAAAAAAAAGCCGAATTTTTCTTGTATTTCTTAGCGAACGGACTCGCTCAGTTGGGCCGGCACGGTTTGGCCCCAGCATGTTTTTTCCATTATAAATTTCTATAACTTTTTTTCTTTGTGATCCAAATCCAATATTCTTGGTATCATTCGAAAGCTCTTCACATGCTCTATTAGCCTTACAAAAAGCGAAAAGATTTCTAACCTGTAAAAAATTTTTAAGAAAAAACTTCAAAAATTTCGACTTTTTTGCAATTTTCATGTATAATTTTTTTGGTAATTGTCTAATCGCGAAGCAATAGCTTAGAAAAAGCTTCCAAACATGTTAAGCTTTCGAATGATACCAACAATGTTGGATTTGGATGACAAAGAAAAAAAGTTATAGAAATTTATAGTGGAAAAACATGCCGGGGCCAAACCGTGCCGGTCCAACTGAAGTAAACCGTTAGCGAAACAAAATTCCAGGGAGAATACTAAAAAATATTTAAATCCAATTCTTTATTATTCCATATTTTACTATCAAATTTGGCATGTTCCACCGCCAATAACCTTATCATTTGATTTAAATAAATTAAGTGGTGCTGCGAATTCCAAGTCGCGTTTTTTCCGTGCGAAATGCCATTAGAGTAAAAAAAAAACTGCACATTAATAAACATCAAAAATTATTTATCCGATGAAAAGCAAATTATCATCATTAACATTTGCACATGGCGAAGAGTGAAAGACATTTTGAAGAATGGATGGAATCGATGATTTGTTATTTAGCTTTATAGTTGTTGATAAATGAGGCTTTTCGAGGTCCAATTGTCCAAAAAACAAAAAGAATGAATGGGATATTTAAATTAATCGGAAAAGACTTTTTCTCCCTGGGGTTTCCCTGAGAAAAGAGGGCGCATTAGAGCAGAAAATCGAACGATTGGAAGGAGCGGATTGATTACAGTATAAAGTGAGTGTAGGAAAGACTACGGTCCAATGAGTACGGTGTGATATTCGCTGATGCTTATAAACTGAGAAGGAACTGCTTTCTCCCGAATAAATTTGTGAACATTATGTTTATAAATTTTAGTCTCCTTCTCGCTTATTTTGGTGGTGATATAAAAAATAAATATAAATAAAACACTAATGAATTGCATAATTAAAAAACAATTGGCTAAATTACGTGCTATTGTAAATAATATAATATAAAAAAGAATCGGCTAAATTAAAAAATAAGATAATTAAGTACAAATTAAAATTGCTAATGAGTGCTTTTCCGTTTGATTAGTTCCTCTTCCTCTACTTTTCCTATTTCTGTTTGGTTTCGTTTTGCTACTGTTCTCCTACGGTTTGGGCTGTGCTGTTTGCTCCGCTGTGTGTTGTGTTTGTACTGCTCCAATGGGTCGTCCGTCGGCAAAGGAAAAAAAATTTGCGAGTGTTTCCCTGAGGCGAATTTGAGAGGAAAGAGCGAAAAAGAATCAGCATTTAACAAATTGAGTACATAATTAGTAAGCATTACATATTAATTTACGCGATTAATGAATGAATGTGTGCCAGCGATGTTGGGGAGAGGGGGAGGGGGGAGATTGGCAAATGGAAAATAAATAAATAAAATTAGGGGGGAATGAAAAGCAAAAAATAATACAAAAAAAAAAAGAATTGGTGAATAATGATGATGCTTATTGTATATATAAATACAGATAATAATGCTAAAATTCGAATATTTCAGAAGGGCGAAAGGCGTCCTGAGTGAGTGATGGTATTGTGGCGCGGTGATCAGCAGAAAAAAATGTTAGAGAGGAGAGCAAAAACAAATGAAAAAAAAACAAAAAACATCGAAATGGATGATTGACAAAAAAGTGGGGTGATTATAAATGATCCAGTTAATTTATTCCTGAGTGATTTCAAATGGAAACGACGAGAATTTGAGGGGGGGGGGGGGGGAGTGAGTATGTGAAAAGAGGAAGAGAAAGATTGGAAAACATAAAATGTAAAATAAAGACAAAATGAATAATATTAATAAAAAGGACGAAAAATCAGTCAGTCACTTTTTGTTGGATGGAAGGGGGCCACAATGTACAACATGGACCGGAGGAATTCATCAAACGGCGGGCTTTACATAAAAAGGGCGGATTTACCAGGGGGAAGGGACAAACGGAGTAAAGCAAAAGGCATTTTTTATTTTTGGGTTTAAAAGTTAAACAAATTTGTTCCTTGAAAATGCTTTCTGCTGTTGGCACAATGTTTTCTGCTGAGATTGGAAAGGATTCAGTCGAATTAGCTTTGTATACGAGAGGTATCTACTCAGACTTTGGCTTCGCACTAAAAAGCCGACTTTAAGAAAAAATAAGCAAAGGAAGCAAAATTAATGAAAATGTCCAACAGGTCCAAATTGGGAAGAGAAAGAGAAAACGAAGAGAATGGAGAAGGTTGTGCGAGAAAAAGAAAAAAAGGGTGTGAGAGAGAAGAGAAAGGAGAGAGAGAAAAAGAAAGAGGAAGAGAGAAAAAAGAGGTATGGAGGAAAAGCGGAAATGAAAGACATTTTTGGGTATTAAAAATTTAAAAAAGTAACAAAAAATAATATTGTTTTTATTTATATAAATAGCGGAGGACTGGGGGGGGGGGGGGAAGGAAGTGGATAGAATGATCTTTTCACTTTTTATTCGCTCCGATCCATCGGCTGTTGATGAAGCTGTTCTTGGGAGTGTTCATGCTTAATGTCCATCTGAAAAAAAATTGAAATTAAATTATTGGTGTACGCATTTTCAATAAAATAATTCATATTTAAAAGATTATTTTTGCATTTTCTATCGGAATATTCTGTTTTTTTTTTCGAATTTCAATGGTAGTATTCCCCCTCCCATAACCCCCAAGTGCATGTCCGTCCTCAGACCATCCATGGTTCCTCCCCACGTCCCCACCCCCTCGTCCGCACTGCCCACCTGTTCCGGCGCGTGGTGTTCGTCCATCCCACCGCTGGTAGTGCCCGAGTCGCCGCCGCTGCTGCGCGCGCACGCGTCGCTGCTTTCGCCGTCGCCGTCCTCCGGGCTTTGCTGCTGCGTGGTGGTGCCGGTGGACTGTGAGGAGATTGTTGGCGAGGACAAATGGCCCTCCTCCTCCTCCAAGTCCTCCTCCTCCTCTTCGTCGTCCAAGTGAGTCTCTTCGACCTTTAAATAATTTTTTTTAATTTAGTTTATTTTATTTTTTTCCGCTTTTTCTGTACCTCCATCCGTTCGACCGCTTCGCGTGCCGCCGCCACGTTCAGCAGACCGCCGCCGCTTATGCCACCTCCGTTCTCCACCATCGATGCCAACAGCGATCCGCCGCTGCCGGACGAACACGGGGGCAACTCGTTGAGCTCCAATGCGTTCTAACAATAAGCATTATTTATTATAGCATCCTGTACAAATTGACCCGAATTAGCCTATGTTTTTCTCATTTTTTTGACCCAAATTGCCGCAAAATTAGATATTTTTGTAAAATTAATTAAAAAATCAACAGCAAATTAAAAGTTGCCCTTCCTTTTCTCAAATGAAAAAGATTTTCATTTGATTATGAGGAAAAGTGCCACTTTCTGGATGTGGGTGTGATTCACTTATTCATTCGTCTTATTCTCCGAACTCCCAACCCCAAGCGAAGATTGCAGTGACATTTGCTGCTGTTGCTGGCGCCGGTGTGCCAATTCTGCGAGTGCCGCGTTCACCGCCGCCATTGTCTGCGCTGTGTCCTGCGACTGACCAATGCCGCCGCCGCTCATCGCCGCTGATGGCCCAGCTGCGGCACCGCTGGTGGTCATGGAGTGTTGCTGCTGCTGCTGGTGGCCCAACGCGGCAATGGCATTTGGGCCAACGACGGGACGGCCGCCGAACTGTTGGAAAGGCGACTGACCGACGACGACGCCCACCGACGGAGCCAACTCCACCCCTTGGGGCTGCTTGTGGTGGAACTTGCGAGCGTGACGCACACGGCGGCAGCTGAATTAAAAAAAAAACATTTCCAAAATCCAAATTCAGATAGAATTTACCGCGCCGCCAATTTGCGCATTGCCTCGCGAAAGTACTCCTTGAACTCGTTCTCCTTCCCGACCCGGTCAAACAGCACCTTTTGGCACACATCTGCAAAATAAATAAACAGTCGATGTTTCGAATTTGCATGCCTTATTGCCTCAATCAAAATGAAATTATTGTTAAAAATGAAAGTACAGTAAATATAAATGATGCCGGGAAGTGGCAAATTGCTGTAGCTCGAGTGGTTCGGCATGGCGAACGTTGTCTTTGCCATAAGTCGAGAACCGAACACGCGCTTCTCCGCCAGCTTTTTGCACAGTTGGGCCATTGTTTCGGCAACGCTTTGG